>CM066994.1:80225370-80825370 GCA_033977485.1 Hydrangea macrophylla
ACTAGAGAGATATCACCTGTTATATATTAGCATAAGAATGGCAACTGTAACAACCTGTACAAAGAGCATACAAACTCCAAGCAGCAAAGATCAAAAGAATATAAAATATAGAACATGAGATCCATGCTTGGAATGAAACTAATCACGAGAAATATAATAAAGTGAACGAACAGGACAGTGATAAAATACATCATACAAACTAAAATCCAAAATATATACACCACCCACCAATAATACAGAATATCCAAAAATATATCCAATCAACCAAACAACACCTCCAAATCCAACCACAAGAACCAAAATACACAAACAATCAATAATACCCATCCCCCGGGACTAGACATCATCGGCGACATCCGATAATATCTCAACAAAAATATCAGGAGCATCCCCACTGCCACCCTCAGCAACAGTCGGTGCTACTGGGGCACTCGTAGTCGTGGCAGCTGGAATAGATAAGGGTGTGTCGGCCATGACAAGAGGAGTGGGTAGTGGTATCTCCGTAACAAGCAGTGACGCTGATGATGTAGAAGCAGCAGGATCAAGCGGGGAAGATGGATCGGTAGTGGATGGACCGGTGGTGGATGCTGGAACAGCATAAGTAGTCGGTGGGATGGTGGAAATGACAGGAGCAACAGTAGGTGAATCACTGGGTGATGGTGCAGCAGCTGCATGAGCTACCTGGTCGACGCCGATCTGTATCAAGATCGCCTCCAGCAGAGTAGTCATCACATCCACCTTACCCTCATGTCTAATCCTGGCCTCCCTCTCCTCCAATAACAACTCATGAATAGTCGGAAGAGGCGCAGAAGAAGACTCTCCCTGGGTACGAGCCTGAGACCTTTGTCTCAACTCAAATCTCGTCACCTCCTCAACAGGATCTATCTCCTCTTCAGAATCATGCTCCTCAGCCTCGGTAGGCGTCCCAGAAGTGGATCCCTCAGTATCTGTCCCTCCTCCTCTCCTCCTCTTCTCTCTAACTTTCGCCTTGCCCTTACCTTTCCTCTTTCTCTTCTATGCATCGGAGCGGCGGGAAGCAGTCTCGCCAAAACGGCTGCAAGAATGGGCAGTACTATCGGCCGCCAAAGGAAGTAACCCCGCATGCTCGATCACCCTATGAATAGCCCAAGCACCCTTCCGGTGCTTCTTAGCCTGAATATAGCGTGTAGGGTGTCGCATGAAATTGATGTAGAGGCAGGGCAAACAGACAGGCCACCGTGTCCCAATCGCATATAATACCCGGGCATACCACGGTGCAATCTTCTCCCGATACGATGTCACTAATAGGCAATTGCTCAGGGCGAGGTGGAGCATACGATAATTATCTGTAAGGTAGAGGTCGGGAATGAGAGCCTCGCCATCCCATACCGGAAGAGCACCCCCGGTAATCTCTCTGATAATAATGGTCGGGGAGAGCAACGGTGTATCAGGGCGATGCGGACAAACATAATCAGGCACCTCCAGTACCCCAAGAGCAGCAGCGACGGTGGCCGGGCTGAAGATGATCTCCCGACCACGGAAAAATGATCAAAGAGTAAACGGAGCAACCGGGTCCCGGATCATCGTCGCACACACCTCCCGTATCCAAGATAGATTTACGAGCTTCGGCTGGGAGAATAGTGCATACCACTGTGGCATGGCTCGTATCCGGGCGAGATACCACAGAGTAGAAAGCCAGGCAGTCTCAAGGGGTCGCTCGATCATGACCTTCCGCGACTGGAAGTAACGAGTGAACCAAACACGGTCTTCCTCGTTTCTAAACCCATGATTCGGAACTGGGTCGGGTATAGCGAGGTCGAACGTCTTGGATTTGTGGTAGCCAGTGATCGGGTTCATTGTGTAACCCTGAAATATAAGAGAGAGACAAAGAAATATTAAAAAAAAATAGGAAAACCAGAAAAAGAAAAGAAACTGTCACACTTCGATCGATCAAAGCCTGTTCGATCGATTGAGAATATTACAGGTTCGATCGCTCAAAAAATTTCGATCGATCGAATTGATGCTGGGTTCGATCGCTCGAGACCAGTTCGATCGATCGAGCACAGTGAAGTGGCAGTATCGACGATGGAGAACGGGAAAAGCCCAAAAACAACAAAAATAATAAGAAAACATACGAAAAGGAGTTAACTAACCAATGGGGGGCACCCCCATACAAAAATGAAAGGAAAAGGAAAACGAGGGGTTTCTTGGGGCCTCACCTCGAGAAACGCGCTGAGAGGGGGATGAGAGTGATGAGGGTGATGATCAGGAGGAACGGTTGCTCCTCAATTGGTGCGGTTGGAAATGGGGTCCCAAAAACTGCCGAGATATCCTCTGTGCTCAATTGCTCGAGTAAGGGAGAGAGAGAGAGGAAACTGACGAGTGTCTCGGCGACTCTTCGTTTAAATACAGGGTTCGATTGCTCGAGATGTTTCGATTGATCGAACATTCGATCGATTGAGCCCTCATCAAGCGCTCGAGATTCGGATATTCTCGATCGATCGAGATACGTTCGATCGATCGAACAAAGAAATTCTACAGTAACCCTGATTTGAGAAATTAAACACCCCCAACTAGCCAACACTTGTCTGGACATACAGAATAGTTATAAAACAGTGCATTAACTGAACATGTAAGCCAGAAACATCATCCTCATAGTAGAAAATTGCAAATTTATAACAATAAATCCTTATAATAGCATCCATTTGCAACAATATTGCCCCCAGCATGGTCTTTAAAACCTTATTGAAAAAGAAAAACTGAAATAAAACTAAAAATAATAAAACTTCGTCTAAGAATACACTCTAATTGATGAAAGAAACATGAAATGACATAAAACAATTGAAGTCAAGCACTATTCTTCAAGCACAAAGATTCCTTCTTCCACAACTTCCTTCTCTACCGAAACTTCAAATGTAGAGTCTGAACTTAATGATTCCCTTTTCCAGAACAAGCAAAAAGCAGCAAGGACATCATTGAGCAAGTTCGAACTCTCTAAGGAGTTGATTCCACCGACAATAGGGGATCCGGATGGAGACAAGGATAACGAAATGTAATCGCGCATCGGATGTTCCTCTTGCAGCGGGGTTTCCGGGGACCTTATGTATGGTCCAAATCCATGAAAGAGTTGATGGGGAAGGTACAACGGTGGAAACGGTGGATTCATAGTGATATTCCTCACTATTGGCCAGATATCCCCAGGTGCACTAGCTGGTAGAGGGCACTGCAGCCTGAACAACAAATAGCTCAAATGGACATAAATATAAGGAACCACTTGGACGACCAGGAAGTCGTCGACATATGTGAAAATAGCATTGTGGCTTTCTTGCACCACATCTTGTAAGTCCTCTTCTCCCCATGGCTCCCACATTGAGTCATTTTCCCATTATTTCATCAAAGCATCATCGACTTCCCACACAGCATATCCTTCCGGTGCTCCCTCCTCTTCAGGGAGTTCCATGTGCGCAAATGGGTTGATCTGAAGGAGCGCAGGATCATACGGGATGTATCCGTGGGTTAAGTCAATGATGTCATCAGCTCCTGGCCCTTGGTATGGGGATAAGAAAAATGCTATTTCATCAGCAGTCCACTGTGGGTTCTGATACTCTGAATCAGCCCATGACCCTATAGAGTGAATATCGTCATCTCTCATGGTGGACAGCCCGCACGAGATAAAATTGGAATAGCAGATTATGATCAAGATCACACTCAAAAAGAAATAGATAAACAAAAGAACAAAACAAAATGAGAAACAGCAAAAGATAGTATAACAAATTCTAGGTGGAAGCATAGTCGGGCTCATCCAGTTGGATGTGCTCGACCTCCGTTTGGAAATCTTCTAAGAACGGTTTCAACCTTTGACCGTTGACCTTAAAACTTCCATCATTCTTAGGATTAAATAACTCCATAGCCCCATGTGGAAAGACAGATTTGACTGTGAAAGGTCCTGTCCACCGAGATCAGAGTTTTCCCGGGAAGAGATGATGGCGTGAATCGTATAGTAGAACTTTTTGTCCAGGCTCAAAAGATTTTTGAAAAATTGTTCTGTCATGGCGAGCCTTCAATCGTTCCTTGTGGAGTTTGGCATTGTCATATGCATCTCGTCGAATTTCTTCTAGTTCCGCCAACTGCAGTTTCCGGAGATGTCCTCTCTCTTTAATGTCGAAGTTTAATGTGCGTGTCGCCCAATATGCTTTATGTTCTATTTCGACAGGAAGGTGACATGCCTTACCATACACTAGCCTATATGGAGACATTCACAGATTTATCTTGTATGCAGTACGGTATGCCCATAAAGCATCAGTCAGTTTGTAGGCCCAGTCTTTTCTGTTGAAACTAACCGTCTTTTCTAATATGTGCTTGATTTCACGGTTAGCCAACTCTGCCTGCCCATTCGTTTGTGGGTGGTAGGCTAGAGCGATCTTGTGATTAACCCCATATTTCTTGAGTAGTGCTTCCAAAGGCCTATTGCAGAAATGCTTGCCTTGGTCACTTATTAATGCTTTTGGGGTTTCGAAACGCGATAAGATATTTTCCTTAAGAAAGGACATTACCATTTTATGGTCATTGCGTCTCGTCGGTACGCTTTTACCCATTTCGATATATATTCCACAGCAAGGAGTATAGATTCATAGTTATTCGATTTAGGAAATGGGCCCATGAAGTCGATGCCCCAACAATTGAATATTTCAATTGTGATGATGGGAGTTAAAGGCATCGAATTCCTTTTTGAAAGTGATCCAAGCTTTTGACATCGTTGGCACGACTTACAAAAAGCATAGGCATCTTTGAATACAGTCGGCCAATAAAAACTGCTGTGCAATACTTTATGTGCGGTCTTTTGGGAAGCAAAATGGCCACCACAGGCTTCAGAATGACAGAAGGCCAAAATTACAGTTATGTCCTCGTTCGGAACGCAACGCCTGATGACCTGATCAGCACAATACTTGAATAAGTAAGGGTCATCGAAGAAGAAATGGCGTGCGAATGAAAAGAACCTTTTCTTGTCCTGATTTGACCAATGGCTCGGGGTCTCTCCTGTAACGAGGTAATTAATTATATCCGCGTACCAAGGCAAATTGGAGACAGCCATTAGTTACTCGTCTGGGAATTCATCTTTTATAGGTACCGGCTCAGTGTTGTCTATGAATGTCAACCGAGATAAATGGTCGGCAACCACATTTTCTACTCCCTTTTTATCCTTGATAGTAATATCGAATTCCTGGAGTAGGAGTATCCAGCGGATAAGCCTCTATTTTGCGTTTTTCTTAGATAACAGGTACTTGAGGGCCGAGTGGTCAGTAAAATAGACAATTGGAGACCCTATCAGATAAGACCTGAATTTATCCAGCGCGAATACTATTGCCAGTAGCTCTTTCTCAGTAGTCGTATAATTTATTTGAGCTTCGTTCAGTGTTCGGCTGGCATAGTAAATTACATATGGCTTGTTATCCTTCCTCTGTCCTAGAACTGCGCCAACGGCGTAGTCGCTAGCATCGCACATTAACTCAAACGGCAAACCCCAGTCAGGAGCCTGTATTATCGGTGCAGAGGTAAGGTGTTCTTTTAGTGCATCGAAAGATATTTGACAGTTTTCTGACCATTCAAAAGGTGCATCTTTGATGAGTAGTTGGCATAGTGGTCGAGAGATTGCACTAAAATTCTGGATAAAGCGTCGATAGAATCCAATATATCCCAGAAAAGATCGGATGTCTCTAACTGTACGAGGGACGGGTAGATTTAAAATTATATCGATTTTTGCTTTATCGACTTGAATACCCTTATCAGAGATGATGTGGCCGAGGATAATTCCTTTAGTCACCATGAAGTGATACTTTTCCCAGTTTAGTACTAGGTGTTTGTCCTCGCATCTCGCCAACACATTCTCTAGGTTTTCTAGACAGCTGTCAAAACTATGGCCAAACACTGAGAAGTCATCTATAAAGACCTCGAGTGTCTATTCAACCATATCACTGAATATGCTTAACATGCACCGCTGAAAGGTAGCAGGTGCATTGCATAAGCCAAAAGGCATACGGCGGTAGGCGAATGTACCGAACGGACAAGTGAAAGTTATTTTTCCCTGATCTTCAGGAGCTATTTCAATTTGGTTATACCCACTATATCCGTCCAAAAAGCAATAAAATTTGTGACCTGCCACTCTTTCTAGCATTGATCTATGAATGGCAAAGAAAAGTGGTCTTTCCAGGTCACAGTATTTAACTTTAGGTAATCAATACACATTCTCCATCCAGTGGGGACGCGTGTTGGTACTAGCTCGCCATCTTTGTTTGGGATAGCCGTTATACCAGCCTTTTTGGGCACTACCTGAGTTGGACTAACCCAAGAGCTGTCAGAGATAGGATATATTATCCCAATGTCAAGGAGTTTTAAGACTTCCTTTTTCACGACTTCTTGCATATTGGGATTCAGACGCCTCTGCATTTGTCGCGAAGGTTTAGCGTCTTCCTCCAGATATATCTTATGGGTGCAGATAGATGGGCTTCTGCCTTTTAGGTCAGCAATAGTCCATCCTAATGCTCCCTTGTGCAGTTTGAGCATTTGGATCAACTTATCCTCTTGTTCTGAATGTAACGTGGCTGAGATTATAACGGGATAAGTCTTTTTAGTCCCTAGAAAGGCGTATTTGAGCTCTTTTGGAAGCTCCTTTAATTCTAAATCGGGGAACTGAAAGTTCGAAGGCTTGGTTAACTTCATTTTCGGAGGCAAGGGTTCATATAGGGTGACCCACATGCATTCAGCTCTATCCTCTTCTTTAGTTTCCATCATGAGGTAGGCATGATTTAGGGCTGCGTCCAATGGAGTAGAATCATTAGATTGATAAGTAGCGTCGAATTGTGACACTACCACCTCCAAAGGATCTTTATAGTCAACAAAATTGGCCTCGTCTTCGATGATTGTTTCAATGAAGTTAACTTCTTCTTCATCCTCGTATTATTTAGGTCGGGGATTCAAGAAAATCTTGACATTCAAAGTCATGTTCCCGAATACGATGGTCATGATTCCACTTCTTATCTTGATTGTGGCATTAATGGTGTTGAGGAATAGACGTCCAAAAATCACCGGGATTTGTGAACATGGGTTAGACACAGGTTTAGTGTCTAATATCACGAAATCAACCGGGAAGACAAAAGTGTCTATCTGTACCAAAATGTCTTCCAGTATTCCTCTAGGATATTTGACTAACCTGTCTGCCAATTGCAATGCAACTCGGGTGGGTTTGAGTTCACCCAACCCTAGTTGTTTATATACTGAATATGGCAGCAAGTTTGCGCTCGCTCCTAGATCAATGAGTGCGTTATCTATCCTTTGATTCCCAATTCTACACGAGACAGTTGGGGTACCAGGGTCTTTAAGCTTTGGAGGCAACTCATTTTGAATTATTGCGCTTGCTTGGCAAGCAACATAGGCATGTTTCTTTACACTTTGCCTTCTTTTGACCGTGCATAAGTCTTTCAAATACTTAGCGTAGGCTGGCACTTGTTTGATTGCATCAAGGAGTGGGAGATTGATTTTAACTTGTTTGAACAACTCCAAGAACTCCTGATTCTTTGCATCGTTTTGGGGTTTCTTAAGCCTTTGAGGATAAGGTGCAGGGAAAGGGCACTTAGGTAATTCGTCAATGACTGGCTCCTTTCCAGGCCTTCCCTCAACTTCTTCTACTTCTTTAGGAGTGTCTTCACTTGATTCTACTGGTTTATCATTAGTAGACGACTCCTTTTCTTGAGTGGGTGGTTTGTTCCTGGTCACTACTTCCTCCTCGTCATACTCCTCGAGAGTAGAATGAGGCATGTTTTGCCCTATAACTTTACCGCTTCTTAGTGTAGTCACGGCTTTTGCTTGTTCATGATTAGGGGGACCATTGTTGTACCCTTTTGGGTTTGGAAGTGGTTGAGCGGGAAATGTGCCACTCGAACCCTCTTGTCATGCATCCATTCTCTCTAATATCACGGATATTTTACTCATCATTTGAATTAACTGTTGTGTTAAACTCGCATTAGAGAGTGGATCTTCCTCTTGCACATTCTTGTACGGTGGCACATAGACATTTGCGTGTTGATTATGTGAAGGTTGAGCGGTGTTGTAGTTATGTGCTCTATTTTGCTGGAATGGCTGGGACTGCCTGTTGTATTGCCCTTGATATTGATTATTGTTGTTATAGGGCTGTTGTTGTTGAAATTAGTTTTGGGTCCCAGCATTGTTTTTCCAATCGAATCCTGGGTGATTTCATATATTGTTATTATTTTGCGAGTTGTAATTATTGTAGGAATTCCCCGCCCCCCTATACCCTTGCATGGCATTCATTTCCATGGGGGGTTGTTCTTGAAAATATGGCACATTGGGACAATATTGAGTAGTGTGCCCCAGCATGTTACATGTGCCACATGGTTCTTCAGGCAAGAACTGCCTAGAACTCTCTCCTTCCATCCCCAATTCTTCAACTTTCTATACTAGTTCTTCATACTTGTTCATCAAATGATCCTCACTTTTTAATTGATATAGACTTTTCTCATCCACACAGGATATCTGTGAGCGTGGGATATCATCTGAATTTGACCACTCATGGGCGTGTTCAGCTAGCCACTCAAAATGAGCTTCATCTTCTTCTGTGTTTTTACACAGAAATGGCCCTGAACTCATGGTCTCGACCAACTTTTTCGTTTCACCATTTAGCCCTTCATGAAAGTAGCTGATGGTTCGCCATTTCTCATATCCATGATGTGGGCATGAGAGTAGCAAATCCTTGAAACGCTCCCAAGTTTGGGTGAACGTTTCATTGCTCTTTTGTTTGTAAGAATTGATTTGTCGTTTAAGCTCGGTGGTCATGCGAGGTGGAAAGAATTTCTTTAAGAAAGCGGTGTTCATCGCATGCCAAGTGTAGATGGAGTTTGGCTTCAAGGTGAGTAACCACGCTTTTGCTTTATCCTTCAGAGTGAAAGGAAATAGCATTAAACGTGTCACGTCTACAGGACAAGTGTAGACAGAGCCGTGGAAGGACGGTGCTTCATTTCCTAAAATCTGGATGTGGGCGATGTTCTGATTGTTCCTGATGGCCGATTTTCGGGAGTCGATTCCTCTTTTGTTACTTTCTGTTGAGGGTAGTGGGAATTAGTATCTTTCCGTATCTGTCCTCGGGGGATGATGTAGGGTTCTCGTAGAATCTCTTTTTCCTTGATCAGGAACCAGGACCCATCTTTGAATCTCTCACGGTTGATCAAATCTTTCGGCGCTCAATCCAAGAGGGCCAGTCGGGGCCTCCGAGAGCTGGTACTTTTTTGTTTCTGTCCTCGGGGTATGATGTAGGGTTCTCGGAGAATCTCTTTTTGATCGGGAACCAGGACCCATCTTTGAATCTCTCACGGTTGATCAAATCTTTCGGTTTTTGTCCTCGAGGGATGATGTAGGGTTCTCGGAGAATCTCTTTTTGATCGGGAACCAGGACCCATCTCTGAATCTCTCACGGTTGATCAAATCTTTCGGTTTCTGTCCTCGGGGGATGATGTAGGGTTCTCGGAGAATCTCTTTTTGATCGGGAACCAGGACCCATCTCTGAATCTCTCACGGTTGATCAAATCTTTCGGTTTCTGTCCTCGGGGGATGATGTAGGGTTTTCAGAGAATCTCTTTTTGATCGGGAACCATGACCCATCTCTGAATCTCTCACGGTTGATCAAATCTTTCAGTTTCTGTCCTCGGGGGATGATGTAGGGTTCTCGGAGAATCTCTTCTTGATCGGGAACCAGGACCCATCTCTGAATCTCTCACGGTTGATCAAATCTTTCGGTGCTCAATCCAAGAGGGCCGGTCGGGGCCTCCGGGAGCTGGTATCTGTCCTCAGGGGATGATGTAGGGTTCTCAGGGAATCTCTCTTTTCTATTTCTTTGGTGTACCGGCCAAAACCAGGATTCGTTATGGAAACCCTCGTGCTTGATCAAAATTTGCGACGGTTGTCCTTAAATAGTCGATTCGGGTCTTCGGGAGTCGATTTTTCTCAGTTTCTGCCTATTGGAGGTAGCCCTGACAACTTTTGGACTGTTCGGGGTAAAACCCCATAAACCTTGACCGAAATGGGCCACCGGGGCTGATCGGGGCCAAAAATGGGCTAAAAACGGCCAAAACGGGTCAAAATGGAGCAAAACAGAGCGAAGCAGGGCCCGCAGGGAGCAGTGCCGCGGCGGCACTGGGTGGTCGGACTCCATTTTTGTATATCTCAGGTTTTTGAGCTTTTCAAGCTCATTCTTGGCCATTTTGGGGTGTTTTTGGAGCCAAAATCCGTCAAAACGCAGCTTGTGCGCGCTCAGGTGAGTAACCTTTCCTCGTAGTTGGAATTTTGATTGGTGTTTTGGTTTGCTCAAATTTTCAAGAAGAAAGTTAAAATTTGACTTCCATCTTCTTTGTAGATCCATGGCTTCGAGCTCGAGGAGACCGTCTAAGAAGGCCAAGGAACGGATGAAGGCCGAGATGCAAACCCCAGACTTGATTTTACGGGACCCCCAACGTCATCTTTCGACCGCGGCTCTAGCGAGCTTGGTATGTGAAACCTTCGACGGTTTAGGACTATTTTCATGTATAGTGCTAGTTTTGTGAGCCGTTGTGTGCACCTAGAGATCGTTAAAAGTCCAATTTGTGCTCGAACGTTGATTTTCTGAATTTAGACCTCGGATCGCGAATAGTGATTTTGTGCATCGTTTTGTTGTCTTTGGTATGTGCAGGTGCCAGAAGTGACATTAAAGGGCCACGGTAGCCTTGCTCACGCTTTCCTATGGTATACTCAACTCTCGCCCACCGTCAAGAGGATGGTAGACGATGCCGGGTTTGGAGGCTTCGTCCGTCTGGTTTCAAAGAGTAGCAACGATTTGGCACATTTTTATGCTCTGGCTGAGAGGTGATGGGATACCACCAATACTTTCCACCTGCCGTTTGGTGAGATGACCATGACGCCCTTCGACTTCTCTATGATTACCGGTTTGAGGGTAGGCAGAAAATGCCTGATTCGGGATTATTTCTATGAGATCGACCCTGAGGCTATCGAGATGTTGATCGGGGCTATTCCCCCTAATCTGGAGAGGCACTAGTTTTCTTGTGGCTAGCTTTATCGGGCCTATGGCAGAGGGAATCATAACCTGAACAATTCTCAACTTTTAAGGGTATATCTTATGTATGTCCTTGGTTGTTCGATCTTTGCGACACAGAACGACCGGGTGAGCTTGAGATTCCTTTCTTGCCTGGCGACCATTGATGATATCCCCTCTTACGACTGGGGCGGTGCTGCCTTGGCCCATCTTTACAAGCACATGGGTGAGGTTTCCCGGGGCGATGTTAAATCGACAGGGGGATTTTGGCGAGCTTGGGAGGTATGTACTGCATCTTTTTTATTTTTTGGCTCTTCGATTTCAGTACCCTTTCTGACTTTTCTCTTTTGTCTGTGCAGCTTTGGGGCTTTGAGTACCTGAAGATGCTAGCTCCTTCCCCTGTGGATGAATCAGGTGAAGACGAGGATGGCATGGCTCCTGTGCCTCTGTTTCAACGAGGCTTGAGATGGCGAAGGGATGTTGTCGGGGTGAAGAGTGGGGCCCATCGGATTGTTTTGCTCAGAAACTTCTTAACCAAGTTGACTGCTGCTAGTGTTGATTGGACGCCTTGGGAGCGCGTCACCTATGCTGCCCCAGAGGAGATTCAAGCGGTCAAACCTCTTTCCTCTTGCCGACTCCTGATGGAGAGTACCAAGTGCTGGCAGTGGTTCCTTGGCGAGCGAGTGTCCCGGCAGGTGGTTGGTGGTTCCAAGTATCGCGTCCCTCATAATCCCCCTGCGATGGATGCTAGTGACCTTTCTGGTGATGCTCTGCTGGCGGCCTTAGCTGGCACCGATGTTTGGGATTACTTTCTCTCTGAGACCGGCTATGAGGCTTACCGTGACCGCTTCTTGATGCCCAACTTCCCACTCCTGGAGGTGAGTTTCCTTTATGCTTTTGTCTCTATCCGTTGCCTATGTTTTGACTCATCTTTTCCTAACTTGTTTTGTGCCTACAGCTTCGCGAAATATACAAGAGACAGGCTCATCCGACTTTCGATCCTATCCTTTCTTGGGATTGGAGCGTCAATGTTCTAGGCGCTGATGGCACTCCCCAAGTGATGGAGGTGCCCCGAGTCACATGCGGGTACCCTACTCAGCCAGCGGGCGTCCTCAATGTTCCTTGGAGTTACGCTGAGGAGGGTCACGCCTTGGCGGCTAGCTTACGGTCCTTGGTCCTCACACGAGACCACCGGGTATGTTTCTAATTTTGCGCTCCTCAAGGTTATGAGGTTCTAACCCTGGATTTTACCCTTTGACAGATGGATGGCATGCGGCAGTTTACTGCCAATCAGATGGCATCCTTGGTAGGTTTCTGACTTGACTCTGTTTTTGTACTTTTTGTTGTTTTCCTACTAATTGCCTTCATTTTATTTGTGTGTGCAGTACCGTGGGGGCGGGGCTAGCTCATCGAGGACCGGTCTGAGGTGCAGAGGTGGTAGGAGGAGGCCGTCGCCGACATACACTCCGAGTGGTCTGACAGAGGACGAAGAAGAGGAGGACTAGATCTAGGGTTTCAATGAAGCCCCAGATGAGTAATAGGGTTTTATTTATGTTTTTATTTTAGTTTTATTATGTATGGATGACAGTCGCATGTTTAGAGGATTTTTATAAATAAATCGTACTTCTATTGATTAAATCATTGCTTTCAGAATTTATTCTTGTCTTAGATCTATTTTGACTGTGACGTGCTCAACGATCTATTCTTGCTGTGCTTGTTTAGATTGTTTACATGTGATGGTGCTTTATTGATTCGTGCTATCAAGTATCCGAATAGTCCATGCCTAGGTTAGACGG
The DNA here is from genome assembly GCA_033977485.1 of Hydrangea macrophylla. Taxonomy (NCBI): domain Eukaryota; kingdom Viridiplantae; phylum Streptophyta; class Magnoliopsida; order Cornales; family Hydrangeaceae; genus Hydrangea; species Hydrangea macrophylla. The sequence goes on from CM066994.1 coordinate 80,238,238, forward strand.
ATTAGATCACAACCCTAGTTTAGTGTGAGATACTTCGTGCTACCCGAAGATGGATTATGTTGGTGCTTGAACCATGATTATCTTCTTGTCGGAGGAATTGGGCTTGTAGCTACAATTCCCCATATTCATCCAACTTAATAAGCTAAAGTAATTCATAAATATTCCTATTATGAAACTAGTGGTGGATTTGCAATCCTAGGTTCCCTTTACATATTCATTAAAAACACTTTTAATTGCTTTCATAGTTTAGATTTACTTTTATTGTTATTAGTTTAATTAAATTCAAATTCAATTCCGTTTTTCCTAATTAATTAGACTTAGGTTTTAAAATTAAGAGCTGTAGTTAATCAATCTCTGTGGGTTCGACCTTTACTTCCACACTGCAAATCTTTTTAAAAGTAAAGAACACTTTTTATATCTTGATTCTGACAACATCAATTTTTGGCGCCGTTGTCGGGGATTGTATCACTACCTTTAGTTTTAGAATCGTAGTTTAGTTAATTCGTAAATATTAGATTAGGTTTCCTTTTCTTATTTTTCGTTTTATTTTTAGTTACTAACTTGTTTTTTTTATTTTGTAGTCAACGTTTCCGAGTGGAGCAGCTAATTACATCAAAGGAGCTTACGCAAATAAAAATATAAATACAATTAAATAAATTGCTTCCTTTGGAATTCGCTTTAAACCGCTGTAAGTCAGGGCGCTGTGACGCACTATTTGCATTAGTTTAGGGTTAATTGCACTGCATTAGCTAGGAAACCCGGGGCGCTGGGCTTGACGCGGTCATTGCATTACAGGATAATTTGCATGCATCATAGTAGTTGAGTGCTTGTTATCTTCTTTGCGTGATTGTTATTTGTTTATTTTGTTTAGTTAGTCTTTGTTTTTAATTTCTTTTCTTTTGTTTTAGTTTATGTTAGGTACACGTTCAAACAAACCGGAATTAAAACCTTTTGACTCTGAACTTGAACGTACATTAAGACTTAACAAGTCTTCAAACTTAACTTCTGGAACCAGGTTTGTAATAGACGACGATTTGACACCAAAACCAACGTCTTTATTTGAGTCCGAAATACGTAGTACCCTTCAAAGACTAAAGAAACCACGCTTTCATAACATAGAACCAATTAAAATGGCAGACATTGGAAATAATAACGACAACAACCAAAATAACAACGGAGCTAATATGAATAATCCTAATATACCACCACCTCCTCCACTTAAAGATTATTTTATTCCTATGACTTACACGCCACAAACATGTATTGAATTACCGGAGGCGACGGCATCTCACTTTGAGATAAAGTCGTCTACCATCTCGCTACTTCCATCTTTCCATGGCCGTCTAAATGAAGACCCTTATAAACACTTAGGAGATTTTCAGGACATATGCTCCACTTTGAAAATTCAAAATCTTACTGATGATGAATTAAAAATGCGGCTCTTTCCATTCTCACTAAAGGATAAAGCTAAATATTGGCTCCAATCTTTGGAGCCAAACACTATTAGAACATGGGAAGACTTACACACCGCATTTTTACAAAAGTTTTTCCCGATTATGCGTACGAACCAGATAAGAAAATCTATAACAAACTTTGTGATGCAAGATGGGGAATCACTCTACGACACGTGGGAAAAATTTAAAGAATTATTACGCTCGTGTCCACATCATCAGGTCCCTAAGTGGCAACTTGTTCAGGTCTTCTATGAGGGGCTTATCCCCTCTGTTAGGAATACCATCGATGCCGTTTGTGCGGGAACTTTCCTACACAAAAGCGCCGACGAGGATATAACCGTAATATTAGCATCATGCCATTCTGAGGCATGCGGTGGCCACTTTGCGTCACAGAAGACCGCACAAAAAGTCCTACAAAGCGGGTTTTACTGGCCCACAGTCTTCAAAGATGCTTATTCCTCTTGCAAGACATGCCAACACTGTCAAAAGCTTAGAACGATTTCTGAAAGGAATTCTATGCCTTTAACCCCTATCATCACAATTGAAATATTTGATTGTTGGGGCATAGATTTTATGGGTCCATTTCCCAAGTCTAACAACTGCGAATACATACTCCTTGCTGTGGAGTATGTATCAAAATGGGTAGAAGCGATACCAACGAGACGAAATGACCACAGAACGGTCATGTCATTTCTGAGAGAGCATATTTTGTCTCGTTTTGGTACTCCGAAAGCTTTACTAAGTGACCAAGGCAAGCATTTCTACAATAGGCCCTTGGAGTCACTTCTCAAGAAATACGGAGTCCATCATAAAATCGCTCTTGCCTATCATCCACAGTCAAATGGGCAAGCAGAATTGGCTAACCGTGAAATCAAGCATATTCTCGAAAAGACGGTTAGTTCCAATCGAAAAGACTGGGCATACAAATTGACTGACGCGTTATGGGCATACTGTACTGCTTATAAGACGAATCTTGGTATGTCCCCGTATAGACTGGTTTACGAGAAAGCTTGCCACCTCCCCGTTGAAATTGAACATAAAGCTTACTGGGCGACGCGCTCATTGAACTTTGATATTCAAGAGGGAGGTCAGCTACGCAAGCTTCAGCTTGCTGAGCTAGAGAAAATACGACAAGATGCGTATGACTCTGCAAAGTTGCATAAGGAAAAGTTGAAGGCTCGCCACGATCGTACGATTTGTCGTAAATCATTTGAGCCGGGGCAGAAAGTTTTGCTGTATGACTCTCGCCTCCACCTTTTCCCAGGAAAACTCCGTTCCCGTTGGACAGGCCCGTTCATCGTAAAAACTGTTTTTCCACATGGGGCGGTTGAGATTGTCAATCCAAAGAACGATGATTGTTTCAAGGTCAATGGCCAAAGATTGAAACCGTTCTTGGAGAACTTCCACACTGAAGTTGAGCACATCCAGCTGGATGAGCCTAGCTATTCTCATACTTAAAAATCCAAAGTGAAGTTCCAAATTATTGTTGTAATTCTTTTCTTTCCTTGCATTTTAGTTTCTCTCTTTTTGTTTCTTTTTGGTTTTCGTTCTTTATTCCGTGTTTGTGATCTAGTTCTAATCCATTATACTTTAAACCACTCTGTTGCAGGTGCATAGATGCGAGGGGATGATGTTCATTCTGTCGGTTCTTGGGCTGATTCAGAATGTCGTTGTGGCACCTGGACTGAGGGTGAACTCACCCCATGCCCCCTTGCTTCATCACGATCCTGAAGCTCATTCTCTCATTGATGCTACTCAAGGGTACATTCCATATCCATCAGCCCTCCTGGACATCAATCCATACGAAAATATGGGATTTCAGGATGATGATGATGTGGAGGAGGATGAAGACCTGTACATGGGACGAATGGTGGATGGTGCACTCATGACCCAATGGTAAAATGATGATATGTGGGAGCCATGGGAAGATCATGACCTCCAGGATGTCGTCCCAGACCGCCATAATGCCATCTTTGTGTTCGTGGACGATTTCCTTATTCCTGAGTTGGTCCCATATCGTTATGTGCACCTGAGCTTCCTGCTATTCAGGCTCCAATGCCCCTTACCAGCCAGTGCATTTTGGGAACCTATGCCAATAGTGAGGTTGGAACTTGTCACATTTCTTTGTATTTTTGTTTCTGTTCATTGTTTTTCTTTTCGTGTTAATCCGTGTTTCTTGTGTTCTGTTATTTTAATTTCGGTTTGTTGTCTTTTGTCCAGGATTGTCACTATGTTCCTAAATGGTATTCCGGTATTCCTCCCACATCAACTGATTCATGGTCTTGGGCCCTACATAAGGCCCCCACACACTCCGCCGCAAGAGGACAGTCCGTTGCGCAATTATACCCCTTTATCCATGTCTCCAGCCGGATCACCTCTTGCATGGGCTTTCAATTCTTTGGAGACGCCAGACTTGTTTGATGATGTCCTTGCTGCTTTTCGGTTGTTCTGGGAAAGGGAATCATTGAGTTTGGACTTCACTTCTGAAGATTCGGCGAGTTATGAAGAGATTGTGGAAGAGGAAATATTTGTACTCGAAGATTAGTGCTGCATTTCAGTTGTTTTTGTTCATTTCATCTTTTGTTTATCAACTGGAGTGTAATCCTTGACAAAATGTTATTGGTTTTAGTTTTATTTTTAGTTTTCTTTAGTTAAATAAGGTCTTAAACACAGTTGGGGGTAATAATGTTGCAATTTGGGTGCAATTATAAAGTTTTATTTTTATATAAATTGCGATTTTCTATTCTGAGGATGAATTTCTGTTCTACATGCCTGTAATTCAACTGCGTTTCAGTCTCTCTGCATGTCCAGATTTGTTTTTGATAGTTGGGGGTGATGTGGTTCATGTCCCCCATTAGATTCTGAAATTTTTGTGTTCGATCGATCGAACCCATTTTCGATTCTTTGCACTCAATAAGATTCCCTGATCAACCATCTAATCATCCTCATCGTCATACCATCACCCCCTCCACCTCCACTGCGTGTTCTACACCGAGGTAGGCCCCACTTGTTTTTGTCCTTTATTTACTTAGTGATTGTGTTAGGAAATCCCAAGGGGGTGTCCCCTTGGTCTTAGGAGTTCCTTTTGATAGTCCTTTGTTTATGCATTTTTTGTTTCCTTAGCGTTTCTGCGATCACTGCACACCGCTGTGCTCGATCGCTTGAACTGGTTTCGAGCGATCGAAGAGGAGCTGTTCGAGCGATCGAACAATGTTCAAGCGATCGAAGCCTACTCCAGTTCAATCGATTGAACCCAGTTCAATCGATCGAACCCAAGCAGTGGCAGTTTTGTTTCTTTTTCTCCCTGTCCGTATCTGTATCATGTTGTGTCTTATTTTCAGGGCTGCCGACATGAATCCAGTGACGGGCTATCATAAGTCCAAGCCCCTCAGCCTTATTATACCAGATCCGGTGCCCGCACATGGGTTCCGGAATGACGAGGATAGGCTATGGTACGAGCGGCACTTTCAGACGAGGATGGTGATGGTCGAGCGCCCTATTGAGTACGTCTGGACAGAGAGCCCATGGTTCCTGACACGGATCCGCTCTATGCCTCACTGGTTCCATCTCCTTTTTTTGGCCAAGAGTGTCAATCTTTCCTGGATTTGAGGTGCTTGTGCGACTATGATCCGCGACCCGGTTGCACCATTCACCTACCATGCTTTCTTCCGGAGTCGCCCGTTCATCATCAGTCCTGCTACCGTTTCAGCCACGTTGGGGGTACCAGAGGTACCTGATTATGTTTGCCCCCACCGGCCTGATGCACCAGTGACCCCACCATCCACTATTATCCGTGAGCTTACTGGAGGCGCTGTTCCGTCTTGGGATGGCGATGCTTTGATTGAGGACCACTTTCTCACTGATGGCTACCACATGATCCACTTGGTCCTCAGCAACTGCCTCCTAGTGACTTCCTATCGAGAGAAGATCGCGGTTTGGTATGCGCGAGTCTTATATGCAGTGGGGACGGGACAGCCAGTTTGCATACCACGCCTCTATATTGACTTTATGGTCCACCCCACCCGTTTTATCTCGTCTAAGAAGCACCTGAAGGGTGCTTGGGCTATTCAGAGGGTTATGGCTGAGGCCGGTTTCCCCGTGCTTGCTGGCGATGATGTTCGCCCTTCTCCCCGCAGATTTAGCGAGGCGGCTGCTCGCCGCTCCGACGCTCAGAAGAGGAAGCGAAAGGGAAAAGGGAAATCGCGGGTGAAGGGGAGGAAGAAGAGGCGTGGTGGGACGGACACGGAGGCAGGAGCTTCAGGGACACCCACTGAGGTGGAGGAGCTTGATTCCGATGATGATGAGGACGATCCGATTACTGTGGTTCAGTAGTTTGAGCTGCGACAGCGGTCGCAGACTCAGGCCCAGGGAGAGTCTTCTTCTTCTGTGCCTCTCCCGACAGTTCACGAGCTACTATTGGAGGAGCGAGAGGCCAGGATTAGATTCGAGGGCCGGATGGACCATCTGCAGACCTTGCTGGAGTCCATATTGATTCAGATTGGGGTTGATCAGGCCGTTCACTCTACTCAGCATCCATCGATGGCCCCGTCTGCACCACCTACTACTGATCCATCATCTGCTGCTGCCCCGGTTTCCGCTACTACAGGTCCATCCACTTCTTCTGCTGCAGCCGATCCACCACTTGCCGATCCATCTGCTGCAGCCCTTGCTACTACCTCGTTGCCGCCTGCTCCTATCGATATCCCTTCTGATGTAGCTGATGATGCACCGTCCGGGGTCGATTAGTTTTAGTTGGGGAGGTGGTGTTTTTGTTTTTTTTTGGTTAGTTGTTGTACTATTTTTGGGTATGGTTTTGGTTGGATGGACTGGTTGGTTGTTTTGGTTGGACTATTTGGTTGGTTGATTCTATATGGACAGTATTTATCCCTGCTTTTATTTTATTTTATTCTGTTCATATTACAGTGGGTTAAGATTGCTTGGATCATGGTTTTTATCGTGTTACTTTTATCTATTGATCCTGTTTGTTTTGGAGATTGTGTTCTGTTTTTCTATGCTAGGTTGCTATGCTTGCTATCATCAATTTGCTCCATACAGGTGATACCCATCCATTTTATTTGTTGAAAATCAACTTCTGGGGACTTTGTTGTTTTCAGTTGGGGGTAGGAGAGAATAGATAGGTATACACCCGACACCCGTAATGATCAGGTTTTGCACTTGGATATGTTTCAAATTTAATGAGAACACAGTCTGTCAAAATTTTGAAAATTTTGAAATTTTTATTATTGAATCGTATTGTTAGAATAACTCTGAATAATCTCTCCTGCTTGTTGATTAGACAATGACATATTTGTAGTATTCTCATCTTTTTATGGATTAAATCAACACGTTTTCTGTATCACTGAAATGAATTGCATTTGTAAAGCCATTATGTACCCAACACTTTTGCACATTAATTGGCAGCTATGTAGAAAACCTGAAAATTGAGTTAATATGAATATTGTGCGAAAAGAACAAGTAGTGGAGGCTAATAACCCTTTGTGAGCTATTGAGCCAATCGTCATTTCTGAGGGGATTCTCATACATTGTCGAATGGTCTTTCTTGCATATACTTGGTGAATTCGTTGTTAAGTCTCAGTTTTCTTTAAAAGTTTTGACTGTTTGTTAGAGGAGAACGTTCAGGATTTACCACTTACACTCAATGAACACTTAAGTGCTAAAAATTGAAAGTTGAGAAAATGATTCAAGCCATCGTTTACCCATTCTTTTACCTGATATAACTTTCACCTACATTCATTGAATTGTTTCATTCCTGATCCCACGCCAATTAAATATTTCCAATGTAATCACAAGAATCTATACCCTTGATCTATACCTTGACCTCATTGAGCCGTTTGATATATTTGTTGAGAATGAGTCATCAAAGTATGTGAAATGGAAGGAAGTAGTTGTGGGACAGGTTATTTAAAAAAAAATGAATGAAAAAAAAATGAAATGAATGATGAATGAAGGAGAAGGAAAAAAGAGCATATGAAATGAATGGGAGATTGGGTGGAGAAAAGAATAAAGAATAAAAAGAGAAGTTGAAATTCCATCACATACTAAAAAGCACACTCTTCTCTACAACACTCCCCCCCTACTAAATAAAAGCCGCAAGTCAAAGTCTTGAAAATTCTCAATAATTGATTTGAACATGGAAGTGTGAGTTGAGTTATCCACGGTATTTCACTCCTCTAGTAAGTAGTGTTCCATTCATGAGACTATACACTCTTAAATGTCCGTTTTTCATAGAGTCAAGTATGAAAGCATTAGCACTTATAATATCATCCTTATCAAAGCTTTCATACGATGTGCGATCATTGTGAAGCAAGTTTCTGAGAGACGTTCTTTTTTAGTGTAACCAATGTGAGAATTGAGCTAAAACTGCAAGTTTTCCAAAGTACAATAGTCTAGATAACTCTTAATAGGGTTGGACGCATGGTTGTTAATTTCATACACACACGGGTGCATGATGGTAATACATTTGTTATATTTTACTTGGTGATATAGGGGAGCATGTGGGTCTCTTTCATGGGTTGATACAGGATAGTATATTATTGTGGAGCTTAATTAACAATTGAATGGAAGGGGGAATTCTACGAGTTATTCTAAATCTTTTTGAGCTTAAAATTGGAAGAATTTTGTGGGTATATTCACTGCAAACCCTCACGAGACAACACTCGTCCACTAGGGGGAACCTAGGGGTTTAACGGCTTGTTGCATTTGCTAAATGCAACCGCGATTCCTGCGAAAGTGAGTTAGGATCTTTCTTTCTATCTTAGTTTAGGTTGTTTTTAGTTTTCCTTTGTTTTCTTAGTTGTGGTAGTATTAGTTTAGGAATTTGTAGTTTATTTTATTTTCGCTTTATCGCTAGGGACTAGCAATAAGCTAGTTGGGGGTTGTGCAAAGCGGGGGTATTTGTAAAATACAACCGCGCTAAAAGGAAGAATTGCATTAGTTTTTATCACAACTTCCCGTTTTATCTGCGATTTGCATTGCAAGGCTAATTTTCATACAATATGATTAATCTATGACAAGTTGTATTGTTTTAGCTGTTGTTGGTGCAGATTACTGCTGTGTGGACTAAACAGATGAACATCAGAATAAATGGAATGCTGGAATGAAAACAAAAGAAGTCAAAGCTGAAATGTGGAGCTCGATCGATCTAAGACGGTTCGATCGATCGAGAGTTCGATCGCTTGAAGAGTGTTGAAGCGCTTGAGGCTTAAGGGTTCGATCGATCGAGAGCAGTTCGATCGATCGAACGGGGTATTTCCAGTAACATTCGTGTGCGCAGCAGATGCGGGTTTTTAACCCTAGTTTCTTAGGTTTCTTATATATATATGTGTATTGTATACGTATAGAGGGACGCCCACATTACATTTTGACAGTTTTAGAGAGAGAGATAGAGAGTTTGTGTTTGGTTTTGTAGGTTTTGCATTGAAGTTTCATTTGTGCAGTGGATTTCTTAAGTTTAATACACGTATTCTTTGTTCTAGGTGATTTATATATTGTTTATTTAGATTCTGCACTTGGTAGTCGTAGTTTAATCGCTCATATTATAGTATTGCATGCTAAATATTTGTAAAACCATAGTTTTTAGATTTTCCATGAAAAACTCACAACCAAACAAGGTGTTAATGTTTTTTTACGTTAAATATAAATCTGTGACACTCCAGACGATGTCTGAGTAGTCCCAGGTTGGGAGAACATGATGAAACAGTGATCTCCAGCCTCTGCCATGCAGCAGAATAATCGCTGTGTTCGATCGATCGAAGTTAGTTCGATCGATCGAACCAGAGACAGTCAATCGATCAAAATCAGTTCGATCGATTGAGGGATGAAGGTCTTCGATCGATCGAAAGCGCGTCGATCGATCAAACTCCCTGATTCTTGAGGATGTTCCCTGCAGTATTCCAGGACCTTTTTGTTTTAAGATTTGTTATCATTCTGTCCCAAAAAAAATGCTCAGTCTGTCAAAACAGTTTTTAAAACTAAGGCCCTAAGGCATTTTCTTTCAATACATTTTGCAAACCATCTTCAATGCTAACACCATTGAGGATGCGAGTCTTAACTATTGGATTAAACCGCTTTTATGTATTTTAATTTAATCGTGATGATATGGTCCAGGTCATGAAAGGGCCATGGATTCTCCATCTTTAGAGGAATACGGAAAACTGTGGGTAATGTACTCCTTTGTGCTTCAAGGCAACTGCATGGTAGACAGCTAGATTACTGCGGATTCGTGTAATCCCAACACTTTTTTTTTTAAGTCAAACATCCTAATTTAAAGTACTGTTTTAACTAGCTAGTTAGATCGTTAATCTAATCTTAATTATTTTCATTAGTAATCGTAGCTGTGGAACTTTGTGTTCCGCACCATTGCTTAATCTTATTCATTTTATTTTGCTTTCTTTTGAGGTTAGTCTAATTCAATAGGTCAACACCTTCCCTGTGGGATCGACCTGGTCTTACCAGATATTACTTGCACGTCTACCTACACTTGGGTATTGCACAAGAACGCACAGAAAAATTCTCGTGTCAAGTTTTTGGCGCCGTTGCCGGGGAAGGCGACGATCAATTCCTTAGATCACCTCGGTCTCTCTTCATCTCTTTCTATTTTTACTTTCTCTTCTTTTCAGTTCTTTTGGTAAGCACTCACCTTAGGGACTCTCCCAGTTCATGTCCAATAATTCTATTGAAGGAATTTTTGGAAATCCTTTCTACCTGTCTGACTCTGATAGTTCCATCAACCCGATAGCCACTCCAACTGCATCAATGGATGATCATCAGAGCGAAAATGGTGACAATGTTGTGGTACCAATTGATGAGGCACTCCGTCCTCTTTGCGATCTCATGCAACCAGAACATGCACCTACGCCCTCTTGCATTCAAATCCCACCGCATAATGGCGAATTTCAGTTTCGTAATGGGATGATTCAACTGCTTCCCACCTTTCATGGGATGGAAAGTGAGAAGGCGTATTTACATATCACTGACTTCGAGGATGTTTGCAAAACATTCTCGCAAAATTGTCCTAGGGAGGTGACGCATCTAATGCTATTCCCCTTCACTTTGAAAGATAAAGCGAAGGCGTGGCTCCACTCCCTAAAACCTAATTCAATTTTCACCTGGCATGCGATGAGCACTACGTTTCTAAAGAAATTCTATCCTACTCGCATGACCACAGACCTTCAGCGTCAAATCAATTCCTATAAACAAAAGAGCACTGAAACCTTCACACAAGCGTGGGAGCGTTTCAAAGATTTGCTTCTCTCATGCCCACACCATGGGTTTGAGAAATGGCGAACTATCAGCTTCTTTTATCAAGGATTGAATGGTGAAACAAAGAAGTTGGTGGAAACGATGAGCTCTGGACCATTTCTGCGTAAAAACACCGAAGAGGCTGAAGCTCATTTCGAATGGTTAGCTGAATACGCTCATGAATGGTCAAATTCTGACAATGTCTCACGCTCACAGATATCTTGTGTAGAAGAGAAAAGCCTATACCAGCTAACCAGTGAAGATCACCTCATGACTAAGTATGCAGAGCTAGCAAAGAAGGTAGAAGAGTTAAGCATGAAAGGAGAGAGCTCTAGGCAAGTCATGCCTGAAGAACCATGTGGCACATGCAACATGTTGGGACATACAACTCAATATTGTCCTACTGTGCCATATTTTCAAGAGCAAGCCCCTATAGAGATGAATACCATGCAAGGTTTTCGAGGGGCGGGGACTTCCAACAATAACTTTCAAAGTAACAATAGATGGAATCACCCCGGTTTTGATTGGAGAAATAATGCTGGGGCCCAAAATCAATATCAACAGCAGCCCTACAACAATAATCAATATCAAGGGCAAAACAATAGGCCGTCCCAGCAATACAATCAAAACAGAACCAATAATTTTAACCAAGCTCAACCCTCCAATGCACCACAAACCAATACCTATGTGCCACCGCACAAGAAGGTACAAGAAGAAGAGCCACTTGCTAATGCCAATCTAACGCAGCAACTCATACAGATGATGAGTAGAATGTCTGCCACATTAGAAAGGATAGATGCACGGCAAGAGGGCTCAGGAGGAACATTCCCTGCCCAACCACTTCCAAATCCAAAGGGACATAACAATGGTCCTAACAATCAAGAACATGCTAAAGCTGTGACTACATTGAGAAGTGGAAAAATCATAGAGAAAAGCATGCATCTGTCCACTCCCGAAGTGTTCAAAGAGGAGGAAGTGGTGGATGAAGAAGTTGAGCTACCATCTACTCAAGAGGAGGAGCTGTCTACTAATGACGAGGCAATAAAGGCAAACATTGAAGCTCCTAGAGTAGAGGAAGAAGTTGAGCGAAGGCCTGGCAAGGAGTCTGTTAAGGAGGAACCACCAAAATGCCCCTTTCCTGCACCTTATCCTCAACGGTTGAAGAAACCCAAGAATGAGACAAAGAATCAGGAGTTTCTGGAATTGTTTAAGCAAGTTAAAATTAACCTTCCACTCCTAGATGCTATCAAGCAAGTGCCGGCCTATGCTAAGTATCTCAAAGATCTATGCACGGTCAAGAGGAGGCAAAGCGTGAAGAAACATACGTATGTCGCTTGCCAAGCCAGTGCGATCATTCAAAATGAGTTGCCTCCAAAACTCAAAGATCCCGGTACACCTACTGTCTCATGCAGAATTGGGAATCAAAAGATAGATAACACACTCCTCGATTTAGGAGCAAGCGTGAACCTGCTGCCATATTCAGTCTATAAACAGCTAGGGTTGGGTGAACTCAAACCCACTCGAGTCACTTTGCAATTGGCAGACAGATCTGTGAAGTACCCTAGAGGGGTGTTGGAGGACGTCCTTGTCCAAATAGACTCTTTTGTCTTTCCGGTTGATTTCGTGATATTGGACACAGAACCTGTGTCTAATCCTGGTGCACATATCCCGGTTATCTTTGGACGTCCATTCCTCAACACCATTGATGCCACAATCAAGATTAGAACTGGTATCATGACTATCGTATTCGGGAACATGACGTTAAATATCAAGATCTTTTCTAATCCCCGACCTGAAGAATACGATGATGAGGAAGAAATCCATTACATAGACACGGTCATTGAAGATGAAGTTGACTTGGTCGACTACAAAGATCCTTTGGAAGTTGTGATGACTCAATTTGGCGATATCTATCAGCCTGCAGAGTCCACCCCATTGGATGCTGACCTGAACCAGACGTGTCATATGATGGATACGGTAGAGGAGGATAGAGCCGATTGCATGTGGGTACAGCCATATGAACAACTGCCTCCTAAAACCAAGTTGGTAATGCCCTCTAGTTTCCAGTTTCCGGAGTTAGAATTGAAGGAGCTCCCCAAAGAGCTAAAATACGCATTCCTAGGGACTGGAAAAACTTATCCTGTGATCATTTCATCTGCTTTAACTCATGAACAGGAAAGTAAGCTAGTGGAAATGCTTACCAAGCATAAGGATGCTATGGGATGGACAATTGCTGACCTCAAAGGCATAAGCCCATCCATATGCACGCATAAGATATATCTGGAGGAAGACGCTAAACCCTCAAGGCAAATGCAAAGGTGTCTGAATCCCAACATGCAAGAAGTAGTTAAAAAGGAAGTGCTTAAACTACTTGATGTTGGGATGATATATCCTATATCTGATAGTCCTTGGGTTAGTCCTACCCAAGTAGTTCCAAAGAAAGCAGGCATAACGGTCATTCCAAACAAAGATGGTGAATTAGTACCAACACGCGTCCCCACTGGATGGAGGATGTGTATTGACTACAGGAAGTTAAATACTGTGACCCGAAAGGACCATTTTCCTTTGCCATTCATGGATCAAATGCTAGAACGTGTGGCGGGTCACAAGTATTACTGCTTTTTGGATGGATACAGTGGATATAATCAAATTGAAATTGCTCCTGAAGATCAGGAGAAAACCACATTCACTTGTCCATTCGGTACTTTTGCCTACCGACGAATGCCGTTTGGCTTATGTAATGCACCGGCTACATTTCAGCGATGCATGCTAAGCATATTCAGTGACATGGTCGAAAACATCCTTGAAGTCTTCATGGATGATTTTTCAGTGTTTAGCCATAGCTTTGAAGATTGCCTCAGCAATCTCGAGCAGGTTTTAATGAGGTGTGAGGACAAACACCTAGTTTTGAATTGGGAGAAGTGTCACTTTATGGTGACCAAGGGAATAGTCCTCGGCCACATAATATCCGATGAAGGAATCCAAGTGGATAAGGCTAAAATCGACATAATCTCAAATCTACCTGTCCCCCGTACAGTGAGAGACATCCGTTCATTCTCGGGACATGCAGGTTTTTATCGTCGGTTTATCCAGAATTTCAGTGCAATCTCTTGACCCCTTTGTCAACTTCTTGTTAAAGATGCACCATTTGAGTGGTCAGAGAGTTGCCAAAAGTCCTTTGAGGATCTAAAAGAGCTCCTCACCTCCGCACCTATAATACAGGCACCCGACTGGAGTTTGCCTTTTGAATTAATGTGCGATGCTAGTGATTACGCCATTGGCGCAGTCCTAGGCCAGAGAAAGGACAATAAGCCATATGTGATATACTACGCCAGCCGAACTTTGAATGACGCTCAAATGAATTACACTACCACTGAAAAGGAGCTGTTGGCTGTAGTATTCGCCCTGGACAAGTTTAGGTCTTATCTGATAGGGTCACCAATCGTCTGTTTTATAGACCATTCGGCCCTCAAGTTTCTTTTATCAAAGAAAGATGCTAAACAACGGCTTATTCGCTGGATACTCTTACTCCAAGAGTTTGACTTAACAATCAAAGATAAGAAAGGAGTAGAGAATGTGGTTGCGGATCATTTGTCCCGGTTGACTTTTGTCGACAACACTGAATCCCAAACCATTAAGGACGAGTTCCCAGACGAACAGCTACTGGCAGTGAGTAGTCTGCCTTGGTATGCTGATATTGTAAACTACCTCGTCACGGGTGAAACACCAACTCATTGGTCGAACCAAGATAGGAAACGGTTCCTCTCCTTCGCGCGCCATTTCTTCTTTGATGACCCATACCTTTTCAAGTACTGTGCTGATCAGGTCATCAGGCGCTGCGTCCCCAATGAGGATATAACCGTAATATTAGCATCATGCCATTCTGAGGCATGCGGTGGCCACTTTGCATCACAGAAGACCGCACAAAAAGTCCTACAAAGCGGGTTTTACTGGCCCACAGTCTTCAAAGATGCTTATTCCTCTTGCAAGACATGCCAACGCTGTCAAAAGCTTGGAACGATTTCTAAAAGGAATTCTATGCCTTTAACCCCTATCATCACAATTGAGATATTTGATTGTTGGGGCATAGATTTTATGGGTCCATTTCCCAAGTCTAACAACTGCGAATACATACTCCTTGCTGTGGAGTATGTATCAAAATGGGTAGAAGCGATACCAACGAGACGAAATGACCACAGAACGGTCATGTCATTTCTGAGAGAGCATATTTTGTCTCGTTTTGGTACTCCGAAAGCTTTACTAAGTGACCAAGGCAAGCATTTCTACAATAGGCCCTTGGAGTCACTTCTCAAGAAATACGGAGTCCATCATAAAATCGCTCTTGCCTATCATCCACAGTCAAATGGGCAAGCAGAATTAGCTAACCGTGAAATCAAGCATATTCTCGAAAAGACAGTTAGTTCCAATCGAAAAGACTGGGCATACAAATTGACTGACGCGTTATGGGCATACCGTACTGCTTATAAGATGAATCTTGGTATGTCCCCGTATAGACTGGTTTACGGGAAAGCTTGCCACCTCCCCGTTGAAATTGAACATAAAGCTTACTGGGCGACGCGCTCATTGAACTTTGATATTCAAGAGGGAGGTCAGCTACGCAAGCTTCAGCTTGCTGAACTAGAGGAAATACGACGAGATGCGTATGACTCTGCAAAGTTGCATAAGGAAAAGTTGAAGGCTCGCCACGATCGTACGATTTGTCGTAAATCATTTGAGCCGGGGCAGAAAGTTTTGCTGTATGACTCTCGCCTCCACCTTTTCCCAGGAAAACTCCGTTCCCGTTGGACAGGCCTGTTCATCGTAAAAACTGTTTTTCCACATGGGGCGGTTGAGATTGTCAATCCAAAGAACGATGATTGTTTCAAGGTCAATGGTCAAAGATTGAAACCGTTCTTGGAGAACTTCCACACTGAAGTTGAGCACATCCAGCTGGATGAGCCTAGCTATTCTCATACTTAAAAATCCAAAGTGAAGTTCCAAATTGTTGTTGTAATTCTTTTCTTTCCTTGCATTTTAGTTTCTCTCTTTTTGTTTCTTTTTGGTTTTCGTTCTTTATTCCGTGTTTGTGATCTAGTTCTAATCCATTATACTTTAAACCACTCTGTTGCAGGTGCATAGATGCGAGGGGATGATGTTCATTCTGTCGGTTCTTGGGCTGATTCAGAATGTCGTTGTGGCACCTGGACTGAGGGTGAACTCACCCCATGCCCCCTTGCTTCATCACGATCCTGAAGCTCATTCTCTCATTGATGCTACTCAAGGGTACATTCCATATCCACCAGCCCTCCTGGACATCAATCCATACAAAAATATGGGATTTCAGGATGATGATGATGTGGAGGAGGATGAAGACCTGTACATGGGACGAATGGTGGATGGTGCACTCATGGCCCAATGGGAAAATGATGATATGTGGGAGCCATGGGAAGATCATGACCTCCAGGATGTCGTCCCAGACCGCCATAATGCCATCTTTGTGTTCGTGGACGATTTCCTTATTCCTGAGTTGGTCCCATATCGTTATGTGCACCTGAGCTTCCTGCTATTCAGGCTCCAATGCCCCTTGTAGACACCCCATTTTGTCGGCTATCAGATTTAGGAGACCCATAGCTTGGTGGTTGACAATGATCGTAAAAGACTCAAAAGGACTCTCGGAAGTCAGCTCTATCTCTCAGAATGCTCAGAATGACCAAAATGCCACTGAAAGCCCAAAAACTCCCAGATTTGGTCCCAAAGTTCTAAAAACATGCTACGTCGTAAGAAAAGCGATAAGATGAGCTTTTAAGAGAAAAATCGGGTGAAATCGTCAGCTCCCAGAGACCCCCGGAAGTCCCGGAAGCTCCCGGAAAGTCCCCATTGACCGGTTTGACCAAGGTTTGACCAAGGTTTGACCAGGTTTGACCAAGTTTGACCAAGTTTGACCGAAATCGTCCGAATTCACCAGAATCATTCTAAATCATGAGAAAAGTATTAAAACAAGTTCTAAAAGAAAATCGAGCGAAAACATCAGCTCCCGGGAACTCCCAGAGGTTTCCAGAACTTCCTGGGAATCCCAGGTTTGACCAGTTTGACCGGAATTTGACTTTAGAACCGGGGCACCGTGACAATTTTCAAATATTTTTTGGATACTAGAGGTCAACAGCTTTCCGACGGTATATCGCACATAATTTTCGGATTTAAAACGAGTTTATTATGAATTTCCAAAGGCGAAAAAGGCGATCAAATCGGCTTTTATCGCGAATACCGTAAAACTTTTCAAAGTGACCTATCCCCGAACTATTTTTTATGTAAAGTAGACTCCATTACCTTTCCAACGGTATATCACAACCTCAATTTGGAGTTCGTATGCATTTTCTGTGAATTTCGGACGAAATAGGGCCTTTTCGCGAATACCGGAACCTCTGGGGGCCTAAACGTAATTTTTTGGGCTTCAGAGGAGCACTGCCGCCGCGGCACTGGCCCACTGCCGCCGCGGCACTCATCCCTCGCAGAGTCCATTTTTGTAATTTTTTTGGGGGTCCAATTTGATTAATTGAAAGCCAAAACGACATAGTTTTATGTTCACAGTTGTTTGGGACCAATGGGAGTACTTCTAAAACCCCAAAATCACCCCAAATTGGCCTATTTAAACCCCCCATTGCTCTTCATTTTGGGGGGGCCAAGTGCAAAGCTTAAAAAGTTGTAGAGAAGAAGAGAGATAGAGATAGGTTTAGAAGAGAGAAAGGGAGCTTCTCCCATTGATTTTCCATAAGAAAGTGAGTTTTATTCTTGTTTTCTTCCATCATCCTTCTATATACTTCACATTCAAAGTCCACTCCAACCCTCATTCTTGAGCATTCATGAGATAGGAAGCTACTTCCATGTCCAAATGTCAAAATCTATGAGTGAAACATCAAGCTACAAGTCCAAAATCACATTGATTATCATCTATTGATTTCTATTTACTTGCTTTGATTATATATATGTTCATCTCTCCTTATCTCATTTCTTTTTCTTTTCTTTATTTACTTACTAGTTCATCATCATCTAAGTGATGACATGAAGTTTGGGGTGAGTGAATCCTTATGGATAGTAGCTCTTGACCTCAAAAACATGTTTGATAGATGATGATCATAACCTCAATACTTCCAAGGTATTCTTGGAATGTATTGAAGTTATGCCCAAAAATAAAATAAATCTCTCCAACAATCTTGGAGGTTCTTAAATGATGAGTTCGATGTAGGTATTCTAAGTGGCTATGATCCTTATTGAGTATTGAAAACATGTTTTCAAAACATCTATTTCAAAACCCCTCTCAATCCCTCTCATTTGGTTTCAAGAAACAAAACTTTGTTTTCTCCAAAATCTTCAAAACAATGAGTCAAAACAGTGAGTGAGTTGAGTTCAAAGATTTTTCTAGAACACAATACTCAACATATGGATACAAGGCCACTTGGAAAGTCTTCCTAACTCATTGGGGAACACCCATGATTTTTGGTTTGACTTGGAAGTACTTGGAAATGGTCCATTTGGGTCCCAATATTCCTTCCAAACATTCTGTTTTTGCTGTCACAGCAGCTAGGTCAACTTACGACCTCTTTTACAGAAAACTTTTCCAAAAGGAGTGGTCCGAACTTATTTTTCCCTTAAAATTCAATGTCTTAGGAAATTTTCTGTATAAAATGGACCTCTAGATCATTCTTTTTCATTTTCTAAGATTTTCTAACATTTCAGACGAGAGTACGAATTCTGTTTCTGAGTGACCTCTATTGTTTGTGTAATTTCTCTCAATCTGTGATAGTTATTCAAGATTGGATTTTTGTGTTGTGTTCTAGACACAATAAGGAACATCTCCATAAAAAATCATGCATTGAAAACATTCCTAACCCCTCTTTTCAAATTCCAAAAGATCATGCTACTGTTCTGTCCACTATTCACAGCAAGTACATTTCAACTTTCATTCTTTGATTTGATGCTCATATGCATTCCAAATTAGTTCATATCTTAGGAAGTAGTTCATACTACATTTGTACATATCCCATATTGATTTCATCCATCCATTCGTACACATTTTAGACTTCTAAGTCATTCTAGGAATCCATAAACACAAAGCACACTACAACCTTGGCACATTCTAGATACATACATTGCATTCATGCAAGATTTGGGGTTTTTGTAACTCTTAATCTAAGAAGATTATAAAGAATGATCACGATCATACGTTCATGCTTCCCCTTTGATCTAATCATCCTTTCTCATCCGTCCCGGGGATTGAGAGATCTTCTTTTCTCAAAGAATAACATGCATCATACTAGCTTGTTAAGCATATTTTGATTTCTTTGTTTATTTGTTTCAAGAACAATTCATGTCCCCTTTAGATTAGGAAAACTTTATTATCTGATACATGATTAGACGATTTTTCCTAGGTTTATTTGTGTGATCTTTCACTTTGCATTGTGTGATATTTGGCTTAGATCTTATGAATGATATCTTATCTTTAGATCTTCCATTTCAAATCTCCTTATGTGATGTAATATACTATCATAGTATTATTTGTCGAACCATACATAGTATAAGATGATTATTTGGATGCTAATTGAGGCCCGTCGAAAGACGGGGCGAGTTGAGGGTGTTTTAGTCGCGACAAAGGCTCCTTCCTCTCTCGTACCAAAATCCCAAACCAAGTTCTTTGGTTATGAAGGGCCGGTGCCCTTATCCGCTTGGGTGAGTCAAAATTAGGTTTCTTGGTTCCTTAAAGACCAAGTGGCGACTCTGTATCTGTTTTCAACAGACCTATTTTCTTTCTTTGATTCAAATCAATTTCAAAACAATCTCAAACAAGAGAAGTGGTCCGACTCCGGTGTCCACAATCTGGCGATTCTGCTGGGGATTTTTATTTTCAAAACAAAATAATACAGAGGTTTGACTCATAAGAAGCATCCTTAAAATCATCTTTTTACTGTGTCTGGTTCACTGCATTGCACTCTTGCATTTCCCCCCCTCCGACTGTGTCTGAAACGCGGCGCTGACATTGTTCAGGTCTTGCTGTGCCAGGGCACAAGTCACCGTTGATACTGTACCTTCCAAGGTATATCAAAAAGAGTAAAAACTTCCGTACTGTCTCTCTGATGGTATATTGGAACTCTCGTCAACGGACCCTCTTTGACTGAACCCAGCCTTTGCATATAGATTCCTGTAGAACCTGTCATAGGACTGTTCATTTATCTTTCCAGATAGGACAATGCGATATAACTGCTGTATGCCCTGACGGGATTACCTGCGCGGTGTAGACGCTTATGTGGCATAGAACAGAACCTCTTTCTTATGATTCCCAAGGCAATCACTCACATGTAGTCACATTGAGTTGACCTGCCTAAGCATCATGACAAGGATGTCTACTCCATGCTCGCAAAGATATACACCGCAAACCTTGTTTGTCGGTCCTAAGGCATAGGAGTATGAAAACCTGCTGGAAAGTACGATCACTATAACCATATTAATCAGTTTCTCCCAAGAACCCTGCTCAAATTTCCCAGAAATACCAGAAACTCTGCCCAGATATCCCAGATATAAATGTATTAACCCGTTTCTCCCAAAAACTCTGCCCAGATATCCCAGATATAACTGTATTAACCAGTTTCTCCCAGAAACTCTGCCCAAATTTCCCCGAAATGCCCAATCCCTCCTAGAAGCTTTCATAAAAACCTGGAAACCCCTGTTATCCTTTGGTGATCGTACTGGAAAGTAAGGTTGGCACACTCCATATGGTTAGGGCCTTATTTGTTTAACTGCTATCTGTTAGAAATAGAAGCGTCATATAGATTAGGCCTTACATCCGCCTGCTTGTCCCACATGCATGCACATCTATCTGCACGCACTGCCTCGAGTCAGTCCACATCACTGTCTTTGTCTGTCTAAAGTCGTCACTATCAGGACCTGATACACCCTTTTCTCTTGAAATCTGTCAAGTTAGTATAGATTCCCGAAGTCAGCAACTGGGATCCTCGTCCTGAGTCAGAAGTTCGAACAGTCATTTGGTCAAAATTAGCCCGCTAAGTCATTCCAACATGAATCAGGAAGAATTAGAAAACAAGGTCACTGAGTTGGGAGCAACCATAAACCAGCAATCTGATCGCATGGCCCAAGTTTTGAGTTTCATGGAAGAACTAAAACAGCAGCAGCCACAGTACCCACATGGGTTCCCACCACCACCGCCTGGGTTTGGACCGCCTCCCGAGAATAATGGGGAAGAAGACTGGTTTCAAGGAGTCCCGCCGCTTGCATATGAGAAGAAGCTCCAGGAGAAAATGGACAAAGTTGACAAGCTTGAAAGTGTGTTGAGGAAGAGCAAAGGGGTTGATGATTACATGTTAGACCTGGAAGGCCTCTTTGAGCCCATCAAGCTAAGGCTGCCCGAGAACTTCAAAATGCCTGAAATTGACCGTTTTGATGGAACAGGGAATCCAAAAAGTCACATCAAGCTTTGTGTCACGCCCCGGAGCAGCATAAATAGAGAAAAATAAATTTCCTTTATGGGTCCATAGGGAATGACGGGTGAATAACCGCATTGTCATCTAATCAAACCAATAAACACCACGATAGGGAGGATGCTATTCATAGAACATATCTTATTAACATAATCAGAGGCTACAGCGGAAACTATAAAAGGTTTGGAAGCAACAGATGCCCAAGTACCAATTATAAAAGTCTACTAAAACTATTACAACAGCTGGCTTATAGTCTCAGGCCTATAACAATAACAACAACAGATATACAAACTAACTATATAAAGCAGCACATCTTCGTCTTCCAGCCTTCAGCTCCAAGTCTGGCAGAACTATCAGTCTTCAGTCCTCAAGACCTACAAATCCCTAGACATTGGAATGTCCAGGGCATTAACGCCATCAGCTTTGAATACAAAGCTGAGTGAGTACATTAAACAACACTCCTCACCGTTATTGTTCAGCATCTTAAAATGCGGTTAATCTCTTATCAATGACGTCACTCACGGACATAGCAGAGGTCTCATTAAACTATGCATGAATTCATCGATAACAGGAATCATATTAAATGAACTCAATAATAAAGATCATGGTATAAATATCTCATCATGTATTCACCAAATCCATGCATGTAACCGTGCAACCACCCATGCATATACCTTTACGTCGGGACGCTGAATCCACGACTGAACCTTTATCTCATCATATTCGTACTCATATTCACATCCATATCCATGTTCTTATTCTCAACCATATCCATACGTCGATCCCATAATACCAATCTGAAAACCATTAGTCGATACAGTAATGCCAATCGGAATCACCCGACTAAGCAATAGATCCCAAAATCCCTTGATAGGGTTACCGGTCGTCTACACGGTACCACCTATCTGTAAACGATGGAAGCGGCACAACGGACGTCTTCTACGCTGTGTATATCCTCACTGGTCGTCTACACAGCTGAGAATACATTAGAGCACTAGCCGGACGTCTTCAACGGTACACTGGACGTCTTCAACAGTGCATACGCATCACTGGACGTCTTCAACAGCGAGAGGCGCACTAGGAACTCTAACCATCCCACGTCCACCCGACTCGTCAGCCGTTGATCCCACGGATCCAAAGTACCAATATCTCATTATTCCACATTGAAGCACATATCCCATTTCTCATCATATTCTCTTGTCTCTTTATAACACCATCCCATGCATGCTGACACATGTTGTGAAATGCTCATCTACTAAGTACAGGAAATACCACATGCTCTGTATTCAACATATCTACTCATTTATGATTATTAACATGCTGTCGTATTCCATTCTACTATTCAGTTCAGCAATATTATCATGTAACAGTTAAACAGTTCATCTCATAACAGTGTTGCACTATCTCTTAAATTAACAATATCGCATAATAAAAGCATGGATCAACATTTAATCAACTAAACTGTTCATATTATAATCAACAGGAAATAAACATGTTCTGCAAGGTTCGATCGATTGAGGTCCTCTCGATCGATTAAAGTCAAACGATGTTCGATTGATCGAAGTCATTTCGATCGCTCGAGGAAAAGTCATTTCGATCGATCGAAGTTCCTTCGATCGATTGAGGAAGCGGTAAGTTCGATCGATCGAGAATAGTTCGATCGCTCGAACATCGTCTTCTACCCAGAAACTTGGCAGCGACGAACAAAGATCTCGGGGTCACAATATACACATTCTAAACAGCATATAAACATACTAAAGTCATCCCTTGAGTGAGTTAATGAACTCACCTCTCTCCGGCGGTCCGGTGGCGGCGTTCCCGAGCTCCACGGCGGCGGCTATGGTGGCGGCGAGCTCGTTCTCTCCCTCCTCAGGTCTCTCTCTGTCCTCTCTGTTCTCCTCTTCTTCTATTCCTCTTCTTGTTCTTCTTTTCTTCTTCTCCTTCTGACCAAGATATATATATATATCACACACAATATATATCACACACACACACTCACGGTTATATATACATATATATATATAGATCACACACACACACAAGCTCTCTCTCTCTAACTCTCTTGAACTGCCCAAACACCACACACACACAAAACATACATATATATATATAAGGAAGAGGGAGGGCAGGTGGCAAAACACGTATACTGAAAATACAACGTTCGATCGATCGAAGTGAGTTCGATCGATTGAGAACAGGTCGGTTAAGGTTCGATCGATTGAAAGAAGTTCAATCGCTCGGGAAAGGGTACACATCACAGAATCAGGTCGGCAGAGATTCGATCGCTCGAAGTATGTTCGATCGATTGAAAAAGCACAATGTTCGATCGATCGAAGTGAGTTCGATCGCTCGAGAAAGATTCTTCCCCAAGGTTTCACACAAGCATACAGGGTCTTATTTATATAACCATGCATCCGAAAATACAGGGTATTACATTATCCACCACTCATCAAAAGATTTCGTCCTCGAAATCTGAAGCAGTAGCCCCTAAAATAAAAGAAAACCATCTCGGAAGACATACTCTAAAATGCTCAAGTTCTCGTTTTACATAAACGATCACATCAGCGGCCAAAGGTTTAAGTTCTAAACACGCGATGCAAAGTTATCAACGATCTATAAGTGCTAGGGTAACAACTATCAATCCTCGGGTTAGCTATATGAAAATTCGTATGTCGAATTTCGAGAAAATGTTCTAGGTAGCAAAATCTAATCCTTCTACAAGACTAAAATAGCTCGTCTCCAAACACACAAGATACATTCCTCAAGTCAAACTCTACGGTGTGAGGGTTCTAATCTTATCTAAGTTGTAAAGAAGCATTGCCGTCTACTCTCGTCTTCAAAGGTACTTCGAACTATGCTAACAATGTCTGTACTGCTGTACCAGTTGATTGTCTTCTATCTCTGAACTCCTTGTTACGATCGTCAATGTTATTAGTCAGCCTCGTGTTGCACACGACGTCCTTGTTAACTCCCGTGTTGTTGTCGTCCTTCATCCTCCAATATGTTGACTTGAAAGTATTGTGACTCTAGCATCGTCATTTGATAACTCAAATTTCCTCATGGCTCTCCAAATTCCCACGTACTATTGATATAATCATCTCTTTGAGGTCGTTCAATCCATTGAATACTCATTCTGCTTCCACGTACTAATCAAATAGGTTAAGCAGGACTACATACTGATATCGTGAGTCGTTCTACTACAAAACATCTCGACTAAATAAAAGTAACAGGCGATTGGTGTTGAAAAGCATTCCTCTACGATACTCTTTTGAAGTTCTGGTGTTGTCTCTGCGTTACTCGTATCTCTTCTCGTATACTCGCAATCTTCTAGTTCATCCTCTCTTGTCAAGGCTACATCTTACGAAAATTTAGATTCCACATCTCTAGTCTTTGTCCAACATACCAATGGTTGGCGTAGTCTTTCGATAGGGAGGCAATTGACGTCATATAAGGATGCAATTGATGTCTTATGGGGATGCAATTGATGTTATACAGGGATGCAAATGATGTCATATTTATTCTTGGATAACTACTGTTGATCAGTGTCAAACGAGTTGTTCCGGTAACTACAATTTACGGTGTAGGCTAATCCTCTTACAATCAAATCAAACGGGTGCAAAGCTTCCTACAATATCGGGATCGTATGTAATACATGATGTAGGTGATGAGGGTTGTACCTTCTGTCTATCGTCCTTGTCTAAGTTGAGATCAATCATTTGTTCGACAGGTTCGTCCTCTTGGTACTTGTTGCGACGGAGCATTGTGTTGCATCTCTAGTGCTGGACAAAACTTACGGACATGACCAAATTTACCACAGTTGAAACATCGTATCCCTCGTCCATTAGATTTCCTTAACGCTCTGCATTCTTGGGAATGGTGTCCTTGTACTCCACAATTGTAGCAGATATCTCGTTCTCTGTGCTGTGTTGGAGTCGTCACTGGTTTTGATTCTTTCTTGTCATTCTCAAATCTCTTGCGCTTCTGGCGGTTGCCTATGTAATTGCTTTCTATGTTTCCTTGTTGAACTTGGTTAGTGGCCAACACAATCTGACTATCTCTTCCTCTCTGATCCGTTAGGAAAAATTGATCGTTCTTTGGAATTGCTTGATCAAAGAGTTGTCCTTCACTAATCTGACTGTCGTCTTCCAATTTTGTTGCCATTTCTACCAAAGCTTCGAAAGATTGATCTAAATGTCCTATAGTCATATGACGAATATGTGGAACTAGTCCTTGATGATATCTTTTGATCTTCCTTCTTGGTGTATCGATCATATGCGGTGCAAATCGTGATAGCCTCTCAAATTGAGTTGTATATTCGGGCACTGTAAAACAACCTTGAACTAATTGGATGAACTCCATCTCCCTTTTGTTCTTCTCAGATTCTGGAAAGTGCTTTTCTAGAAATCGAGTCTTGAATGATTCCCAAGTCATTCTTCCTACAGCTTCTTCACCTATCGTAGCTTTCACTGCGTCCCACCAATCTGCTGCTGAGAATGTCAGTTGAAATATAGCCAAATGTCTTTTCTCAGTGTCAGTACATTCAAGTGTCTCAAATATCAATTCTATCTGGCGAATCCATTGCTCAGCTTGCCATGCTCCCGTTAATCCGGTAAAGGTCTCTGGTTGAAGAGCACGAAATTCCTTTAGCAGCTTGACTCTCGTCTGACGTACTGGTGCTTCATTGTCGATGACGTGATCCGCACGATTGATAACTTGTTCCATGCGACGAATGAAAACTCCGACCATTCCTGTTAGATCTATCTCAGGAGATACTAATTCAGGTACTCCATTCAGCTGGCCCTGGTTTCCTCGAGTCGTCCTAACCATAGCGAGTACTGGTAGTGTTCGGTGTCGCTACCTACAATGAAAATCTATTCGGTCAGACGCATTCTATCTTACAGCTCAGGTAAGAACAAAACATGTGGTAACCAATATATAGTACCACTATATAGTACGATCACATCAAGCAATACGGATACCTCACATAAATAATAATATTAACCACAGAGGTCAGTCTATCTACTAGGTACGCTTAAATGTATCTATGCTCAAGACACGGGTTACGAAACTATAGGTTCTACACGTAACGTCAAATCTAAACATTCTATTTCTATTCTCAGGTTCCAGACTACGAGTACTGCTCAACTAACATGTGAGACCACTCAACTAACATGTGGCTCAAGGTAACAGGATAATCTTATCCTTAACCTCTTTCTATTTCTAGGACATACTGACTGTTCCGAGATTGCTCAGGAATTCATCAGCGTCTAACATCCAACGGCTCTATATTTAGGATCTCCATCACCACAACTAACTCTCGATGTCTGTTCTCCGCGAACTCAGCTATCCAAATTCTGATTGGTTCCAACAGTTACTACCTTCCAAAGAAACATCCTCAAACGGATTTTTCCAACCTCTTATCTGCGTGACAAGATAACAGTTCTATCTCATCTCAGCTAATCTTCATGCTACCGATATTAACTTAGAACTCGGGTTCTAACACAAAAGACAAGCGGTTAACAACTGAACCTAGGCTCTGATACCAAAAATCCTGTCACGCCCCGGAGCAGCATAAATAGAGAAAAATAAATTTCCTTTATGGGTCCATAGGGAATGACGGGTGAATAACCGCATTGTCATCTAATCAAACCAATAAACACCACGATAGGGAGGATGCTATTCATAGAACATATCTTATTAACATAATCAGAGGCTACAGCGGAAACTATAAAAGGTTTGGAAGCAACAGATGCCCAAGTACCAATTATAAAAGTCTACTAAAACTATTACAACAGCTGGCTTATAGTCTCAGGCCTATAACAATAACAACAACAGATATACAAACTAACTATATAAAGCAGCACATCTTCGTCTTCCAGCCTTCAGCTCCAAGTCTGGCAGAACTATCAGTCTTCAGTCCTCAAGACCTACAAATCCCTAGACATTGGAATGTCCAGGGCATTAACGCCATCAGCTTTGAATACAAAGCTGAGTGAGTACATTAAACAACACTCCTCACCGTTATTGTTCAGCATCTTAAAATGCGGTTAATCTCTTATCAATGACGTCACTCACGGACATAGCAGAGGTCTCATTAAACTATGCATGAATTCATCGATAACAGGAATCATATTAAATGAACTCAATAATAAAGATCATGGTATAAATATCTCATCATGTATTCACCAAATCCATGCATGTAACCGTGCAACCACCCATGCATATACCTTTACGTCGGGACGCTGAATCCACGACTGAACCTTTATCTCATCATATTCGTACTCATATTCACATCCATATCCATGTTCTTATTCTCAACCATATCCATACGTCGATCCCATAATACCAATCTGAAAACCATTAGTCGATACAGTAATGCCAATCGGAATCACCCGACTAAGCAATAGATCCCAAAATCCCTTGATAGGGTTACCGGTCGTCTACACGGTACCACCTATCTGTAAACGATGGAAGCGGCACAACGGACGTCTTCTACGCTGTGTATATCCTCACTGGTCGTCTACACAGCTGAGAATACATTAGAGCACTAGCCGGACGTCTTCAACGGTACACTGGACGTCTTCAACAGTGCATACGCATCACTGGACGTCTTCAACAGCGAGAGGCGCACTAGGAACTCTAACCATCCCACGTCCACCCGACTCGTCAGCCGTTGATCCCACGGATCCAAAGTACCAATATCTCATTATTCCACATTGAAGCACATATCCCATTTCTCATCATATTCTCTTGTCTCTTTATAACACCATCCCATGCATGCTGACACATGTTGTGAAATGCTCATCTACTAAGTACAGGAAATACCACATGCTCTGTATTCAACATATCTACTCATTTATGATTATTAACATGCTGTCGTATTCCATTCTACTATTCAGTTCAGCAATATTATCATGTAACAGTTAAACAGTTCATCTCATAACAGTGTTGCACTATCTCTTAAATTAACAATATCGCATAATAAAAGCATGGATCAACATTTAATCAACTAAACTGTTCATATTATAATCAACAGGAAATAAACATGTTCTGCAAGGTTCGATCGATTGAGGTCCTCTCGATCGATTAAAGTCAAACGATGTTCGATTGATCGAAGTCATTTCGATCGCTCGAGGAAAAGTCATTTCGATCGATCGAAGTTCCTTCGATCGATTGAGGAAGCGGTAAGTTCGATCGATCGAGAATAGTTCGATCGCTCGAACATCGTCTTCTACCCAGAAACTTGGCAGCGACGAACAAAGATCTCGGGGTCACAATATACACATTCTAAACAGCATATAAACATACTAAAGTCATCCCTTGAGTGAGTTAATGAACTCACCTCTCTCCGGCGGTCCGGTGGCGGCGTTCCCGAGCTCCACGGCGGCGGCTATGGTGGCGGCGAGCTCGTTCTCTCCCTCCTCAGGTCTCTCTCTGTCCTCTCTGTTCTCCTCTTCTTCTATTCCTCTTCTTGTTCTTCTTTTCTTCTTCTCCTTCTGACCAAGATATATATATATATCACACACAATATATATCACACACACACACTCACGGTTATATATACATATATATATATAGATCACACACACACACAAGCTCTCTCTCTCTAACTCTCTTGAACTGCCCAAACACCACACACACACAAAACATACATATATATATATAAGGAAGAGGGAGGGCAGGTGGCAAAACACGTATACTGAAAATACAACGTTCGATCGATCGAAGTGAGTTCGATCGATTGAGAACAGGTCGGTTAAGGTTCGATCGATTGAAAGAAGTTCAATCGCTCGGGAAAGGGTACACATCACAGAATCAGGTCGGCAGAGATTCGATCGCTCGAAGTATGTTCGATCGATTGAAAAAGCACAATGTTCGATCGATCGAAGTGAGTTCGATCGCTCGAGAAAGATTCTTCCCCAAGGTTTCACACAAGCATACAGGGTCTTATTTATATAACCATGCATCCGAAAATACAGGGTATTACACTTTGCATCTTCCAATCGATGGGCTGCACTCATGAGCACATTGCGATGTTGTTCCCGCAAACCCTTAAGAATGCCGCACTATCCTGGTTCCTAACCCTCGAAGCCTCCAAGACCCGAGTCTGGGAAGACATTGCTAGAACTTTTATTGATCACTACTCTTACAACCAAGAGTTTGATATCACCATCCGGGATCTAGAGACTACCAGGCAGAACTTTAATGAGTCCTTCACTGCGTTCTTGAGCAGATGGAGGAATAAAGTGGCTCAAATGATCCACAGACCTGTTGAGAAAGAGCAAGTACGTATGCTGGTCAAGAACATGCAACCAGTATATCATGACAAGCTATTCTACCAATCCATCTCCACATTCGAAGAGCTATTTGAAATAGGCACCAGAATAGAGGATGCCATCAGAGAAGGAAAGTTCAAAAAGGATGAACCCCAACACCAGTCCAAGAGACCTAACTACTCCCTGGACTCCCCGGATATCAGTGCACTTAGCAACCAATTAATGGCCTGCGCCCTTCGTCCATACCAGTCCATTCCGCCAAATCGCCCAAAAGGCCCTCGCGAATTCTCCAAACTTGATGTTCCTCTTTCCACAGCCTTGGACCACTTACTCAGAAAGGGCCACCTACAGCTCCTCCCTCACAAACCGCTACCGGATCCCATACCCTCCCACTATAACATGAGCCTACGATGTGCTTACCATCAAAATCTAGGCCATGCCACCGATCAATGCATCCGCCTCCGCCATGACATTCAGAACCTCATAGAGGATGTATCCCATCCTAATCCAATCCACTATCTTGGCTTGGACCAACCGATCGAATGATCCCTTCCGTCGATGCTAATGAATGTTGAAGCTACGCAGTAAAGTGATGGTGTTTGGAACTTTTGCTAAAAAATTTAATAAATGGGTCGCAAAGACACTCCATTTGAGACCAGGTCGAGTCAAGTTGAGTCTGTTCTATGTTTCGAGTCCATTTCAATTCTAGTCTTGTGATCAAGTCTGTCTGTCATCGAGTTGTTAATAAGTCTGTAAACCTTCTCTATTGATGGAATGAAATCTCATTTTGCTTAATCTAATGTGCCCAGTCATAAATGCATGAATCACTAAACTGAAGTGTCACTTTTCGAATTACCATGGATATTACTCTGGTAATAATTTTTCTACGACAAAACAAAAAAGAATCCTGAAAGGTTAAAGTCGATTTCACGCTGACACTGATGAAGAGCTGGAATTGAATAGTCTTACTTTAAGAATTTAAAGATGCTTTTGCCTCAATCTTGAAAAGACATACTTGAAACTGACTTGGGGCTTGCCCAACACCCTTTTTTCCACCATTTCGAAGCCTTAAGCCCGATCCAATTGGGAGCCACGCAATCTGTCCGATTGAAAGCAATGCAAACTTAGCCCTTGATGGTAGCCAAACATTTCAGTGAGTTTCATCTCCACTTTCAAAAAAAAAAAAGAAGAAGAAAGGAAAAGAAAAGAAAAAGCTCGCCAGGTTGAAAACCCAAAAGGGCACCTAGGCAAAAGCTAGAGCTGAAAAAGGTGTTGATTTCCAAAATCTGACCCTAGCCAGTCAAAATGTTGGAGAAAAATTTTGATGAAATAAATGAGAGAATCATACGCTTCAAGATACATCTTAAGAACGTGCCAAGATCACATTTCAAAAGGCACGGAATGACCACAAATAAATTCCGAGAGCTGACATGCACATTCTGGAATTCTGAGATTGCGATTAAAGGATCTTGCAAGAATCAACTACATGAAAAGCAAGAATTGACTGGCTAGGCAAAAGTGAAAAGGATCAATCCTCAAAACAAAAGAAAAAGAAAAAGAAAAAGAAAAAGAAAAGAAAGGGAGATTGAAACTGAATCTTTTTTTATTCAAAGCTACCACAAGTGGCTCAAGTTTGAACTTCTTTGACGATTGGTTTGAAAAACCCTCATACCTCAAACCCCTTATTTCAAGCCTTGCCTTGAACTACGCTCGACCTGATTCCCACTCGGGGATACGTAGGCAACCACAACGGTTCGGTCAACCCACCTACCTAAAAATCAACCCGCTTCTTTCCGACCATGGCCAGAACTACGTTGGACCTGATCCCCACTTGGGGGTACGTAGGCAGACTTACAAAAAGAAAAAAAAGGATGACTCACTAGGTCGAAAATCCGAAAGGACGCCTAGGCAAAATTAGAGTTAAATCCAAGGTGAGCAATAACAAAAGAGAGAAAAGAGCTTGCTAGGTCACCTCACTGGTGCCTAGGCAAAAGTTATGAGCATTTGAGAGATTAAAGTCACGGTCCATGCCTCAAGCCAGAAAATCACCTTCCACACTAGGGGCAAACATCGGCTACCCGCCTCGTTTGCCTGACTTTTACTATCTACCCTTCATACAAGGGGCAAACTTCGGTCATCTACCTCGTTTGCCCAAAACCTCCAATAAACCATCATCCAAACTAGGGGCAAACTTCGGTCACCCACCTCGTTCGCTTATGAATCCCACTTTGTACAGCTCAAACTAGGGGCAAACTCCGTTTGCCTAACACAATCCCTCCACACCAAGGGCGAGTTTTCAAGTTACCAAGTTGTTTTGAAAATTTTGAAATAGAGCATCTTTTACTCTAAAAGCTAAGGCACTAATTCAAAGCACTTCCTGGGAGAAGCAAAAAATTGACTAGATCACAAGGGAGGAATTTTCAAAAATCAGATTTATCAGCAAAGTGCTACCATGTTAAGATGAGGGGTGAACACCAAACGAGAAATGGTACATCGTTTATGACAAAAGCACATCAAGTTTTGACAAGACGAGCTTGTGTCAAATATGTCATCCTCGTGCGTCAATGTCTGTCAAGTTTTTGAGTCTATTGTAGTCTCAAATGTGTAAGTCAACAGCGACTAATAAAATTTTCAAATCAAGTTATAAAGAGCATGCCAATACAAGCAGGAGTACCAAACACCATTACTGCACCGGTTAAGGCGTCAGCATGAAAAGCGTCCAAACTTAGGGCAAATGCGAATTTCATCCCTTTCCAAACCATCGAAAGTTGACCATCATCTCCTTGCAACATAAGTCCATGAGTGGCTGTTGATTACCTTCCCTCGTCCATGCAACATAAGTCCATGAGTGGCTATTGATGGATCCCGGTTCCGGGCCAGCAAGATTTGATCAACTATGAGAGATTCGAATTTGAATCCTGGTTCCCGGTCAAGAGAAGTAGTTGAAGAGAGATCCCAGAAAGAGTCGCTTCATCCCCAACAGATTCAGTTTAATCCCCAGCAGGCATATCGATTCGTACAATCATGACAGTCACAGTAGTTCACTGTCGACTCGTCTTCTCGATTCGTACATCATCAGTTCAATCTATGACAGTCACAGTAAGTTCACTGTCGACTCATCTTCTCGATTCGTACATCGTCAGTTCAATCATGACAGTCATAGTAAGTTCACTATCGACTCGTCATCTCGATTCGTACATCGTCAGTTCAATCATGACAGTCACAGTAAGTTCACTGTCGACTCGTCTTCTCGATTCGTACATCGTCAGTTCAATCATAACAGTCATAGTAAGTTCACTATCGACTCGTCATCTCGATTCGTACAATCATGACAGTCACAGTAGTTCACTGTCGACTCGTCTTCTCGATTCGTACATCATCAGTTCAATCTATGACAGTCACAGTAAGTTCACTGTCGACTCGTCTTCTCGATTCGTACATCGTCAGTTCAATCATGACAGTCATAGTAAGTTCACTATCGACTCGTCATCTCGATTCGTACATCGTCAGTTCAATCATGACAGTCATAGTAAGTTCACTATCGACTCGTCATCTCGATTCGTACATCGTCAGTTCAATCATGACAGTCACAGTAAGTTCACTGTCGACTCGTCTTCTCGATTCGTACATCGTCAGTTCAATCATGACAGTCATAGAAAGTTCACTATCGACTCGTCATCTCGATTCGTACAATCATGACAGTCATAGTAGTTCACTGTCGACTCGTCTTCTCGATTCGTACATCATCAGTTCAATCTATGACAGTCACAGTAAGTTCACTGTCGACTCGTCTTCTCGATTCGTACATCATCAGTTCAATCTATGACAGTCACAGTAAGTTCACTGTCGACTCGTCTTCTCGATTCGTACATCATCAGTTCAATCTATGACAGTCACAGTAAGTTCACTGTCGACTCGTCTTCTCGATTCGTACATCGTCAGTTCAATCATGACAGTCATAGTAAGTTCACTATCGACTCGTCATCTCGATTCGTACATCGTTAGTTCAATCATGACAGTCACAGTAGTTCACTGTCGACTCGTCTTCTCGATTCGTACATCATCAGTTCAATCTATGACAGTCATAGTAAGTTCACTGTCGACTCGTCTTCTCGATTCGTACATCATCAGTTCAATCTATGACAGTCACAGTAAGTTCACTGTCGACTCGTCTTCTCGATTCGTACATCGTCAGTTCAATCTATGACAGTCACAGTAAGTTCACTGTCGACTCGTCTTCTCGATTCGTACATCGTCAGTTCAATCATGACAGTCATAGTAAGTTCACTATCGACTCGTCATCTCGATTCGTACATCGTTAGTTCAATCATGACAGTCACAGTAGTTCACTGTCGACTCGTCTTCTCGATTCGTACATCGTCAGTTCAATCATGACAGTCACATTAGTTCACTGTCGACTCGTCTTCTCGATTAGTTCGATCGTCAGTTCAATCCATGATAGTCACAATAGTTCACTATTGACTCATCATCTCGATTCGTGCATCGTCACTTCTTCTAGTCACGGTTAGTCCAACTATTGATCCAATCCATGATAGTCACAATAGTTCACTGTCGACTCGTCTTCTCGATTAGTACATCGTCAGTTCAATCCATGACAGTCACAGTAGTTCATTGTCGACTCGTCATCTCGATTAGTACATCGTCCGTTCTTTTGATCATGGTTAGTCCAACCGTTGGTCCAATCCATGACAGTCACAGTAGTTCACTGTCGACTTGACATCTCGGTTAGTTCAATCGCCAGTTCAATCCATGACAATCCCAATAGTTCATTGTCGACTCGTCATCTCGATTAGTACATCGTTAGTTCAATCTATGACAGTCACAGTAGTTCACTGTCGACTCGTCATATCGATTCGTACATCATCAGTCCAATCTATGACAGTCACAGCAGTTCACTGTTGACTCATCATCTCGATTCGTACATCGTCACTTCTTCTGGTCACGATTAGTCCAACTGTTGATCCAATCCATGATAGTCACAGTAGTTCATTGTCGACTCATCATCTCGATTCGTACATCGTCAGTTCATTAATCATCATTAGTTTACCATCACCCTCATTCAAAATGTGCCGTGTTCATCATTCTCATTCAAAATCTTGGGCTTCTATTAATGGGGCTTCCATGTTCATCGCTTGACATCTCGGGATTTCATCACTTGACGTCTTTTGACTTCTGTGTCCATCTCTTAATTTCCAGGGCTTCCGTGTCCGTCGGTTAACTATCAAACGGCATCTCCGAATATAGTCCTCCGGGACCCTACATCCAATTACATTCGCTTACGAAGCACACTTCCCAAAATTCAGAAGTTTGCTCCAAGACCTAGAGTATTCAAACCTTGATGTCCCTATTCGGGTCAATAACTGCATCACAGTTAGAAATACTAGCACAGCATAAGTCCACTTGGAGTGGCACACACCCCATGGCACCTGTTCATTCTAGGATCAGAAAGCTAGGCATGATAGGACTCATGTACGAGATCATATCACATCCACACATTGCATATCATCCTCATATAGCATAGCATCCGCCTGATTGTTGTGTATGTGCATATGTGATTTATCCCTTTGTGCCCTGAAGTACGTCCTGGTCTGATTCACCTTGGGATACGTAGGCAGCTCACACGGAGCACGACCAGCACTAATCTCATCATCCTTTCATCTTTTGCAACGCTGTTTATCCTAAATCTATAGCCTCCAAAAAGTCCTGTCTCTTCAAAACTTTGGCACTCGCTTGCGACATGCGTTGCCTCGCAAGTTCATGCCAAAGAGGGGCAAACTGTAGACATCCCATTTTGTCGGCTATCAGATTTAGGAGACCCATAGCTTGGTGGTTGACAATGATCGTAAAAGACTCAAAAGGACTCTCGGAAGTCAGCTCTATCTCTCAGAATGCTCAGAATGACCAAAATGCCACTGAAAGCCCAAAAACTCCCAGATTTGGTCCCAAAGTTCTAAAAACATGCTACGTCGTAAGAAAAGCGATAAGATGAGCTTTTAAGAGAAAAATCGGGTGAAATCGTCAGCTCCCAGAGACCCCCGGAAGTCCCGGAAGCTCCCGGAAAGTCCCCGTTGACCGGTTTGACCAAGGTTTGACCAAGGTTTGACCAAGGTTTGACCAGATTTGACCAAGTTTGACCAAGTTTGACCGAAATCGTCCGAATTCACCAGAATCATTCTAAATCATGAGAAAAGTATTAAAACAAGTTCTAAAAGAAAATCGAGCGAAAACATCAGCTCCCGGGAACTCCCAGAGGTTTCCAGAACTTCCTGGGAATCCCAGGTTTGACCAGTTTGACCAGAATTTGACTTTAGAACCGGGGCACCGTGACAATTTTCAAATATTTTTTGGATACTAGAGGTCAACAGCTTTCCGACGGTATATCGCACATAATTTTCGGATTTAAAACGAGTTTATTATGAATTTCCAAAGGCGAAAAAGGCGATCAAATTGGCTTTTATCGCGAATATCGTAAAACTTTTCAAAGTGACCTATCCCCGAACTATTTTTTATGTAAAGTAGACTCCATTACCTTTCCAACGGTATATCACAACCTCAATTTGGAGTTCGTATGCATTTTCTGTGAATTTCGGACGAAATAGGGCCTTTTCGCGAATACCGGAACCTCTGGGAGCCTAAACGTAATTTTTTGGGCTTCAGAGGAGCACTGCCGCCGCGGCACTGGCCCACTGCCGCCGCGGCACTCATCCCTCGCAGAGTCCATTTTTGTAATTTTTTTGGGGGTCCAATTTGATTAATTGAAAGCCAAAACGACATAGTTTTATGTTCACAGTTGTTTGGGACCAATGGGAGTACTTCTAAAACCCCAAAACCACCCCAAATTGGCCTATTTAAACCCCCCATTGCTCTTCATTTTGGGGGGGGCAAGTGCAAAGCTTAAAAAGTTGTAGAGAAGAAGAGAGATAGAGATAGGTTTAGAAAAGAGAAAGGGAGCTTCTCCCATTGATTTTCCATAAGAAAGTGAGTTTTATTCTTGTTTTCTTCCATCATCCTTCTATATACTTCACATTCAAAGTCCACTCCAACCCTCATTCTTGAGCATTCATGAGATAGGAAGCTACTTCCATGTCCAAATGTCAAAATCTATGAGTGAAACATCAAGCTACAAGTCCAAAATCACATTGATTATCATCTATTGATTGCTATTTACTTGCTTTGATTATATATATGTTCATCTCTCCTTATCTCATTTCTTTTTCTTTTCTTTATTTACTTACTAGTTCATCATCATCTAAGTGATGACATGAAGTTTGGGGTGAGTGAATCCTTATGGATAGTAGCTCTTGACCTTAAAAACATGTTTGATAGATGATGATCATAACCTCAATACTTCCAAGGTATTCTTGGAATGTATTGAAGTTATGCCCAAAAATAAAATAAATCTCTCCAACAATCTTGGAGGTTCTTAAATGATGAGTTCGATGTAGGTATTCTAAGTGGCTATGATCCTTATTGAGTATTGAAAACATGTTTTCAAAACATCTATTTCAAAACCCCTCTCAATCCCTCTCATTTGGTTTCAAGAAACAAAACTTTGTTTTCTCCAAAATCTTCAAAACAATGAGTCAAAACAGTGAGTGAGTTGAGTTCAAAGATTTTTCTAGAACACAATACTCAACATATGGATACAAGGCCACTTGGAAAGTCTTCCTAACTCATTGGGGAACACCCATGATTTTTGGTTTGACTTGGAAGTACTTGGAAATGGTCCATTTGGGTCCCAACATTCCTTCCAAACATTCTGTTTTTGCTGTCACAGCAGCTAGGTCAACTTACGACCTCTTTTCCAGGAAACTTTTCCAAAAGGAGTGGTCCTAACTTATTTTTCCCTTAAAATTCAATGTCTTAGGAAACTTTATGTATAAAATGGACCTCTAGATCATTCTTTTTCATTTTCTAAGATTTTCTAACATTTCAGACGACAGTACGAATTCCGTTTCTGAGTGACCTCTATTGTTTGTGTAATTTCTCTCAATCTGTGATAGTTATTCAAGATTGGATTTTTGGGTTGTGTTCTAGACACAATAAGGAACATCTCCATAAAAAATCATGCATTGAAAACATTCCTAACCCCTCTTTTCAAATTCCAAAAGATCATGCTACTGTTCTGTCCACTATTCACAGCAAGTACATTTCAACTTTCATTCTTTGATTTGATGCTCATATGCATTCCAAATTAGTTCATATCTTAGGAAGTAGTTCATACTACATTTGTACATATCCCATATTGATTTCATCCATCCATTCATACACATTTTAGACTTCTAAGTCATTCTAGGAATCCATAAACACAAAGCACACTACAACCTTGGCACATTCTAGATACATACATTGCATTCATGCAAGATTTGGGGTTTTTGTAACTCTTAATCTAAGAAGATTATAAAGAATGATCACGATCATACGTTCATGCTTCCCCTTTGATCTAATCATCCTTTCTCATCCGTCCCGGGGATTGAGAGATCTTCTTTTCTCAAAGAATAACATGCATCATACTAGCTTGTTAAGCATATTTTGATTTCTTTGTTTATTTGTTTCAAGAACAATTCATGTCCCCTTTAGATTAGGAAAACTTTATTATCTGATACATGATTAGACGATTTTTCCTAGGTTTATTTGTGTGATCTTTCACTTTGCATTGTGTGATATTTGGCTTAGATCTTATGAATGATATCTTATCTTTAGATCTTCCATTTCAAATCTCCTTATGTGATGTAATATACTATCATAGTATTATTTGTCGAACCATACATAGTATAAGATGATTATTTGGATGCTAATTGAGGCCCGTCGAAAGACGGGGCGAGTTGAGGGTGTTTTAGTCGCGACAAAGGCTCTTTCCTCTCTCGTACCAAAATCCCGAACCAAGTTCTTTGGTTATGAAGGGCCGGTGCCCTTATCCGCTTGGGTGAGTCAAAATTAGGTTTCTTGGTTCCTTAAAGACCAAGTGGCGACTCTGTATCTGTTTTCAACAGACCTATTTTATTTCTTTGATTCAAATCAATTTCAAAACAATCTCAAACAAGAGAAGTGGTCCGACTCCGGTGTCCACACCCCTTACCAGCCAGTGCATTTTGGGAACCTATGCCAATAGTGAGGTTGGAACTTGTCACATTTCTTTGTATTTTTGTTTCTGTTCATTGTTTTTCTTTTCTTGTTAATCCGTGTTTCTTGTGTTCTGTTATTTTAATTTCGGTTTGTTGTCTTTTGTCCAGGATTGTCACTATGTTCCTAAATGGTATTCCGGTATTCCTCCCACATCAACTGATTCATGGTCTTGGGCCCTACATAAGGCCCCCACACACTCCGCCGCGAGAGGACAGTCCGTTGCGCAATTATACCCCTTTATCCATGTCTCCAGCCGGATCACCTCTTGCATGGGCTTTCAATTCTTTGGAGACGCCAGACTTGTTTGATGATGTCCTTGCTGCTTTTCGGTTGTTCTGGGAAAGGGAATCATTGAGTTTGGACTTCACTTCTGAAGATTCGGCGAGTTATGAAGAGATTGTGGAAGAGGAAATATTTGTACTCGAAGATTAGTGCTGCATTTCAGTTGTTTTTGTTTATTTCATCTTTTGTTTATCAACTGGAGTGTAATCCTTGACAAAATGTTATTGGTTTTAGTTTTATTTTTAGTTTTCTTTAGTTAAATAAGGTCTTAAACACAGTTGGGGGTAATAATGTTGCAATTTGGGTGCAATTATAAAGTTTTATTTTTATATAAATTGCGATTTTCTATTCTGAGGATGAATTTCTGTTCTACATGCCTGTAATTCAACTGCGTTTCAGTCTCTCTGCATGTCCAGATTTGTTTTTGATAGTTGGGGGTGATGTGGTTCATGTCCCCCATTAGATTCTGAAATTTTTGTGTTCGATCGATCGAACCCATTTCGATCGATCGACACCTGGATGTTCAAGCGCTTGTACTTTATGTTCAATCGATTGAGGGATTTACTTTCGATCGCTCGACCGTAGTTCGATCGATCGAACTCAGCTTTTAAACGAAGCGTCTTCAGAACACTTCTTCAGTTCCCTCACTTTCACTCTCGAGCGCTCGAGCACAGAGGAGGGGGCGACTCAGAAATTTTCGATTCCTTGCACTCAATAAGACGCCCTGATCAACCATCTAATCATCCTCATCGTCATACCATCACCCCCTCCACCTCCACTGCGTGTTCTACACCGAGGTAGGCCCCACTTGTTTTTGTCCTTTATTTCCTTAGTGATTATGTTAGGAAATCCCAAGGGGGTGTCCCCTTGGTCTTAGGAGTTCCTTTTGATAGTCCTTTGTTTATGCATTTTTTGTTTCCTTAGCGTTTCTGCGATCACTGCACACCGCTGTGCTCGATCGCTTGAACTGGTTTCGAGCGATCGAAGAGGAGCTGTTCGAGCGATCGAACAATGTTCAAGCGATCGAAGCCTACTCCAGTTCAATCGATCGAACCCAGTTCAATCGATCGAACCCAAGCAGTGGCAGTTTTGTTTCTTTTTCTCCCTGTTCGTATCTGTATCATGTTGTGTCTTATTTTCAGGGCTGCCGACATGAATCCAGTGACGGGCTATCATAAGTCCAAGCCCCTCAGCCTTATTATACCAGATCCGGTGCCCGCACATGGGTTTCGGAATGACGAGGATAGGCTATGGTACGAGCGGCACTTTCAGACGAGGATGGTGATGGTCGAGCGCCCTATTGGGTACGTCTGGACAGAGAGCCCATGTTTCCTGACACGGATCCGCTCTATGCCTCACTGGTTCCATCTCCTTTCTTTGGCCAAGAGTGTCAATCTTTCCTGGATTTGAGGTGCTTGTGCGACTATGATCCGCGACCCGGTTGCACCATTCACCTACCATGCTTTCTTCCGGAGTCGCCCGTTCATCATCAGTCCTGCTACCGTTTCAGCCGCGTTGGGGGTACCAGAGGTACCTGATTATGTTTGCCCCCACCGGCCTGATGCACCAGTGACCCCACCATCCACTATTATCCGTGAGCTTACTGGAGGCGCTGTTCCATCTTGGGATGGCGATGCTTTGATTGAGGACCACTTTCTCACTGATGGCTACCACATGATCCACTTGGTCCTCAGCAACTGCCTCCTAGTGACTTCCTATCGAGAGAAGATCGCGGCTTGGTATGCGCGAGTCTTATATGCAGTGGGGACGGGACAGCCAGTTTGCATACCACGCCTCTATATTGACTTTATGGTCCACCCCACCCGTTTTATCTCGTCTAAGAAGCACCTGAAGGGTGCTTGGGCTATTCAGAGGGTTATGGCTGAGGCCGGTTTCCCCGTGCTTGCTGGCGATGATGTTCGCCCTTCTCCCCGCAGATTTTGCGAGGCGGCTGCTCGCCGCTCCGACGCTCAGAAGAGGAAGCGAAAGGGAAAAGGGAAATCGCGGGTGAAGGGGAGGAAGAAGAGGCGTGGTGGGACGGACACGGAGGCAGGAGCTTCAGGGACACCCACTGAGGTGGAGGAGCTTGATTCCGATGATGATGAGGACGATCCGATTGCTGCGGTTCAGCAGTTTGAGCTGCGACAGCGGTCGCAGACTCAGGCCCAGGGAGAGTCTTCTTCTTCTGTGCCTCTCCCGACAGTTCACGAGCTACTATTGGAGGAGCGAGAGGCCAGGATTAGATTCGAGGGCCGGATGGACCATCTGCAGACCTTGCTGGAGTCCATATTGATTCAGATTGGGGTTGATCAGGCCGTTCACTCTACTCAGCATCCATCGATGGCCCCGTCTGCACCACCTACTACTGATCCATCATCTGCTGCTGCCCCGGTTTCCGCTACTACAGGTCCATCCACTTCTTCTGCTGCAGCCGATCCACCACTTGCCGATCCATCTGCTGCAGCCCTTGCTACTACCTCGTTGCCGCCTGTTCCTATCGATATCCCTTCTGATGTAGCTGATGACGCACCGTCCGGGGTAGATTAGTTTTAGTTGGGGAGGTGGTGTTTTTGTTTTTTTTTGGTTAGTTGTTGTACTATTTTTGGGTATGATTTTGGTTGGATGGACTGGTTGGTTGTTTTGGTTGGACTATTTGGCTGGTTGATTCTATATGGACAGTATTTATCCCTGCTTTTATTTTATTTTATTCTGTTCATATTACAGTGGGTTAAGATTGCTTGGATCATGGTTTTTATCGTGTTACTTTTATCTATTGATCCTGTTTGTTT
This sequence comes from Hydrangea macrophylla, assembly GCA_033977485.1. Classification (NCBI taxonomy): domain Eukaryota; kingdom Viridiplantae; phylum Streptophyta; class Magnoliopsida; order Cornales; family Hydrangeaceae; genus Hydrangea; species Hydrangea macrophylla. Next base: position 80,279,934 of record CM066994.1, read on the forward strand.
TGGAGATTGTGTTCTGTTTTTCTGTGCTAGGTTGCTATGCTTGCTATCATCAATTTGCTCCATACAGGTGATACCCATCCATTTTATTTGTTGAAAATCAACTTCTGGGGACTTTGTTGTTTTCAGTTGGGGGTAGGAGAGAATAGATAGGTATACACCCGACACCCGTAATGATCAGGTTTTGCACTTGGATATGTTTCAAATTTAATGAGAACACAGTCTGTCAAAATTTTGAAAATTTTGAAATTTTTATTATTGAATCGTATTGTTAGAATAACTCTGAATAATCTCTCCTGCTTGTTGATTAGACAATGACATATTTGTAGTATTCTCATCTTTTTATGGATTAAATCAACACGTTTTCTGTATCACTGAAATGAATTGCATTTGTAAAGCCATTATGTACCCAACACTTTTGCACATTAATTGGCAGCTATGTAGAAAACCTGAAAATTGAGTTAATATGAATATTGTGCGAAAAGAACAAGTAGTGGAGGCTAATAACCCTTTGTGAGCTATTGAGCCAATCGTCATTTCTGAGGGGATTCTCATACATTGTCGAATGGTCTTTCTTGCATATACTTGGTGAATTCGTTGTTAAGTCTCAGTTTTCTTTAAAAGTTTTGACTGTTTGTTAGAGGAGAACGTTCAGGATTTACCACTTACACTCAATGAACACTTAAGTGCTAAAAATTGAAAGTTGAGAAAATGATTCAAGCCATCGTTTACCCATTCTTTTACCTGATATAACTTTCACCTACATTCATTGAATTGTTTCATCCCTGATCCCACGCCAATTAAATATTTCCAATGTAATCACAAGAATCTATACCCTTGATCTATACCTTGACCTCATTGAGCCGTTTGATATATTTGTTGAGAATGAGTCATCAAAGTATGTGAAATGGAAGGAAGTAGTTGTGGGACAGGTTATTTAAAAAAAAATGAATGAAAAAAAAAATGAAATGAATGATGAATGAAGGAGAAGGAAAAAAGAGCATATGAAATGAATGGGAGATTGGGTGGAGAAAAGAATAAAGAATAAAAAGAGAAGTTGAAATTCCATCACATACTAAAAAGCACACTCTTCTCTACAACACTCCCCCCCTACTAAATAAAAGCCGCAAGTCAAAGTCTTGAAGATTCTCAATAATTGATTTGAACATGGAAGTGTGAGTTGGGTTATCCACGGTATTTCACTCCTCTAGTAAGTAGTGTTCCATTCATGAGACTATACACTCTTAAATGTCCGTTTTTCATAGAGTCAAGTATGAAAGCATTAGCACTTATAATATCATCCTTATCAAAGCTTTCATACGATGTGCGATCATTGTGAAGCAAGTTTCTTAGAGACGTTCTTTTTGAGTGTAACCAATGTGAGAATTGAGCTAAAACTACAAGTTTTCCAAAATACAATAGTCTAGATAACTCTTAATAGGGTTGGACGCATGGTTGTTAATTTCACACACACACGGGTGCATGATGGTAATACATTTGTTATATTTTACTTGGTGATATAGGGGAGCATGTGGGTCTCTTTCATGGGTTGATAGAGGATAGTATATTATTGTGGAGCTTAATTAACAATTGAATGGAAGGGGGAATTCTACGAGTTATTCTAAATCTTTTTGAGCTTAAAATTGGAAGAATTTTGTGGGTATATTCACTGCAAACCCTCACGAGACAACACTCGTCCACTAGGGGGAACCTAGGGGTTTAACGGCTTGTTGCATTTGCTAAATGCAACCGCGATTCCTGCGAAAGTGAGTTAGGATCTTTCTTTCTATCTTAGTTTAGGTTGTTTTTAGTTTTTCTTTGTTTTCTTAGTTGTGGTAGTATTAGTTTAGGAATTTGTAGTTTATTTTATTTTCGTTTTATCGCTAGGGACTAGCAATAAGCTAGTTGGGGGTTGTGCAAAGCGGGGGTATTTGTAAAATACAACCGCGCTAAAAGGAAGAATTGTATTAGTTTTTATCACAACTTCCCGTTTTATCTGTGATTTGCATTGCAAGGCTAATTTTCATACAATATGATTAATCTATGACAAGTTGTATTGTTTTAGCTGTTGTTGGTGCAGATTACTGCTGTGTGGACTAAACAGATGAACATCAGAATAAATGGAATGCTGGAATGAAAACAAAAGAAGTCAAAGCTGAAATGTGGAGCTCGATCGATCTAAGACGGTTCGATCGATCGAGAGTTCGATCGCTTGAAGAGTGTTGAAGCGCTTGAGGCTTAAGGGTTCGATCGATCGAGAGCAGTTCGATCGATCGAACGGGGTATTTCCAGTAACATTTGTGTGCGCAGCAGATGCGGGTTTTTAACCCTAGTTTCTTAGGTTTCTTATATATATGTGTATTGTATACGTATAGAGGGACGCCCACATTACATTTTGACAGTTTTAGAGAGAGAGATAGAGAGTTTGTGTTTGGTTTTGTAGGTTTTGCATTGAAGTTTCATTTGTGCAGTGGATTTCTTAAGTTTAATACACGTATTCTTTGTTCCAGGTGATTTATATATTGTTTATTTAGATTCTGCACTTGGTAGTCGTAGTTTAATCGCTCATATTATAGTATTGCATGCTAAATATTTGTAAAACCATAGTTTTTAGATTTTCCATGAAAAACTCACAACCAAACAAGGTGTTAATGTTTTTTTACGTTAAATATAAATCTGTGACACTCCAGACGATGTCTGAGTAGTCCCAGGTTGGGAGAACACGATGAAACAGTGATCTCCAGCCTCTGCCATGCAGCAGAATAATCGCTGTGTTCGATCGATCGAAGTTAGTTCGATCGATCGAACCAGAGACAGTCAATCGATCGAAGTCAGTTCGATCGATTGAGGGATGAAGGTCTTCGATCGATCGAAAGCGCGTCGATCGATCGAACTCCCTGATTCTTGAGGATGTTCCCTGCAGTATTCCAGGACCTTTTTGTTTTAAGATTTGTTATCATTCTGTCCCAAAAAAAATGCTCAGTCTGTCAAAACAGTTTTTAAAACTAAGGCCCTAAGGCATTTTCTTTCAATACATTTTGCAAACCATCTTCAATGCTAACACCATTGAGGATGCGAGTCTTAACTATTGGATTAAACCGCTTTTATGTATTTTAATTTAATCGTGATGATATGGTCCCGGTCATGAAAGGGCCATGGATTCTCCATCTTTAGAGGAATACGGAAAACTGTGGGTAATGTACTCCTTTGTGCTTCAAGGCAACTGCATGGTAGACAGCTAGATTACTGCGGATTCGTGTAATCCCAACACTTTTTTTTTTAAGTCAAACATCCTAATTTAAAGTACTGTTTTAACTAGCTAGTTAGATCGTTAATCTAATCTTAATTATTTTCATTAGTAATCGTAGCTGTGGAACTTTGTGTTCCGCACCATTGCTTAATCTTATTCATTTTATTTTGCTTTCTTTTGAGGTTAGTCTAATTCAATAGGTCAACACCTTCCCTGTGGGATCGACCTGGTCTTACCAGATATTACTTGCACGTCTACCTACACTTGGGTATTGCACAAGAACGCACAGAAAAATTCTCGTGTCAACCTTTGTACACAAAAACGCAAAATACGCAGTCATACGCCTAAAAAGGTCTTCCTCACGGAAAAAGTAAGTTCAATTTTCCAACACGCTCCTCCAAAATATAAGGATCCAGGTACGCCTACGATTTCATGTGTCATAGGTGACACTATCATTCATCGGGCTCTCCTTGACTTAGGAGCTAGTGTTAACCTCTTACCTTATCACGTCTATAAACAATTAGGTCTAGGTGAACTTAAGCCCACGACTGCTACTATTCAGTTAGCAGATCGTTCTGTCAAAATACCTAGAGGAATCGTCGAAGACGTCCTAGTAAAAGTTGATCAATGTTTCTATCCCGTTGATTTTATGGTCCTTGACACTGAACCCGTGCTAGATGCTAGGAAACACACTCCTGTCATTCTTGGTCGTCCATTCTTAGCTACGGCCAACGCACGTGTCAATTGTAGAACAGGGGTAATGAAAGTGTCGTTCGGAAATATAAAATTAAAATTAAATGTTTTTAATGCGGTCGATCAACCTCCTAAAGATGACGATTACCTATGTGCGGAGGGTAGTGAGGTTAAACGGAATATTGAGCCGAAGAACGTAATAAATATAAGTGCGGGGAATAATATAGAGGATGATGAGTGGATGAATCCTAATACTTCGAACCCTAATGTTGAATTTACTCGAAAGGTAAGAAATCGATTTGAACATACTGATAAACCGTCGATTGAATTAATTCAAAGCGACGTAATTTCTGCTTACCATCGAGCTCTGCCTGACATTCTTAGGGGCACGAAGTCTGATTTTCAACCTCCGTAAGTCTTGAGCTAGAACGGTCTAGCTGAAGACGTAAAAGTTAGCGCTTCTTGGGAGGCAACCCAAGCTTTATTTCATTCGTTTTTCTTATTTTTGGTCGTTTTTGAGTCTGTTTGTGTCTGTTTTGGACATTCTGGACAGGTTTGGGGGTTGGAATTAATTTATTTTAATAGTGTATACATAATTTTAACCAAAAAATGGAAAATACCATTCTCGCGCGCGCGGCCTGCTCGCGCGAGACATCGCTCGCGCGGCCCGCTGGCGCGAGAATGTGCCTTAGTGTTTTTCTTTCGTTTTCTTTTTATGAGCCCTCAGCTTTTCCTCGCGCCTGATGTCGCGGGCGCGAGGTAGCTCGCGGGCGCAAGATATTGAAAAAAAAAAATATTTGGGAATTCGCGCGCGCGACGGCCGCTCGCGCGGACCGCTCGCGCGATTTCCCCTTTTCTTGATATTTGTTTTTCTTTTCTGTGTCCTTTCCCCACACTTGATCAGGTAGTTTTTACGTGTCTGTTTTTGTTTATTAGGTCATTTTAGATCGAGTTAGTTGTTGTTTTCTTTGTACATTTATATTTATTTATTTTTTTTCGTTTTATTTCTTTTCCATTTGCTAGTTTAGTTTAGTTTAGATTAGTTTTTAAATTTTTATTTTGGTTTCATGTACTTGTAATATTCATTTGTTAGTTTGTTTTCTTTTATTAAGAAGTCCCAGGTACATTGAACTTTATTGCCATATTCCTTTGTGTTCACCTGTTCTATGCTTGTCGACATTGAGGTACTATCGTTCCTTTCTTTTGTACTCTCCTTTCTTTCGTTTTATTGTTTCATTGGGGACAATGAAAGGTTTAGGTTTGGGGGTATGCACTCACACATGCACATTAGTTTATGCAAAATTTTAAAATTTTTCAATAAGTGTGTTTAAATAAACGATGTTACCGACGTTTTTGCAATTTCAATTTGATACTTTTTGTTAGAGAACTTTGAAGTGTTATAGAATGGTAAACAAGACAAGATGTGATTAAATATTTGCTGAAGTCATGATATAATGTTTTAAGTTATGTATTGTTTGAATCGTAGTTTTATATCATAAATTTGCACACAAGCTTATGCACTACACGTAGTCACTTGAATACATGTTTGATGTGAACTATAATATGATTCGGATTTCTAGATAACACAAGGTGGAGACTAAGACCCGGTGAGCTTTTGAGCCTATCTTTTCATTTTAGAGGGTTATAAATATATTGTGTTTGTCGAATTTCATTGAAATAGCGCATTAACTTGTTATTTAGTCTCATTATTCTTGCTTTGGTTGATAGTCAAGTTAAAATACTTGTTACCATGCTAAATAAGCTTCCATTGTAAACATTAAAGAACCATATAACCATAGGACATGATTATAGGCCTTCTTTGTTTATTACCGACCGATAAATGAAAAATTTCCTTAGTTCGCCCCTTTGAACCGTTACAATGCCTCTTTTTCTTTGTTCACCATTATCCTCTTTAAAAGCTCCAACTTGATCAACTTGGAGTATACCACTGGAAGAGTGATCAACTTTTAGTAGTATTAAGGCGATGTGTTGATTGAGAAGAAAAAAATAAGATGCTATTGGGGTAGTTGCTTGGTATTCGATGAATAATCATTTGAGAAGCAAGAAAAGAAAAAGGAAAAGAAAAAAATAAAGAAGAGGAAGGTTGAAATGAAAAATGAAAGAAAAGAAGAAAAATGAATGAAAAGGAATGAAGAGAAAGAGAAGATGAAAGTTTGTAGAAGAAGAATGAAAGAAATCGAACATGCCTTACAATGCCATTCTGAAACTACTTGATAAATCCTTTCTATCCTTTTTCATAGCCTGAGCCACATTACAACCTTTGAAAAGTCCTATTTGATCCTAGGAAACATGGTTTAGATATGTAAACGATGGGAGGGGATTAAAACATGGTAATGATTAATTTTTCTTGATTATTGGCGTCCTATCCATGAGACTACTGTTCTTTCGTGTCATGCGTCCTTTTCAAGTCATATGTGAGTATTCTCGTTTTGAAAATATATTTCCTTTACTCACATAGTTTAGAAAAATTACACCTGTTTCAGAGTGTTTCATTTTAGAGTGTAATTCATTGTGAGATTCATAGTTGAAGCATAGTTGGATAGTTATTTGAGTTATATTCCATGTTCATGACATGCGCGTGTTCATTTGACTACTATATCACACACGTGCAATTTTATGAGAAATTCTATTGATTTATACGATTCATTTACTTGGGATTGTTTCTCATGACATAGGTAGACGTTTGATTCTGTTTCTTCTTATTCGTTATTCTATTGCTAATCGTTGTTTATAATAAGGAGTATTGAATGTTTTGTTTTTCTTTTTAATAAAGTTTTTTTTTTAAATTTACAAGTTAATAAAGATGGTTGTGGGTGACTTGTTGATGAGAACCCTCACGAGACTTCACTCGTCCGACTAGGGACACCTAGAGGTTTAAAAGGCTTGTTGCATAAGCTAAATGCAATCGTGATCCATGCGAAAATGGAGTAGTAGTTTATTAGTAGTTTTTATTTTAGTTTTGCTCGAGGACTAGCAAAATGTAGGTTTGGGGGTGTGATCGGGAGAGAACTAATCCTAATTATATGCCTTAATGTGCATTTGTTAGACCATTTTATCTTGTTTTTGTATATTTTTACTTTGTTTGCTAGTTTCTGACAGGTTTTGGAAGAAATCAACTAAACCAGGCCAAACAGGGTGAAAAAGAACAAAGAAAGAAGCTGAAAAAGCCAAGTCACGCGCGCGACCCGCGCCCGCGAAGAACCAGAAATCGCTCGCGCGATCCGCTCGCGCGAGAATTCCGAAACCGCTCGCGCGATCCGCGCGCGCGAAGGCCAAAATGTCGCGCTTGCGCGACCCGCTCGCGCGATATGGGTAAAAACCAATGTTGCGTATTTCAGTATACTGAAGACTCCTGTGCAAACGAAACTCCAGAATGACGTCCAGATTGTAAATTACATCAGTTTCAGTCCGTTTCGAGTTGGAAAAGCTTCCAAAACTTGTTGTAAATCTATATATACTTAATTTTTATAATTTTGAGGGGTTGGCAATTGTTACACACCCATATATACACATTCTACAACCATACTTCCAGCCATTGAAGGGAGGGAAACAAGGAGAAGAAGAAGAAGACCAAGGGTTTCCATGGCCTCCTCCATCAACTACTTGCCATCCATCACTTCCATGGACGGCTAGATCATAGATCTAGGGTTTCAATGAAGCCCTAGATGAGTAATAGGGTTTTATTTATGTTTTTATTTTAGTTTTATTATGTATGGATGACAGTCGCATGTTTAGAGGATTTTAATAAATAAATCGTACTTCTATTGATTAAATCATTGCTTTCAGAATTTATTCTTGTCTTAGATCTATTTTGACTGTGACGTGCTCAACGATCTATTCTTGCTGTGCTTGTTTAGATTGTTTACATGTGATGGTGCTTTATTGATTCGTGCTATCAAGTATCCGAATAGTCCATGCCTAGGTTAGACGGATTAGATCACAACCCTAGTTTAGTGTGAGATACTTCGTGCTACCCGAAGATGGATTATGTTGGTGCTTGAACCATGATTATCTTCTTGTCGGAGGAATTGGGCTTGTAGCTACAATTCCCCATATTCATCCAACTTAATAAGCTAAAGTAATTCATAAATATTCCTATTATGAAACTAGTGGTGGATTTGCAATCCTAGGTTCCCTTTACATATTCATTAAAAACACTTTTAATTGCTTTCATAGTTTAGATTTACTTTTATTGTTATTAGTTTAATTAAATTCAAATTCAATTCCATTTTTCCTAATTAATTAGACTTAGGTTTTAAAATTAAGAGTTGTAGTTAATCAATCTCTGTGGGTTCGACCTTTACTTCCACACTGCAAATCTTTTGAAAAGTAAAGAACACTTTTTATATCTTGATTCTGACAACATCAACTGCGATGGGCAGTTTTGTGATAGTGAGTGTTTTTGCCTTGCAGGTGGGATAGTCCGTGAAACGGGGAGGTGCTGCCAAAATTTTGAATTTTTCTAGAGCCGCGACCATAAATATGGCTTTGTATGATCCCACTCAACTCACAGCTTGGCTAAACATCACGGATGGTGTGGAACGGATCAACCTCTTTAGCTACGGCTTGACCGAGCTATTCTCTCTTCGCCAGATGACCCTGAACACTGAGTTCTTGCGTGCTGCTATTGCCCACTGGGACCCGGTGAACCATGTCTTCAACTTCAATGGCCTGGAAATATCCCCCCTATTTGAGGAGTTCTGTGCTATTCTTGGCTATGATTCTGATTCTGACCTGATTCTCCCTTCTGCTGATACCCTCAGTCCTACGCGAGGCTTGGCTGAATAACTGAATTGTTCCATCACTATTTCCCGCCGGCTGATTCAAGGTGAGGTTCTTGACATTGCTTCCATAATTACTCGATATGCCAGTCCTGGGAATCCCAGCGTGTATGATGCTACTCGTGGGGCTGCTCTAATTCTGTGTATGACTTCGCACTTCTTGTTCTCGAGTACTTCTAGCGACTTAGTGCATGTATGTCTCGGATTGAAGGTAGGTAAGAACCCTATGGCCATGGTTCTGGCCGAAACCCTGAATGGTTTGGATCGTGCTTCAAGTCAGGGAACGCTTCTACTTTCTGGGGCGCCTTTGGTGTTACAGGCTTGGCTCTACGAACGTCTTTAGTTATGGACAGGTAATGTGCCGCCAGTTTATTTTCGCAGAGCTGTGCTTCATACTCATTTACTTCTGCCGATTGGGTGGGTATGATGGGCGCCGTATCTGAGGCTGACATTTGCTGGATCGTGAGGCGTTGGGGCCTTTATGCTGTGACCACTAATCTTGGAGATTTCCAGAGAGTGTGGCTGATGGGACTGAGAGAGACATCCTTCTATCATCCTCGTCGATTGGCCAGACAGTATGGGAAAGTTCAAGAGGTCCCCCGGGGGTTTACTGCGAGGGTCTTTGCTTCCAGAGTCAGAGTCACTACCATCACTGCTTTCATCAGGGGCTGGGCCAGTCAAGCAAGGGCCTATTTCTAAAGACCTTTGAAGAAATAAAAGACACAAAGATAAAACTAGACCTGACTGATTCTGCTCATTCCTCCAAGTGTCTTTGAACATGTGTGATTGCTTTTTTGAAAGACTTTTATATTTTTTTTATCTTTCCTGCTTATGTAATATTCGGAGTTTGTTTATCGGTGAACCTTGGTTACTTTGGGAATCTCATTCTATGCATTTTAGCTTTCTAAAAACATTTTGTAACCGAGATTTCAATTAGATGTTGCTTTTGGTACTTGCTTGGGCATGCTAGGACGATTAGAGGCAAACAAGGCGGGTGGCCGAAGTTTGCCCCTAGTTTGGGATATATATGGTTGTGAGGCAAACGAGGTAGATGACCGACGTTTGCCCCTAGTTTAGAAGAGGTTCAGGCAAACGAGGTGAGTGGCCGAGTTTGCCCCTAGTGTGGATGGTGATTTCTGGGTTATGGTAAGGACCGCGACTTTATTCTCTCAAATGCTCATAACTTTTGTTTAGGCATCAGTGAGGTGACCTAGCGAGCTCTTTTCTCTCTTTTGTTATTGCTCACCTTGGATTTAGCTCTAACTTTTGCCTAGGCGACCTTTCGGATTTTCAACCTAGCGAGCCATCCTTCTTTTTTTTAAAGTCTGCCTACGTACCCCCGAACGGGGATCAGGTCCAACGTAGTTCGGGCCAAAGCTTGAAAGAAATCGGTTATTTTTTGTGAGTGGGGCGACCGAACCGATGTGGTTGCCTACGTATCCCCAAGTGGGAATCAGGTCGAGCGTAGTTCAGACCAAGGTTTAAAAAAAAATGGTTATGGGGAAATGGTCAAGCATAGTACTTATTGAGGCGATCCATGTTGATTGGTTCTTTGAATTCGACACCGTCGAGGTCCATGAGATAAGTTGCTCCTCCGGAAAGAATGGTCTTGACGATGTAAGGGCCGACCCATTTAGGTTTAAACTTTCCACGGGGATCAAAGATCGGAGCTCGCAATTCCTTAAGGACAAGGTCGCCCTTGACAATCTTCCTCGGACGAACCCTTTTATTGAAAGCACGGGCTATCTTCTTTTGATAGATTCAGACATGGTCGACTGCCGCTAGGCGCTTTTCATCTATGAGAGCCAATTCTTCGTATCTTTCCCTCAACCAATCTGATTCCAAAATTTCACATTCTGTCATTACGCACAGGGATGGTAGTTCTATCTCGACCGGAAGTACGGCTTCCATCCCATACACTAGTGAGTAAGGAGTTGCTCCTGTGGACGTCCTTATCAATGTTCTGTATCCCCAAAGTACGAATGATAGTTGTTCATGCCAGTCTTTATAGGTATCGGCTGATTTCTGCAGTATGGTCTTGACATTCTTATTTGCAGCTTCGACTGCCCCATTAGTCTGTGGTCTGTACGGTGACGACTTGTGATAAGTGATTTTGTATTCCTCGAACAGATCCCTGACTTCCGCTTTGAAATGACTTCCGTTATCCGAAATAATCTCATGGGGGACTCCATAACGGCAGATGAGATTTCTCTTGATGAATTTGGTCACTTCCTTGGCCCCCAACTTGGCGTAGGATGCAACTTCTACCCATTTTGTGAAGTAGTCAATGGCTACCAAAATGTACCGATTTCCGTTCGAGGCTTTCGGAATGATTTCACTGATGATATCGATTCCCCAGGTTGAGAATGGACAAGGTGAGGTCATGCTGTAAAGAAGGGATGGTGGTGTATGCATCATGTTTGCATGGATCTGGCACTTGTGACACCTTCTTACGTATTCGCAACAATCTTTCTCCAATATTGTCCAGTAGTACCCTTGTCTTATAATTTTCTTGGCCAGCATGTGACCGTTCATGTGCGGACCGCATACCCCCTCGTGTATTTCTTCCATCATTCTTCTGGAGCTTTTTCTAAACAAGCAAGTTAGGTTGTGACCGTTGTACCCTTTCTTCAACAATTTCCCACCGTAAATGATGAATTGTGCTGCGAATCTTCGAATGGCCCTTTTGTCTTTCTCGGTAGACTCTTGGGGGTACATCCCCTTTTCTATGAAATCCCAGACATCCTGATACCATGGTGTTTCATTCTCTTCTTCTTCGATTGCGGCGATTATGTTGAACAAAGGCTCGTGCCTTTGTTCAATTACCAAAGGCATCATCCTGACTCCCACAGGAATTTTGATCATGGAGGCTAAGGTAGCCAATGAATCTGCTAGCTGGTTCTCTTCCATAGGCAAGTAGAGGAACGTGACGTTTGATGTTGTCAATATCAAGATATAAAAGTATGCTTATTTGTGCTTTACTTTCAAAAGATTTGCAGTGTGGAAGTAAAGGTCGAACCCACAGAGATTGATTAACTACCGCGCTTAAATTTTAAAACCTAAATTTAGTTGATTAAGAAAAACGAGATTTTGATTTTGAATTTAATTTAACTAAGAACAATAAAATTAAATCTAAATTATGAAAGCGATTTAAAAGTGTTGTTATAAATATGTTTAAGAGAACCTAGGATTGCAAATCCACCACTAGCTTCATAATAGGAATATTTATGAATTACTTTAGCCTATTAAGTTAGATGATAATGGAGAATTGTAGCTACAAGCCTAATTCCTCCGTCAAGAAAATAACTATGGTTCAAGCACCAACATAATCCATCTTCGGTTAGCACGAATTATCCCACACTAAACTAGGGTTGTGGTATAATCTGTCTAATCTAGGCATGGACTATTCGGATACTTGATATCACAATTCAATTTAAGCACCATTACATGTAAACAATCTATACAAGCACAGCAAATATAGATCATTGAGCACATCACAGTCAAAATAGATCTAAGACAAGAATAAACTTTGAAAGTAATGATTTAATCAATAGAAGTACGATTTATTTATAAAAATCCTCTAAACATGTAACTGTCATCCATACATAATAAAACTAAAATAAAAACATAAATAAAACCCTATTACTTGGCTAGGGTTTCATTGAAACCCTAGATCTAGGTTTAGTTGGCCATAGAATTGATGAACGGCAAGAGGTTGATGGAGGAGGCCATGGAAATCCTTGATCTTCTTCTTCTTCTTCTCCTTGCTTTCCTCTCTTCAATGGCTGAAATTTTAGTGTATATGGCTGTGTATAATGTTGTGTAATGATGTGTAACCACAAATTGATTTAGAATAAGATTTATGTAGAGTTTGGAAGGATTTAGGAAGCTTTCCTAAGCCAAATCGCACTAAAACAGCTATATTTACGTTTCTGGACGTCATATGCACAAACCACCTTTGCTAGGCACTTTAATTTAATAAAATACGCGTTTTTGGTTTTTTCAAAGGTCGCTCGCGCGAGGTCCTTTTCGCTGCACTGCGCGACGTTCATAAAATTGCGATAACGTTTTGCTCGGAACTCGAATTGACTCGCCGTTTGAAGCCACGCATCCATAACTCGAAGATCTACATTTTATATCTCCGGAGAAATTTCTCAAATCCAAAGTATTCTTTATCAAAAATACAATTTTCCGAGACTGCTACTGCATTCAGCTTTCACCGGAATCACCGTTTGAACCCAGAATGACTTCCAAAGCCACTAATCATTGGATTTTTGTGCATTATCAAGTTAAAGCTCCAAATCCTACAAAATTTAGAATACTTATTAAAAAATAACTAATAACTACATGAAATGGGCTAACAAAGCGTATTTTTAGAACTATAAACGGCAACTATTCGTCGCTGATCAACGTTCCTGAACTGCCTCTTGAGTCGGTCAAGATGATCATGATAGGGCTTCAACCTTTCTTCTTTTACTTTCCATTCTCCCCTACTTGTGATATAATGAGATTTGAGTCCCCGAAGACGTCCAACTTCCGAACTTTCAATTCTAGGGCTGCTTCCATTCCCAGAATGCATGCTTCGTATTCAGCAATGTTGTTGGTAGAGTTATAATTGAGCTTGACCGCCAACGGAGTATGGTCCCCACTTGGTGATACTAGGATCATTCCTACTCCGTATCCTTTCATGGTGGCTGCTCCATCAAAGTACAACTTCCACTGTTCTTCCTTGATTTCCATGATATTCTCGTCCGGAAATGGAAAGTCCCCACTTTCTTCGGAGTTAACAGCGTGCTCCGGAAGATGCTCATCTATGGTTCTCCCTTTTACCGACTTGCTTGTGACGTACTTGATATCGAATTCGGATAGTAGAAGTAACCAACGGGATATACGATCGGTCAGGGTGGGTTTTTCGAGGAGGTATTTTAGAGAATCCATGCGGGATATGAGCACAACTGGGAAGGCCAGCATGTAGTGCCTCAGTCGGCGGGTGCACCAAACCAAGGCCCAACATGTTTTCTCGAGGGTAGAGTAGTTGAGCTCTTACCCAGTCATCCTCTTGCTGAGGTAGTATATGGCTTTTTCAGAGTGGCTTTCTTCTCCTTCTTGGGCTAGCATGCAACCCATGGCATTTTCAGAGACAGATAGGTAAAGGAATAAAGGCTTATGGGGAGTGGGTGGCGAAAGGACAGGCGGATTTTGAAGGTAGGCCTTTATTTTGTCAAAAGCGGCTTGGCATTGGTCATCCCATTGGAACTTTTCCCCTTTTCTCAGCAATCGGAACAAAGGATCGCATGTAGTTGTGAGCTTAGAAATGAAGCGGCTGATAAACTGAATTCTTCCGAGAAACCCTCTCACTTCCTTTTCACTCCGCGGTGGGGCCATTTTCAAGATTGCCTTGATGTTAGAGGGATCCACCTCTATCCCCCTTTGTGTGATGAGAAAACCCAGGAGTTTACCGGAGGTCACACCGAAAGTGCATTTCTTTGGATTCAACCTCATCTTGTATTTGCGCAGCCTTTTGATCTTGTCAATATCAAGATATAAAAAGTATTCTTTACTTTTCAAAAGATTTGCAGTGTGGAAGTAAAGGTCGAACCCACAGAGATTGATTACTACAGCTCTTAATTCTAAAACCTAAGTCTAATTAATTAAGAAAAACGGCTTTTGATTTGATTTGAATTAAACTAAATAACAATAAAAATAAATCTAAACTATGAAGGCAATTAAAGTTGTTTTAAATAATATTTAAGGGAACCTAGGATTGCAAATCCACCACTAGCTTCATAATAGGAATATTTATGAATTACTTTAGCTTATTAAGTTGGATGAATATGGGGAATTGTAGCTACAAGCCCAATTCCTCCGACAAGAAGATAATCATGGTTCAAGCACCAACATAATCCATCTTCGGGTAGCACGAAGTATCTCACACTAAACTAGGGTTGTGATCTAATCCGTCTAACCTAGGCATGGACTATTCGGATACTTGATAGCACAAATCAATAAAGCACCATCACATGTAAACAATCTAAACAAGCACAGCAAGCATAGATCGTTGAGCACATCACAGTCAAAATAGATCTAAGACAAGAATAAATTCTGAAAGTAATGATTTAATCACTAGAAGTACGATTTATTTATAAAAATCCTCTAAACATGTGACTGTCATCCATACATAATAGAACTAAAATAAAAACATAAACAACTCCCTATTACTCATCTAGGGCTTCATTGAAACCCTAGATCTATGATCTAGCCGTCCATGGAAGTGATAGATGGCAAGTAGTTGATGGAGGAGGCCATGGAAACCCTTGGTCTTCTTCTTCTTCTCCTTGCTTCTTTCCCTTCAATGGCTGGAAGTATGGTTGTAGAATGTGTGTATAATAATTGCCAACCCCTCAAAATTATAAAAACTAAGTATATATAGATTTACAACAAGTTTTGGAAGCTTTTCCAACTCGAAACGGACTGAAACTGATGTAATTTACAATCTGGACGTCATTCTGCAGTTTCGTTTGCACAGGAGTCTTCAGTATACTGAAATACGCAACATTGGTTTTTACCCATATCGCGCGAGCGCGACATTTTGGCCTTCGCGCGCGGGGATCGCGCGAGGGTTTCGGAATTCTCGCGCGAGCGGATCGCGCGAGCGATTTCTGGTTCTTCGCGGGCGCGGGTCGCGCGCGCGACTTGGCTTTTTCAGCTTCTTTCTTTATTCTTTTTCACCCTGTTTGGCCTGGTTTAGTTGATTTCTTCCAAAACCTGTCAGAAACTAGAAAACAAAGTAAAAATATACAAAAACAAGATAAAATGGTCTAACAAATGCACATTAAGGCATATAATTAGGATTAGTTCTCTCCCGATCACACCCCCAAACCTACATTTTGCTAGTCCTCGAGCAAAACTAAAATAAAAACTACTAATAAACTACTACTCCATTTTTGCATGGATCACGATTGCATTTAGCTTATGCAACAAGCCTTTTAAACCTCTAGGTGTCCCTAGTCGGACGAGTGAAGTCTCGTGAGGGTTCTCATCAACAAGTCACCCACAATCATCTTTATTAACTTGTAAATTTAAAAAAAAAACTTTATTAAAAAGAAAAACAAAACATTCAATACTCCTTATTATAAACAACGATTAGCAATAGAATAACGAACAAGAAGAAACAGAATCAAACGTCTACCTATGTCATGAGAAACAATCCCAAGTAAATGAATCGTATAAATCAATAGAATTTCTCATAAAATTGCACGTGTGTGATATAGTAGTCAAATGAACACGCGCATGTCATGAACATGGAATATAACTCAAATAACTATCCAACTATGCTTCAACTACGAATCTCACAATGAATTACACTCTAAAATGAAACACTCTGAAACAAGTGTAATTTTTCTAAACTATGTGAGTAAAGGAAATATATTTTCAAAACGAGAATACTCACATATGACTCGAAAAGGACGCATGACACGAAAGAACAGTAGTCTCATGGATAGGATGCCAATAATCAAGAAAAATTAATCATTACCATGTTTTAATCCCCTCCCATCGTTTACATATCTAAACCATGTTTCCTAGGA
The DNA here is from genome assembly GCA_033977485.1 of Hydrangea macrophylla. Classification (NCBI taxonomy): domain Eukaryota; kingdom Viridiplantae; phylum Streptophyta; class Magnoliopsida; order Cornales; family Hydrangeaceae; genus Hydrangea; species Hydrangea macrophylla. The sequence goes on from CM066994.1 coordinate 80,296,262, forward strand.
TCAAATAGGACTTTTCAAAGGTTGTAATGTGGCTCAGGCTATGAAAAAGGATAGAAAGGATTTATCAAGTAGTTTCAGAATGGCATTGTAAGGCATGTTCGATTTCTTTCATTCTTCTTCTACAAACTTTCATCTTCTCTTTCTCTTCATTCCTTTTCATTCATTTTTCTTCTTTTCTTTCATTTTTCATTTCAACCTTCCTCTTCTTTATTTTTTTCTTTTCCTTTTTCTTTTCTTGCTTCTCAAATGATTATTCATCGAATACCAAGCAACTACCCCAATAGCATCTTATTTTCTTCTTCTCAATCAACACATCGCCTTAATACTACTAAAAGTTGATCACTCTTCCAGTGGTATACTCCAAGTTGATCAAGTTGGAGCTTTTAAAAAGGATAATGGTGAACAAAGAAAAAGAGGCATTGTAACGGCTCAAAGGGGCGAACTAAGGAAATTTTTCATTTCTCGGTCGGTAATAAACAAAGAAGGCCTATAATCATGTCCTATGGTTATATGGTTCTTTAATGTTTACAATGGAAGCTTATTTAGCATGGTAACAAGTATTTTAACTTGACTATCAACCAAAGCAAGAATAATGAGACTAAATAACAAGTTAATGCGCTATTTCAATGAAATTCGACAAACACAATATATTTATAACCCTCTAAAATGAAAAGATAGGCTCAAAAGCTCACCGGGTCTTAGTCTCCACCTTGTGTTATCTAGAAATCCGAATCATATTATAGTTCACATCAAACATGTATTCAAGTGACTACGTGTAGTGCATAAGTTTGTGTGCAAATTTATGATATAAAACTACGATTCAAACAATACATAACTTAAAACATTATATCATGACTTCAGCAAATATTTAATCACATCTTCTCTTGTTTACCATTCTATAACACTTCAAAGTTCTCTAACAAAAAGTATCAAATTGAAATTACAAAAACGTCGGTAACATCGTTTATTTAAACACACTTATTGAAAAATTTTAAAATTTTGCATAAACTAATGTGCATGTGTGAGTGCATACCCCCAAACCTAAACCTTTCATTGTCCCCAATGAAACAATAAAACGAATGAAAGGAGAGTACAAAAGAAAGGAACGATAGTACCTCAATGTCGACAAGCATAGAACAGGTGAACACAAAGGAATATGGCAATAAAGTTCAATGTACCTGGGACTTCTTAATAAAAGAAAACAAACTAACAAAAGAATATTACAAGTACATGAAACCAAAATAAAAATTTAAAAACTAATCTAAACTAAACTAGCAAATGGAAAAGAAATAAAACGAAAAAAAAAATAAATAAATATAAATGTACAAAGAAAACAACAACTAACTCGATCTAAAATGACCTAATAAACAAAAACAGACACGTAAAAACTACCTGATCAAGTGTGGGGAAAGGACACAGAAAAGAAAAACAAATATCAAGAAAAGGGGAAATCGAGCGAGCGGCCGTCGCGCGCGCGAATTCCCAATTTTTTTTTTTTTCAATATCTCGCGCCCGCGAGCTACCTCGCGCCCGCGACATCAGGCACGAGGAAAAGCTGAGGGCTCATAAAAAGAAAACGAAAGAAAAACACTAAGGCACATTCTCGCGCCAGCGGGCCGCACGAGCGATGTCTCGCGCGAGCAGGCCGCGCGCGCGAGAATGGTATTTTCTATTTTTTGGTTAAAATTATGTATACACTATTAAAATAAATTAATTCCAACCCCCAAACCTGTCCAGAATGTCCAAAACAGACACAAACAGACTCAAAAACGACCAAAATTAACAAAAACGAATGAAATAAAGCTTGGGTTGCCTCCCAAGAAGCGCTAACTATTACGTCTTCAGCTAGACCGTTCTAGCTCAAGACTTACGGAGGTTGAAAATCAGACTTCGTACCCCTAAGAATGTCAGGCAGAGCTCGATGGTAAGCAGAAATTACGTCGCTTTGAATTAATTCAATCGACGGTTTATCAGTATGTTCAAATCGATTTCTTACCTTTCGAGTAAATTCAACATTAGGGTTCGAAGTATTAGGATTCATCCACTCATCATCCTCTATATTATTCCCCACACTTATATTTATTACGTTCTTAGGCTCAATATTCCGTTTAACCTCACTACCCTCCACACATAGGTAATCGTCATCTTTAGGAGGTTGATCGACCGCATTAAAAATATTTAATTTTAATTTTATATTTCCGAACGACACTTTCATTACCCCTGTTCTACAATTGACATGTGCGTTGGCCGTAGCTAAGAATGGACGACCAAGAATGACAGGGGTGTGTTTCCTAGCATCTAGCACGGGTTCAGTGTCAAGGACCATAAAATCAACGGGATAGAAACATTGATCAACTTTTACTAGGACGTCTTCGACGATTCCTCTAGGTATTTTGACAGAACGATCCGCTAACTGAATAGTAGCAGTCGTGGGCTTAAGTTCACCTAGACCTAATTGTTTATAGACGTGATAAGGTAAGAGGTTAACACTAGCTCCTAAGTCAAGGAGAGCCCGATGAATGATAGTGTCACCTATGACACATGAAATCGTAGGCGTACCTGGATCCTTATATTTCGGAGGAGCGTGTTGGAAAATTGAACTTACTTTTTCCGTGAGGAAGACCTTTTTAGGCGTATGACTGCGTATTTTGCGTTTTTGTGTACAAAGGTCTTTTAGACATTTAGCATTAGCGGGAATTTGTTTTATAGCATCGAGGAAAGGAATATTTATTTTGACTTGTTTAAATACCTCGAGTATATCCTCAACCTTAGACCCTTTCTTGGGCAAATGTGACGGTCCCTCAACGTTTGGTGGATATGGCATTCTCGGAATATGATTAGTCAGGGCCGTTTCTTTTTCTTTCTTATTTTTATTCGTTTCCTCACCCTCCTTATTTGAGTTATTATTTATATTTTTCTCACTCGTATCCGGAATTTCAACAACTTCCTCTTCTCTAATAGTCGTCCTAGTCGAAACAACGTTCACGCTCTCACTCGACCCTCCCTTTTCGTATTGTCCCTTAGGGTTTTGAACAGTTTGCGCAGGCAACTTCCCCTCGTTTCTATGACTCACCACAGTAGCTATTTGTCCCATTTGAGACTCAAGCTTCGCAATGGATTGTGTATGAGAGTGCACTATTTGTGCTTGTGCTTGGACTTGAGTTTCTATATTTTTAAGGGATGCCAACACAGTAGTCTCAAAAGCGTTATCCCTTTGAGGGTTAGGGTTAGGAGGTGGGTGTTGATATTGATTTTGTTGATATTGGGGTCGATAAGTATTAGGAAAATTGTTCGACCTAGGAGTATAATTACTTTGTGGGAATTGTTGCATAGCATTTACGTGTTGCTCCACAAATTCCGGATATTGAGATGCAGAAGGATATGCAAAGATATTATGGGACGGTTCGGAACATAATGCACATACTTCTGAAGAGGGTGGATTAGACGTTTTGTTCATTTGCATCAGTCGGTCAAGTTTTCTATTTAATTCTTGTATTTGCATTGACTGACTTGACTCAACTATCACCTCTCGCTTAGGTTGATGGTATCCCTCAGAACGGACAGACACCGCTTGGTGCATCGAATTCTCGCTCAAAGTTTCAAATATTTTCCAGGCCTCGTCGGCGCTTTTGTGTAGGAAAGTTCCCGCACAAACGGCATCGACGGTATTCCTAACAGAGGGGATAAGCCCCTCATAGAAGACCTGAACAAGTTGCCACTTAGGGACCTGATGATGTGGACACGAGCGTAATAATTCTTTAAATTTTTCCCACGTGTCGTAGAGTGGTTCCCCATCTTGCATCACAAAGTTTGTTATAGATTTTCTTATCTGGTTCGTACGCATAATCGGGAAAAACTTTTGTAAAAATGCGGTGTGTAAGTCTTCCCATGTTCTAATAGTGTTTGGCTCCAAAGATTGGAGCCAATATTTAGCTTTGTCCTTTAGTGAGAATGGAAAGAGCCGCATTTTTAATTCATCATCAGTAAGATTTTGAATTTTCAAAGTGGAGCATATGTCCTGAAAATCTCCTAAGTGTTTATAAGGGTCTTCATTTAGACGGCCATGGAAAGATGGAAGTAGCGAGATGGTAGACGACTTTATCTCAAAGTGAGATGCCGTCGCCTCCGGTAATTCAATACATGTTTGTGGCGTGTAAGTCATAGGAATAAAATAATCTTTAAGTGGAGGAGGTGGTGGTATATTAGGATTATTCATATTAGCTCCGTTGTTATTTTGGTTGTTGTCGTTATTATTTCCAATGTCTGCCATTTTAATTGGTTCTATGTTATGAAAGCGTGGTTTCTTTAGTCTTTGAAGGGTACTACGTATTTCGGACTCAAATAAAGACGTTGGTTTTTGTGTCAAATCGTCGTCTATTACAAACCTGGTTCCAGAAGTTAAGTTTGAAGACTTGTTAAGTCTTAATGTACGTTCAAGTTCAGAGTCAAAAGGTTTTAATTCCGGTTTGTTTGAACATGTACCTAACAAAAACTAAAACAAAAGAAAAGAAATTAAAAACAAAGACTAACTAAACAAAATAAACAAATAACAATCACGCAAAGAAGATAACAAGCACTCAACTACTATGATGCATGCAAATTATCCTGTAATGCAATGACCGCGTCAAGCCCAGCGCCCCGGGTTTCCTAGCTAATGCAGTACAATTAACCCTAAACTAATGCAAATAGTGCGTCACAGCGCCCTGACTTACAGCGGTTTAAAGCGAATTCCAAAGGAAGCAATTTATTTAATTGTATTTATATTTTTATTTGCGTAAGCTCCTTTGATGTAATTAGCTGCTCCACTCGGAAACGTTGACTACAAAATAAAAAAAACAAGTTAGTAACTAAAAATAAAACGAAAAATAAGAAAAGGAAACCTAATCTAATATTTACGAATTAACTAAACTACGATTCTAAAACTAAAGGTAGTGATATAATCCCCGGCAACGGCGCCAAAAATTGATCTTGTCAATATCAAGATATAAAAAGTATTCTTTACTTTTCAAAAGATTTGCAGTGTGGAAGTAAAGGTCGAACCCACAGAGATTGATTACTACAGCTCTTAATTTTAAAACCTAAGTCTAATTACTTAAGAAAAATGGCTTTTGATTTGATTTGAATTAAACTAAATAACAATAAAAATAAATCTAAACTATGAAGGCAATTAGAGTTGTTTTAAATAATATTTAAGGGAACCTAGGATTGCAAATCCACCACTAGCTTCATAATAGGAATATTTATGAATTACTTTAGCTTATTAAGTTGGATGAATATGGGGAATTGTAGCTACAAGCCCAATTCCTCCGACAAGAAGATAATCATGGTTCAAGCACCAACATAATCCATCTTCGGGTAGCACGAAGTATCTCACACTAAACTAGGGTTGTGATCTAATCCGTCTAACCTAGGCATGGACTATTCGGATACTTGATAGCACAAATCAATAAAGCACCATCACATGTAAACAATCTAAACAAGCACAGCAACCATAGATCGTTGAGCACATCACAGTCAAAATAGATCTAAGACAAGAATAAATTCTGAAAGTAATGATTTAATCACTAGAAGTACGATTTATTTATTAAAATCCTCTAAACATGTGACTGTCATCCATACATAATAGAACTAAAATAAAAACATAAACAACTCCCTATTACTCGTCTAGGGCTTCATTGAAACCCTAGATCTATGATCTAGCCATCCATGGAAGTGATAGATGGCAAGTAGTTGATGGAGGAGGCCATGGAAACCCTTGGTCTTCTTCTTCTTCTCCTTGCTTCCTTCCCTTCAATGGCTGGAAGTATGGTTGTAGAATGTGTGTATAATAATTGCCAACCCCTCAAAATTATAAAAACTAAGTATATATAGATTTACAACAAGTTTTGGAAGCTTTTCCAACTCGAAACGGACTGAAACTGATGTAATTTACAATCTGGACGTCATTCTGCAGTTTTGTTTGCACAGGAGTCTTCAGTATACTGAAATACGCAACATTGGTTTTTACCCATATCGCGCGAGCGCGACATTTTGGCCTTCGCGCGCGCGGATCGCGCGAGCGGTTTCGGAATTCTCGCGCGAGCGGATCGCGCGAGCGATTTCTGGTTCTTCGCGGGCGCGGGTCGCGCGCGCGACTTGGCTTTTTCAGCTTCTTTCTTTGTTCTTTTTCACCCTGTTTGGCCTGATTTAGTTGATTTCTTCCAAAACCTGTCAGAAACTAGAAAACAAAGTAAAAATATACAAAAACAAGATAAAATGGTCTAACAAATGCACATTAAGGCATATAATTAGGATTAGTTCTCTCCCGATCACCTTTCAAAAAACTTTTCCAGTGCTACCAGGTGTCCTTCTCTGTCCTTGGACTTCACGATCATATCATCTACGTACACTTCTACTTCCTTGTGAATCATGTCATGTAGCAGAGTGGTGGCGGCTCTTTGGTAGGTAGCCCCAGCATTTTTGAGTCTGAAAGGCATTACTCTATAACAGTAGGTTCCCCAAGGGGGTGGTGAATGTCGTCTTTTCCCGATCTTCTGGCACCATTAGAATCTGATTGTATCCTAAGAAGCCGTCCATGAATGAAAGTAGCTCATGTCCATCGGTGTTGTCCACTAGGACATCAATGTGGGGAAGCGGGAAGTCATCCTTGGGACTGGCTTTGTTTAGATCACGGAAGTCAACGCACACACGAACTTTTCCATCTTTCTTGGGGACTGGCACGATAGTGGCAACCCATTCCGGATACTCAGTGACGATGATGAACCCTGCCTTGAATTGCTTCTCCACTTCTTCTTTAACCTTGAGTGCCCATTCTGGCCTCATGCGCCTCAGTTTCTGCTTGACCGGTTTAGAATTAGGGAGGAGGGGAATACGATGTTGGACAATGTCGGGATCGACCCCAGGCATGTCTTCGTAAGACCAAGCAAAAACATCTTTGAATTCTCTTAGCAAGAGGGTTAATTTTTCTTTTTCTTCTTTATTAAGAGTTAAGCCGATTTGCACGATTTGTGGATTATCTGTTTTACCCAGGTTAATTGATAAAGTATCTTCGATTATTTCATAAGCAGGTGGTTTTTCAATTATTTGCTTAAGTTCGATTGGGAGATCCTCGGAGGGATCTGTGCATTCACAATTATTAGACACAGAGGAGTAAGCAGAATCGTCTTTCATTTCATTCATGACAGGTGAAATGATTACATTGGACAGTGGTGGGCTTACAGCAGCCGACTCTGGTATAGACTCGATAATTGGCAGTACAGACTCTGGGGGAACAGGGGATAGGGAGACGCAGACAGATGACTCTACAGCCTAGTTGCTCAGACCCTCCTCAGTTGGCTTGATCTGATCATGTTGGCTCTTGGCCCTCTTTTCTTCCTTCTTTCCAGCGAATTCCTCCCACATTTTCTCGATGGCTTCAGTGTCTAGGTATTTCAACCAGTCTTCCTCTGGGGTTTTCACAACTTCTTTGGGATAGAACGGATCTTGATAAGGGGGCCTTTCGCAGTCAGCGAAGATTTCAAGCCCGGGGTGCCTTTTCCCAGTGGTTTGATGGATCCAGGGTTCGGGGAATCCGAAGTAGGGGAAATCATCCCCTTCTTTGATGAATTGTCCATTCAAGGTTTTGCGGTATGGTGGGAGACCCTTTACCCTTTTCTTCCATGGCCTCTATAGCTCGACGTCTTCTTCAGTGGGCTTGTACCCCAGCCCAAAAGTGCCTTGTTGCCCTTTGATTTGAGGGAACTCACGAATCCCTTGCTGGCGTCGGCCCAATCCCATTCCGGGGAAGTAGTTCATTTTGCGGACAATGTTGACGACTGCGGAGTGGACCTCGGGGAACCTGTCTTCGTCATTGATCATGTGGACTTCTTCCATAAAGAATCCCCCGATCTCTCCTTCTTCTAGCTCAGATATTTGGATTTCGAAAATGGGAGCGTAGTTTGGGAAAGCTTCATTACCCCATCTATTACCGAGAATGATTTTCACTTCCTTCTCATGAATGTACTTGATCATTTGATGCACAGTGGATGATACGGCTTTGTTGACATGCAGCCAAGGCCTTCCGATCAGCAAGTTGAACGAGGCAGGTATGTCCATGACTTGAAAGATTTCAGTGCTTACCAAAGATCCTACCCGGATTTGTAAAGACACAGTTCCCATCACATTCCTCTTGGTGTTATCGTAGGCCCTCACGGATTGCACAGAAGGCGTGATGTCAAGGACATCGACCCCCAAGGCGGTGGCAGTCCTTAGGGCACAAACATTTAAGGCAGAACCTGTATTGACCAGACAAAATGGCACATGTTGTCCCTTACATCCAACAGTGATGTACAGTGCTTTGTTATGCGCAGATCCTTCCGCTTGTCTTCATCAGAAAATATAATGATCGAGTCAGAGATAAGTGCGCCCAAGAAAGCCACCATGTCTTCCAGTGCGGCGTCAATGGGGACTTCAATTCCAGCCAAGGCATTCAACACGGCTTGCCTATGCTTGTAGGATGTTACCATGATGTCCCACATCGAGAGATGTGCTTGGGTTTTCTTTAGCTATTTTATCAACTCATTATCTTCTTCGATGATCTCATCCATCTTACCCTTCCCCTTGTCTTTAACCGGACCTTTCTCGATAGCTTCAGTAGTAGGCTGCAGAGGCTGGTAATGACGGCCCGATCTAATCAAGTGATCAATCTCGGCGGGGGTAGGCCCTTCTACGGTCCCATCTTCTTTGAAATAGTCACAATTTGTTCCCACAAATGGCTTTTCCGGCTCGCTCCAGATAGAAGCATCGCTCTCGTTGTTGGGATCGTACCATTTGAGGTCCACTACCCCTGGATCATGCTCTTCCAGAAAGAACAAGTCTTGATCATCATCTAGTTGTTGCTGCCACTCGTCATTCTCCCCTTCAATCAGATGAATTCTCACAGAGTCCGGGATGTCAATGAGGGGTAAGGGTTGTCCTAGGGGGGTGATATAGGTAGCAGGGTTGAAGGATACAGGGTTGGACTCGATGAGGTTGACATTTTGGTGGTTTGGTAGAGGATTTTGAGTGATATGGGGCTGCTTTGGAGGCGACTTAATGATATTCTGGTCAATGAGGTCTTGGATATCATGGCGGAGGTGCACGCAATCATTGGTGTTGTGGCCAGGGGCTTGGTGGTAGGTACATCGCTTGGATATATCGCAGTTAGGTGTGGGCGGGGTATTCCGAGGCTGGAGTAGTTGGAGATGGCCCTTTTTGAGGAGGTGGCTGAGGAAAGAGAGATTTCTAACTTGGCGAAGTTGCGAGGGGGCTTTTTTTTAAAAGGGCGATTGGAGGAATTTGCCTGGTTGGAGGGTTGGTATGGCCTAGGAGGGTACGCCATGGGTTGGCTGCTAAGGGCATTGACATCCGGGGGACTCCGAGGGTAGTTGGGCCTTCTTGACTAGCTCGGAGGCTCTTCCTTTTTGATCTTTCCTTCTCTGATAGCGTCTTCAATTAGAGTTCCAACTTCAAACAACTCCTCAAAGGTGGAGATGGACTGGTAAAACAGCTTTTCATAGTAGAGCGGTTGCAGATTTCGGATTAGCATCCTCACTTGTTCCTTCTCAATCGGCCGGTGGGTCATTTGGGCTACCTTGTTCCTCTATCTGCTCAGAAATACAGCGAAGGGTTCGTTGCTGTTCTGTCGGGTTGTTTCCAAATCCCTGATAGTGACATCTAGCTCTTGATTGTAGGAGTAATGATCGATGAAGACTCGAACAATGTCTTCCCATGCTCGGGTTTTGGAGGCTTCCAAGGTTAGGAACCATGATAATGCAGACTTTGCAAGAGTTTGCGGGAACAACATTGTAATGTGCTCGTGGGTACAACCCATGGACTGGAAGATACTCATATACAGCTTCACATGACTTTTCAGATTCCCAATTCCGTCAAAACGGTCGATGGCAGGCATCTTGAAATTCTCTGGCAGTTTCAGCTTAACAGGCTCAAAGAGGCCTTCCAGGTCTAGCATGTAATCATCGACCCCCTTGCTTTTCCTCAGTACGCTTTCCCACTTGTCAACCTTATCCATTTTCTCTTGAAGCTTCTTCTCATACGCAAACGGTGGGACCCCTTAAAACCAGTCTTCTTCCCCATTATTCTCAGGCGGGGGTGGTTCAAACTCCGGTGGCAGAAACCCAGGCGGAGGTTGCGGCCGCCGCTGCTTCAATTCTTCCATGAACTTCAGAACTTGGGCTAGGCTGTCGGACTGCTGGCTTATGGTTGCTCCCAACTCGGTAACCTTGTTTTCCAACTCTTCTCGATTCATGCTAAAGTAAGCTGTCGGACTGATTCTGACCAAACGGTTATCTGAACTTCTGACCCAAGACGAGGATCCTAGCTGCTGACTCCGGTAATCTATACTGACCTGACAGATTTTGAAAGAGGGGTGTATCAGATCCTGATAGTGACGACTTTAGACAGACAAAGACAGTGATGTGGACTGACTCGAGACAGTGCGTGTAGATTGATGGGAATGGTGTATGCATGTGAGACAAGCACGCGGATGTAAGCCCTAATCTATATGATGCTCTTACTTCTAACAGATAGCAGTTAAACAAATAAAGTCCTAGCCATACAGAGTGTGCTAACTTTACTTTCCAGTATGATCACCAAGGGATAACAGGGATTTCCGAGATACTTCGGGAATTTTGGACAGAGTTTCTGGGAGAAACAGGAACTTTGGGTATTTTTAGGAAATTTGGATAAAGTTTCTGGGAGAAACTAGTATATCTGGGAAATCTGGGAGATTTAGACAGAGTTTCTGGGAAAAAACTGGTTAATATGGTTATATCTGGGACATCTGGACAGAGTTTATGGGAGAAACTGGTTAATATAGTTATATATGGAATATCTGGACAGAGTTTCTGGGAGAAACTGGTTAATATAGTTATATCTGGGATATCTGGACAGAGTTTCTGGGAAAAACTGGTTAACATGGTTATAGTGATCATACTGTCTAGCAGGTTTTCATACTCCTATGTCTTAGGACCGACAAATAAGGTTTGCGGTGTATATCTTTGTGAGCATGGAGCAGACATCTTTGTCATGGTGTCTAGGCAGGTCAACTCAATGTGATCACATGTGAGTGATTGCCTTGGGGATCATAAGAAAGAGGTGCTGCCTCATGTCACATAAGCGTCTACACCGAGCAGGTAATCCCGTCAGGGCATACAGCAGTTATATCACATTGTCCTATCTGAAAAGATAAATCAACAGTCCTATAAAAGGTTCTACAAGAATCTATATGCAAAGGCTGGGTTTAGTCAAAGAGGGTCCGTTGACGAGAGTTCCAATATACCGTCAGGGAGACAGTACGAAGGTTTTTACTCTTTTTGATATACCTTGGAAGGTACAGTATCAACGGCGACTTGTGCCCTGGCACAGCAAGACCTGAACAATGTCAGCGCCGCGTTTCAGACACAGTCAGAGGGGGAAATGCAGAAGTACAATGCGGTGAACCAGGCACAGTAAAAAGATGATTTTAAGGATGCTTCTTATGAGTCAAACCTCTATATTATTTTGTTTTAAAATAATAAAATCCCCAGCAGAGTCGCCAGATTGTGGACAAGCGGGATTCCACCTCTTTTTTGCTTTTGTTTGTTTGAGATTGATTTGGATCAAAGAAAGAAAACGGTCTGTTAAGAACAGATACAAAGTCGCCACTTAGTTTTTAAGGAACTAAGAAACCTAATTTGACTCACCCAAATGGATAAAGGGCACCGGCCCTTCATAACCAAAGAACTTGATTCGGGGTTTTGGTACGAGAGAGGAAGGAGCCTTTGTCGCGACTAAAACACCCTCAACACGCCCCGTCTTTCGACGGGCCTCAATTAGCATCCAAATAATCATCTTATACTATGTATGGTTCGACAATTAATATTTATGATAAGTATATTACATTGCATAAGAATCTTGAAAATTGGAAGATCAAAAGATAAGATATCATTCATAAGATCTAAGCCAAATATCACACAATGTAAAGTGAAAGATCACACAAACAAACCTAGGAAAAATCGTCTAATCATATATCAAATAATCAAGACTTCCTAATCTAAAGGGGGACATGAATTGTTCTTGAAACAAATAAATCAAAGAAAATAAAATATGCTTAGCAAGCTAGTATGATGCATGTTGATCTTTGAGAAAAGAAAACCTCTCAATCCCCGGGATGGATGAGAAAGGAAGATTAGATCGGGGGAAGCATGAACGTGTGATCATGATCATTCCTTATAATCTTCTTAGATTAGGAGTTACAAAAACCCCAAATCTTTGCATGGATGCAATGTATGTATCTAGAATGTGTAAAGGTTGTAGTGTGCTTTGTGTTCATGGATTCCTAGAATGACTTAGAAGTCTATAATATGTATGAATGTATGAAGGAAATCATCATGGGATATATACAAATGTAGTATGAACTACTTCCTAAGACATGAGCTAATTTGGAGTGCATGTAGGCATCAAATCAAAGAATGAAAGTTAAAATGTGCTTGCTGTGAATAGTGGACAGAACAATAACATTATCTTTTGGAAATTGAAAAGAGGGGTTAGAAATATTTTCAATGCATGATTATTTATGGAGATCTTCCGTATTGTGTCTAGAACATAACCCAAAAAGACAATCTTTAATAACTATAACAGATTGAGAGAAATCATATAAACAATAGAGGTCACTCAGAAACAGAGTCCGTACTGTCGACTAAAATGTTGAAAAATCTTAGAAAATGAAAACAAATGATCTAGAGGCCCATTTTATACATAAAGTTCCCTAAGACATTTAAGGTTAAGGGAAAAATAAGTTAGGACCACCCCTTGTGGAAGAGTTTTCTGAAAAAGAGGTTGGAAGTGGACCTAGCTGTTGTGACAGAAAAAACAGAATGTCTGGAAGGAATGTTTGTGTCCAAATGGACCATTTCCAAGTACTTCCAAGTCAAACCAAAAATCATGGGTGTTCTCCAATGAGTTAGGAAGACTTTCCAAATGGCCTTGTATCCATATGTTGAGTATTGAGTTCTAGAAAAATCTTTGAATTCAGATTACTCACTGTTTTGAAAATTTTGGGAAAAATTAGAGTTTTCTTTCTTGGGATTAAAATGAGGGGGTTTTAAGAGAGGTTTTGGAGTAGATATTTTGAAAGCATATTTTCAATACTCAATGAAGGTTATAGCCACTTGAAATGCCAACCTCAAACTCATCATCAAGAACCTCCAAGATTGTTGGAGAGATTTATTTTTATTTTGAACATAACTTCAAGAATACCTTGGAGGTATTGAAGTTATGATCATCATCAATCAAACATGTTTTTGAGGTCAAGAGCTACTATCCATAAGAATTCACTCACCCCAAACTTCATGTCATCATCTAGATGATGATGGACTAGTAAGTAAATAAAGAAAATAAAAAAGAAGTGAGATGAGAAGAGATGAACATTATATAAGCAAACAAGTAAATAGATAGCAATCAATAGATGATATTCATGATGTATAGAACTTGTAGTTTGGTGTTTCACTCATATGTAATGACATTGGACATGGAAGAAGCTTCCACTCTCTTAAATGCTCACTAAAATGGTGGTTGGGTGTATTGAATATTGAAGTAAATGGGAGTAATGAAGTAAAAGCAAAGTTTAGAACTCACTTTTGTTTTGAAAATCAAAGAAGGAAGCTTCTTTTCTCTCTATTCTAACCTTATCTCCACAACTTTCTCTCCCAAACTTTTTCTAAGCTTTCATTTGAAACCCCCAAAATGAAGAGCAATGGGGGGTTTAAATAGGCCAATTTGGGGTGGTTTTGGGGTTTTAGAAGTGTTCCCATTGGTCCCAAACATCCGAAATCATAGAACTACGTCGTTTTGGTTTTCAATTAATCAAAATGAACCCCCAAGAAAAATTACAAAAATACACTGTTCTGGAGGAGAGTGCCACAGCGGCACTGGGCCAATGCCGCGGCGGCACTGCTCTTCCTTCGTTCAGATAATGCTATTTAGGCCCCAAGAGGTTCCGGTATTCGCGAAAAGGCCCTATTTCGTCCGAAATTCACAGAAAATGCGTACGAACTCCAAATTGAGGTTCTGATATACCGTTGGAAAGGTAATGGAGTCTACTTTACATAAAAAATAGTTTGGGGATACGTTACTTTGAAAAGTTTTGCGGTATTTGCGATAAAACCCGGTTTGATCGCCTTTTTCGTCTTCGGAAATTCATAATAAACTCGTTTTAAATCCGAAAATTATGTGCGATATACCGTCGGAAAGCTATTGATCTCTAGTATCCATGAAAAATATTTGAAAATTATTACGGTGCCCCGGTTCTAAAGTCAAATTCTGGTCAAACTGGTCAAACCTGGGATTCCCGGGAAGTTCTGGAAATCTCCGGGAGTTCCCAGGAGCTGACGTTTTCGCTCGATTTTCTTTTAAAACTCATTTTAATACTTTTCTCATGATCTAGAATGATTCTGGAGAATTCGGACGATTTTGGTCAAACTTGGTCAAACCTTGTCAAATCTTGGTCAAACCCTGTCAAATCTTGGTCAAACCCTGGTCAAACCGGAACGGGGATTTTCTGGGAATTTTTGGGACTTTCGGGGGTCTCTGGGAGCTGACGATTTCATTCGATTTTACTTAAAAACTCATTTTATCATTTTTCTTGTGACATAGCGTTTCCAGAACTTTTAGTCCGAATCTGGGAGCTTTTGGGCTTTTAGGGGCATTTTGGTCACTCTGAGCATTCTGAGAGATAGAATTGGCTTCCAGGAGTCCTTTCGAGTCTTTTACGATCATTGTGAACCACCAAGCTATGGGTCTCCTAAATCTGATAGTCGACAAAATGGGGTGTCTACAGGGTCCAGTCGACTGCTCCCCTACTGGGCAGCCTGTGATGAAAAAGAAAAATACAAACACATGCTTCTCCAAACTTAACACCAATACAACCACAACTGATTTACAACATTTGAAACATAATCACAGATGTTCAATTACAAGATTACAATACTATGAAACTAATTTATGGTTCTATTACAATATATTATTACAATTCCCAATCCTTACACAAGTTTTAGGATTAAAACAAAAACATATACAATTGTAGTTCCCCGGCGTTCCTCGGCCTCACTACTCACGATTCTTTTTGTCTTTCCTCTTACCTGCAATGGAGTACATCTCCACTGCTCAGCTATATGCTGAGCGTACAATTCTAAATGTATGCTTATATGATAGTTCATGGTTTAAGCATCTAAAACACATAGAAATAGTCTCTAGGGTGAGTGGTACGCATTCATCCGGTCGATGCCGTAGGAGGCTCACCTCTCCCACGCATCTCGTACACTGGCTGGGCCTTCCTCCATACCAGGTACCGTGTACTGGTTGGGCCCACCTCCAATCCAGACACAACCACAATTCCAATTCCATTTCAATCCCAATCATAATCCTCAAGGTTCGAGGAGCTTACCCCGGATGAATTTGCACCAAACTCCCATTTGACCCAAGTAGACACATAACATGCTCACATAAACAGTTATATGTGCTTTTCATGTAATTTCACGTGCATAATTAACGGGTCTAATTAATACATGAATTTCGCCCGGATCTAATTAATACATGAATTTCGCCCGGATCTAAGGATATCAAAGTTGATGTTCAAAACATGAAAATCCATATATTTCATAGATCTAGAATCATACCTCGTGCGATTCTCTTCAAACTTTGAAGGATCGTCCAGGAGGCTAATTAATCTTTGGATTTCAAATTTGAGAAAATTTCTACAAGTTTATACATGTTTTTCCCAAAAGTCTAGAATTTAGATTTTTATAAAAATTGGCCAAACACGACCTAAGTAGTATCAAAACGTAGATCTTACCTCCACGAGTTCAAATCTTGAATCTGGAGAAAATCTGACGGACGAACGGTCGTCGATCGGCGTCGCAAAGCCCGTTGGCTCCAATCTCCCTTTTCTCTCCTCTCTTTAGATATTTTGGAAGTTTGGATGAGAATGAAATCTCATCCACTTCTATATATAGACAAACGTTCTGGAAATTACGTTTACCTCCCAGCAAGTTTCTCCAACTTCTAATTAACCTATAAAACTTCGCACACATCCATTTTATAATTTTACGAGTGAAAACTATAAATTTCAAAAGTTTTCGACTAGGTTTCGTTTGGGTCCAAAAATAACGTTCGAAAACTCTATTCTGTGGAATCTCTACACAACCTACTTTTTTAATTTACGTATCACTCACGTTCTCACTACAGTTCTCAAAATGATATACTACAGTATTCAAATACCAGAATTATACTACACAGGTATAATTACTATTCACAGGAATACCAGAAAAAGTCAAATAACATTTAAATCATATAAATGTCATTTATTCATGCCCATACAATATGAATTGCCATGTTCCCGTGTCCTCACTAACACCTTAGACTCACGTCAACCTCAACTCAAAATATTAGTAACATTAATAATTTTCAAATCTCAAATTATGCATTTTCAAAATCATAAATTTCTGAAACGGGTGTTACAACAAATTTCTATCTTTATGCATGTCTAGATGCTTTTTTTAGCTATATCGTCGGAATGCTCATTGCACCTTTGTATAGTGTCATTTATTTGCTTTTTTCTTTTATTTACTCCATTCACCACTTTCTGAAAAAATATGTGAGTGGATGCATTTCACACACTCCCTTTATGAAATTAACGTATAAATAGGCTGCTGCTGGCAGAGGACAGCGATCGAAGCTTAGACTGGTAGGTGAGATGAGCTGCGTCTGCGTCTGCGTCCCGCGTCCCGCGTCGTATGTACATCTCTATGTAAAAAAGTACGGAGTAGTAGATTTCTTGCATATATAATATATATGTGTATATTTATACATACACATATCAAATTCCCAATCCAAACAGTTCAAAAATCACGAGTTGCTAACCTTCAACAAGTTCAGCTGCGGTACAATTAAAAAAAAAAAAAAAAGGCAAGGGCTAGGGTTACTGATTATCCTACTAATTCCATTGACACAAATCTGGGGAGATTCAGATGAAAAATCTACTTCCAAGTGGTGAAACTCTACGTAGGTCATGTATACTGCTAATTTGATAGGGTTTGGTCTGGCTGTGGCATCCAGCGCCTTCATTGGATCCAGTTTCATTATCAAAAAGAAAGGTCTTCAGAAGGCTGGCGCTTCCGGTGCTCGTGCCAGTTAAGTCCTTCACAACAATCTCTCTCTCTCTCTCTCTCTCTCTCTAAACATTCAATTGCAGTTGTTGCTGTAAGTTAAAGTCCCAATTATCTGACTCATGTTTCTAGTAATTCAATGTAAAACACATTGTATAAACTATAAAGGGTTTACAATATGTACTAGTACTATTTCATCACTTGGCTTTATAGAAGGGAGCTTATTGAGATATAAGACATTCACTCTGCACTTGATTCTTCCGTCTGTTCCTGTGTCATTCTATGTATTTTGAGGACCAACAGCTATAATAACTAATACCAATCCGTAGGGAGGTGGTTGTTCTTCTGTTGTTGTACAAGTAAAAGTAATGATGGGTATTATATAGGGAAATAATGAGGAGTTTTCGCACTTAATTTGGAAATATCCAGAGAAACAGAAAGTTGGATCATTTAGAGCCCCTTTGGGTTAGCTTTTAAGATAATCACTTTTTGGAATAAGAGGTCTTTTAAAAAGCTATAAGTTGAAAAAACTGTTTTTAAAGGAATCACATGTTTCAAATAGTTCTGGAAACAGCCTCTCTGTTACAGGGGTAAGGTTGTTTACATCTCACCCTCCCCAGACCCCTCGTGCACTGGGATGCCCTTTTTTATGTTTCAAATAGTTGTGAAAAAGGTAATTCAGACGGTCACATCTTTATAAACAATAATGGGCTCTTAGATGTGGGCATTGGGGAGCATGATAATCAATTAAAACCTTTTCAACCATAAGTATGTCAAGCTCATGCATTTTATTTATTTATATATTTTTGTAATGGTTGTTTGTTGGCTAAATGAAGGTTCGGGAGGATATGGGTATCTGCTACAGCCACTTTGGTGGATTGGGATGATCACAAGTAAGTCTTACATTTGGCAATTTTAAGCGTTGTGTTTTCACTGTTTGTTTTTGCATTACTATGTGGAAATGATTTGTGACTTCTTTCCTGTTCTTCAATTGATAGTGATTGTTGGAGAACTTGCCAATTTTATAGCTTACATTTATGCTCCTGCTGTGCTTGTCACACCACTCGGAGCATTGAGTATAATTGTTAGGTAAATTGAATTATACACCTTTCCTGAGAAGTATGCTTTCATACTCTCATTGAGTTTGCTATCAAACAATCTTGTGAACTTTGATAATTTTTTTGTACTATTATTTTCAGTGCTGTTCTAGCTCACTTCCTATTGAAGGAGAAATTGCGTAAAATGGGGATACTAGGGTGTGTTTTGTGTGTAGTGGGGTCTACTGTGATAGTGCTTCACGCTCCTGGTGAACACAGTATAAATTCAGTTGCAGAAATCTGGGAATTAGCAACACAACCAGGTAAACTGATATACTTCCATTGCTCTTAATGTATTCATTATATGTATTTTATTTTCTTAATACCAGAGAACTTGTAGGTAATATCTGTTGATAATATTGATTTGTTTGGTCCAGCGTTTCTTCTGTATACAGCCTCAGCAATGGCTGGAGTGTTGGTACTGGTGTTGTATTGCGAGCCACGCTATGGGCAGACAAACATAATGATTTATATTGGCATATGTTCAATAATTGGATCTCTGACGGTAAGTATGCTTGTATTGCTCAATCTCCTCAATCACCCTCCAGCCTCTTTTTTTCGTTTTTGTTTTTTTCTTTTCTGTTTTTTTGTTTCTTTTTATTTCCGTATGAGTTTGTTAGGGAGAGCTAAGGCTCTAAAATGCTAAAGAACCTTTAGCAAAGGCAACCCCAAAATATCTGCAGTAAGCAAATAAAACAAACTTATGAGGAAGGGTTTTTTAGACTGAAAGCCGTAAAGGGCGAATTAAGAGTGAAGTTTGTTTTTCAGTAGAGACAGAAATCTGGTTTTCCATAGGCTTATTGATTCTGCTGGTGTAATGCATGTTGGTGTCTGTGTATGCTTGATATAACGGATGTTTTATCTTGTAAACGTTTATATCTTTCAATTCAGTTATATAATTTATTGCAGTAATGTTGAATTGCTTGATCATGACTATCCTTAACTTATAGAAAAGCGAAAAAAGAAAAGAAAAAGAAACATTAACATTATAATCATGTACTAAACGACTCTCATTTCACAAAGTAGGTTAACCAGATTTGCCATTTTGTTTGTTCAATAGACTTGATGCAGAATTTCTGTGTTCTTTGCAGGTTATGAGTATCAAAGCAATAGGCATTGCCATAAAACTCGCAGTGGAGGGTTCAAGTCAGGCAGCACACTTCCAAACATGGGTCTTCGCAATGGTTGCACTTACATGCATAACAACTCAGTTGAATTACTTAAACAAGGTGATTCCTCAATTTTTCCTTTCCTTTTCCTTCTCCTCTTACTCTCTGAATATGTTTAAAAATGGTGCAAGGTGAAAAATAATATTTGAATTCATAGAAAACGGTATATACTAATCTCACTTACTCAAATGTTTTAGAATTGCAACTTGAGAATAAGTGTGTCCATGGTTCTTGTTGGAATGTCCCACATCACCCATTTGTGGCCCTCTGTGCGGTTTGTAAGACTTTAGTTCCCCATTCCTTAACACCTGGGTTTTTAAGGAGTTGAATGGGTTGGGCCTTACAAGTGGTATCAGAGCTTGGTTGGGCTTGTCTTTTGGCGTGCCGAGTGTCCGACTGCTGTGGTCCAGGGTATGCCGAGTGTCCGACTCCTGTGGTTTTGGGGGTGTGTTAGAATGTCCCACATCGCCCATTTATGACTCCTCTATGCGGTTTATAAGGCTTTAGTTCAGGTTTTAAGGAGTTGATTGGTCGAGTTCTTACAAGAGTTCTAAATGAAACCTTAAATTATTGAACACGGATGATTAGAAAGATGTTAGTAAGAAAAATTCTAAATAATAAAGTAGTTAGAAAATGATGCAGCAAGTTGAACAACACTTTAGCTGCGTGCCAATAATGTTAAAACTTAAAACAAGAGATATTATTGGTCTATTGTCCACGTGTTTACTATACTGATGCAAAAGAATGATCCTATCCTTCCACTTCTTCGTCTTCTTTTTTGTGTTGTAGTATTTGATCCAATTTTTTTCACCATTTTTTTTTTTTGGAAACAAATCATCTGCTGTTTTGTCGCGCCCTGAATCAAAGGAAAGAAATAGGAGGGAGAGAGAGAGAGAGAGAGAGAGAGAGAGAGAGAGAGAGAGAGAGAGAGAGAGAGAAGGACAAAGGAAGAGTGAAGAAGAGGAAGAGAAATAAAGCATGCAACAAGAATTATTTGAGTCGATGCAATTATGTGTATGTGTGTGTGTTCCATGAGAACTCCGGATGAAATGTAAAAGATACCAGATTGTTAAGAATCACATTGAATTTATCAAAACAAAGTTCAAGAAATGTGGAACTTTGGTTGGCCAAAATATGTTGAATTTCGAAACCAAAGTGTGTGTTGAATCTGATGAAAGAACTCTAGTATACGTTGAAAATTCATTTGTAAGTCAAAAGGATCAAACAAGTCACCACAAGTGAATAAGTGTTACATAACTCATAGTTCATGATGCGGAGATACCATATCAAAATAAATTTTACATAACTCATAGTTCAAATCATAAGTGAGGAATCATAACTACAACAAATTTTCCGAAAAAACTACAACAATAAGCTCGTCTGAACAAAAGTAAAATTGATGCAGTACAATCGAGAAAAGATAAAAAGAAGCCTTGGAATCCACCAAGACAAGAACTCTTGGTATCCACCAAGACCTTAGGCTCTCAAGAACAAGAACTCAAATTTTTATTTCATCATAAAACTGATTTCTTATAATGAGCTTGCTCATTTAGAGAGAAATAAATACTCCTAATTTACCAAAACGTCCTAATAGATAAAATTTAAATAAAGATAATCTTTACCTATATCAATACTGCTTAAAAGATCATATCCTAAAGATATCTATTCCGAAATAGATATTTATTCTTTAAATAGAAAATCTTCTAAAACTAAATAAATAAATTGCACAAAATATCATTTTTGATCCTTATCATAAATCCTCACATCCCAAATCCAAACATAGTGCCAAAATACATAAAATGGATCTCTAATATACTAATCGAAAAGTACAATGATAAAGGAACTCTCCACATACGGGCCTACAAAAATCCAACTTCAGAATTGACGACATAAGGGCCTTCCCTTTGTTATTTTCCCCTGAAAAATGGCAGGGTTTGTTTTATGAGCTCGACAGCCTGTAAGAACTACATTATAGAACATACTATTATCACCATCTTCGTACATTGAAATGTGGTGCACAATGAGTTGCCACTGAGGCACAATAAGAGCCACAAAGGATGTCAAATGTATAATTAAAAATTCCAATCTTATTCTCAACACTGGATTATGGGCAACTTGCTTTCTAAAGTGTAGTATACCAACCCGTGGCTAGCTGAACCAAGGTTTGATTTCCTATGGATTCCCACTCACATCCATATCTGTGGTTTTTTTTTTTTACCTCGACATAGGAGGTTTCAACAATTCCCACTCATTTACAATGTAAATAGGTATAAAGTCTCATAAGGTTTGAAATATGCAACCCTAGCATATTGATTTTGGATGACATCGTATTCGGAAATTTAGACATGCTTTGAATAACTAATCATTTAAGCTCATTAACATATTCTCAAGTGAACAAGTAATGTCATGGAGGTTAATAAGGTATTTGTTGCATATGAACACATGCCAACTTCCTAGGCACAAATCAACCAAGAACATAGAAATGGTAGTGTACGTCTATAATATAAAATCCTACCCCTTAGTGTTTTGAGCAAATACCAGCAACCGAAACTCAGAAGAGAGAAAACAGAGCATCAAAGTGTTTTTTGCTTCAAGAGAGGAACAACTTCTCTTCTTTAACCTTGACCTGAAAATGAGAGGAAGAAGGTGGAATTTGAGCTTGATGTTGTAAGGTCTTGTGTCTCCAAAATTCTGCAGAATTTCTAGGTGTTGTAGACTGTAGAAATTAGACAAAGCGAGAGATGAGAGATGTTCTTGTGCTGGGATTTTGTGAGTGCAAAATGTGTGCATAAGTATGCGTGTAAGCAAGAAAAGGAGAAGGAAGAAGTGGGGATTGGGTGGGGGAAGAGGTGAGTTGATTGGGGGAGAGGGGGAAGGATGAAAAAGAGAGGTAATTGGAGGGAGTGGAGGTGATGGTGGGCTGCTGGGAATTTCTCAGTATATACTATATAGAGAGAAAAGGGAAGAAAAGGAGAGGGAAATAGTGGGCTATTTACTATAAATAGCTTGTGGGCTCCACAACACACATAGACACAATTTATGCTATAAATCAACACAGACATAATTTTCATTCTCAAACCATCCTTCGACATAGGTGTGAAATGACTAAAGAAATACAAATTTGAAGGAAATTGTACGGACATTACACGTCCCCTGATCAGTTGAAAGAAATCATTCAGTGTCCCGCCAGTAAAAATCCTCCAAATCTCTTCATTGGGTATTTAAACTTCTTTGCAATTGCGTTGGAGGATAGCAAAAGCAAAAAGTTTTAGCCTGTTATGTCCATCTTTGTTTTTATAGTTCTTTCAGTTCTTGTGTTTATATGATGCTCAATCTTCATGCCATCAGACTATTGCATATGCAAGCATAGGTGGCCAAGAATGACCATATTCCCCTTTCTTAATTATTCTTCTCATAGGTCAAGTTCGAACTTTCTTTCATTGACTTTTCCGGGTACATTGTTTACCTTATAGGTCCATGACCATTTGGCACACTTCATTAGCACCCTTACGAGTCCCATGTGCCTCAATAATCTTTTGATTTTAACCTTTGGAGGTGTATGGTATTACACCATGTTAATATTGATTGCTGCAACTTCAGGTCTCCCCATAATCAGCTAGACTATATTTGTCTTGAGGGGATATTGGTGGTACCTCTCTACCTCTCTAAATGTTGAGCTCTGCTGTACTTCCCTTAGCAAAGCTTAATTACCTCCACTATTTAGAGTATATGGATTGCCATGTTATCGTAGTTTGAAGCTTAGAAGCACGAAGTGGGGCCGGGAGCGGGGGCGGGGGCGGGGGTGGGGAAGCGAGCAAACATAGAAGAGTCTGAAGTTTGGGGCGTTTAGGAATCGTCTATGTTAATTAAATATTATAAATTTTATTGACATTGAAAATTAATACAGAAAAAATAAATCCAGGATTTTCATACTAAGACTGTAAATCAAGTCCATGGGACTTGTGTAACTATTTAAATATTGTGCCATACTTTCAAATTTATGATTTCTTTGTGGTTCTTTTAGAAATATTCATAGATTTGGGGTTGTTAAAGTATAAGAATAGTGACTAAGGGCATTTATGTAATTTTCATATTGGTGTTTTGTAATATATATATTTGTGTTGGCTAATCTCTCAAAGTGATTAAGCCTTCACTTTTCTTCTCCTACATCTCTATCAACATGGTATCAAAGCCCATGGTGATCCCTAACCCTAATCACCATTAACATCTTGCTAATCACCACCCACATCACCCACGTCTCTCCAAGTCTCCACCATACTCTGCGCCAACCTTCAACCCATACAGCCGAGCCTCTTCTATGCCCTAATCAACCCAGCCGAGCCCTCCTAAACCCTAACCCAGTCCAGCCGATCCCTCTTGAACCCACACCCAGTCCAGCCGACACCTTCTCATGCCCTAACCTACCCAATCGAACTCAACCCATTCCCAACCACCTGCGCCGCGTCGCCGAACCACCTACATATCCACACAGTCCAGCCGAGACCTTCCACCCTTGATCTGATTGGTGTTTCCTCGTGTTTTCCGCAGTTTTTTTATCACAGTGGACAGATTCGCATCTACACACACTTTGATTGGTCAGTTTTGATAGGTGTTTTCTAGTTCGTGTTGTCTCGGTCCCTCCATGGACCTCGGTTTATGTTCCTTGTGGTAATGTTGATTTTGGTTTGTTCGTATTAATTTCTTCACGTGTATTACGACTCCCATTGGTTGTTGGTTTCGTTATGGCTGATTTGACAAAGACTGTATCCTCGTCTGATGTCGTAAGTATGCAGATTACCACCACTAAGTTGAATGGGTCCAACTACTTATTGTGGGCTCAGGCTATAAAGGTTGCTCTTGGTGGTAGCAAGAAACTAAAGTATATTGAGTCTGGACCCCCCTGCCCAGGATAGTAAAGGGTATGAGGATTGGGTCTCTGAAAATTATATTTTTATGTCTTGGTTATGGAATAGTATGGAACTGTCTATATCTTCCAATGTGATGTTTTTATCTTCAGCCAAGGAAATTTGGGAGTCTATTCATGAGATGTTTTCTATGGACAAGAATGTTTCTCGTGTCTATGATGTTTATCAGAATTTGTTCCTTCTCCAACAAAATGACAAATCCATCAGTGAGTACTACAGTTCTTTCCGGGGTTTATTGGATGAGTTGACCCACTATCATCCGATTACTAGTGATGTGGAAGTGATAAAGAGACAGCGTGAAGAGTTTTATGTCTCAAAATTTCTTGCTGGATTACATCCTAATCTTCAGTCAGTTAAGTCACAAATTTTGGCAGGTGATGGTAGCATACCTTCGTTGAGTAATGTGTATTCTCGTGTGCTTCGTGTTACTACAGACTCTTCTTCATCTTCTGATTCTAATGTCAAAGATAATTCTGCACTAGTAACATCTACGGGACATCGTGGTTCCTTTCGTGGTCGTGGCAATTTTCCTACTAATAATCATGATCGTGGTGGTCGTGGGTTTGGAAACTCTACTCCTGTTTTTAATGGTAATCGTGGCAGAAGGGGACCTCCGGGCCGTGGTCGTGGTTTTGGTAGAGGTCGTGGTTTTCTTCATTGCACCCATTGTGGGGGTGACAATCATACTGTGGATAGGTGTTATGATCTTTATGGTAAACCTTGGGAAACCACTCCTAACCCAGCCTTGTTCTCCTCTGATAATGCTTCTGGGTCTCATCAGGAAGTTTGTGCTCCCACTCCACCTGCAGTGACATCTTCCAATGAATCTATCACTCTTTCTCGGGAGGAGTCTAATGCCTTAATTCAACAACAACAACAGATGTCCTTGTCCGATAAGGCCGGTTTTGCTCAGTCAGGTAACATTGCATGTTTCTCTTCTTCTGCTTCTACTCCATGGGTTATTGACTCAGGTGCTTCGGCCCATATGACTGGTAAGTCCAATGTGTTTTCTCATTTGATTAACTCATCTTCAAAGTCCTCAGTAGTTTTAGCTGATGGTAGTTCTTGTCCTATAGTTGGTCATGGTTCTGTATCTTCCACTTCATCTCTTCAATTATCCTCTGTAAATTATATACCTGCTTTTCCCCTTAGTCTTTTATCGGCCAGTCAGCTTACTAAATCCCTAAATTGTTCTGTAACCTTTTATCCATCTCGTTGTGTTTTTCAGGACCTCAACTCGAAGAAGATGATTGGTGGAGGGCATGAGCGGGATGGCCTTTATTACCTTGAACAACATCCAGCAAATGATAATAATAAATTGGTGGCTTTGCAAGCAACTGTCTCTCCTCAACAGTGGCACTGTCGCCTAGGTCATCCATCATTACAGTCATTGAAGTTGGTTTTTCCGTCATTTAAGTCTGTGTCAAAATTAGAGTGTGAGGCTTGCCAATTAGGTAAGCATCATAGGGTGTCTTTTCCTTTGCGTCAGAATAATCGTCGGGCCACTCCATTTGAGCTGGTTCACTCCGACGTTTGGGGTCCGTCTAGACATAAGAGTCTGTTAGGTTTTTCTTATTTTGTCTCATTTGTGGATGATTGTTCAAGGATGTCATGGATTTTTTTTAATAAAAGAACATTATGAAATTTCATCTGTGTTTCAATTATTTCATAAAGAAATTATGACTCAATTTGGTTGTGCTATTCGTATTTTACAATCTGACAATGCATTGGAATATGTTAAAGGACCTCTTCAATCCTATTGTGATTCTCCGGGAATAATTCATCAATCTTCTTGTGGTTACACTCCTCAACAGAATGGTGTCGCTGAACGAAAGAATCGACATCTTCTGGAGGTAGCTAGAACTCTTATGGTTCATATGAATGTTCCTAAACAGTTTTGGGGGGAGGCTGTTCTTACTGCATGTTATCTTATTAATCGTATGCCTTCTTCCGTTCTACGTGGTGGCATTCCTCACTCTGTTTTGTATCCCACTAGGCCTTTATTTACATTGCCTCCACGTATCTTTGGTTGTGTTGCATTTGTTCATGTACTCACTCCAGGTCAAGACAAATTGAATCCGCGTGCTACTAAGTGTGTATTTGTGGGATATTCTTGTACCCAGAAAGGTTATAAGTGTTGGAATCCTCAGAGTCATCGCTATATTGTCAGTGCTGATGTTACCTTCTTTGAAGGTACATCATTCTTTTCATCCTCGGGGGCGGACTTAGATGCTGAGGTTTTGGCTCCACCTTCGTCTATTCCACTACCTATCCCTCCACCTATTGTTTCTTCTCTCTCTCCTTCGCCGTTACAGGTATATCGTCGTCGTGACAAGCCACCAAGGGTTGAAGACTTACCTGCTCCTCCTCCATCCACATCGACTTCAACTGAGGTTCCACCATCTTCAGATCTTCCCATTGCTCTTCGAAAAGGTACTCGTTCTTGTACTCAACATCCTATTGATCAAGTGGTTTCCTACTCTCATTTATCTCCATCTCTGTGTTCCTTTGTTAGTGCCTTGTCATCTGTTTCTGTTCCTCAATTTATTCTCAGGCATTAGTTTCTCCTGGTTGGAAGAGTGCTATGGATGAGGAAATGTCGGCTTTACACCAGAATGGTACTTGGGAGTTAACAGATCTTCCTTCTGGGAAACATGTTGTAGGTTGTCGTTGGGTTTATGTGGTTAAATATCATTCTGATGGTACTGTTGAACGACTAAAAGCTCGCTTGGTGGCAAAAGGGTACACTCAAACTTTTGGCGTTGATTATTTTGAGACTTTTTCTCCTGTTGCTCGTCTCAACTCCGTTCGTATTTTGTTATCTGTTGCTGTCACTAAGCACTGGCCTCTTTATCAACTTGATATCAAAAATGCCTTTCTTCATGGTGACCTTCAAGAAGAGGTATACATGGAGCAACCTCCAGGGTATGTTGCTCAGGGGGAGTCACATAAAGTGTGTAAGTTGAAGAAAGCCATTTATGGCCTTAACCAATCTCCAAGGGCCTGGTTTGACAAGTTTAGCCAAGTAGCGAGTCTGTATGGGTTGAAGAGAACCAATTCTGATCATTCAATTTTTGTGAGACACAATGATAAATGTACGATTGTTTTAGCTGTTTATGTGGATGATATAGTAATCACTGGCAATGATAGTGAAGGTATACAATTGTTGAAGTCTCACTTAAGAAAGCACTTTCATATGAAGGATTTGGGGCTATTGTGCTATTTCTTGGGTATTGAGGTAGCTAGGTCTAAGGAAGGAATATTATTATCTCAAAGGAAGTATGTACTTGACCTACTAGATGAAACAGGTATGATGGGTTCTAAACCCGTTGACACTCCAATGGACTCAAATATAAAATTTAGTGAGGATGATGGAGAAAGCTTTGATGATGCTGGACGATATAGACGTCTTGTTGGCAAGTTGATTTATTTGACCGTAACACGACCATACATCACTTTTTCTGTTGGAGTGGTTAGTCAATTTATGCAAAATCCCAAGCAACAACATTGGGAGGCAATATGTCGCATACTGAGGTATTTGAAAGGTGCTCCAGGTAAGGGTTTGGTATTGAAACCTTCAAATAACTTGGAAATAGTTGGTTTCTCAGATGCTAGTTGGGCTGGAGATTATTTGGATAGACGTTCAGTTTCAGGTTTTTGTGTCTTCGTTGGTGATAACCTTGTCATTTGGAAGAGTAAAAAGCAAAATGTTGTTGCAAGGTCTAGTGCAGAAGCTGAATATAGAGCTATGGCTCATGCTGCATGTGAGTTATTGTGGGTGAAGTCTATTTTGCAAGAAATGGGAGTCTTTAGTGAAAAACCTATGAAGATGTATTGTGACAATCAAGCCGCCATGTACATTGCAAGCAATCCAGTATTTCATGAGAGGACCAAGCATATTGAAGTTGACTGTCATTTTATCAGAGATATGGTCATGAATAAAAAAATTGTTACATCCTTTGTTAGGTCTAATGCTCAATTAGGAGATATTTTTACTAAGACTCTATATAAGGGACCTTTCTGTGATATGTGTAACAAGCTGGGCATGATAGATATCTATGCTCCAGCTTGAGGGGGAGTGTTAAAGTATAAGAATAGTGACTAAGGGCATTTATGTAATTTTCATTTTGGTGTTTTGTAGTATATATATTTGTGTTGGCTAATCTTTCAAAGTGATTAAGCCTTCACTTTTTTTCTCCTACATCTCTATCAACAAGGGTTATATAATTAATAATATATATGACATAAAATAAAATATAAATATAATAGAAGTCAAAAGAAACAACATAACAAAACCCTCAGCCGCAACCTTCTACAGACGATAGAGAGAGAGAGAAGAATGACAGATGATGGAGAGAGAGAGAAGAACGACAGACAATAGAGAGGGAGAGGGAGAGGGAGAGGGAGAGGGAGAGCGAGACGTTGAGATGAGAGCTCCCCGGTAGCTGAAACCCTAAGATGGCAGAAACGATGCGCAAATCTGTGATAAAAAGATTGTGGATCTGGTTCGAGAATGAGAGATCTGACCTAGTGGAGTCTGAAGATGCCATCTACTGACTGTTGTTGGGAAAAAGGTACGATTCGAACTATTTTTGAGGATCAAATCTGAAAGTTTTTCTTCTTCTTCTGACTGTTGATGGGAATACGAATCTCGCATTCCCATCATGTTACCATAACCTTTGGAGGTGTATGGTATTACACCATGTTAATATTGATTGATGTAACTTCAGGTCTCCCCATAATCAGCTAGACTATATTTGTCTTGAGGGGATATTGGTGGTACCTCTCTACCTCTCTAAATGTTGAGCTCTGCTGTACTTCCCTTAGCAAAGCATAATTACCTCCACTATTTAGACTATATGGATTGCCTTGTTATCGTAGTTTGAAGCTTAGAAGCACGAAGTGGGGCCGGGAGCGGGAGCGGGGGCGGGGGCGGGGGTGGGGGCGGGGAAGCGAGCAAACATAGAAGAGTCTGAAGTTTGGGGCGTTTAGGAATCGTCTATGTTAATTAAATATTATAAATTTTATTGACATTGAAAATTAATACAGAAAAAATAAATCCAGGATTTTCATACTAAGATTGTAAATCAAGTCCATGGGACTTGTGAATAACTATTTAAATATTGTGCCATACTTTCAAATTTATGATTTCTTTGTGGTTCTTTTAGAAATATTCATAGATTTGGGTTTTATCATTAATAATATATATGACATATAAAATAAAAAATATATATAATAGAGGTCAAAAGAAACAACATAACAAAACCCTCAGCCGCAACCTTCTACAGACGATAGAGAGAGAGAGAAGAATGACAGACGATGGAGAGAGAGAGAACGACAGACAATAGAGAGGGAGAGGGAGAGGGAGAGGGAGAGGGAGAGGGAGAGCGAGACGCTGAGATGAGAGCTCCCCGGTAGCCGAAACCCTAAGATGGCAGAAACGATGCGCAAATCTGTGATAAAAAGATTGTGGATCTGGTTCGAGAATGCGAGATCTGACCTAGTGGAGTCTGAAGATGCCATCTACTGACTGTTGTTGGGAAAAGGTACGATTCGAACTATTTTTGAGGATCAAATCTGAAAGTTTTTCTTCTTCTTCTGACTGTTGATGGGAATACGAATCTCGCACAAGAAAGTTGCGATTCTCCCCAAAGAAAGTCGCGATTCTTACACAATTTTCTTTGAGAATCGTGGAACTGCGAGTTTTGGTAAGATTCTTCCCCCATACGGACGATTCCTACTTCTAAGGTTTGAAGTATTGGCTGATACCGAGTCGTATCGCCCAAGTCGACTCGGTATCGAAGGGAGCCACACTAAGTTTTCATCCCGTGACAAGTTTTTTTTTTCCTTCCAAATGACACTGTTTCACGATGCAATTCGCTTGTATCGGCCGATATTCCTCGTGTGATCTCGTACGAGTTTTGGATACATCTTGCGTGACAACAGTGATTACATTGACTTGTAGTCATAGATTTCTTCAAAAAATGTTATATCTCATTGGATCTGCTGTGGATTTTGGTACAAATTTTAACTAAATGCATATTGAAAGATGTGGGTTCGAATACATTTGGGTGTGAGTTTTTTGGATTATAGTTAACATTATTACTAACTATTAATCGTTTTAACCAACTACATTTGGGTGTGACCATCTTATTAGTTTGAACATTTGTTTATTTATTTATTTTTAAATTTTTTTTTATACTAATTGATTTCCTTATATGGAATTTTAAACTTCTAAAACAATTTTTTGAACATTTTGTTTGTTTTCTTAAAAATATTTAAAGATCAATATTATAATAAAACATTTTTTGACCACAGGATATCTCCTGTTTTATATTTAACTTAACTGAAATATTATATTATACAAAAAAGAATCTTGAAATAGTTATCCTTCTTCCAACACCCATGTGAGAATTGCCACATTCTATTTGAGGTTTTATCTAAATAGTGCAATCATACAATTTTTATGAAGACTTTATTTGTCCAATAAATATATGGTCGAGTTCAGATCAAATTTGATGCAGTTTGACTAGCCAGAAAAGGGTGCAAATGCATCTAGAAGTTGTAAATGCTGACATAAACAAATTTAATAGTACATATAGTATAGAATAAAAAATAATAAATTTAATAAAGAATATATTTTCGGTACTATGTTAGTTAACTTTTGATATAAATGCACGTATCAGTTCTTATGATTATATCTACTTGTACTACTACAAGGTCCACAACCATGCAGTTCAACCAAATGCTACACAAACTTCATTAAAAAAATAGTGTTGTTTGAAGTTTTGAACTTTGAAATCAGAAATATCATTCTTGTCGAATGATATGATGCTAATTTTTTTATTTTTAATAGACAATTTTCTTTCTTACACACAACACATGTGCTTATAGACTAGAATTGACGTTCGAGAATATCATAAGTTTAATTGGGAATCAGTACTAGATGCTTTTGTTGAAAGGTTCAGATAATAAGTTGGAGATCAAAAGAATTCATTTCGTGTTATATAACTGGTTTTAATATGTGCTCCATTCACACATGCAACACACTTACTGTAAAAAACAAGTGTATATATATACCCATGAATGCATATGTGTCGATAGGGATTATATATTTACCCATGAATGCATATGTGTCGATAGCGTTTTATAATTTTGATTTGTTTGGATACAGTACTAATTAACATCGGAAGAGAAATACAAGGAAAGGAAGATCCTCAACAAGAGAAAGAAGGTATTTACTAGGAAGAGAACAAAGAAAATAGTAAGAAACTAGATTCAGTAAAGATTTGATGTGAAGTATGGGGTACCTCGAGTTGGCTTAGAAATTGCCTTAGCGTTAGCATCTCTTGGAGACCTACGTATGATGAAATGCCCAATTGAATTTATTGTTCTTTTTGGTTAACATGTAAAGTTTATTAATGGATGCCAAGAGGCACGCCCTTGAAAATAGCCATGAGCTCAAGGGAAGCTCAATCTATACATACAGATCTTCTAGAAACTCTAGAAAGGAGAAAATTGAGGATGGGAAATCCCCATTATCCCACAAATACATGTATTTCTTACTCTTCAAGGATTGGATTTTTTATTAGTTTTGTTGATCATCTTAGATAGTGTTATTTACTATTGTGGATGTTGGAATATAAAATATATTCTCGGAATAATGTGAATTTGGTTGTATGATGTATCCCAATCATATCTCTTTAATTAAGAGATATCTTATCTTTCCTTATTTTATTTAGTTAGGTGATAAATTCCATGATTTATGAGATAGAGTTTAGATTTGATTAGGATTAGTTTAGGAAGCTTAATCTTCACCTCCACCCTATGAATTGACTAGATACATACTAGATGAGGTCCCAAGGAGTATGTTGTTCGCAGATGATGTTGTCTTGGTTGATGAGATTAAAGGGGGACTCAACACTCGGGAGAATTAGAAATGAGTACATTCGAGAGAATGTAGGAGTGTTTGGCCATGTGCAACGAAGACCTGTAGACGCAAATGTGCGAAAGAGTGATAGGATCGTAGTGCCTGGAATGGTTAAGAGGGAGGGGCAGACCTTAGACTGACCTGGGAGTATGTAGTGCAGCAGGATATATATATAATTTAAATGAACATATAGCTCTTGATCGTGTAGAGTGGAGAAAAATGATTCATACAGCCGACCCCAATGGATTGGGACACAGGGCTTGGTTTGGATATAATAAAAATAATCTAAAGAAACACTCCGCCTGAGAATAATCCACACTAGAGCGGGTGCGGGTGCTTCGACCTTTTAAATGACTACTTTTAAGTACGCTCGAATGAAATAACAAGATAGTTGCAACTTGCAAGGACACCGTTAATTATTTTTGTTCAAAGCAAGGACACGATAACATGCGAAAGAACACGGTTGTTGCATGAGATTCCTAAGTTCAGTTTTGGATTACTTGATAGGGCTTATGGTAGATTTAGTAGGAGATAAAATCTCTTTTGTGGGACTTAATTCTATTCCATGATTTGCTGTCTTGCACAAACTAGTTACAGTTGTTTTACAAACTGAAGGTGGGTACCACCAAGATTCAAAGGGTAGCTTCTTGTAGTCTCCATCACAAGGTTAGTGATATATTCTGTTTGATGTGAGGCCCTCAAGAAGATCATGTTCTTATCTGTTAGTTTAAATATAGTTTTAGAATAAATATGTTTGGAAGATGATGTAGTTTTTAAGATTTGAATAGATTTTTTCTTAGAATTTGAATTCTATTAGGTTGTTTTATTTGG
Organism: Hydrangea macrophylla; assembly: GCA_033977485.1. Lineage (NCBI taxonomy): Eukaryota > Viridiplantae > Streptophyta > Magnoliopsida > Cornales > Hydrangeaceae > Hydrangea > Hydrangea macrophylla. The sequence continues at coordinate 80,329,394 of CM066994.1, forward strand.
ATCAGATTTGTTCTGGATTAGGGTTATCACTTTATTGTTTTTTGTAGCCTATGAATTATTATTTTTTATTTTTATTTTATTTTTTAATAATTGTAGCCTATAAATTGGCTTTATTATTTGTTAATAAAAAATATTCATGAAGATGTATGAAATCTGATATATTTTTGGAAGAGCTTGGAGCTCTTTTTCCCCTCTCTTCCCCCTCTCTAGTTCCTGGATTAGAATGTCTTCTCCCTCTCTAGTTTTTGGATTGGAACATGTTCTTTCCCTCTTAACCTTGCTTTCTCTCTTTCTTCTCTCTGTGGTTTTCTATACCCCAGAAATAAAACACCAGCATGTTATCTCTCCCTCTATGCGTCAGTTGAAATTATTTGAAGAGCCAGGTTACAGTAGTTTGTAAATTGCTTGATCGTAACAAGACTTCTTCAATTAAAAATCCGGAAGGCGATAAATTCCTCTCAAGCATAATACTCCCTCCATCCCATTTTATGTGTTCATCTTGGGGACTCCAACTATTTAAGGGGACAAAAAGAATCTACACCTACTTTCCACAATTGCCCATAATCATTGCACTTTCTTTTTTTGTTTTGTTTTGGTATTGATTGCAAGGAAGGGTCGTTTGGGAAACTAAGTAAAATTTGTATATTAATTTAGGAAAGTGGACAACAATTTTGGGACATTCCAAAAAAGAAAGATGGACACATAAAATGGGACGGAGGGATTAGGTGTTCTGTAAGGGTAATTTGTATGTGATGTTGGAAAATTTGAGAAGTTGGATCTATGTTGGTATGAATGTTTTGTAGTGGGCTAAGGACCAAAAAGGGTAATTTAAGGTTACAGAAAGATAGGATCTTTGAGGTGATACTAGAATGATTTGCAGTAGCTTAGGCGACTTGAATTATCAGTTGGTCTACGACTCTAGGTTATATGACCATAATTACAGTCCTTGCTTAACAGATCTGAAAATTACAAAAATTTTTCTCAACTATTTTCTCCAGCATATACCCAATTTAGAGTAAAAGCACAATCAGGTCTCCACTGAATGCCATGGACATATTCGATGGTGCTAAAGTTATCTTTTGGTAGTGCATTACCGCATTGTTGTTTTAGGCTTCCAAAGTCGAATTTAATGCTTGTTTTGACCTCTCATCACCGTCCACTTTTGCACATGCTATAGCCTCTTGTTTAATAATGAGTGGTCATATCGTCAGGTGTGGTCAAAAGGTTTTTAGAAAATTTAAAATATCTTCCTCACTTCGTTTCTATCTCGTTTTAGAAACATTGGTCACTGCATGAAGGAATTACTGGGAGTTGTTATATCATAGAAAATTTAAATTTTAACATTGGAATTAGTGTACATCCTCACCAGTATTAAAAACATATGCAAACAACAGCTGAAGATGAAAAAATTAAATTGCTTGCATCACTATAAAGTTAGACCATTGTTTGAAGTTATGGAAAGTAAATGCGATTGGTGTCGTTTATCGTGACCAAACGGGACGATACCGACCAAACGGGACGATACCACCAAGCAATGGTGCGTGAAAAGGTCAAAGTGATGCTCTGCGCCGGCGCCTATGTAACTTCCAACTGCAACAATGTAGTTCTATATACCAAATCATTATTGAAAGTAGTGCTTCTATCACATTCTACAATTTCTGTCTGAAAAGTTGTATACAAACTCGAATATCTTTTTTTTTTTGCCATTACAAACTTCCTTGGCTTGTAACTTGGTTCTGATGTAGAAACTCATGTCTTTTACTAACGAACTTTGGCTTTTCTCCAGGCTTTGGACACTTTCAATACAGCAGTTGTTTCACCAATCTATTATGCCCTGTTTACATCTCTTACAATTTTTGCAAGTGCTATAATGTTCAAGGTACCTTTGAAGGTTCATGTGAGTATTTACTTTGACTATTTCAAACTGTAACAAAGCTTATGTAATTTTTAGGATTGGTCTGGTCAGAGTGCTAGCAGCATCGTTTCAGTGCTTTGCGGATTCATAACTGTGCTCTCTGGTACTACGGTCTTGCATAGTACGAGAGATCCAGACCCACCACCGATTGCAGGTAAATTCTTCCAAGCATAACATATCAAGAGATAAATAGTGTTTGGTAGACTACAGGGGTGCATGTATTTTGCAATATGTATTAGTTTTTTTATCCCCCGGTAAGGAAAAGTAAGTTGTGTCCACCATGCCTTCACTTATTTGAATACTTGTTGAACAGTTCAGTTCAGTATACGAAATGGGCATTAATACCCGCTGGATGATGCCTTTTTCATATGGAATTTGTTGTCGGCTTATTATTCTCACTTATTAGCTGATTAAGAGTATGTTTAGGACAGCTTTTTTCCGGGGCCAATCATTATGATTGATTGTTTAAAATGCTAATACCGTTTGGATTAGCTTTCTCACAGCTTTTAAAAAAATCTGATCATTTTTACAGCTGAAAAACAGCTTTTAAAGATCTCTTATTCCCGAAATTGATTATTTTAGAAGCTATCCAAATGACTGTAAAAAGGTAGTTTATTTTTCATTCAAAAAACCTCCAAGAACAAAAGGCACGACAACAGGTTGCTCCCCTCAGATAGATATGAAGAGCTACAGTGTCCAGCAACTTGTGGCGGTGTTGAACTTTGACTCTAATAATGACAGGTAAAGGGAAAGGGGACAGAAACAATGGTAAGCCTTAATCCAAATAAATGTTTGTTAAGCCAGAAAATTCTCAATAAACAATGCAAAAGAGGATTTGGAGTGAGCTCCACGAGCCTTTTATCAGTCAAGTAGTTGTAAAGCAATCATGCAATGCCCAATTACTGAACTCTCTGTATCACCATGTCCACCACGTGGGGGGCTGGCTATTTGAAAGATGAAAACTAGTAACTAATAAGTATGACATTCGTGGAAACAGAAAAAACATCGTAGGCTTTCAACCAAACATGAACCGAAGGAGATAAATATTGCTTCCTCTTTTACAAATCACCTACGTTTTGCTCGTGCTCTCAATGCATACACAAACACGCAACTATACATGCTGATGTAGGAGCTTGTCATTTAACCTGTGAATTTGGTGTTGTAATAGTTACTCTTGCAGTATTTTACATTTATTGATTCTGTTCAAGATAATGTTATGAGGGTAAATCAATTGAGCTCTTGAAAATCTTATTTCCTAGGATTGGGTTTTACCATTGCTTTTGCTAAAAAATCATCCTATCACGCTAATTTTCTATTATTGCTTTCCAGAATTAATGCATCTATGTCATCTCCTTGTTTCTAGAATAGTTACCAATGTATCTGACAAAATATGCATATTTCTTCACTGGAGCCATGAAAATGCTTTTTCCTCTAACTGGTTTATATTCTGGCTTATTGTTTCGGTTTGATTGGATCAAAAAAGTTTTGAGTTAATATTTTCCCATTAGAAAAGAAATATAGACCATATGCTGTTAAGTTCAAAAAATTTCTTGATTTGGGTCCATAAAGTTAGTTTGAAACTCAAAACAGTTAACAAACTGAGCATGAAGAAATTTATGCTTGTGTACAAAGTTAGTTATGCCAACTTGATTTCCCCCTTAGTTTCAGCATCCTACTCTTTTCCATTTAGAAGTATGTCTCAACCAATGTTTTCAAAACCGGACCGTTCATCGAACCGGAAAAATGACCGGGTCACGGGTTAGAGGTTCAACCGTCGGGTGAACCGTAATCCAACCGTGATGTCATAATTATGTAATAAATTATTTATTTTTAAAATTTGTACTTTCCATTCTTATAAAATATATGAAAATACTTTTGCTCACCCAATTTTTGGTTTACCAATACTCACCCAAGCCTCCCATTGGTCAATGTAGTGGGACTCGTGATTTAATTAATGGTGTTTAATCATGGGTCTCACTGCATTGACCAATGGGAGGCTTGGGTGAGCATTGGTGAACAACTTTTTGGATGAGCAAAAATGCTCTCAAAATATATATATATATATCTTGTGAACTTATATATATATATAGACTTTCACTACTAAATTATTTATACTAATCAAACCAATAAATTATTTATTTTTAAAATATTTACTTTCCATTCTTATATACTCTGATACTCATTCGATTCATATATGGACTTGTAGAGCTTTCCTTCCATCACATCAATCATCGATGAAATAAAATAAAAAAAAAAGAAAAGAAAGGAAAGGAAGGCAAAGTTACTGCCCATTACAGCTTTAAATGATTCAATCAAATCATTATGACTTTATCACCCAAAAAGGTTGACAATTGCTTTATATAAGTATAAATAGCCTTGGAAAGAGGAAAAGAGATGGGAAAGTAAGAGAGAGAGAGAGAGAGAGAGAGAGAGAGAGAGAGAGAGAGAGGCGAACAAAAGAGAGAGAAAGGGAAAAGGTACGGTTCAGTTCACTAAAACCGTGGCTGGTTTACCGGTTCTCCCGTTTAACCGGTCGGACCACCGGTTTTGGACGGGTTTCATGCTAGTAACGATTACTGAATCAAACCAGACCGGAAAGCCGACCGGTCGACGGTCCAACCTGTCGAACCGGCCGGTCCGGTCCGGTTTTTAAAACAATGGTCTCAACCGAATATTCGAATATGCCACAATGTATGTCTCGTTAAAAGCTTGTTTTAGAAATGCAATGCTTTTATTAACACATAAATGTAACACTAGACCTAGGAAATTTTTCGTAGTAGTTTGTATCATGGCTTTCTTTATGAATTCATCCATACTTAAGGTAACCCTAGTGCCTATCCCACCTGCTGAGGCATTGCCCTTCATTCTTCAATATGTTCATCACTTGTAACTTTGCATTGTGAATTTGTTGATGGTGTGTAATGTTGTTTATCGGATGTTTTGAGTTGCAATTTGGAGTTCGAGACATTACTCTGCCCGTTAGCAAGTAATCTAGATTAGGAAGAATCCTGATTCTCATACACAGATATGTACTCTGTTATTGTGGCAAACAAGAACAATACAACACTGGTATTTTCTTTGGATGATTTTGCATTGCTTTGCGTGACTGAAGCATTATTGTAGTTGTACATGAAGTTACTGTTGACAAATATTTAAGGCTAGTTGGTAATCTGCAGAGTATTCGTCACTTTCTCCTCAAATATCATGGCATATCCATGCCAATGGTGAAATATGGAAGCAGAAAGACAACGATGAATTGCATCCTGAATTTATTGGAATTATTCGACAAGACCATTTCAGATAAGCTAAATCTTCATGTTGTATTTCTCTCAGTCGTGATGCATGTACCCCACACTTGACCCAAGACCTTCTACACTAGTACTCCCAGTCCCACATTAATTTTGGCAAGTGGTGTCCTGCACTTGGATCCACCTGCGTTCACCAACATCACAGCTTTGAGGGTAAGTAGTTGATTTGTGCATTCCCATATTTATTTTCTTCTGTTTGTTATTGTTTATTTATTTTTTAGAATCACAATGTTTTAGCACTGTTATCTCTTGAGTTTTAGAGTCAATAGGGGTTAAATAGTTTTGACTAGTTTATTCTTTGCTTTGTATTCCTACTTCATACCCGTAGGTTCTGTGTAGTATTTATACAGGCAATGACCATCAGCATTGGGATCTGTTCAGAATGGTCGGACCCTATTCCTCTAATGAAAAAGTGTTATTTTTTTTCTATTTCAGTGACGAAAGCTTTTGTTTCTTGCATGGTAGCAGCACTTCCAACTGCTTCCATCAGTGAGATGTTTATCTCATCCCAGAAAATTACCTACACATTGCCTGTCGATTCAAAACTTCATTTTATTGTCTTTTTCATGACATTGGAACACATCGAAGACCAGGCCAAAGGGTATTGCTTTGCAAAGTGAACTCCCAGATACTGACAACAGCTATAAAGCCGCCACCAGTATTGGGGAATTTACGCAAGGAAGAGTTGAAAAGAGGACATTTACGTCCCAAGCAAGCCCCAAAATTACTGGGTTATGCGAGACAATCGATTAGGACTGACCCTTGTGGGGTCTGTTCTTTCTTTGTTTGGGAGAGTATGCCAATAGGATTGGATATATTTTGCCCCTTGCCCATCCCTTGATATGGGAGTCACGGGCTTGAGTGTGTTGTGGAGAGAAGCCGATATTTGACAACTGAATTATATATTAATTACTTAGTGCTTGAACGTGAGAACCAGTGAGAGCCTAAGTAGCGATGCAGTGACTATGGTGGTAGCCAATTTGTGATTGGAGTGGTGTTTGGAATCATATTTTGTTAGTTTTGAGCCTCAAAGAGTTAGGAATATTGAGTTGTACTTTATTATTATTATTATTTGATACGTACGGAAATATTCAACCAAATGAATGTGAGGCTCGGTAATCTTACCGAGCAGTGTCGGTCACAAATCAACGTTACCCCGATCGGTTTGTCCCTTGTTATAGGACCCGTCCTACAGGTCGAGAATGCCGCCTGGCCCAGCTCCTCGCAGGACAGCTCAGGCCTGCCTTGAGGCACAATCTAGATTCTTCCAAGACAGTTTCCTATCTCAGCCAGAAGACTAATGGAAAGCTAGTATTGTTTCCTAATCCAATTAGGAAACTCCCATGATTTGTGCTAATCAATCCCAATCATATTGTATTACCTTATCAATTTACTTACCTTGTACGAGCTTATACTATATAAAAGAGACCCCTCACTCTTGTAGAAGGGGATCGCATATTTATCTCATATATTCACCCGACCGGTCTCTGGGAGCTCTATCCTCATTGTTGGTTCACCAAAGACCCCCGGCGATTTGATAGTGTAAGTGCTCCGACACCCATGTGGACGTTGGTCTCTTCATTAACATGGTCGAACCACACACAATTTCTCTTGTCTTCTTCTTCTCTCTAACCCAAATTTAAGCATCATCAGTTTGGCTCCGTCTGTGGGGAATCGACAGTTTTTCCTCCAAAACAAATCTCTTAGCTGATAGTTATGCCTCCGAAGAAGAATAAGAAGACTGCTCAACCAACGGATCAGGCAGATTCGCCGGTCGCGTCGCTGACGGCTCCCGTGACTCCAAAGAAGATCACTGCGGCTCTGGGACAACTTCTGGAGGGTCAGCGTCAAACCCAGCAACAAATTGAAGCTCTGCTGACCCAACAGAGTAAGCCCCCGCAGACTACGAGACAGCTCGGGAATGGTGAGCATGGTCGGTTCCCTGTGCGGACCCAACGACGTGCTCGAACTGCACCAGCATCCCCCCAGGCCGTGGGACAGTCCGGGAACGATGAGCGTACCCGGGGTCCCATACGAACCCGGCAACGTGCCCGGGCCAACCCGAACTGCACAGGGGATGCCAGAGAGATCATCAATGACCGCAGGGGAGGGACAAGAGCGATTGACCCGGGAATCAGCCCAGGGTCGCCCGGCCAGGAGCCGAAGCGACCGTAGGCACACAATTAACCGGAGTCAAAGGCGAGTCCTATCCCTGAGGACAATGCACTTTGAAGAAGAAGCCTCTTCCTCCGACCTGAACTACCATACAGATATCGGACAAGACACCAGCGCATCAATTACTTGGAAAGACAGATTAAGAAATTAAGTCGAAAACTAAGTCGCAATTATACCAATACAGAGACTGAATCACCATTCACCGACCAGGTTATATGATTTGCCATTCTACGCAAATTCAAACAGCCTCATCTCAACTCTTACAACGGGTCGGGAAGTCCGGTGGACTATGTCCGGACCTACAAAGCTCAGATGGCACTGGCGACTAAAGTTAGTGAACTGCTCTGCCTGGCCTTTCCCCGCAAGGGGCCAGTCGCACAGTGGTTCCACTAGCTTAAGTCCCGGTCGGTGAGACATGGGCAGAGGAGCTACCGATCCTTCTGTGGGCCTACCGTATTACTCCCCGAGTGGACAAGCCGAGATAACAAATCGAACGATTCTGCAGTCCATTAAAACCAGGCTTGAAAAAGCCAAGAGACTCTGGGCAGAGGAGCTATCAACCTTTCTGTGGGCCTACCGTACTACTTTCCGAGCTGCTACGGGAGAGACCCCATTCTCACTCACCTATGGCTTCGAGGTAGTGATCCCCACAGAATTGGGACTACCAACGTACCGGGTGTCAAACTACAGCGAGCAAGGCAACGAGGAAGCCCTTAGAGGGTAGCTTGACCTGATAGAAGAAAAACGGGATCGGGCATACCTCAGAGTGGCTGCCTATAAGCAGAGAGTCTCACGGTCCTTAGACAACAAAGTAAAGCACCACAGTTTCCAAGTAGGAGACTTTGTCCTCAAGGCAGTAAATCAGTCTACCAAAAATCGGAGCCAGGGTAAGCTGGGTGGGGCCAAACTGGGAAGGACCCTATAAGGTTACTTGGGTCGACCGACCGGGAACCTATTGGCTACAGACTTGAAGGACAGGACCTATCACACCCCTGGAACGTGGATCATCTACAGTGGTACTTTCAATAATGGCAGAGTCAATAAATTAGTTAGGGACGTTTATATTTTCTTTAAACAAGTTGTAGCTTCTTTCGAGCAGTTTTCCAGATTGAATAAAGAATCTTTCTTGCAAATAGTGTTCCTTACCAATGTTTCATAACAGAAGACCTCGGGATCACGCCCGAGGCATAAAAAAGATCTCGTTATCACACCCGAGGCACAACAAGATCTCGGGATCACACCCGAGGCACGACAAAAGACCTCGGGATCACACCTGAGGCGCAACAAAGGACCTTGAGAACTCGCCCGATGCACTAATTCCGCTTAGGTCCATAACCTACAATGGGGGCAAACCCCTAGGTGGCCAACAATAGAGGAGTCAAAGGACCCTAGAACTACCAATGTTCTAGGTTGGCTACCTACAGTCATTATCTCTATAAACACTCGCCTTAGCAAAAGCTTGGGGAGCAGGAGAGAATAATGAACTAAACCAGAATTCATATCGGGTATTTACTGGACTCGAAATTAACCAAGTGTGAACCCTTAGACATTCCCGAACACCTACAACGCTCAGAGGGTACATTGAGCAGGTACGTACAGGATTTAAAGCTCCTACACTACCTCGATCGGGACCTACAAACCTAAAATCTCCTAGTCAACGGCTCGGGAAATTTACGAGCCTCTACAGGTCCCCATAAGACCGTTCCTTACCAGTCACAGTTTCAGAACCTTTTGCTAAGGCAGGGTTGTAATAAAGCTAAACAACTGGTCGGGCACGGGCAAACACACACAAGCAGAAATACACAAGTACAAACAGTATGCAAAAAAAATGACCTCAAGGGGCCTTGTCATTACCGGTTTAGAAAGAAGTACATTGCTTGGGGGGCAATTATAGTAGCCTCCCCATAAAAAAAAAATCCTCACCGTTGATCATCTACAATGATCACGGTATCTTTGGTCTCCCCGACCTCTCCACCAGCAGCTGCCTCTCCACCAACAGCTGCCCCTCCATCAGCAGAGGTCCCCCTCCTCAGCAGCAAAGTTCCCCTCCTTCCAAAAATTGGATTCAGCCCATGAGTAGCCCGAGAGATCCCACCTAGGATGATCCAAAACTGCCCTTTGGGTCAGGCCAGCATAGCCCTGAAGGTAGCCGGCCTCGAACTCTTCCTCCGCATCCTTGTCCACCCCTTCCCGAGCAGCAATAGCATCAGCCAGGGCCTTCTTCTCGGCCTCTGCAGCCTTCTGGGCCCCCCGCTCAGTTGCTAACTCTTCCTGAGATGCCCCCAAGTCCAAGGCTAACACCTTTATCTTCTCTCTCTCCACGGCCAGGGCAAAATCCGAAGTCTCCCGCGCTGCCTTCTCTGCGGAAAGAGCGGCCTCAGCAGCGGCCAACTTCTCAGCTATCCCAGGCAGGTAGGCCTCGGGCCCCGGCTGCCAAACAACCGGTCTGGAAAAAGAAACAGAGGCCAATTAATCACCGTGAACAGAGAAAGACGAGTTACCTATCATGTGGGAGATGCTGTAAAGCTACCCGATCAGAGCCTCGGGGCCCATCCCTGAACACCTCTCAACCTGACTTTGGAGCAACCCGGGCCGGACTTCATCCGCAGCTTCCACCAGGGGCATCCCGGTCGAGATGTTCCCTGAAGGTCATTCAGTGGCCGCTACCTCAACTCGGGAGGTCGACGTCCCAACCGGATCCTGGTGGAGCCCTCGATGAATCCGTTTAAGCTGTTGGCCAACAATAGGGTCTTGCCTTTTCCTTCTCTGGCCAGCCCGCGTAGCCAAAGCAGCCTCTTTCTCCTTCAGAGCAGCCGCATCCCTAGGAGCCATCTCTGTGAGAAACCATGAGAAGATATGAGACAAAGGGAGATTGGCCAAAATACACATAACAACGAGGCAGAAAGGGAATTGGGGAACCCAAAACTCACCGGCAATGATAAGAGGAAAGATCGGTGCGACAAAAACTTTGTCAGGACTGTAGGTGATCACTCAATCTTCCGTTCGGGACATCACCTCAACAATGTTTGTGGGATCTTGAGCTAGCGCTCTTATCCGGTCCTGACACTCTTCTGGGATGCTCGGCGGGTCGACAGATCCCACTGCAAAACAAAGATGGGTCAGTTAGCATTGCGGCGATGAGAAATAGTAATAAAAAATACAGACTTGAGATGCAGCTTACTCAACTTGCTAGCCCAGGTGGTACTCGGGGGAATTCCTGAGGCCTCCTCGTTGAGCCTAAGGGTGGACACTTGGAAGAATTTTCTCTTCCACCCCTTGTTATTGCTCGGGGCATTCTTCAATATCTTCCTCCCCTATTGGGCACTCAGAGAAAAGAAGCTGACCTCCCTGTGGAATGGGGACGGTTGGTATCTCCACAAAAACTCCTGGAGGGTCAGCTCGTACCCAAGAACTTGGGGCCAGAGGTAAACGACCCCCATCAGGAATCTCCAACCGTTCGGGCAAGTTGCCCGGGGGTAATACCGACGTAGATCAGTAAGTCCCGAGCGAGCGGATGGAGAAGAAGACGGAGGCCGGCGAGGAGCGCATCCTCGTAAAGTGTGGTGTACCCCAACCGGTGAACAGATGCCTCGCCGCTGACACTGCGAGAGAGAAGCCGTCGAAGCAAGCAAACTTCTGCCTGATTCTGGCTAAGTCAGTCGGAAGCAAACTACTGGAAATTCCCGTACAAGAAAAGACATCCTCGGGGCTACCCGAGGTTGACGCCTAATCACCTAACCCCCTCGACTTGGAGACCTCGACGTATTCCTGGCCTGCTTCCACATCAGATACTCAAATGGGGATTCTACTATCGCTGTTGTGGTCTGATGGGGTTACTGAAGGAGGGTCCAAGCTAGCGCTCGGGGTCTCCGACCTCAACTGCTCATCTTTTGATCGAGACGTCGAGTTGAAGTCAGAATGACACATTACTGCGGTCTCTACTACAGGACGGGGTAGCAGTTGGCGGCCTAAGTAAGGATCAGAGGCTCCTAGCTTAAGATAAAAAGGTGGAAGAGTCCAGAGCCTATACGATAGGGCATGTATGGTTTTAGCTGTCAAATAACACTTAGACAGGGCGGGCCTAGGATACACCGACCGGTTAAATTGTTCTATTAATGGACCTGAAGGAAGAAGAAATCCCACTCTCTCATAAAGCCCAAAGAATTCCTATTCTCCAGCCTCGCTCGGGGGTAAAAGAAGGGAATGAAAAATGCAATGAATGACAAGACTGGAGGAACGAAGACTTACAATAAGTGGAGTGCAAGGAAGAGCTCGGGAAGATTGATCGGGTGCTTTTCCTCTGGAACCGCTTGGTAGTTTCCTCCAATGGATAGCAGAAGGGGTAAAAATGCTTAAATGTCCCTCATATAGGTGACACGGACGGTCCGGATGATCTCAAATCCAACGGTTAGGAAGCGTTCCCGCCTGAACACCCGACAGTTGGAATTTTGAGCACGTGAAGGGGCACCTCAAAAGACGTGCATATTTAATGAGCGACGTGACGATTCGGTTCAGACGTAGATGCCCTGGTTACCCATGCAATAGCCTTGTTGGATCCTGACTAGACAAACTCTTTGTGACACGTGGCATCTCGGACCCTGGGCTCCCGAATCAACAGGTTGGGTTCATTACCTGAATTGTCAAGACGGCCGGACCCCTCCCGGGCAGATGTACCGTGCAGTTCTCCTGGCCTGTGCTAATTTCCAGGCGTCATCTGATGCAGCACCAGTTTAGCCTTGGAAATGGGGGACAGTCACGTACGAAAATATTAAACCAAATGAGTGTGAGGCTCGCTAATCTTACCGAGCAGTGCCGGTTACAAAGTAACGTTACCCTGATCGGTTTGTCCCTTGTTACAGGACCCGTCCTATAGGTCGGGAACGCCGCCTGGGCCCAGCTCCTCGCAGGACAGCTCAGGCCTGCCTTGAGGCGCAATCCAGATTCTTCCAAGACAGTTTCCTATTTCAGCTAAAAGACTAATGGAAAGCTAAGATTGTTTCCTAATCCAATTAGGAAACTCCCACGATTTGTGCTAATCAATCCCAATCAGATTATATTACCTTATCAATTTACTTACCTTGTACGAGGATGTTTCTTATACTATAAAAGAGACCCCTCACCCTCGTAGAATGGGATCGTATATTTATCTTACATATTCACCCGGCTGATCTCTGAGAGCTTCATCCCCATTGTTGGTTCACCAAAGACCCCAGTGATTTGATAGTGCAAGTGCTCCGACACTCACGTGGACATAAGTCTCTTCATTAACATGGCCGAACCACACAATTTCTCTCGTCTTCTTCTCTTCAACCCAAATTTAAGCATCATTTTTATTATTATTATTGTTATTTTTTGGGGTAAGCACTGGTGGCATCGAGAATGGCCAAGGGATTGAAATAGTGGCATTTTGATATGAAGGTTGAGAAAACTGTAGCTGACCCCACACAGTATCCCATTTAAGCCTGTAAAGGTGGTTTTTTTCAAGAAGCTACTATCAATTGTTTTAAGAATATATTTATAAGGGTAAATTGCAAATTATACATCTATAGTTTAAGGGTTGTGACAATTTGGTCCGTATAGTTTCAATTTTGGCAATTTACATTCTATAGTTTGAAAATTGTGCAAAATTCACCCAATTACAAAATAAGCAAGGGTATAATGGGAATATCACAATATTTTCAGTCCAAAATGACCCTATGTGCCAATAGATCCAAGAGTGTAGTTCAGTGGAACCAGAAGCTTATACGGGGGTTCTGGGACAGCACCCTCGTCCGATATTTTTGGGTAGAAATTGTATAATTTATGTGATTTTATGTACAAACTAATCTATCCTATAAATAACTTATAATCTTTTAAACAATCTGATACACTTAAAACTTATTATTGTCTTATAATATCTTATAATATTTTTAAACAATTTGATACACTTAAAGTTGGATACGCACTGCCACACAAATATCAAAGTGAAATTGATAAAAAAAAAAATAATAAAAAAAAAAATTAAGCTTATAATACACATTTTTCGTGAAAAAATTATGGGATAGATTAGTTTGTACAGATGGGAAAAAAAAAAAAAGAGAATTATTAGGGGTGCAACTCGGGCGGGACACAAAGGGTTTTGGCTCTCCCCAGGCCCAAGCTCGAATTCAAGTAGTCTGTCCGAGCTCGAGCTCGACATAAACCCGAACTTGTCAACCCAAGCCCGGTTTGTGAATTAGTACTACAACCCGAGCCCGAGCCCGAATTGCAAATTTTTTTTTTGTTGGTGTAAATCGATTTTAGTATGTAAACAATATGTAGAGTATCAAATTTATTTTTTTTAGTTTAGATTTGAGAAAAAACATTCATCTATTAATTTAGTGCTAGAATAATATCTGATAGTATATTATTATCACTAAAAAATAATACATGAATAGAATTCGGGCTCGGGCTCGAGTTCCACGGGTTAGCAAAATTCTGCCCAAGCCCGGCCCGAATTGAATTTGGGTTTGCATTTTTCTGCCCAAGCCCGCCCATGGTGAGAGTGCCTCGGGCCCAAGTCTGGTAATTTTCGGGCTGGGCCTGGGCTGACCACGGGTTGGCCCGCCCAAGTTGCACCCCTAAGAATTATACTATTTTTACCCCAAAAAATAAATATATCAGGTCGGGGCACTGCCCTCGAACTCTCGTATAAGATTCTGCTCCTATTGAACTACACTTTTGGGTCAGTCTCTGCACATGGGGTCTTTTTTGGCTGTAAATAATATGATATTCTCATTATGCCCTTGCTTATTTTGTAATTGGGTGAATTTTGCACAATTTTCAAACTATTGGGTGTAAATTGTCAAAATTGAAACCATAGGGACCAAATTGTTACAACCCTTAAACTACAGGGGTGTAATTTGCAATTTACCCTATTTATAATCTTGGCATGAAGTCATTTTTGATTATTAGCGAACTTTTAACCGGGTAGTCTTCTACCAACTTAAATCTGAACTTTTTGGTTATAGTATATGTTTGGATGCCTCGTTCTGATCCGATCTAAAAATAAATCTTTGGAAGGGTCTAAAAACGGGTCTTACTAAGAGTGAGTTTGATTTCAATTTTTGCTACTCATAATGTCAGAGCAATTTCCTCAGAGTAGTCCGTTATATTTCTAACTAATTTTTGACATTATTAATGGTATTTTCTGTTATAAATAAAAAAATGTTAGAATCTGCTCTAGCATTAAAAGAAGCTGTTTTGACATTATGATTTCCCTTCAATTTTTTGTTGTCATCATGTAAATCCATTTAATAATGTTTAGCAATGAAGTCATGAGTAGAACTGTTGAATTGAATGATACACTCGTTCAGCTAGCAAAAAGTGTGCCATTTTCACAACTATCGAGTATCGCAATTTAAAAAAAAAGAAGGGAGGCTTGATCTAAGGCCCCTAAGGTTGCTCCTTCTTGGTTTAAAGGACAATCCATTAACAATAACCCCCACAAGGACAAAAGCTCAAGCCTATTGTTTCATTCTAGTCCACACCACTAGCAATTCACTCCTCAAGTCCAATTAGAGACAAAAATACCCATGCTTTACAAATTACTTTCATTCTCTCTCTCTAAGATCTCTCTCTACCACCACCACCACCATAGTCCACCTCCACCATCGACATTGCCACCTCTACCACCACTACCACCAGTCTCTACCGCCACCACCAGTCCACCCCCACCACCAGTCTCCACTGCCACCACCACCACCACCATCACCACTGTCCCTATTGACCACCGCCACCGCCTCTTCCATAGCCACCAAGCATCCCACTGCTATGGCCTCCACCACCAGCGTCGTCATCATCATCACCACCAAGCACCACCATCGTCAACTTCGCCGGCACCGATCTAGATCCAGATCGTTCACCGGTCAAGATCTAGATCTAGATTGAGATCGAGATTCGAATGTTGCCGCCATGGCCATCACAATGAACTCCGATGACCATTTCAGTTTAAAGTGATTTTTCTGTGAGTTCTTACCATTTACAACTATGAGGTATGTCAGTTGCAGGTTTTTGCAGATTTCACATATCGTAAGAGAAATTTGACTTATGATTTTTAAAGTGGATTTTTCATATTGTTAAATGAAGTTTCAGTTGTTTTGTTTAATGTAAAGGTAGTCTTTACTGCAAATTGAAGTGAACAATTGTAACATCCAATAAGATAAGTAAAATTTCACTTGAAATGGTAATTTGATAAAGTTTTGGATTTCACTTGGTGGTGTTATGCCTCAATGGTTTTTTCTTATTGATTGTGATCTCTTGAATGCTGCCTTTATTGTGGCTGGACTGATTGCATTGGTGTGTTTGTTTGGACAATCCACCAAAGAGAAATTTCTAAGACAAATTTCAATTAGGATATATCCTAAGTCAAATTTCACTTAGGATATATCCGAAGTCAAATTTGACTTGGGATTTCTGATTTCTTACTTCAGTTGAGATTTTTTACTACGAATCAACAGAGGGTGGTGGTGGGAGTTCTGATTTCTGACTTCACAGGGGAGGGGTGGTCAGGAGTAGGGGGATGGTGGTAGAATGTCTAAAATAAGGTGGTTAGGAGGTGGCACAAGTGGTGGTCGTCGGAGATTGAGAGGGTGGTGGTCGTCGGAGAAGGCAGTGGTCGCCGGAGATGGCGAGGGTAGTGGCTGGAGGTCAATCGAGTCGTAGGGAGTGGTCACTGGTGGTTAGGAGTGGCGTTGTGGTGGTCAAAAGGTGCAATGGTGGTGGTTGCCGGAGATGGCTAGGTGGTGGTCGCCGGAGATGAGGGTGGTGGTCGCCGGAGATGGCGAGGGTGGTGGCCGGAGGTGGCAGGGGTGGTGGTCGGAGGTGGTGTGGAGTAGTGGGAATGGTGGCTAGGGTTTGGTTAGGGTTAGAGGTTGAAGATGAGGGTGTTTTGGTCTATGAACAATGGGAGGACTCATACCCAATGTGTATTTTAAGTTGTCCTTGATTCCAATAAAGCTCTTCTTGATGACCTTTTAGCCAATTTTCCCAAAAAAAAAAAGTATCGCAATTTCATGCGATCAATACTAGAAATGACTATAGACGACTCGCTACAGCCCTTGTACATTTTTGATATTAAAAAGCAGATGTTAATTAGAGGAGTAATGTTATGCTTTTTTAAATCCAAATTCCAAATTTATATTCCAAATGATGTGGTAATGGGTACATTGCGGGGGACTTAGTGTGGGGTTACTTCTAACATCTTCTAATCAAAATTTAGTGGGCTTACTGTCATCATTTGGGATGTAATTTTGAGACATAGCATTACTCTAATTAGAGTCGCCATTAGACGGACATAAATGTAAGAGTAATGTTATTTTTTTCAAATTCTAATTCGAAATTCCTACCCTATATGATGTGGTAGTGGGGCCATTGAATTTTGATTGGATGATGTTGAAGTGGTCCTATCATTATTGACAGTGGTCTATTGCCACATCCTTTGATATGAGGATTTAGGAAGTATAGCATTACTCTAAATGTAAGGTTACAATAAGGCCCCGTATGGTTTGCACGGAAAGGAATCCATTGGAGGAAACTCATTCTCCAGAATCATTTTCTTAAGTTTGGTACATTTAAATGGTTTGGAATCCATATTAGAATTAATTCCAAATGGAATTAGTTTCTTAGAACAATAAGGAAACTCATTCCTTGTCTAAGGTGGTAATGAGATTCATTTACTTAGGAATTGAGAAAAAAAGACTAAACATTAGAGATATTCAACCAACTTGATCCATATATTTTTTATCTAATTATTTAAAAAAAAATTATTTTATATTTAAAATTTTTGATTTTATTATATTTCAATTTTGTGATCTTATTGATTAATATATATATGTATGTATGTATATATACGTTTATATATGTGGTAAATACATAGGTAGATTTTAGTTTTACTTGTTTGAATATTGTTTTAATTCCCAACTAAATTATAATAAGCTAAATATTTGAATTGGAATCTATCTTGTTTCTACTATCAGATTAATTATTTACCCAACTAATATAATAGAATGTAAAATATATTCTTTTTCATAGATTTTGATTACTTGAGATCTATTTACTTGTATACATTACTTTCCATGCAAGCCAAATGATGCCTAAGATTTAGTGGCGAATTAAGATTTAGGGCGTTCGACAGTAGGTCCGTGGGAACAACTCTTTCAAACTCCAAGGTTTAATCACCTTTTAATTAACTCGAAAAGTCCCTCCCAAATATTTTGACATAAATGACCTGTATCTCTTGTGCGTGAGCAGTAAACACTTAACATGTTTTCCTAGGGAATTGCAATTTCCACTCCAAAGATTGAACTAATGCATTCTATGGTATTATTGAGATACAATATAGTGTTATGCATTCTATGAAGTGCATTGATTCATCAATAGAGTGCAAATAGCAATTCCCTTTTCCAATATAGGTATTTTTTTTCGAGAGCATTTTGCTCACTCAAATATTACTCACACACTGCTCGCCCAACTCTCTCATTGGCCAATGCAGTGAGACTCATGATTTAACACTATTAATTAATCTCATTTAATCCTGGATCCCAATATATTGGCTAATTGGAGAGTTGGGTGAGCGTTGAATGACCAATTTTTGAGTGAGCAAAAATGCATTCTTTTTTTTTTTTTTTTCCAAACTTTAAATGTCACAATTTTCAATCAAAAAATATGTTTTATATAGAATCCACATACGCCTAATCTAACAAAATAGTATCAGTCAAAATTGAAACAAAATCCATATTCATTATCAAATACTTCAAAAAAGGTCAACTTTTACAGCTCAATTGAGTGTCAAAAAGTCACCTCTCCTTTTTTTTTGGTAAGAGTGATTACCACTTGGAAATCTTGCCACTAACACGAATGTTCAAAGACATGATCAAACCTAAGATTTGGTTCACTACTTCATGAGATTGAAGTATGAACATAACTATGGTATTGATTTCATCCACAATCCTCTAAGAGAGAATCATGAACGCAATCAAAGGATAAGAATAGGAGATTAAGAGTATAAGCAAGATGTCTAAAATCAAAATGGGGTGTTCAAAGCATGATCAAGCTCTAAGTTGATTCTGTACTTCAGCGATTTGAAGCAAGAATACAACCATGAAGTTGGACTTCATTATGTTTGCTATAGTTTGTGTTTGGGCATGACAGAGCCAAACAGGCTCAGTTGTGTAAACTGATTTCCTAAATTGCTCAAGCAAGTGATGCAAGAGGCTTCAGATCTAATGTCTAATAAAATGATTGTGATAGGTGAGTAGGAAAGTACCCTAACCAAAAATCCTACGGTAGTGTTGAAACATACATACTGACTATTGTAGAATTTACCTCAATAAACAATCACACACACAATAATAAAATATATGTAAGAAGACACTTTATTAACTATTCTTGGAACAATAAATCAAAGAACAAAAACAACACGTTCTTTGTTTGTTCAAAAGGTTGAAGACAAAAAAATTACAAAAGGACAGGCCTAAAGCTACGAATTATGTGAAGAATGCACAGAATACTGAGTCCAAGAGCTTTGAATGCTTTTGGATGTGATTTGGTTGTTTTTCGAGAATGACGCAGAGTGCCCTGATAGCTTGGTTAACCTGTGTATTTAGAGAGGTCTTAGAGTATTTGGATATGGAAAGGACTCCTTGATCACGCAATCACTGGGATAAGGACGATCCAATTCCTTTCCTAATCCCAATCCTTTCCATCCTTTATCAAGATTGTGTCTGAAAATCGTGGGATTCGATTCCAATTGGCAGCTGGACAAGATCATCCCCTTCCTTAATGCAACCGTGCCCGAAAATCACTGGGATAAGGACGATCCAATTCCTTTCCTAATCCCAATCCTTTCCATCCTTTATCAAGATTGTGTCTGAAAATCGTGGGATTCGATTCCAATTGGCAGCTGGACAAGATCATCCCCTTCCTTAATGCAACCGTGCCCGAAAATGGTGGGCTTTGTTTCCTAAATCAATGAGGAATGAATTTTTATCGATGGCCACAATACCCGTTATCTTTGACACGGCCTCCTTGGATGGTATCCGGCTTTCTTCCTCGCTTCAGAGCCTAGTTTCATGCCTTCACACCATATCAGTAACATGTCGGCCTGCCATCCGAGCTTGAACTATGTTACTAATGCTGGGCTTGCATACTGCAAACGAGTAAAGATAAACATGTTTTGGGCTGGATAGTCTCAGGCCCATCCCAGCTCTTTTTATTCGGCCTCAAAACCTTGACGGTTTTTGGGTACAAACAATTGCCCCCCAAAATGTCATATCAACGTGGCAACCACGCAGCAAAGCGTCAGATCTTGGGTATCCCACCGGTCACGCCCATTAATTTCCCAGCGTATAATATGCTTCGGAGATCGTGCACACACTTTACCTTCTTAATTTTCTTCTCTTTCTCTTTCTAAAATCAAGGCTTCTATCTCTAAGCCTTTGCAACTTCCACCATAATCAGGCCTTCATTAAACTTCAACCACTCTTCATTGCCCAAAAATGGCTCCCAAAACAACTCTGGTGGCCTCCACGAGCGCTAAAGCCTAGAGACAAAAGGCTTTGAAGGATACTCCGCTTTCCCAGAACTGTTCCCAAGAGGTTTGGTATCTCGCTAAAGCACATGCCTTCACCATTTCTACTAACGTCTTCAACACTTATTCTACCACCGACAAGACTCTGACAGCTCCAGGCCTCAGTCCTACATTTTATGAGGCTCCACTTGCTGAGTTTGCCCCCTCTTTCCCTCCAGTGAGCAACGAACCTATCTTTGAGCGGCCTTCGGACTGGGTAAGGGTATGGATGAACCCCCATCCGATTTAGGGTTGGCCAGCACCCTTCTTAGACTAGGACAAGTGGGTAGCCAGAGTATTGGCCTCAA
Organism: Hydrangea macrophylla; assembly: GCA_033977485.1. Lineage (NCBI taxonomy): Eukaryota > Viridiplantae > Streptophyta > Magnoliopsida > Cornales > Hydrangeaceae > Hydrangea > Hydrangea macrophylla. Next base: position 80,349,686 of record CM066994.1, read on the forward strand.
AGGCCAAATTTTGGAAACAAATTGGAGTCTATGATGCCCATCATGTACAGTCAGGCCAAAATAGAGGTAGACCGAGCCCTTATCTTCTGGTCTCAATCCTATAATGGATTTGTTACACCAACTTTTTTACCTATATTTATCAGTAGATGGATATATTTAAGTATTTCTGTATTCGTATATGTTAGTTACAATTGTGTACGGAGTAACTTGGATGATTAGTTCTTATGAATGTCTTTACTTGAGCCTTGAACCTTTAAAACAAAAGAAGGGTTGCTGAGCCAGAAGGCCCAAGCGCTCAGACCTTAGGAGCGCTCGAGCTAGCGTGAGCGTTTGAGCTTAAAAAGGGGGTGAAATGACTATTTTTCCCATGGGTCTCAAAAAGTCTATAAATACCAAGCATTTCTCAGCATTTTTTGGCATAGAAACTTAAAGTTTCCAGAGAGTTCCTTTGAGAGAGAGAGAGAGAGAGAGAGAGTTTGTGAGTTTATATGCTTCATACACAAACACACACATAATCATGCTTGCATGTCTTCCATTTCATGATCAAAACATGCATGAACACCACTATGAAGTTCTAGAAGTGAAGTTCAAGAAGGATCAAGGAGGATTTGAAGGATCAAGACTCTTGGAGCTAGGGTTAAAGTACTTTGAAGTTCTTGAAGATCAAGGCTACACACACATATATTTCTTCATTTATCATCATCTACATCATCTAGATCATGGTGAGTCTTCATACTCACTTATAAACATGTTTTATATAGTTATGTTGATGATCAAAGTTCATGCATGTAATACCGACCCATTTATTTGTGTTTATTTATATATGAATGTATTTCCGTATTCCTGGATTCGTATATGATAGTTACGATTGTTTAAGGTTGAGCTTTGATAATAGTTTATATGAATACTTATTTCCTTAACTCTTGAACTCTTAAAACAATAGAAGGTTGTGTGCAGCAGGAGCCCTGAGCACTCGAGGCACCGGACCGCTCGAGACTGGAGTGCTCGAGCTAGTGCGAGCGCTCAAGCTAAAAATATGTGAAAAGAAAATTTTGCCCCTGGACTTGAAAACTCTAAAAATACCAGACCTCCTTCATCATTTATTACGTTTACAACTTTGATGACAAAGAGCATTGAGAGAGAGGTCCTTGTGAGTTTATATACATTCCATACACAAACACACGCATATGCATGCTTGCATGTCTTCCAATTCTTGATCCATGCACACAAACACTTGTATCATAATTCCTATGAAGTATGGGAAGTGAAGTTCAAAAGTTTTAAGAAGAGGATCAAGGTCTTGATCATGCTTTGGAGAGGTCTTGGAGCTTGTACTTGGGAGTTCTTGAAGATGAAGGCCATACACACACTTATTTCTTCATTGATCAACATCTAGGTCATCTAGGTCTTGGTGAGTATACTTACTCACTCCAAAACATATTTTATATAGTTATCTTGACAATCAAAGTCCATGTATGTAACATATACGAAGATCAAAGCTTAAAATCTGGTGCTAAATTAGTTACTGTTTTGGAATTGTCAAACCCGAGCGCTCGGACCAAGCGTGAGCGCTCGAGCCCAACGAATAGGCCAGGCCTGAGCGTTCGAAAGGTGCGAGTGCTCGAGTTCAGCAGTACTTAGAAGATTGGTTTGTTGTACGTTAATTCTATGAAGATCCATGAGATGTATGATAGTATCATGAGCTGTGTTAGTTGTACCTTGAGATGTACTTGCTGATCATGCTTGCATGTCCTTGAATGAAGCGGTACTTTACGCTAATTGTGTCGTACTTTCTAAATGTACAACTTATATGATGAAAGAAGAAGGAACCCTGGAATTTACAAAGGCGAGCGCTCGAGCTTACTGTTTCCACAAAGAACATGTTTTATATGGTAAGTGAAGGGTGAGTTAAACCAATAGATGTATATGTGCGAGATACATAAACTCCGAGAATAATACGAGATGTACTTAAGTATGAGAATTTCGTGAATAATGTGCATTAACGACTTATACCGCACACGTTAGTTATGGTTATGTAATCTGTGGTAACTCTGATCACGAGATCAATAACAATGTGGATATAAAGAAAGCCATTCACAAGATGGTCGTATTTGTTGGTTTGGTTCCTGTGTTTGGTCTGTAAAAGAGTAATGAGTTTGTGAATTTGTCACGATGTTGTTGTGACAGTAAGGGTAATAGTGACAAGAGAAGTCTTACCTCAGCGGTACTGTTTGTTATAGATGGCAGAGTGGCAAGAGCGATGGTAGCACCTCGTCGGTACTATCAAGGGTAGTGCGATGTGATGGTTAACATGCCATTTGGGCTTTGATGTCAACTAAGTAGGCCATTTGGGACAAAGATGACAAGTTAACCATGGCTAAATGAAATAAGATGGGGGTTACTCAGTAATGAGGCCAGTTAGGCTAAGATGTCAAGTAAGTGGCCAATTGGGCTAAAGATGACAAGAGATATCAAGTAAGTGGCCAGTTGGCCTAAAGATGATAAGAGGGTAACCCATTGGCTATTTGGACTACGATATTCCAGGCCAACGACACTTGTGCTGGAATGCATGCAAGGAGTGAAATATGTATAGATTGGACATGCAGTCCAAAGTAAAGGAGAGATTGAGCCTGTGGTCCAAAGATTGGTGATCCAAAGTAAGTCGCGTCGTAAGAGAATGAACCTGTGGTTCAAAATGGATTTGTCAAGTCAGATTGGACCAATAGTCCAAAGTGATCAATCAGTTGATGTCAGTCGTACTTCCAAGAATGAATACTATTGTTGAGTGCTTCCTAATGTATGAGTCACGATGAGATTGATTAAGCGAGACTTAATGTAATGTTTTTCAAAGTATAAAGAAAAGGAACGATTTACTTCTTAATGAGATTAACAATGTTTTCGAAGCCTGTTCGAGTGTAGAAGGTTTACTCACTCAGCTTGCAGTAAAGGTAACAACTTTCATGTCCTGGACAATCAAACGTCAGATCTTGCAGAAGAAGAGTACCCGAAAGAAGAGTATGCCAAGGAAGGCTATGGCTTCGCGAGTTAGTTGTCGGAAGCTGATGAGTTTTGCTATTATCTTTTGTTTATATCAGAGGCACTAGGTGTCAAACTTATTATTATGTTGTAGGGCTTATGCCCAAGACACTGTTCTCTTTTCTTTCCCTTATGCTATGATGATGTAATAATGAAGTGTATGACACCGTTGTTGATGGTTATTATGTAAGTATGCCTAGACCACCACGCTTATTTGTTATGCTTATTATTTATTTATTGGTTCTGTAATTTGTTGTGGACAATCATAAGATACTCAACTTGCCACGGACTTACGGACCCAAAAAAAATGTTTAAATTTTTCCTATTTTTGCTACTCCAGGGCGTGACAGGAATTTTTTGGTATCCGAGCCAAGTTTAGTCGTGATCGTTGATTGTCTTGCACATATGAGCCTTAAGATACCTTGTGACTAGTACTGACTTAAGTTAGTTTCTTTTTAGATCATGGAGCCGATGCACATAGAGGATGAGATTGGAGGATACATCATTTATGTTGACAGAGTTGAGGTAGCTGATCCCATGTTTTATTGACAGTGTATCCGGATGAGAGCTCGGGAGTGGTTGGAGGAGTACCTATGGCATTTGATGCACGTAGATGGACTATTGCACCTGAGCAGGATTCGTATAGGGGCTAATCACCATGCCCGTACTGTAGAGCTTATTTATATGGAGATGGGTCGGATGATATTTAACGATGCCAGGTACCGAAGCAACTGGCAGGCCGACCTCTGGCAAAAGGAAAGTTGGTGTCGCAACCACTAGCAAGATTTCAAGGAACGAAGAGGACTTGGAACGGAGAGAAACAACCATAACCAACCTTTCCTTACAACCAGATAACTGCACCACCCGCTGTGACCAGGGGAAGATCAGGAGAGTGTTTTAACTGCGAGATCCCAGGACATCTCGCTAAGGATTGACGACGCCCAAAGAAGCCTAACCACCCTAACATGATATGCTATAACTGTGGCAAGCAAGGGCATATCGTCATGGACTGTTGATCACCTCCAGGAGGATACTATGGAGCGACTGCTCAAGCTAAGCCCGGACAGGCTAGGCTTAGTACAATCATCCCAAAGGAAGCTTGCTACGAAGAAGAGGCCCAGTAGAATATGGAAGGTATACTCATGTTACTCAGTAGTCAGATTAAGGTTTTGTTTGATACTGGAGCTACGAATTTTTTTATTGCTGTTTAACTTGTTCAGATGTTGGGATTAGAACCCCAGGCGCTTAAGGCTGCCCTTAACGCAGTTTCTCCCTTAGGGGTGATGGTTAAGTTGAGTAAGGTGTGTAAGGATTGCGCCCTCACCTTAGAAGATCACATCCTCCCAGCAGATATGATTGTGTCATCAATGAGGGAGTTTGATATGATTTTGGGAATCGAAATGCTTACGAAGTACCATGCTCAGTTAGATTGTACTAGTAAGCCGATTTCGTTCTACGTACCTGGAAGTGCATCTTTCCATTTTCATTGTATCCCCTCGAGCGAAGCGTTTCTAACTAGTCGTTTAGATGTTATGGGAAGCTCCAGCATCGATAGCTTCATGACCCAAATACCCTTGGTACAAGATTTCCCCGAGGTGTTTCAAGATATCACTGGATTACCATCCAAGAGGGAGATTGAATTTGCATAGAGTGGTACTAGGGGTGCTGCCAATCTCTAAGACCCCTTACCGGATGGCCCCAATAGAGATGCAAGAGTTGAACAAGCAAGTTCAAGAATTGGAAGAGTTGGGATTTATTCGACCAAGCACATCACCTTGGGGAGTGCCAGTGTTGTTTGTGAAGAAAAAGAATGGGTCGCTTCGACTTTGTATTGACTATAGAGAGTTAAACAAGGTCATGATAAAAAATAAGTATCCCCTCCCACGGATATACGATCTGTTTCAGCAGTTGCAGGGAGCAACAACCTTTTCAAAAATAGACCTTCGATCGGGATACCATCATCTACTCGTTCGACCAGAAGACATACTATAGACTGCCTTTAGAACCATATAAGGTCATTATGAGTTCCTGGTGATGTCATTTGGACTCACTAATGCCCCTATAGTATTCATGGATTTGATGAATTGGGTGTTTCAACCATACTTGGATAAGTTCGTAATTGTGTATATCGATGATATATTGATTTACTCAAAGACGAAGGAGGAGCACAAGAGGCATATTCAAATGTCGTTACAAATGCTCAAGGATCATTAGCTATATGCTAAGTTTAGCAAGTGTGAGTTCTGGATGGAGGAAGTAAAGTTCTTAGGTCATGTAGTTTCTTCAAAAGGAATTACAGTAGACTCGACTAAGACTGACACTATCCTTAACTGGAATAGGTCGTCTAATGCCTCGAAAGTAAGGAGTTTCCTTGGATTGGTTAGTTACTACAGAAGATTTATGGAAGGATCCTCGAAGATAGCCGCGCCATTAACCAGCTTGACTAAGAAGGATTCTAAGTTTCAGTGGTTAAGTAAGCATGAACGTGCCTTCCAAGAGTTGAAGGAGAGGTTAACTTCAGTGTCAATGCTTACCATACTAACCAGTGGAGAAATATTTACTATCTATGGCGACTCTTCTTATCAAGGACTCGGATGCGTGCTCATGCAAGAAGTTAAGGTAATTGCCTATGGATCGCGACAATTGAAGGCGCATGAGGTGAATTACCCAGCGCATGACCTGGAGTTAGAAGCCATTGGTTTTGCTCTCAAGATCTGGGGGCATCATCTGTTCGGGGAGAAGTTTGGCCTATTCTCTGATCATAAGAGCCTCAAGTACCTTTTCTCTCAAAAGGAGCTGAATATGAGGCAGTGACGCTGGATGGAGTTGCTTAAAGATTACAACTTAACTTATAATATCACCCCGATAAAGCGAATGTAGTCACAGACACTTTGAGCAAGAAACCTCATGACAAACTTTCTTCTTTGATGATTAGAGAGTGGCAAGCATTAGAAACCCCAACAAAATTTGATATTCAAGTCACGGATTCAGAAGAAGGAAAGATTGTGGATGCCTTGTTATCGAACCAACTCTTATCAGCCATATTATTGAGGCTCAAAAGAAGGACGAAGGACTGCGGCAATGGTTTGAGAAAGCAACAGCCAGAGATCCAGAGGAATGGAGAATTGGACAAGACGAAAGTCTCCGATGTTGAGACCGACTATGTGTGACAAAGGACGATGGATTAAGAGAAGAAGTGATGGATGAATTGTACAGGTCAAGGTTAATAGTTCATCCAGGGAGTACCAAGATGTACAAGAACCTAAAAAGAAGTTTTTGGTGGGAAGACATGCAAAGAGACGTTATAGAGCACGTATCGAAGTGTTTCACATGCGAGTAGGTTAAGGCTGAGCATCAGAAGCCGTAAGGACTTTTACAACCTTTACCTGTACCTGGATGGAAGTAGGAGCACATCGTTATGGACTTCATCGTGGGATTGCCGAGGTTGTAACAAAACCATGATTCAATTTGGGTAGTCGTGGATCGACTCACAAAGTCTGCGCACTTTATTGCATACAACGTGACATATTCAGTCGAGAAGATGAGCTGACTATACTTGCAATAGATTGTTCGGCTACATGGCGTGCCCATTTTGATTGTTTGAGATCGTGATTCATGCTTTACTGCCGGATTTTAGGAGAGTTTGTAAGCAGCCATAGGAACCTCACTAAAGTTCAGTTCTGCTTTCCATCCCCAAACTGATGGAAAAATAGAAAGGACCAACCAAGTGTTGGAAGATATACTGCGAGCATGCGTGATCGACTTTAAAAGTACTTGGGAGACGCATTTTCCATTCATTGAGTTCGCCTACAACAATAGTTATCATTTAAGCATTGAAATGGCACTGTTCGAGGCATTGTATGGACGACCATGTCGTTTACCTCTTTGTTGGGCAGAAGTTGGAGAAGGCAAATTTTGGGATCTGATATGGTTCGGGAGACTAGTGAGAAGATCGAAATAGTAAAAGAAAGGATGAAGGCAGCCTAGAGCAGATAGAAGAGTTATGCGGGCAAGCGCCGTAAGGAGCTAGAATTATGTGTGGGAGATCACGTCTTACTAAAAGTCTCTCCAGTAAGGAGTACTGAGGTTCGGACAAAAGAGAGGGAAGCTTTCGCCTCACTATATTGGGCCTTTCGAGATTCTAGAGTGCATAGGTAAGGTTGCCTACTGGTTAGCACTACCACTAAAGATGTCTTGATTTCATAACGTTTTTCACGTTAGCATGCTAAGGAAGTACGTGCATGGATCAATGCACAAGATAGACTTCAAAGATATTGAAGTGGACAGACGAGTGTCGTACACCGAGAGACCCATACGGATTTTGGGTTGGGAAATCAAGAAACTGAGGAACAAGCAGATTCTGTTGGTGAAAGTGCAGTGGAAGCATCATGACGAACGCGAAGCTTCATGGGAGATGGAGTCTGCTATGTGTAAGAAGTACCCGGAGTTGTTTAGCGAGTCTTAGCTCTGATTTCGGGGACAAAATCTTTTGTTAGGTGGTGGAGAGATGTAACACTGGCCCATTTATTTGTGTTTATTTATATATGAATGTATTCCCGTATTCCTAGATCTGTATATGATAGTTACGATCGTTTAAGGTTGAGCTTTGATAATAGTTTATATGAGTACTTTTTTCCTTAACTCTTGAACTCTTAAAACAATAGAAGGTTGTGTGCAGCAGGAGCCCTAAGCACTCGAGGCACCTGAGTGCTCAAGAATGGAGCCCTCGAGCTAGCGCGAGCGCTCGAGCTAAAAATATGTGAAAAGATAATTTTGGCCCTGGGCTTGAAAACTCTATAAATACCAGATCTCCTTCAGCATTTATTACGTTTGCAACTCTGCATTACAAAGAGCATTGAGAGAGAGAGAGAGAGAGAGAGAGAGAGAGAGAGAGGTCTTTGTGAGTTTATATACATTCCATACACAAACACACATATAAAATTGCTTGCATGTCTTCCAATTCTTGATCCATGCACACAAACACTTGTATCACATCTCCTATGAAGTACGAGAAGTGAAGTTCAAAAGGTTTAAGAGGAGGATCAAGTCTTGATCATGCTTTGGAGAGGTATTAGAGCTTGTACTTAGGAGTTCTTAAAGATCAAGGCCACACACACACACTTATTTCTTCATGGATCAACATTTAGATCATCTAGATCTTGGTGAGTATACTTATTCACTCAAAAACATGTTTTATATAGTTATCTCGACAATCAAAGTCCATGCATGTAAAATATATGAAGATTAAAGCTTAAAATCAACTGCTAAATTAGTTACTATTTTGAAACTGTCAAACCCGAGTGCTTTGACCAAGCACGAGCACTCGTGCCCAACGAAGAGGCCAGGCCTGAGTGCTCGAGAGGTGCGAGCTCTCGAGTTCAGCAGTACTTAGAACATTAGTTTGTTGTATGTTAATTCTATGAAGATCCATGAGATGTATGATGGTACCATGAGCTGTGTTAGTTGTAACTTGAGATGTACTTGTTGATCATGCTTGCATATGCTAGAATGAAGCTATACTTTGTGCTAATTGTATCGTACTTTCTAAATGTACAATCATATAATGAAAGAAGAAGGAATCTTGGAATTTACAAAGGTGAGCGCTCGAGCACACTCGAGCGCTCGAGCTCACTGTTTCAACAAAGATCATGTTTCATATGGTTAGTGAAGGGTAAGTTGAACCAGTAGATGTACACGTGCGAGATACGTAAACTCCGAGAATAATACGAGATGTACTTAAGTATGAGAATTTCGTGAATAATGTGCATTAATGACTTGTACTGCACGTGTCATTTATGGTTACGTAAGCTGCGCTAACTCTGATCATGAGATCAATAACAATGTGGCTATAAAGAAAGCTATTCATGAGACGATCGTAACCATCGATCTGGTTCATGTGTTTGGTCTGTAAAAGACTAATGAGCTTGTGAAGTTGTCGAGATGTCGTTGTGACTGTAAGGGTAACGGTGGCAAGAGTGGTCTTACCTTAGCGGTACTGTTCGTTATAGATGCCAGACAGCCAGAGCGATGGTAGTTCCTCTTCGGTACTATCAAGGTCATTGCGATGTGATGGTTAACAATCCATTTGGGTTCAGATGTCAAGTAGGCTACACTACACCATATGGCCTCATTACTAACGGATATTTCCATTGGAAAAACTATTACTAACGGATATATCCGTTAGCATATTAGCGTTAGTAATATTACTAACGGATTTACTAACGGATATGTCCGTTAGTAACGGACATATCCGTTAGTAAATCCGTTAGTAAATCAATGGATTTCTAACGGATATATCCGTTATATCCGTTAGAAATCAACTTACTAACGGATTTTTCCAACTTATTTTAAAAGATTTATATTGAATACTAAAGGTTTGTCAACTATTACTAACGGATATATCCGTTAGTAATTTCCAAAAGAATTTAAAAAAAAACAAACGGATTTACTAACGGATATATCCGTTGGAAATATGTATAAATAAATCAATAATTTGCTTTCATGTTTCCCAAAATTTTTTTTGCATCTAATTTACAAGCATAATTAGTTGAATTGCAACATTAAAATTCTTCATGACAAAAATTGAAGAAGAAAAAAGAAAGGAATGCTATACATTTCTCAAAATTTCATTCTAATGCTCATACAATCAATTTGTGGTATTCCATTACAATTCACAAACATTTGACTGAAGGTAGAAAACAAATTTTCATTCATACTTCTCTATCTGAATCAAAATCTCCTCCCCCTCCTAGCACACCCCACGCCAACACGCATACCTTTCAAATGTATCTGAATCTAACACAAAAACACACTCTTTCAAAAAACCATTGCTTGGAAGTGGCTCTTCGAAGTCAGCTATTTTGTCCAAACGCTTCCTAGCTTTCTCTACCTGAAATCCGAATAAAACATACATTTTAAGCGAAATGAAATCAATAACTGATTGAGCTATAAACAATTCCAAGTCATATCAATTCATGTAGCCTGCCGATATTGCATTGAAAATAGCATATTCAAAACTCAATTTACTTTCAATCCAAATCTCCTTATCACTACATCAACAATTCCTTACATAGGCAAAATTTAAAAAATGCAACTTAAGTCAAGTCCCTAAATTGAACTGAAAAATAATGAACTGCTAAATTTATGTAAATTCAAGAATTATGACGGATTCCTATCACTCCACATCACCCGTTTTGGAATACCAAACATAGTAATATCCTATTTTGATTAGGCTATCCTTAGTGGACAATTTTTTTTTTTGCCAAACATCATCTATGAAAATGGTTACATATAGACATAGTCACATGAAGGCTATCATTAAGATGAAAATGGTTACATGTTGATAAATGCAGTATGAAAAACATTAGGATTAATTGTACTTTGCACCCATGAAGTTTGGATGGTTTTGCACTTTCATATTGACATAGTCACAAGGCTATTTGGACTTATTTGCCACATATGTAATATTTTAGGGACCAAAGTGCCAACTTTGAAACTTTAAGGTGCAAAGTGAAAAATACCCAAACTTTAGGTTGTCATCTAGTAAGTTACTTGAATAGTCATAGCATAGCACATGTATACTTGTCAAAAAAACAAAAGGAAAAAAAAGAAAAAAGAGAGAGAGAGAGAGAGAGAGAGAGAGAGAGAGAGAGAGAGAGAGAGAGTAGTAAATTAATATCAAGTATGCGCATAATTTCCATCTGCAAATAATACATCCCAAAAATCAAGAATTTAAATACTTACATGTATGATCAGTATAGGACACTTCACCAGCGGGATTTTGTCAATGTTCTGCATGACAAATTCAAAATCATCTTCAGAGACCTATAATTTCCTGGATGTTATGAGTAAAGAGAGTCAAATAAATATAAACAAGCATTTCACCTTGTAGATGTCAAACCAATATGTTTACTTTACAGGATAATTGACTCTTAAGCCTGATATAGTATAGGACTATGCAAAACAACGCCTCTTAGTCGAGGCAAATGAGCCGCAAGGTCCAAGTGGGGCCACTTCCAACAGATTGACCATAAAGAATGATATCTTCCTGTTTAGAACCATAGTTCTCTTCTAGACACTTGTATGCAGCTTCTATATTTGCGTAAGTACTATGGTCACTTGACTGCAGCAAAGAATACATATCGAATTTAGACTTTGCTTACAAGAATTCAGTTTGTGGGAATAAGGAGAGGAAGAAAATATCCCCCAAAAACAAAATTCAAAATAGTATTTTACCTTTCCGGATGATTGTCCATAGCCAGAGTAGTCATACCTGCATTATGCCTTAATGTCATTAGAAAGCCTTCATACACCACGTTAACTTTTTCTTGGGCTGACAGTCCAGGTAATTCAACACTCCATTCTGATTAGCTTTTAAAATGTTTGAACAAATACATAATTTTATCCCCACTACTTAATATTCGCTTGATCTTTGCATTACTCAACTGAAAATACAATTTTAGGAAAATGAAAGCTTAGTAATGGAGATTTTAGAAGTGACAGTATCTGTATAACTCACACTAACATTGCGCTAAGGCAAAAGACATTGCAATTTCCCCAAAACCCAATTTTTTTTTAGAAAAGTAGACTGCACTTTTTGCTTTTGTTGATGTTAAGATGGTAAGAAAAAGTGAAATAATGAAGTTAGAGCATATAAAACTTTAAAGGATCAGGCTTTGTAAGCACTATGGCCTAAAGCCTAAGCTGCCTATCTATTGTTTGTTCTAGAAATCAATTCAGCTAACTTGAACTTTTTTGCTTCAAGTCAAGGTGTAAAGATCCTTGAGACCTTCAAGTATCCATTGCTGCACTGTGATTGGCAAGGCATGGGCACCTTTTCACCACTGTGTAAGCACTGAGACTAATATTCCACTAGTATAGCAAATGGAGATGAAAAGAATAAAAAGAGCAATGCTAGTACATAGACTGGCAGAGATATTATTCATCTGAATGATTGATATTTATTCATAAGAAGCTTGTGTCCATGTAAAATTACAAGATCAAACACAAGATACCCACTTCTAAAATCAGCCCTTAAGTATATATATAATCTCATTCTTGCTTTAAGCCTACTGTCCAAAATGGCAATCAGTACCCTCTAAGAGAAGATTGTTGTACCTTTTAATAAGAGGATATGCACATGGAAAATAAAATTTACTCACAGAGTCTTTGTAATCAAAACTCTAATCAAAAGCACGAAGAAGCATTCGACAAGTTAAAATTAGCCACCTTTTTAAGGTGTTAGGAAGAATCGCCTCTACGTAAAGAAATGAGAAAGGAACACGAGAGATTCTCAAGATTCAGTCCATTATAAACATAATTCGGTTTTATTGATTCCAATTCTGCTCAGCCAACTAGCTAGCCTCTGTCTCTGTCTCCATCTAACACACATAAACATGAGATTCCTGCTTCAACATCATTACTGTAATCCCACCAAATAGGCAAATTGAAATAGTAGCCTTTTCACTCAATTGTGCAGTAGAATGTTTATTCATCAACTAAAAGAAAATTCTCTATCAACTATTAGGAATCCTCAAAAAGAGAAAATATGCTAACCTCAAGAACCATCAAATAGAAAAATATCATTGCTTTCGGGTGCCATTTCATTGCCCGTCACTGACAGTCACATAAGAGACAATGAACACAGTTGTGATGGCACATAGAAATTCAAAACTTGTGCTCAAATTCAAATGGATATTTTCAGTATCTGGAATAAAATTGACAAAACATTCTAAATTCAAGAAACATCAAATTTCTATCTCGATCACCAGTCTAATTTCAAAGACGAAACATACATAACACTGAGGTACTGGCAATCATAGCCAATGGGTTATCATTCCATATTCGTCTTAGGAGGTATATAACACTTGAACATATTCGTCTTTTATCACAATTACAATAATAAAGTGTTTGAATAGAGGAATTGCTACATAAGAATTAGTAATAGTAGTAACACGCTACATAAGAATTACCTAAAAAATAATCATTTTTTATTGGAACAAGAATAGGGTGTCAAATAAACAAATAGCTAGCAGTAACATTCGACATTTGGAACGTGAACTCTTCTAGAGCATTTAAAAGTTTCCACTTCAAGAATCATGTTGCACTTGGGATAAAATCCAACTCTTGCAAATACCAATGACAAATGATCGGCAAGTACCAATTAAATGCTTAGGAAAAACTAAATACATTCATATACCTTTTTTTCAAAGGTTGTTCATATCATTGAATGAGCCCCCTCCATGAAAAAGCTAAAGTGGTTGTAATTTCTGCGTGATATATATATTGAAACCCAAGAAATAACATACTTGGATCTACAAATTGGCTTGTAAGTGATTGCCAATGATTAAAAACACAGCAATCTGAAACAAGGTAACTTCTCACAGACAATGTGCTCTATGCTTAAACATAAATTTGATGAATAAGGGAGCTCAAATAACTAAAACCGCAATAAGATTTATGCCGATCAATTAGTACCACGTAAATTATGTTCAAACTCAAGAAACCTGATAATAAAAACTGGTAATTGATAAGAACATATACGTTTATGAGACTGAGCTTCACCTTGTAAAATGTCTCCACAGAAAAACTTGGGTTTGCTCCTAAAGTTACAGTGAAGTAGGTAAAATTAAGTGAAAATCTCTGCAGCAAATATGCCAGATCAACGGTCCAAATACTGCAAAGGTAACACAAAAAATATATCAAAATGTGTTCAGATTAGCAGGTAATTTCATGTCAATGATATGCTTGAATACGCACATGGAACCATTACATAGAAGTGCTGAGAGAAAAACACCAAGCATCCATATGCTAATGATTTCTATACAGGAGTGTCAAGATCAATTATATACCTTACGCTCTAAGAAACGTTCAATGATATAGCATATGCAAACAAGAGCCAATCTATATCATTCAAGCATTGTTTACCAGTATAAAATAGATATAAAAAAGAGAACCCTTATATAGTCAATAGTCATGGACTGAAAAAGTTATGGCAAAAAAAAAAGAGTCAATTTCCAAGCACTAATAGATATATCAGTATTTTTACATATTATTACCACTCCATGATCTTTAGCAACATGCTATTGATTGATCTCTCGCCAACAACTTCATGGCCAAGCCTTTATGCAAAGCAATCACACAATCAAGACACTTGATACAGTACCTCATCTTAAACTTTTCTCAGAAACTAATAGATTTAGCCATAGAAATTTTAAATTCTACTCACCTTTCATTCTTTTGTCCATGGAACAAAGTTATGAAGAAAGTCCTTTGATTCAAACCTTATGCAACTTGTGTGATGCTCATCCCTCTCTCCCAAATATTTAGGAATGCAAAATCTCTAGGTTATTTAGTTATTCTTGTATCTGTTACATAATTTAGCAACCAATTCTATATCTAGGTTCTTTAAGAAAAAAAATACAAGGGGGGCACCCATTGGTGAGAATGATGTCCATTGCACCTAGAAGGAAAACCAAAAAACTGATCGGCACACACACATGTTGATAAATCCACCCATTCCCATCAACGCAAAGGAGACAATCACATCTGTTTTCTGTTGCTAATATTAGTGTTCCAAAGTAAGCCTTCTTTTTCCTTTATTTCAATAGCTTAGACAACACAAATTTATCACTAAGAATTCAATGTCTTAGTTCAAACTAAGTATGAATCTCAGAGTGGTTAAAAACAGACCCACAACTATAAGCATAGAGAAATCATTTGGGGCAGCAAATAGGAAGGAGGGGGGGGGGGGGGGGGGGGGGGGGGGACGAAGGAAACAGAGGTGCAGAGCTTAAAATTTTCAGGGATTCCAATAGAGAATGTAAATGGATTTTGGAACTAGTAATGGTATAAATTTAAATTCTGGAATTGAGAATTAGTGATCAACATGGGAAAACCCCAATCTGGTGCAAAAAGTGACCATGTTGTAATTAGGGTCCAAAAGATGGATACCAGAGTAGGCTGATTGAAGAACCGGGAAGATTGGGTGCACAAAAATGGCTTTTCCAAGCTACACGAAGCTAGTTGTGTTGGTAATGCCCTCACTGAAATGACGAATTTGATTAAGGGCTCCAAATTTGCAAAATAACTGAAAGACATAAAAGGAAAAAAAAAGAAGTAATTTCTCGAGTCTGTTTGTTTTCTATTAAAATTGTGTAAGGCAAAAGGAAAAATGATTTTAAAATACAGTCTGTAAACACATTTTATTTTTATATGCCTTTGCACCCTACATATACACAATATATATACATATATGTATATGCAGGGAGGGATAAAAAAAACGAACCATGGAAGAAGATTTAGACATTAGGAACCAAATTAGCGAGAAATTGAATTAGCTACTGAAAATTGACGATCTCCCTAAATCAAACCCTTATCTTAGGAAGAAAATCAAAATATGTAGTGGGGGTATTAAATCAAACCCTAACTTATAGATCTATGATATAGATGAAGTGGTGCTTCTAGAAAGAATATAAGAGGAGTAGATCTACAAAAAAGAAGATGAAAATCAAACCCAAACTTGTAGTTGCAGATGGAGAAGAAGAAAAAGGTATAGATATAGGAAGAAAAAGATGTTACCTTATCGGAGCAGAGCGAACGGCGGACGGTAGACGGTGAACGGAGGAATGACGGACGACAGATAGAAGGTGAGAGTGAGAGAGAGAGGGAGACGGGGAGAGAGAGGTTTGGTTCGTGATTAAGGTTAGGATTGAGGGAGAGAGAAGAAGAAGATGGAGAGAGAGAGAGAGAGAGAGAGAGAGAGAGAGAGAGAGAGAGAGAGAGAGAGAGAGAGAGAGAACCATTGAACCAAAGTTACCAAACAGATGGATCATCTCTCAGTAAAGGGGAGAGTGTAATTCCCTAGTTTAGGCGGGGGGAATTTTTTGTGAAAATTTTGTAATTCGCTATTTAGAAAATTGCCACCGTGTTTTAATTTTTAAAATTTTATTTACAAAGTTGCCACCGGCTCTGATTTTTTATTAAAAAAAATTCACTAAAAGAAAAATACTAACAGTTTATTTCTAACAGATATATCCGTTACTAATTACTAACGGATATATCCGTTATAAATCTTAAAAGTTGTCCGTTAGAAATATGGCCATATGGTGTAGTGCTATTTGGGGCTAAGATGACAAGTTAACCAAGGCTGAATGGAATAAGATGGGGTTACTCATTAATGAGGTCAATTGAGCTAAGATATTAAGTAAGTGGGCAGTTAGGCTAAATATGACAAGAGATATCAAGTGGCCAGTTGGGCTAAAGATTATAAGAGGGTAACCCATCGGCTATGTGGACTAGAATATTCCAGGCCAATGGCACTTGTACCAGAATGCATGCAATTAGTCAAGTTTATATAGATTGGACATACAGTCTAAAGTAAAGGAGAGATTGGGCTTGTGGTCCAAAGATTGGATCGGTGATCTGTAAGTCGAATCGTAAGAGATTGAACCTATGGTTTAAAGTGGATTTGTCAAGTCTGATTGGACCAATAGTCCAAAGTGATCAATCAGTTGATGTCATTCGTACTTCCAAGAATGAATACTGTCGTTGAGTGCTTCATAACGTATGAGTCGTGATGAGATTAAGATTAAGCGAGACTTAATGTAATTTTTTCTAAAGTATAATGAAAAGGAACGGTTTACTTCTTAACGAGATTAACAATGTTTTTGAAGCTTGTTCGAGTGTAGTAGGTTTACTCACTCAGCTTGTTGTAAAGCTGACGACTTTCAAGTCCTGGGCAATCAAACGTCCAGATCTTGTAGAAGCAAAGTACCCGGAAGAAGAGTACACCGAGGAAGACTATGGCTTTACGAGTTAGCTGTCGGAAGCTAGAGACTTTTGTTATTATCTTTTGTTTTATATCGGAGGCATTAGGTGTCAAACTTATTACTATGTTGTCGGGCTTATGCCCAAGATACTATTCTCTTTTCTTTTCCCTGCTCTATGATGATGTAATAATGAAGTGTATAATACCGTTGTTGATGGTTATTATATAAGTATGCCTAAACCACCGTGCTTATTGGTGCTGCTTGTTATTTATTTATCAGTTTTGTGTTTTGTTGTGGATAGTCATGAGATACTTAACGTGCCATGGACCTACGGAGCCAAAAGAGAAAATGTTTAAACTTTTGCTATTTTGACTACTCCGGGGTATGACAATGTATGTGACATGCATTGAGATTTAATGCTTAAAATCTATTACTAAATTAGTTATTATTTTGGAACTACTAAACCCGAGCACTTGGACCAAGCGCGAGCGCTCAAGCATAATGAACGAGCCAGACGCGAGCGCTCGGACCAAGCGGGAGCGTACGAGCTTGATAGTATTTGGAAGGATAGTTTGTTATATATGTAATGAGTTATGCTAAGTTTGGTTATACCATGAGCTGCGATATTTGGACCTTGGGTTGTACTTGATATATATACTTCCATATGCTTATTAGAAGTTGTACCTTATGTTATTGGGGTAGTACTTTAGTAATGTATCACTTTATGAAGAAAAGAGGGAGAATTATTCTTAACTTAATGATGCAATGAATCGATAGAACTGTTATGAGCAAGAATTACAAGAACAATAATGTGATGCACTTAAGTGCACAACCCTGAGAATAATGTGCTCTAACGACTTATACCATGTGAGTTATTTGTTAATGATGCGGAACAAGTGAAAATGTTAATAACAAGATGTTCATATCCATCGGTCTAGTCTCTTGTGTTTCGTTCGTTTGCTTGGTAAGTTCGAGAAAGAGTAAAGAGTTTGGGTTCAGTTGTTGAGGTGGTTAATAGTCGATGGGCTGACGTCAAGCAAGTGGCCAATTGGGGCAAGATGATGCATTAACCAAGGCTAAATGGAAAAAGATTGGGATTACCAAGTAATGAGGCCGTAAGGCAGATGTCAATTAGCCATTTGGGCACGATGACAAGAAAATAGATGTCAATTAGCCATTTAGGCTCGATGACAAGATGGTAACCCATGACCGAAATGCGGCGATATTCCAGGCAATGACATTCGTGTCGGATACATGCAAGATCGAGTTGGTAAGTGATTGGGCCTATGGTCCAATGATTAGATCGGTGATCCAAAGAGTTGAGTTGTAAAGATTGAACCTGTAATTCAAAGTAAAGTGGTAAGTTTGTAAAGATTGGACTAATAGTCCAAAGTAATCTGTCAATTGATGTCAGCTATGTTTCAAAGATCTGAGTGATATCATTGAACGTTTCATAAATGAACGCATCACCTCGAGATTAGAATAATCGAGACTTAAAGGCATGTTTTCATAAAAGTAGAAAAAATGGAACGCTTACTTTCTTAATGAATTAACAAGTGTTTTCTGAGCTTGTTCAGTGTAGTAGGTTTACTCACTCAACTTTCAGTAAAGCTGATGACTTTTACGTCCTAGACAATCAAATGTCTAGATCTCACAGAGACTTATTACCCGAACGAGGAGTATGCTGAGGAAGAATATGAGTTTGTAGGCTAGTTGGCGGAAGTGAAGACATTTTATCTTTTGTTAGTAGTTAAGGCATTAGATGCCGATCTTATTATTATTACTTTGTTGTAGGGCTTTATGCCGGGGATAATATTATCTTTCCTTTTCTTCTCTATGGGTTGTAATAATGGATTTAAGACTCTGATGATGTTTAATATTATGTAAGCCTAGAACCACCATGCTTATTGTTTATTGCTTTTATCTTTGATCTTTCTTGTATGGACAAGCACGCCATCCTCAAACTAGTTATGTATCCACTGGTCCAAAGGTGGAAATTTAAAATTTTTCCTTACTTTGCTATCCCGGGGTGTGACAGGGATTTTTGGTATCAAAGCTCTAGGTTTAGTCGTGCTTGTTGATTGTCCTACACATTTGAGCCTTAAGATACCTTGCGCTAGTACTGACTATAAGATAGTTTCATTTTTAGGGCAGCATGGAGCCAGTTTTCATAGAGGATGCGTTGGAAGATACTTCTTGTTTCCCAAACACCTTCAGCTCACTAATCAGGAGCTATATTACCAGAGGGTCAGATTACATGCATAGTGTCTGGTTGAGGATGATTTTTGGAGAGCTATACACAATGATGGTGTTCAGGACTTGGAGAGGGTACGTGTTGAGGCTCTACACTGAGTACTCACTCTCTTACGAGTCGATCAAGAGATGGAATCTATATAATGAGATATTCTGCATTATCAGGGGATTATGGCCCGAGTCACACATATGCCACCAGTTCATGCTGCTCAACCACTGCCACCACCACCAGCAGTATAGCCAGTACCTACAGAACTAGTTGAACCTGAGCTAGAGCAGGACGATGATGACGATGTTGACCAGAGGAGGACCCTACAGAGGAGGGTAATGGAGGTAAGGATGAGCCTGAGGATGATTCTGATGATGAGCCCGAGAGTGAGAGGGACCACCATGATGACCAGAAGGTGGAGCATGAGGATGACCACGAGGGCGAGCCTAAGGAAGACGAGGATGGGCATGAGAATGACCACGTAGATGAGCAGAAAGGAGAGCCGGAGGAGGACTCCGATGAGAAAGAGGATGATGATCAGGGGGAGAGGCCATGCCTATGGACGATGCCGAGGGTGAGGAGCTCTAGGTGATTCAGGAGCCTTAGGGTTTTGCCGCAGGATCGATCCCACCATAGTAGGTAATTAATGGAGGTTGGTTACCCGTAGACGAATAGATACCAAATGTTCAGCCTGAGGATGACCTAATTTTTGAGATGGTTGATGAGTTTGATTTGTGGCTAAACTAGGTGCCACCAGAGGAGATTGATGTTCCAACTAATGAGCTGCCTTTGTTTAAGTTAGACATGGAGGACTTCTGGGATTGGATCCCTAGGATCTAGATTCTTTTTATGTTTTGTTGATTAGGGCATGTAGCCTACCTTCTTTTGTGTACATAATGTATATAATTTTGATGGTAGTGGTATATGTGTAGATGTGATGTAAATACCTTTACCATACCATATTGTAAATGTTCTTTGATTATGTATATCAACAGCATGCTTTTGCCGATTATTATTTCTGAGTGTTCGTCCCTACTAGCTATTCATGGTTATGGCTTTGAGTGTTGATTGTCTTACCTTGTGATTGTCATATCTTGCTTCGAGGGCTGGTGGGTAATGTTGGGTTGATCGTGTAGATTGATGATATGACCGACGGAACAAGGAATGCAAGGAATTGACGAGGAAGAGCCCCCATCCCCGAGAACATGGATCTTTCTGGAGCTTTTGAAGCTTTTCTGTAATGCTTAGAGTATATAATCGATGATCATCATGGAAACCGCAACAACAACAATAACAATAACAACAATATAGCAAACCACCAAGGTGCACCTCTGGCACTGATCACTGGAGATAATTTACTTGAGAGATTCAGAGCTCTGCGACCCGATATGTTCGATGGAATCGGTAAAGCCTGGCAAGCTAATAAGTGGCTAGGAAATATGGATTGTATTTTCGAAGAAGAGAAGCGTCGTTTAGCTACATTCTAGCTAACCTGTGCTGTTGGCAATTGGTGGGAGTCTGAGAAATCAACAATGGGAGCTGAAGTGTCAGAGAGGATGGCGTGGACTGCATTCAGGGAGAAGGTTTTGGAGAAGTGCTTTCCTGAAGAAGAGAAGGATTAAATAGAGAGGGAGTTCATGGACTTGACCCAGTGCAACATGACCGTGCATGAGTACACTACGCAATTCAAGAGGTTGTCTCGTTTCACTCAGCATCATATAGATACTCCACAGAAGAAGATCAAGAGATACAACAGAGGGTTGAATTCCCATTTTTGCCACATGATGTTGGGACATCTGAATACGACATTCGAGGCATTGGTGAGATTGGCATCCGGGTTGGAGAAGATGGATGTCAAGGACCTAAGCAATCGGTTACCCGACCCCCTATGAGAGGAAATTTTGCGCTAAGACCCTCGAGCCACTTTTAATAAAGAGGACATGGAATGGAGAGATGAAGCCTCAGATGACCTTCCTCGTAATTAACCAGCTGTACCACAAGGATAACTTGCTGCTACCAGAGGAAAGCTGGGGAATTGCTATAACTGTGGAACACTAGGGCATCTTTCCAAAGACTGCCGATGCCCAAAGAAGAATCTTCACTCTGACATTGTCTACTATAACTGCGGTAAACTAGGACATGTTGCTAGAGATTGCCGAGCACCTCCAGGTGGATACTATGGAAAAACCACTCAAGCGAGGCTCAACCCGAGCATTCCTGAAGAAGCTGGCTACGAAGAGGAGGAAAGCACCGTAGAATATGGAAGGTACTTTCTTGCTTGATCATCGGATTAGAGTTTTGTTTGATATGGGAGCTACAAATTCGTTTATTGCCTTTAGACTTGTTTTGAAGTTGAGATTAGAACCCTAACTGCTTAAGGATGCTCTTAACGCTGTCTCGCCCTTAGGAGTAACTATTAAGTAGAGTAAGGTGTGCAAGGGTTGCACATGGACGTAAAAAATGCCCTTTAACCATTAAAGGTCTAGTTCTTCCTGCTGATTTGATCGTGTTGACAATGAAGGAATTTGATGTAATTCTTCGAATAGACTGTCTTACGAAGTATCATGCCATGTTAGATTGTACTAGTAAGTCAATTCTGTTCTCTGTAACAGGGAACGTACCTTTCTATTTTCAGTGCGACCCCTTGGGTGATGCATTATTAACTAGACATCTGGCTGTCGTGGAGAGTTCTAGTGTTGAGAATTCTGTAACCCAGGTAGTGCATTATTAACTAGACATCTGGCTGTCGTTGAGAGTTTCTGGAAGTATTTCAAGATATCACTGGACTACCACCGAAGAGGGATATCGATTCTGTATAGAATTGGCACTAGGAACATTGCCAATCTCTAAGACCCCGTACCGAATGGCTCCAACAGAGATGCAAAAGTTAAACAAGTAAGTCCAAGAATTGGTGGATTTGAGATTCATTCGGCCAAGTACATTACCTTGGGGAGCGCCAGTGCTATTTGTGAAGAAAAAGGACGGATCGCTTAGACTTTGAATTGACTATCGAGAGTTAAACAAGGTCACGATCAAGAACAAGTGCCCCCTCCTGCGGATAGATGATTTGTTCGACCAGTTACAGGGAGCAATGACTTTCTCGAAGATAGACCTACGATCATGATATCATCAACTGCTCGTTTGACTAGAGGATATACCAAAGATTGCTTCAAAACCAGATATGGTCATAATGAGTACTTGGTGATGTCGTTTGGACTTACTAACGCCCCTGTAGTATTCATGGATATAATGAATCGGGTATTTCAACCATACTTGGATCAGTTTGTGATCGTGTTCATCGAAGACATTTTGATTTATTCAAAGATGAAGGAGGAGTACGAAAGGCATGTTCGAATTGCATTACAGATGCTCAAGGACCATTAGTTGTATGCTAAATTGAGCAAGTGTGAGTTCTGGATAGAAGAAGTCAAATTCTTGGGGTATGTAGTCTCTTTGAAAGGGATTTTAGTAGATTCCTCTAAGATTGAAGCAGTCTTAGGTTGGAATAGGCCATCTAATGCTATGGAAGTAAGGAGTTTTCTTGGATTAGCAAGTAGCTACTGAAGATTTGTAGAAGGATTCTCGAAGGTAGCTGCACCATTGACCAGTTTGACAAAGAAGGATTCGAAGTATGAATGGTTAGACAAGTACGAACGTGCTTTCCAAGAATTGAAGGAGAGGTTGACATCAACCCCAGTGCTTACCATGCCAATGAAAAGAGATTTACTATCTACAGCGATGCTTCTTATCAAGGACTTGGATGCGTGCTTAGACAAGAAGGAAAAGTGATCACCTATGGATCATGACAATTGAAACCGCACAAGGTTGACTACCCAATGCACAATATAGAGCTAGCAGCTATCATTTTCTCTCTCAAGACTTGGACACATTATCTGTTTAGAGAGAAGTTTGATTTATTTTCTGACTATAAGAGCCTCAAATACTTGTTCTCTCAGAAGGAGATGAATATGAGACAACGATGTTGGATGGTGCTGCTGAAGGATTATGACTGCACTTTGCAATACCACCCTGGTAAAGAATGTAGTCACCGACGCTTTAAGCAAGAACCCTTGCAGTAGGATTGTTTCTTTGATGATCAGAGAGTGGCAAGCATTAGAGACTTTAACTGAATTTGATCTTCAAATTGGTGAATCAGAGGAAGGAAGACACTTTGCATGCCTTATCGTCAAACCAACTCTTATTAATAGAATTATTGAAGCTTGAAAGAAGAATGAAAGACTGCAACAATGGTTTGAGAAATGGTAACTAAGGATCCGGAGGAATGGAGAATTAGGCAAGACGGAAGCCTCCGATTTGAGAAAGACTTTGGGTGCCAAAGGATGAAGCTTTAATAGAGTAAATGATGAATGAAAGGTCAAGATTGACAATTCATCCAGGGAGTATGAAAACGTATAAGGATTTGAAGAGAAATTTTTGGTAGGGAGGCATGAAGAGGGACGTTGTAGAGCACTTTCAAAGTGTTTTACGTGCCAGTAAGTCAAGGCAGAACATCAAAAGCCCTCAGAACTTTTACAATTGCTGCCAGTACCAGGATGGAAGTGGGATCACATTTCCATGGACTTCGTTGTGGACTTGCCAAGGTTGCAACAAAACTATGATGCTATTTGGGTAGTCGTGGACCGACTCACTAAGTTGATGCACTTCATCACGTACGACATGAAGTATCCAGTTGAGAAGATGAGCTGACTCTACTTGTAATAGATTGTTCGACTGCACAGCGTGCCCATTTTGATTATTTTGGACCGTGATTCGCGTTTCACAGTCAGATTTTGGGAGAGTTTGCAAGCAACTATGGGAACTTACTGAAGTTGAGTTCTGCATTTCATCCACAGACCTATGGACAGACGGAGTGGATGAATCAGGTATTGGAGGATATGCTACAAGCATGCGTGATTGACTTTGAGAAAACCTAGGAGACACATTTGCCGCTTATAGAGTTTTCTTACAACAACAGTTATCATTCAAGCATTGAGATGGCACTGTTCGAAGCGCTACACGGAAGACCTTGTCGTTCGCCTCTTTGTTGGGCAGAAGCTAGAGAAGGCAAGCTTTTGGGACCAGACATGGTTTAGGAAACCAATGAAAAGATTAACATTGTCAAGGAGTGGATGAAGGCAGCCCAAAGCAACAGAAGAGTTATGTGGATAAGCGTTGGAAGGACCTGGAATTCTATATTAGAGACCACATTTTGCTGAAAGTTTCTCCAATCAGAGGACTGGGGAGATTCGGATAGAAGAGAGGGAAGCTTTTTCCTTGCTACATTAGACCTTTTGAGATTCTCGAACACGTGGGAAAGGTTGCCTACAGATTAGCATTGCCACCAAAGATGTCCGAAGTACACAACGTGTATCACGTCAGCATACTAAGGAAGTATGTGCACAGATCAATGCACAAGATTGACTTCAAAGACATCGAGGTGGACAGTAGAGTGACGTATACCAAAAAACTAGTGCGAATCTTATGGAGAGAGATCAAGGAGCTGAGGAAGAAGGAGATCCCATAGGTGAAAGTTCAATAGAAACATCACGATGAACACGAAGCTTCTTGGGAAATGGAGTCCATTATGCGAGAGAAGTACCCGGAGTTGTTTATTGCGTCTTAGCTCAAATTTTAGAGACGAAATCTTTTGTTGGGTGGTGGAGAGATGTAACACCAGCCTTTTTACCTTTATCAGTAGATGGATGTATTTCAGTATTTCTGTATTCGTGTATGTTAGTTACGATCGTGTATGGAGTAACCTGGATGAGTAGTTCTTATAGATGTCTCTACTTGAGCCTTGAATCTTTAAAATAAAAGAAGGATTGTTGAGCCAGGAGGCCCGAGCGCTCGAACCTTGGTAGTGCTTGAGGCTCGAGCTTAAAAAGGGGTGAAATGACTATTTTGACCCTGGGTCTGAAAAAGTCTATAAATACTAGCATTTTTCAGCATTTTTCAGCATAGAAACTTGGGGCTCGTTTGTTTGCTGGATAAATAAAGGGTATTGGACTAAAATAGTCCAATACGGGTCAATGATGTATTTGTTTAGCAATTTTCGGTATAAACTAAGGATAATAATGTCTCTAATTAACGTTAGTACTGCCTAGGAGGGATAAAATAATACCAAAATGGGGGTAGTATTAAAAATCTCGGGGATAAGGGTTAGTGGTATTGTGATGTAAAATGACAAAGCTGTCCCTTCCAAATAAAAGAGTCTCTACAAACCGGATGGAGTATTTGTCTCATTTTTTGAGAGATAGAGAGAGAAGGAGAAGGAGGTGCAACACAGACAAAGGAGAAGACCCAGACAACGAAGGAGAAGAAAAAGGAGAAGACAAAGGAGAAGATACAGACCACGACGAAGGAGAAAACGAAGGAGCCGATCTTCATCATTGTTGCGGATTTAAGGTTCGTTAACATTAGATCTCATTTTTTGTGGTTAGGGTTTTTGCAGATTCACTCAAAAAAATGGTAGATCTAAGCATATATGACCTTTTCTCGTTTAGATATACTGAATATTGTTGATAATGTAAAAGTTTTGCCATGGATTAAACTTAAAATTGCAGATCTATGTTAGTTTTTGGGTTTTATGCCATCTCTCTCTCCTCCCCTATTCTGTCCATATTTTTTCTCCCTAGACATCATTTTCTATTCAATCTAAGAAAGCTAAGAGTTTCAAAATTTGTTCTAAGTTATGGTATAATCAACTGTGAATGCTCTTAATTATTTCTTGAATAAAATATATGCAATATTTGCAAGATTGATGTATGTGTGTGTATATATATATCTAATAATAACTGAAGCTTTCACTGCTTGGTCATGCTTGTGAAAGCATTGTATTAGGAAAATATTTGTAGTTCATATTGTGTGAGTAAAATTAGCCTCACGGCTAAATCACAAAGCATTTTGGGTTTTATGAGATTTGTGGTTTATTTATGAGATTTGTGTGTGTTTCTGTTGTAAATAATTCTCAAGAGTCCATTCTATTTATGCCATCTAACCTTAATTTTTTAACATCTGGACATTTGAACTTTTACAAAGTAGAGCAATGGGTTTTGTTTTCTCTTTTATCCTTTTGAACACATAATTAAGTTGGACTGCAATAAATTGTACACCCATAATAGTATGTTGTTTCTTTATGTAAAATGCTCATTATCATCAATGATCTGTACCCTTTTTGGTATCATGAAGCTAAGTATCTCAAGAATTCAAGAATCTGTTTGGAAGCTCATTATCTCAATTTGTAATTCATGTTTTAGTTTCAACCTAATATATATATCTCTCCCATGTAAATTTTGTATTGGTTTTAATATGTTTTTTCTTGTATGTGCAGAGAAATTTTGCTAATTAAATGCTCAAAGATGGGAAACAAAGGACAATCGCATTGAACTTGGTGGTGTATTATTGAGCTTGATTGGATGAGAGTGTATTTGTTGTCAGGCTAAGTGCTGGTGAAATAACAGTTCATTGAAGAATTCATGTTCTGTATTGTTCTGTTTTGATTATTTTTTTTTGAATTAGATTTTTTTGCAAAGTATGTTCTTCTTCCACATCTATACATGTTTGTATTATATATGTTTGAATATACATGTTTGTGTTAAAGTTGTTCTTCTTCCAAATTGATATAATGTTCTTCTAGTACATTTTTTTTGTAAAACATGTTCTTCTGCAAAACATGTTCTTCAACAGGATTTGTTTTTTGTATCATATTGTAGACACCCCATTTTGTTGGCTATCAGATTTAGGAGACCCATACCTTGGTGGTTCACAATGATCGAAAAAGACTTAAAAGGACTCCTGGAAGTTAGTTCTATTTCTCAAAATGCTCAGAATGACCAAAATGCCCCTGAAAGCCCGAAAACTCCCAGATTTGGACCAAAAGTTTTGGAAACATGCTATGTCATAAGAAAAGTAAGAAAATGAGTTTTTAAGTAAAATCAGATGAAATCGTCAGCTCCAAGAGACCCCCGGAAGTCCCGAAAGTTCCCGGAAAGTCCCCGTTGATTGGTTTGACCTAGGTTTGACCGGTTTGACCGAAATCATCTGAATTCGCCAAAAAATTCCAAGATCAATTTGGATCATGTGAAAGTACTAAAATGAGTTTTAAAAGAAAATTGGACGAAAACGTCAGCTCTTGGGAGCTCCTAGAGGTTCCTAGAACTTCTTGGAGGTCCCCAGTTTGACCAGCTTGACCAAAAGTTGACTTTAAAATCAGAGCACCGTATCATTTTTTCAAATATTTTTCATGGATACTAGAGGTCAATAGTTTTCCAATGGTATATTGCACATAATTCCTGGATTTAAAATGAATTTATTATGGATTTCTAAAGGTGAAAAGGCGATCAAATAAGCTTTTATCACGAATACCGTAAACCTTTTAAAATTAACCTAACTCCGAAATATTTTATATAGAAAGTAGACTCTGTTACCTTTCCAACGGTATATCATAAGCTCAGTTTGGAGTTCGTATGCATTTTCTGTGAATTTCGGACGAAATAGGGCCTTTTCGCGAATACCGGAACCTCTGGGGGCCTAAATACAATTTTTTGGACATCTGAGGAGCAGTGTCGCAGTGGCACTGGGCTACTACTGCGGTGGCACATGGCCAGTGCCGCGGTGGCACTCAACCCTCGCAGAGTCCATTTTTGTAATTTATTTGGGGGTCCAATTTGATTAATTAAAAACCAAAGCGATGTAGTTTTATGTTCACAGATGTTTGGGACCAATGGGAGTACTTCTAAAACCCCAAAACCACCCCAAATTAGCCTATATAAACCCCCCATTACTCTTCATTTTGAGGGGGCCAAGTGCAAAACTTGAGAAAGTTTCAGAGAGAAAGAGAGATATAGATAGGTTTAGAAGAGAGAAAGGGAGCTTCTCCCACTGATTTTCTATAGAAATTGAGTTCTAAACTCAAGTTCTTCCATCATTCTTCTATGTACTTCATCATCAATACACCCAACCACCATTTTTCTAAGCATTCATGAGTTAGGGAGCTACTTCCATGTCCAAATGTCAATATCTATAAGTAAAACACCAAGCTACAAGTCAAAAATCACATTGATTATCATCTATTGATTGTTATTTACTAGCTTGTTCATATTATGTTCATCTCTTCTTAATCTAATTTCTTTTTTTTTTTATTTATTTTTCTTTATTTACTTACTTTCTCTTCATCATCTAAATGATGACATGAAGTTTGAGGTGAGTGAATTCTTATGGATAGTAGCTCTTGGCCTCAAAAACATGTTTAATAGATGATGATTATAACTTCAATGCCTCCAAGGTATCCTTGAAGTTATGTTCATAATAAAAATGAATCTCTCCAGTAATATTGGGGGTTCTTGATGATGAGTTTGATGTTGATATTCCAAGAGGTCATAATCTCTATTTGATGTTAAAAAAATATAATTTCAAAACCTCTATTTCAAAACCCCTCTCAAACCCTCTCATTTTAATCTCAAGAAAGAAAACTCAAGTTTTTTCCCAAAATCTTTAAAACAGTGAGTTAAAACAGTGAATGATCTGAGCTCAAAGATTTCTCTAGAACTCAATACTCAATGTATGGATGCAAGGCCACTTGGAATGTCTTCCTAACTCATTAGGGAACACCCATGATTTTTGGTTTGACTTGGAAGCACTTGAAAGGGGTCCATTTTTTTCCAAACATTCCATCCAAACATTCTACCTCTGCTGTCACAGCAGCTAGGTTGATTTTCAACTTGTTTTTACAGAAAACGTTTCCAAAAAGAGTGGTCCCAAACTATATTTCCCTTACACTTCAGTGTCTTAGGGAACTTTCTGTATAATATGGGCCTCTAGGTCTTTTGTTTTAATTTTCTAAGATTTTCTAACATTTCAGTCGACAGTACGGACTCTGTTTCTGAATAACCTCTATTGTTTATATGATTTCTCTCAATATGTGAGTTATTAAAGATTGGCTTTTGGGGTTGTGTTCTAGACACAATAAGGAAGATCTCCATAAAAATCATGCATTGAAAACATTCCTAACCCCTCTTTTTAATTTCCAAAAGTTCATGTTACTGTTCTGTCCACTATTCACAGCAAACACACTTTTACTTCCATCCTTTGATTTGGTGCTTACATGCACTCCAAATTAACTCATGTCTTAGGAAGTAGTTCATACTACATTTGTACATATCCCATGATGATTTCCTTCATTCATTCATACACATTATAGACTTCTAAGTCATTTCAGGAATCCATGAACACAAAACACACTACAACCTTTGCACATTCTAGGATCATACATTGCATTCATGCAAGATTTGGGATTTTTGTAACTCCTAATCTAAGAAGATAATAAGGAATGATCATGATCACACGTTCATGCTTCCCCTCGATCTAATCCTCCTTTCTCATCCGTCCCGGGGATTGAGAGATCTTCTTTTCTCAAAGATTAACTTGCATCATTCTAGCTTGCTAAGCATCCTTGTTTTTTTTTTTTTTTATTTATTTGTTTCAAGAACAATTCATGTCCCCTTAGATTAGGAAAACTTGATTACTTGATATATGATTAGACGATTTTTCCTAGGTTTCTTTGTGTGATCTTTCACTTTACATTGTGTGATATTTGGCTTAGATCTTATGGATGATATCTTATCTTTCGATCTTCCATTTCAAGTTTCTTATGTGATGTAATATACCTATCATAAATATTAACTGTCGAACCAAACATAGTATAAGATGATTATTTGGATGCTAATTGAGGCCCGTCGAGAAACGGGGCGAGTTGAGGGTGTTTTAGTCGTGACAAAGGCTCCTTCCTCTCTCGTACCAAAACCCCGAGCCAAGTTCTTTGGTTATCCGTTTGGGTGAGTCAAAATTAGGTTTCTTGGTTCCTTAAAGACCAAGTGGTGACTTTGTATCTATTTTCAACAGACCTTTTCTTTTCCTTTCAAAACAATTTCACACAATCAAGAAGTGGAATTCTGCGTGTCCACAATCTGGCGACTCTGTTGGAGATCTTTATTTTCATAACAAAATAATACAGAGGTTTGACTCATAAGATGCATCCTTAAAATCATCTTTTTACTGTGTCTGGTTTACCGCATTGCACTTCTGCATTTCCCCTCCGACTGTGTCTGAAACGTGGCGCTGACATTGTTTAGGTCTTGCTGTGCCAGGGCACAAGTCACCGTTGATACTATACCTGAGGAGTGAACATAAAAGATGAGCAGTGCACCATTTATGATAAAGACACATTTAATTATGCTAATTTGGGCATTTCATGTCGTTACTTTTGTCGAGTCAATCCTTCTTTGGTTGAGTCAGTGATAATCTAATCGAAACTGTATCAGAGTTCAAGATTCATACAAACCAATTCAATTTTCCTTGTCATCGTTGTTGCTGTCAAGTCCATTTGTCCTAATGGTCTCAAATGTGTGGGTTTAAAGTGATTACTAATTATAAAACTTGTGGATACAAGCAGAAATTCCAAACACCATTACTGCACTAATCAAGTCTACAACATGATATGAGTCCCAAGACCCTCGAGCATTGGTGATACCCCCAATCACCGTCACTTGTCTTCATAAATCAGTTCATAAGATACACTGGCTATCTTCTACTAGCTCCTCAGCAACCAAGCCATAATTGTGTCACGAATGTTCTTCATCCCCAGCTGAATTACTCTATTCACAATGCAACCATTCTTTCCCTAGCCGAATCTTTTCATTCCCAATAGAGCTAGTTCATCTCTAGAAGAGTGTCCTGAACAAATATGGTGTATCATAGTCAAGACTACATCCTTTCCTCAGAAGAAAGAGTTGTTCATCCCCAGTAGATTCAATTTAATCCCCAGCAGGCATATCAATTCGTCAGTTCTTTTGATCACAGTTAGTCCAACCGTTGGTCCAAGCTATGACAGTCACAGTAGTTCACTGTTGACTCGTCATCTCGATTCGTACATCATCAGTTCAATCCATCACAGTCACAATAGTTCACTGTTGACTCGTCATCTCAATTCGTACATCATCAGTTCAATCCATGACAGTCACAGTAGTTCATTGTCAACTCGTCATCTCGATTCGTACATCATCAATCTATGACAGTCACAGTAGTTCACTGTCGACTCGTTATCTTGATTCGTACATCATCAATTCATGACAGTCATAGTAGTTCACTGTCGACTCGTCATCTCAATTCGTACATCATCAGTTCAATCCCTAATAGTCATAGTAGTTCACTGTCGACTTGTCATCCCGATTAGTACATCGTCAGTGCTTCTGATCACGGTTAGTCCAACCGTTGATTCAGTCCATGACAGTCATAGTAGTTCACTGTCGACTCATCATCTCGATTCGTACATCGTCAGTCCTTCTGATCATGGTTAGTCCAACCATTGATTTAATCCATGACAGTCACAGTAGTTCATTGTTGACTCATCATCTCAATTCGTACATCGTCAATCCAATCCATGAAAGTCATAATAGTTCACTGTCTACTCGATTCGTGCATCGTCAATTCATTAATCATCATTAGTTCACCATAACTCTTATTCAAAATATGTCGTGTTCATCATCCCCTCTAGATTGAGGCAAATATGTTGTCATCAGCCTTCTAGATTGAGGCAAATGCTTCGGTGTCAACCCTCTAATTTGAGGCAAATCCTTCGTTGTCAGCCCTCTATATTGAGGCAAATCTGTTGTCATCAACTCTCTAGATTGAGGCAAATCCTTCGTTGTCAGCCCTCTAAATTGAGGTAAATCTTTTATTATAGACCCTTTAGATTAAGGTAGGACTTTTGCATCCACCAGTTATCTCGGACTACCCCATTTACTCTTTGATATCTGGGACTGCCAATTCTGTCAATCATTTTAGGGTTTCCATGTCCATCATTAGTGCTTCCACGTCCGTCAATCATCTTGGAGGCCTGAATAGGCTTTTCGGACCGACCATTGCAAGATTTTATCAACCGTGAGAGATCGAAGTTGAATCCTGGTTCTCAGTCAAGAATTAAAATAGTTAAGAGAGATTCTCAGAGAATCCCATACCATCCCCAACAGAACCTGAACCAAATTTCCAGATTGGTCATCATAAAAATCGGCCAACGATTAAAAAACACTGCCCGCAGTCAAAAGACACCGACTCCTAGGGCAAGCT
Source organism: Hydrangea macrophylla (assembly GCA_033977485.1). NCBI lineage: Eukaryota > Viridiplantae > Streptophyta > Magnoliopsida > Cornales > Hydrangeaceae > Hydrangea > Hydrangea macrophylla. The sequence continues at coordinate 80,381,855 of CM066994.1, forward strand.
TTGTCTATTCACAATCCAAGGCTCCGTGTCCATTGGTTATCGTGAGCTTCTTCACTTATCGTGAGCTTCCTCACTCCTTCGTCCAAAATTATAAGCTTTCTCACTCATCATGAGCTTACTTACTCCTTCATTCAAAATTGTGAGCTTTCTTACTTATCATGAGCTTTCTCACTTATCGTGAGCTTCCTCACTCCTTTGTCTAAAATCGTGAGCTTTCTCACTTATCGTGAGCTTTCTCACCCCTTTGTCCAAAATTGTGAGCTTTCTCACTTATCGTAAGCTTCCTCACTCCTTTGTCTGAAATCGTGAGCTTTCTCACTTATCGTGAGCTTTCTCACCCCTTTGTCCAAAATCGTGAGCTTTCTCACTTATCATGAGCTTCCTCACTCCTTCATTCAAAATCGTGAGCTTTCTCACTTATGGCGAGCTTCTTCACTCCTTTGTCCGAAATCATGAGCTTTCTCACTTCGTGAACTTTCTCACCCCCTTCGTCCAAAATTGTGAGCTTTCTCACTTGTCGTGAGCTTCCTCACTCTTTTGTCTGAAATCGTGAGCTTTCTCACTTATCGTGAGCTTTCTCACCTCTTTGTCCAAAATCGTGAGCTTTCTCACTTATCGTAAGCTTCCTCACTCCTTTGTCCGAAATCGTGAGCTTTCTCACCCCTTTGTCCAAAATTGTTAGCTTTCTCACTTATCGTGAGCTTCCTCACTCCTTTCTCACTTATCGTGAGCTTTCTCACCCCTTTGTCCAAAATCGTGAGCTTTCTCACTCATCATGAGCTTTCTCACTTATCATGAGCTTCCTAACTCCTTCGTCCAAAATTGTGAGCTTTCTCACTTATCGTGAGCTTTCTCACTTATTATGAGCTTCCTCACTCCTTCATTTAAAATCGTGAGCTTTCTTACTTAGCGTGAGCTTTCTCACTTAGCGTGAGCTTTCTCACCCCTTTGTCCAAAATCGTGAGCTTTCTCACTTATTGTGAGCTTTCTCACTTATCATGAGCTTTCTCACTCCTTCATTCAAAATCGTGAGCTTTCTCACTTATCGTGAGCTTTCTCACCCCTTCGTCCAAAATTGTGAGCTTCTTCACTTATCGTGAGCTTCCTCACTCCTTCATCCAAAATCGTGAGCTTTCTCACTTATCGTGAGCTTCCTCACTCCTTTGTCCAAAATCGTGAGCTTTCTCACTTATCATGAGCTTCTTCACTCCTTTGTCTAAACTTGTGAACTTTCTCACTAATCGTGAGCTTTCTCACTTATCATAAGCTTTCTCCCTTATCATGAGCTTCCTCACTCCCTTGTCAAAAATTATGAGCCCCCTTACCTACCCATCAGCTATTGTGAGCTTTCTCTCTTGTCGGTTATCACGAAACCCTTCTCCGATTGGCTATCTTGAACTTCCTCATCCATCGCTTGGTATCCAGGACTTCTGTGTCCGTCAATTATCTTTAATTGTCATCCTCTGGGACCACACGTTCGATTACATTTGTTTGCGAAGCACACTTCCCGTAATTTAAGAAGTTTGCCTGAGACCCAGAGTCTTCAACACCTTGGTATCCTTATCAAGATCAACCACTGCATTAGATTCAACACTAGTACAACACAAGTCCACTCGGGGTGGCACACACCCCATAGCACCAGCTCATGCTAGGATCAGAACACTAAACATGATAGGACTCAGGACACAATTCATATCACATCCATACATTGCATATCACTCTTATAGCATAGCATCCACCTGATTATTGTGTATGTGCACGTGTGATTTATTCCTTTGTGCCCTGAACTACGTCCTAGTCTGGCAGCTCACGCAGAGCGCGATCATCACTAGCCTTAGCATCATTGCATCTTTTGCAATGCTTTTTATCCTAGATCTATAGCCTCCAAAAGACCTGTCTCTTCAAAGCTTTGGCACTCGCTTGCGACATGCGTTGCCTCGCAAGTTCATGCCAAAGAGGGGCAAACTGTAGACACCCCATTTTGTCTGTTATCAGATTTAGGAGACCCATAGCTTGGTGGTTCACAATGATCGAAAAAGACTCAAAAGGACTCCTGGAAGTTAGTTCTATTTCTCAAAATTCTCAGAATGACCAAAATGCCCCTGAAAGCTAGAAAACTCCCAAATTTGGACCAAAAGTTCTGGAAACATGCTATGTCATAAGAAAAGTAAGAAAATGAGTTTTTAAGTAAAATCAGATGAAATCGTCAGCTCCCAGAGACCCCCGTAAGTCTCGAAGTTCCCAGAAAGTCCCCGTTGATTAGTTTGAACTAGGTTTGACCGGTTTAACCAGGGTTTGACCGAAATCATCCGAATTCGCCAAAAAATTCCAAGATCATTCTGGATCATGTGAAAAGTACTAAAATGAGTTTTAAAAGAAAATCAGATAAAAATGTCAGCTCCTGGGAGCTCCCAGAGGTTCTCAGAATTCCTAGAGGTCCCTGTTTTGACCAGTTTGACCAAAAGTTGACTTTAAAACTGGAGCACTGTATTATTTTTTCAAACATTTTTCATGGATACTAGAGGTCAGTAGCTTTCCAACGGTATATCGCACATAATTCCTGGATTTTAAACGAATTTATTATGAATTTTGGAAGGTGAAAAAGGCGATCAAATCAGCTTTTATCGTGAATACAGTAAAACTTTTCAAAGTGACTTGACTCTAAAACATTTTATATAGAAAGTAGACTTCGATAGCTTTCCAACGGTATATCACAAGCTCAGTTTGGAGTTCGTACGCATTTTTTGTGAATTTCGGACGAAATAGGGCCTTTTCACGAATACCAGAACATCTGGGGGCCTAAATACAATTTTTTGGGCATCTGAGGAGCAGTGCCGCGGCGGCACTGGGCTATTGCTATGGCGGCACATGGCTAGTGCCGCGGCGGCACTCAACCCTCGCAGAGTCCATTTTTGTAATTTATTTGGGGGTCCAATTTGATTAATTAAAAACCAAAATGATGTAGTTTTATGTTCACAGATGTTTGGGACCATTGGGAGTACTTCTAAAACCCCAAAACAACTCCAAATTAGCCTATATAAACCCCCCATTGCTCTTCATTTTGGGGGGGCCAAGTGCAAAACTTGAGAAAGTTTTAGAGAGAAAGAGAGAGAGAGAGATAGGCTTATAAGAGAGAAAGAGAGCTTCTCTTACTGATTTTCTATAGAAAGTGAGTTCTAAACTCAAGTTCTTCCATCATCCTTCTATATACTTCATCGTCAATTCACCCAACCACCATTTCTCTAAGCATTCATGAGTTAGGAAGCTACTTCCATGTCCAAATGTCAATATCTATGACTGAAACACCAAGCTACAAGTCCAAAATCACATTGATTATCATCTATTGATTGTTATTTACTTGCTTGTTCATATTTTGTTCATCTCATCTTAATCTCATTTCTTTTTTTAATTTTATTTTATTTATTTATTTACTTACTTGCTCTTCATCATCTAAATAATGACATGAAGTTTGAGGTGAGTGAAGCCTTATGGATAGTAGCTCTTGACCTCAAAAACATGTTTAATAAATGATGATTATAACTTCAATACCTCCAAGGTATCCTTGAAGTTATGTTCAAAATAAAAATGAATCTCTCCAATAATATTGGGGGTTCTTGATGATGAGTTTGATGTTGATATTCCAAGAGGTCATAATCTCTATTTTATGTTAAAAAATATACTTTCAAAACCTCTATTTCAAAACCCCTCTCAAACCCTCTCATTTTGATCTCAAGAAAGAAAACTCAAGCTTTTCTCCCAAAATCTTTAAAACAGTGAGTCAAAATAGTGAATGATCTGAGCTCAAAGATTTCTCTAGAACTCAATGCTCAATGTATGGATGCAAGGCAACTTGGAATGTCTTCCTAACTCATTAGGGAACACCCATGATTTTTGGTTTGACTTGGAAGCACTTGAAAGGGGTCCATTTTTGTCCAAACATTCCTTCCAAACATTCTGCCTCTGCTGTCACACCAGCTAGGTTGACTTTCAACTTGATTTTTACAGAAGACTTTTCTAAAAGGAGTGGTCTAAAACTATTTTTTCCTTATACTTCACTGTCTTAGGGATCGTTCTGTATAATATGGGCCTCTAGACCTTTTGGTTTCATTTTCTAAGATTTTTTAACATTTCAGTCGACAGTGCGGACTCTGTTTCTAAATAACCTCTATTGTTTATATGATTTCTCTCAATATGTGATAGTTATTAAAGGTTGGATTTTTGGGTTGTGTTCTAGACACAATAAGGAAGATATCCATAAAAAAAATCATGCATTGAAAACATTCCTAACCACTCTTTTCAATTTCCAAAAGATCATGTTACTGTTCTGTCCACTATTCACAGCAAACACACTTTTACTTCCATCATTTGATGTCATTTGATTTGGTGCTTACATGCACTCCAAAATAGCTCATGTCTTATGAAGTAGTTCATACTACATTTGTACATATCCCATGATGATTTCCTTCATTCATTCATACACATTCTAGACTTCTAAGTCATTTTAGGAATCCATGAACACAAAACACACTACAACCTTTGCACATTCTAGGATTATACATTGCATTCATGCAAGATTTGGCATTTTTGTAACTCCTAATCTAAGAAGATAATAAGGAATGATCATGATCACATGTTCATGCTTCCCCTCGATCTAATCCTCGTTTCTCGTTGATGTTGTCAATATCAAGATATGGAAAGTATATTTTACATTTCCAAAGATTTGCAGTGTGGAAGTAAAGGTCGAACCCACAGAGATTGATTAACTACCGCGACTTAATCTTAAAACCTAAATCTAATTAACTATAAAAATGAGATTTTGATTTTGAATTTAATTAAACTAAGAACAATAAAATAAATCTAAATTATGAAAGCGATTTAAAAGTGTTTTTATAAATATGTTTAAAGGAACCTAAGATTGCAAATCCACCACTAGCTTCATAATAGGAGTATTTATGAATTACTTTAGCCTATTAAGTTGGATGATAATGGAGAATTGTAGCTACAAGCCCAATTCCTCCGTCAAGAAAATAACTATGGTTCAAGCACCAACATAATCCATCTTTGGTTAGCACGACTTATCCCACACTAAACTAGGGTTGTGGTATAATCCGTCTAATCTAGGCATGGACTATTCGGATACTTGATAGCACAATTCAATTTAAGCACCATTACATGTAAATAATCTAAACACGCACAGCAAGAATAGATCATTGAGCACATCACAGTCAAAATAGATCTAAGACAAGAATAACCTTTGAAAGTAATGATTTTAATCAATAGAAGCACGATTTATTTATAAAAATCCTCGGAACATGTAACTGTCATCCATACATAATAAAACTAAAATAAAAACATAAATAAAACCCTATTACTTGGCTAGGGTTTCCTTGAAACCCTAGATCTAGAGTCTAGTTGTCCATAGAAGTGGTAGATGGCAAGAAGTTGATGGAGGAGGCCATGGGAATCCTTGGTCTTCTTCTTCTTCTCCTTGCTTTCCCCTCTTCAATGGCTGAAAGTATGGTTGTATATTGTGTGTATAATATTTGCCAACCCTAAATTGAAGTAAAATATGGTATATATAGATTTACAACAAGTTTTTGGAAGCTTTCCTAACCCGAAACGCACTAAAACAACTGTTATCTCCAATCCGGACGTCATTAAGCAGTTTCGTTTACACAGGACTCTTCAGTATAGCAGAATACGCAACTTTGATTTTTGTACGGATCGCGCGAGCGGGTAATTGGGAAGGTCGCGCGCGCGGATCGCGCGAACGAATTCTGGGATCTCGCGCGAGCGGGTTGTGCGCGCGATGTGGTTTTTCTTGCTTCTTTCTTCCTGCTTTTTCACCTTATTTAACCAGATCTCCTTGTTTTCTTCCAAAACCTGTCAGAAAATAGAAAACGAAGTAAAACTATACAAAAACAGGATAAAAAGGTACTAACAAACGCATGTTAAGGCGTATAAATAGGATCTGTCCTTTCCCGATCACACCCCTAAACCTACATTTTGCTAGTCCTCGAGCAAAACTAAAAATAAAAACTAAACTACTAATAACATACTACTCCATTTTCGCCTGGATCGCGATTGCATTTAGCGTATGCAACAAGCCTTTTAAACTTCTAGGTGTTCCTAGTCGGACGAGTGAAGTCTCGTGAGGGTTTTCATCAACAAGTTACCCACAACCATCTTTATTAACTTATCACTTTAAAAACTTTTATTAAAAACAAAGAACATAATATTCAATAATCCTTCATCACAGAACAATGATCTGAAACAGAATAACGAACAAGAAGAAACGGAATCACACGTCTACCTACATCATAAAAAACTATCATAAGCACATGCATCGTATAAATCCATAGAGTTTCTCATAAAATTGCACGTGTGTGATGTGGTAGTCAAATGAACACGCGTATGTCATGAACTTGGAATATAACTCAGATGACCATCCAACTATGCTTCGACTACGAATCTCACAATGTCAATTACACTCTAAAATGAAACACTCAGAAACATGTGTAATTTTTTTTAAAATATGTGAGTAAAGGAAATATGTTTTCAAAATGAGAAATGCTCACATATGACTCGAAAAAGACGCATGACACGAAAGAACAGTAGTCTCAGGGATAGGATGCCAATAATCAAGAAAAATTAATCATTACCATGTTTAAATCCCCCTCCCATTGTTTTTATATCCAAACCATGTTTCCTAGGATCAAATAGGACTTTTCAAAGGTTGTAATGTGGCTCAGGCTGTGAAAAGGGATAGAAAGGATTCATTAGGTAGTTTTAGAATGGCATTGTAAGGCTTGTTCGATTTCTTTCATTCTCTCCTCTACCAACTTCCATCTTCTCATTCTTTTCATTCCTTTCAATTTTTTTCTCCTTCTGTTTCTTCTCTTTTTTTTTGTCTTTTTTTTTCTCTTTTCTTTTCCTCGTTTTTTTCAACTTTTTTTTCTTTTTTTTTTTATTCTTTTCCCTTTATTTTTGTTGCTTTTGAAACAACCATTCCTTGAATACAAAGGCAACCAGCCCAAACATCATCTTATCTTCTTTTTCTTCTCAATCACACATCGCCTTAACACCACTAAAAGTTGACAAATCTCTTAGTGGTGAACTCCAAGTTTGTCAAGTCGGAGCAAAAACATGATAATTGTAGTTAAAGAAAAAGACATTTTAACGGCTCAAGGGCGAACTAAGGAAATTTTATCATTTATCGGTCGGTAATAAACAAAGAAGGCCTAAAATCATGTCCTATAGTTATATGGTTCTTCAATATTTCCGACGGAAGATTATTTAGCATGGTAACAAATATTTTAACTTGACTATCAACCAAAACAAGAATAATGAGACTAAACAACAAGTAGATGCGCTATTCCAAATGAAATTTGACAAACACAAAATGTATTTATAACCCTCTAAAAATAAAAGATAGGCTCAAAAGCTCACATGGTCTAGTCTCCACCATGTGTTATCTTGAAATCCGAATCATATTATTGTTCACATCCAACATGTATTCAAATGACTACGTGCAGTGCATAAGTTTGTGTGCAAATCTATGATATAAAACTACGATTCAAACGATACATGACCTAAAACGTCTCATCATGACTTCAGCAAATATTTAATCACATCTTCTCTTGTTTATCATTCTATAACAATCAAAGTTACATAACAAGATGTATCAAATTTATATTGCAAAAACGTCGGTAACATCGTTTATTTAATCACAAATATTGAAATTTTTTGAAAAATTGCAGTATAATGTGTATGTGAGTGCATACCCCCAAACCTAAACCTTTCATTGTCCCCAATGAAACAATAAAATGAAAGAAAGGAGAGTACGTAAGGAAAGAACGACATTACCTCGATCTCGACAAGCATAGAACAGGTGAACACAAAGGAATATGGCTATAAAGGTCAATGTTACCTGTTACTTCTTAACAAAAGAAAATTAAACAAACAAAAGAAATAATAAAAGCTAACCTATAAGTTATTTTTAAAATTTTTTTTTTAATTAGAAACTAAACTATAAGTAAAAGAACGTAATGAAAAGAAAATAAATAGAAACAAAACTATCTAAACAAAGACAAACTTAAATGAAAAGAACTGAAAAGAACAAACAGAAAAGAAAATAACTAACCAGGTGTGGGAAACAGAAGGTAAAAGAACAACAAGAAAAAGTGAAAAATCCCCACCTCGCGCGAGCGGACTGCGCCAGCAACCCTCACTCGAGCGAATCCCTCCGCGAGGTAAACCTGAGGTCTCTTTTTTATTATGTTTAGAAAAGTTTCTAAGGCACAAGTTCGCGCGAACGGCTCGCGCGAGCGGAACCCTCCTCGCGCGAGCGAATTCAAGCGCGAGAAGATACTGAGGCTACAAATTTAAAAACTCAAAAAACTTTGTCTATGGGGTAATCTCGCGCAAGCGAACTGCACGAGCGACCTGTCGCGCGAGCGGGTCGCGAGCACGAATGTGGTCTTTTCCTCTTTTTTTAGTATAAAAATGTATATAAGTCCAAAATGAATTATTCTCGACCCCCAAACCTGTTCAGAAAACTCAAAAACTGACCAAAACAACCCAAAAACATGCAAAAATCAAAGAAACGAACGAATTAAAGCTTGGGTTGCCTCCCAAGAAGCGCTATCTTTTACATCTTCAGCTAGACCATTCTAGCTCAAGATTTATGGAGGCCGTAAATCAGACTGTGTACCCCTAAGGATATCAGGAAGAGCCCGGTGGTAAGCCGAAAGAATATCACTTTGTATCACTTCATTCAATGGTTCATCCTTTTCGGTTGCAAATCGATTCTTCACCCTTTGAGTAACTTCGTCATTAGGATCTAAATTATTCAAATTCGTCCGTTTATTTTCCAACATATTATTGTCGTTACTCACAGGTATTACGTAATTGGATTCACTAGTTTGTCTTATCTCACTCTCCGCCTCACATAGGTAATCGTCGTCTTTAGGAGGTTGATCAATAGCGTTAAAAACGTTCAATTTTAAATTCATATTCCCAAACGACACTTTCATTACCCCCGTCCTACAGTTAACACGCGCATTAGCGGTGGCTAAGAATGGACGACCTAGAATGACAGGAGTGTGCTTCCTAGCATCTAGTATGGGTTCAGTATCAAGGACCATGAAATCAACAGGATAATAGCATTTGTCAACTTTAACTAAGACGTCCTCGACGATTCCTCTAGGTACTTTAACGGAACGATCCGCTAATTGAATAGTAGCGGCCGTAGGTTTAAGTTCACCTAAACCTAGTTGTTTATAAACGTGATAAGGTAAGAGATTAACACTAGCTCCTAAGTCAAGGAGTGCCCTATGGATGACCGTGTCACCTATAACACATGAAATTGTAGGCGTACCTGGATCTTTATACTTTGGAGTAGCGTATTGGAAAATAGAACTTACTTTTTCTGTAAGAAAGACCTTTTTCGGAGTATGACTACGCAATTTACGTTTTTGAGTGCAAAGGTCTTTAAGACATTTAGCGTAAGCGGGTATTTGTTTCATAGCATCGAGGAATGGAATATTAATTTTAACTTGTTTAAACACCTCGAGTATATCTTCTGCTTTTGACCCTTTTTTAGACAAATGTGACGGTCCCTCAACGTTTGGTGGATATGGCATTCTCGGAATATAATTCGTTGGGACCGGTTCTTTTTCTTTTTTACTTTGATTCACGTCCTCACCCCTCTCTTTATTCGAATTAACGTTTTCATCCCTCATAACCTCCCTCGGACTCTCAACAACTTCTTCCTCTCGAGTAGTCGTCCTAGTTGACACAGCATTCACTTGCTCATTTGTACCACCCACCTCGTATTGTCCCTTAGGGTTCGGAATAGGTTGACTTGGCAACTTACTCTCGGTTAAACGATTTAGCGTGTTAACTATTTGTCCCACTTGGGACTCCAGTTTTGCAATGGACTGGGTGTGGGAATGTACTAATTGGATCACCGGACCAAAACTTTCAAGTGATGCCAACACCTTCTCCTCAAATGTATTATTACGTGGAGGTGGAGGAGGAGGTTGTTGGTATTGACATTGTTGAGGTCTATAAGCGTTAGGTAAATTACTCATCTCATTATTATTGTTATTATTATTATTTTTCCACGAGAAATTAGGATGGTTTCTCCATGGCGCGTCCGGATTATTAGTAGTCGAATTATAATTATTTCGTGGATATTGTTGAATAGAATTAATGTGTTGCCCCACGAATTTTGAAAATTGACTCGCCGATGGACATGCTAGGATAGAATGTGACGGATCAGAACATAATGCACAAATTTCATGAGCGGGTGGGGCTGTCGTTTGGTTCATTGTTAAAAGTCGGTCAAGTTTTTTAGATAGTTCTTTTATTTCAATTGAATGACTTGACTCGAACTTTATCTCCCTCTTAGGTTGTGAATGATATCCCTCGGAACGTACTGACACAGCCTGATGCATCGAATTCTCGCTTAATGTTTCAAAGATTTTCCAGGCCTCGTCGGCACTTTTGTGTAGGAAGGTACCCGCACAAACAGCGTCGACAGTATTACGGACTGAGGGAATAAGTCCCTCATAAAAAACCTGTACCAACTGCCACTTAGGAACCTGATGATGTGGACACGAGCGTGATAATTCTTTAAATTTCTCCCATGTGTCATAAAGTGATTCCCCATCTTGCATCACAAAGTTTGTTATGGATTTCTGTATCTGATTCGTATGCATAATAGGGAAAAACTTTTGTAAAAATACGGTGTGTAAGGCTTCCCATGTTCTAATTGTGTTTGGCTCCAAAGATTGGAGCCAGTATTTAGCTTTATCTTTTAAAGAGAATGGAAAGAGCCTCAATTTTAATTCATCACCAGTTAAGTTTTGAATTTTTAAAGTAGAGCATATATCCTGAAAATCTCCTAAGTGTTGATATGGATCTTCATTTAGACGGCCATGGAAAGATGGAAGTAGCGAGATGGTAGATGACTTTATCTCAAAGTGAGATGCCGTCGCCTCCGGTAAGTCAATACATGTTTGTGGCATGTAAGTCGTAGGAATAAAGTAATCTTTAAGTGGAGGAGGTGGCGGTATATTAAGATTATTCATATTATTTCCATTATTTCCGTCAGCCATTTTAATCAGTTCAATTTTAAAAGGTCGAGTTCTCCTTAACCGTTTAAGGGTACTTTGAATTTCGGCCTCAAACAATGACGACGAAATCGGTGTTGATTCGTCGTCTTGCAACCTAGCTCTAGAAGCTTGGGTTGCGGACTTACTAACTCTTAAAGTATGTTCAAGTTCAAGATCGATAGAATGTAATTCAGGTTTATTTGAACGTGCAACAAACATAAACTTAAAAAGAAAACAAAACTAAAATAACGTATGAATAAAATAAAAAAAAAAAAAAAACAAATAGCAATCACGCAACTAAGATAACAAGCACTCAACTACTGTGATGCATGCAAATTATCCTGTAATGCAGTGACCGCGTCAAGCCCAGCGCCCCGGGTTTCCTAGCTAATGCAGTGCAATTAACCCTAATCTAATGCAAATAGTGCGTCACAGCGCCCTGACTTACAGTGGTTTAAAGCGAATTTCACAAGAAGCAATTTACTTGAATTCTTTTATTGTATTTTTTTCCGCGTAAGCTCCTTTGATGTGATTAGCTAATCCACTCGAAAACTTTAGAATTTTGATGACTCGAGAAACTACAAAAATAAAAAGAAAAGTTAGTGAGACAAAATAAAATGAAAAATAAGAAAAAGAAAACCTAATCTAATATTTACGAATTAACTAAACTATGATTCTAAAACTAAAGGTAGTAAATTGCAATCCCCGGCAACGGTGCCAAAAATTGATGTTATCAATATCAAGATATGAAAAGTATACTTTACGTTTCTAAAGATTTGCAGTGTGGAGTAAAGGTCGAACCCACAGAGATTGATTAACTACCGCGACTTAATCTTAAAACCTAAATCTAATTAATTATAAAAACGAGATTTTGATTTTGAATTTAATTAAACTAAGAACAATAAAATAAATCTAAATTATGAAAGCGATTTAAAAGTGTTTTTATAAATATGTTTAAAGGAACCTAAGATTGCAAATCCACCACTAGCTTTATAATAGGAATATTTATGAATTACTTTAGACTACTAAGTTGGATGATAATGGAGAATTGTAGCTACAAGCCCAATTTCTCCGTCAAGAAAATAACTATGGTTCAAGCACCAACATAATCCATCTTTGGTTAGCACGACTTATCCCACACTAAACTAGGGTTGTGGTATAATCCGTCTAATCTAGGCATGGACTATTCGGATACTTGATAGCACAATTCAATTTAAGCACCATTACATGTAAATAATCTAAACACGCACAGCAAGAATAGATCATTGAGCACATCACAGTCAAAATAGATCTAAGACAAGAATAAACTTTGAAAGTAATGACTTTAATCAATAGAAGCACGATTTATTTATAAAAATCCTCGAAACATGTAACTGTCATCCATACATAATAAAACTAAAATAAAAACATAAATAAAACCCTATTACTTGGCTAGGGTTTCATTGAAACCCTAGATCTAGAGTCTAGTTGTCCATAGAAGTGGTAGATGACAAGAGGTTGATGGAGGAGGCCATGGGAATCCTTGGTCTTCTTCTTCTTCTTCTTCTCCTTGCTTTCCCCTCTTCAATGGCTGAAAGTATGGTTGTATATTGTGTGTATAATATTTGCCAACCCTAAATTGAAGTAAAATATGGCATATATAGATTTACAACAAGTTTTTGGAAGCTTTCCTAACCCGAAACGCACTAAAACAGCTGTTATCTCCAATCCGGACGTCATTAAGCAGTTTCGTTTACACAAGACTCTTCAGTATAGCAGAATACGCAACTTTGATTTTTGTACGGATCGTGCGAGCGGGTAATTGGGAAGGTCGCGTGCGCGGATCGTGCGAGCGAATTCTGGGATCTCGCGCGAGCAATTACTTGGTTTTCGCTCGAGCGGGTCGCGCGCGCGATGTGGTTTTTCTTGCTTCTTTCTTCCTGCTTTTTCACCTTATTTAACCAGATCTCCTTGTTTTCTTCCAAAACCTATCAGAAAATAGAAAACGAAGTAAAACTATACAAAAACAGGATAAAAAGGTACTAACAAACGCATGTTAAGGCGTATAAATAGGATCTGTTCTCTCCCGATCACTCATCCGTCCCGGGGATTGAGAGATCTTCTTTTCTCAAAGATTAACATGCATCATTCTAGCTTGCTAAGCATCCTTATTTTCTTTGATTTATTTGTTTCAAGAACAATTCATATCTCCTTAGATTAGGAAAACTTGATTACTTAATATATGATTAGACGATTTTTCCTAGGTTTGTTTGTGTGATCTTTCACTTTACATTGTGTGATATTTGGCTTAGATCTTATGAATGATATCTTATCTTCAGATATTCCATTTCAAGTTTCTTATGTGATGTAATATATCTATCATAAATATTAACTGTCGAATAAAACATAGTGTAAGATGAATATTTGGATGCTAATTGAGGCCTGTCGAGAGACGGGGCGAGTTGAGGGTGTTTTAGTCGTGACCAAGTGGCGACTCTGTATCTGTTTTCAACAGACCTTTTCTTTTCCTTTCAAAATGATTTCAAACAAACAAGAAGTGGAATTCCGCGTGTCCACACATATTTGTCAAAAACATGTTTGTGGAATGCTAAGCAGATTGTTATCTTAATATAAATTTGGTTTTTTTCCCCTACTTAAATGGCATTTTGGTAAAGTTGTAGATTTATCTAGCCTTATACCATGATCATCCAAACACAATATTAGACTATTTTAGTTTTATACCCAGTATAATCTGGCATGAACCAAACCCAGTATAAAAATACTGCATTATTTTATCCAGTGATTAGTTATCCCTGGATAACTAACTACACTTTATACAATACCCCTTTATCCAATCTGGCAAACAAACGAGGCCTTAGAGTTTCTAGAGAGTTCCATTGAGAGAGAGAGAGAGAGAGAGAGAGAGAGAGAGAGAGAGAGAGAGAGAGAGAGAGAGAGAGAGAGAGTTTGTGAGTTTATATGCTTCATACACAAACACACACACACAATCATGATTGCATGTCTTCCATTTCATGATCAACACACACAAACACATGCATGACCTCCACCACTATGAAGTTCTGGAAGTAAAGTTCAAGAAGGATCAAGGAGGATTTTGAAGGATCAAGACTCTTGGAGCTTGCGTTGAAGTACTTGAAAGTTCTTGAAGATCAAGGCTACACACACATATATTTCTTCAATTATCATAATCTAGATCGTCTAGATCTTTGTGAGTCTTTATACTCACTTATAAACATGTTTTATATAGTTATCTTGATGATCAAAGTCCATGAATGTGACATGCATTGAGATTTACTACTTAAAATCTGCTGCTAAATTAGTTACTATTTTGGAACTGCTAAACTCGAGCACTTGGACCAAGCACGAGTGCTCGAGCCTAATGAACGGGCCAGGTGCGAGCGCTCAGACTAGGTTGGAGCGCTCGGGCTTGACAATACCTATAAGGATATTTTGTTATATATAATGAGTTATGCTAAGTTTGGTTATACCATGAGCTACGATAGTTGTACCTTGGGTTGTACTTGATATATATACTTGCATATGCTCATTAGAAGTGGTACCTTATGTTATTGGGGTAGTACGTTAGTAATGTATCACTTTATGAAGAAATGAGGAAGAAGTATTTGTAATTTGATGATGCGATTAATCGGTAGAACTATTATGAGCAAGAACTACGAGAACAGTAATGTGATGTACTTAAGTACACGACTCCAAGAATAATGTGCTCTAACAAATTGTACCATGCGCATTAGTTGTTAATGATGCAGAAGATAGGAAAACGTTAATAACAAGATGTTCATATCCATCGGTCTAGTCTCTGGTGTTTCATTCGTTTGAATGGTCAGTTCGAGAAAGAGTAAAGAGTCTGGGTTCAGTTGTTGAGATGGTTAATAGCTGATGGGCTGAGGTCAAGCAAGTGGCCAATTGGGGCAAGATGACAAATTAACCAAGGCCGAATGGAATAAGATTGGGATTACCAAGTAATTTGGCCGTAAGGAAGATGTCAATTAGCCGTTTGGGAACGATGACAAGAGAATAGATGTCAATTAGCCATTTGGGCTCGATGACAAGATGGTAACCCATGACTAAAAAGCGGCGATATTCCAGGCCAACGACATTCGTGCTGGATGCATGCAAGAGTCTAGTCAGTAAGAGGTTGGGCTTATGGTCCAAAGATTGGATCGGTTATCTAAATAGCCAAGTTGTAAAGATTGAACCTATGGTTCAAAGTAAAGTATTAAGTTTATAAATATTTGACTAATAGTCCAAAGTGATCAGTCAATCAATGTCAGTTGAGTTTCAAAGATCCGAGTGATTTCATTGAACGTTTACTAAATGAATGCATCACCTCAAGATTAGAATAATCAAGACTTAAAGGCATGTTTTCATAAAAGAAGAGAAAATGGAATGCTTACTTTCTTAACGGATTAATAGGTGTTTTCTGAGCCTGTTCTGTGTAGTAGGTTTATTCACTCAGCTTGCAGTAAAACTGATGACTTTCACGTCCTGGACAATCAAATGTCCAAATCTTGCAGAGGTTGATTACCCGAATGAGGAGTATGCTAAAGAAGTATACGGGTTTGCAAGCTAGCTAGCAGAAGTGAAGACTTTTTATCTTTTGTTAGTAGTTGAGGCATTGGATGCCAATCTTATTATTATTACTATGTTGTAGGGTTTTACACCCGGGATAACATTATTTTCCTTTTCTTTTCTGTAGGTTGTAATAATGGATTTAATACTCTAATGATGTTTGATATTATGTAAGCCTAGAACCACCATGCTTATTATTTATTGCTTTTATCTTGGTTCTTTCTTGTATGGACAGGCACGCGATCCTCAAACCAGTCACGTATCCACTGGTCCAAAGGTGGAAATTTTAAATTTTTCCTTACTTTGCTACATCAGGGCGTGATGGGATTTCTTTTTCGTTGTAGGCCGATGGTGCCAACTATTAAGGATATAAGCTACCTACTCGAGATACGCCCCCATGGTATAGAGTTTAGACCGGGCATGGATGTGGGGATGACTAACTTCACCTACCCCCAAACAACGTTTGTCAAGGATGGGGCTATTTCCTACAAGCCGATTAATGCCTATGGGGTTTTCCTCTCGGCCTGCATTGGCAAAGACAAAACTGAGGTGTCAAATGGGGAACACACGACATTCCTCATCTACTGGCTAAACAAATACTTATTCTGTTTGGCCATCCAAGCCATCACCAGAGAATACACCACTCTGGCCTTAGCCAGGCTATTGGAAGACCGTTGACTATGGCCACTATTGTCTTGGCACACCTCGACTGAGGTGTAAAAGATTTATTAATTCAGGCTTCCATTCAGGAGGAAGCCCGGTTTGGGAATTGCAGCTTTGTCTACATTCATATTTTCTAGAACACTGACCAGCTAACCGATAGCTCATTGAGGTTTTCGTCTGTGCTTTGTATTTTGTTGACACTGCCTTGGCTGTGCACTCATTTAATGATGCTTCACTTTATTCTACGTGGGCTACACTAGCCGTGTTGCAGCTAAGTTTCTCCCCTTCTTCTCTTTTCACTTTTGGCCATTCTTACAACACTCCACCAACATATCCAATCTGGGCCCTGACACCTAGGCAACTTACAACGAAGTGTTTTCTGGCTTCTTGGTGGCTAGGGTCATCATATACAGCTCGATGATTCCCCAAAGTAACGATAAATGTGGGGTGGAATATTGCTTTGCTTTTCTATACACCCGTCAGTTCGGGCTGAGACAACACCCTCTTCCCCTAACCAACATCCTTAATCAAGATTGGGTAGTACGAGGCCTATTGGTGATTGAAGAGCAAGATAAAGGTATGCGATCAATCCGAGAAGCTCAAGAAGGCTTTCTCTTTCCAGACGCACCATCATCCTTCTACTACCTATGATGAGTTCAACACATGGTGGGCTGATCGGTCCACCAACATCTTCAAAGAAACCATGTCAGACTTCCTTCAATAGTTCTCCATCATGTTAGCCACAACGGGCGATGAAACTGCCGTAGCTCCTCCAATGGGCACAAGGAAAAAACAAGCCTCCACGAGGTTGGCCAAATAAAAGGGTACTGTAGTCCAAGGCTCTCTAGCCAAAAAGAAGAAAATTGGCCCTTCGACCCAGGTAAACTTTAGTCTCAATGGCTTCAGATAACCATTTTTTCCTTTTAATCTACCACATCTCTCTTTTACTAGCTTGTGGATGAAGACTCTGAGGACAAAGTCCAACCCACTAGAACCATCAACCAACCATTAACAACTAGGCCACGGGTTATGCTTCCCCCTATCCAGGTCCTTATTGGCCCTGAACGGGCTAATGCACTTCTTGAGAAAATGGCCAAAACAGGGCCTGTTCCCCTTTTTGAGGTTCCACCAACAGCCCCTTACATTGGCATGAGCAAAAATATTCCTCCTACTAAGACGAAACAAGTAGTTGATCGGGAGAGAACAGATCCTATTTATACGCCTTAATTCATGTTTGTTAGTACCTTTTATCCTATTTTTGTATATTTTTACTTCGTTTTCTATTTTCTGACAAGATTTGGAAGAAATCAAGTTTACCTCGCACGATCCGCTCGCGCGGAAGCCCAGGAAATCACTCTCACGATCCGCTCGCGCGAGGTCCCCATATCGCGCTCGCGCGGCCCGCGCGCGACCTGTGTAAAAATGGAACTTGCGTATTTCAGTATACTAATGATTCCTACGCAAACAAAACTACCTAATTGTGTCCAGATTGTAAAATATAGCAGTTTTAGTGCGTTTCGGGTTAGAAAAGCTTCCAAAACTTGCCTAAAATCTATATATGCCCTATTTTACTTAAATTTAGGGGTTGGAAAATATTATACACACAATATACAACCATACTTTCAGCCATTGAAGAGGGGAAATCAAGGAGAAGAAAAAGAAGACCAAGGATTTCCATGGCCTCCTCCATCAACCTCTTGCCATCTACCGCTCCCATGGCAGCTTAAACTTAGATCTAGGGTTTCAATGAAACCCTAGCCAAGTAATAGGGTGTATTTTATGTTTTTAATTTAGTTTTATTATGTATGGATGACAGTTACATGTTTAGAGGATTTTTGTAAATAAATCGTGCTTCTATTGGTTAAAATCATTACTTTCAAAGTTTATTCTTGTCTTAGATCTAGTTTGACTATAGTGTGCTCAATGATCTATGCTTGCTGTGCTTGTTTAGATTATTTACATGTAATGGTGCTTAAATTGAATTGTGCTATCAAGTATCCGAATAGTCCATGCCTAGATTAGACGGATTATACCACAACCCTAGTTTAGTGTGGGATAATTTGTGCTAACCGAAGATGGATTATGTTGGTGCTTGAACCATAGTTATTTTCTTGACGGAGGAATTGGGCTTGTACCTACAATTCCCCATTATCATCCAACTTAATAAGCTAAAGTAATTCATAAATACCCTTATTATGAAGCTAGTGGTGGATTTATAATCCTAGGTTCCTTAAACATATTCATAAAAACAATTTTAAATCGCTTTCGTAATTTAGATTTATTTTCATTGTTATTAGTTTAATTAAAAATTCAAATCCAATTCCGTTTTCTTAATTAATTAAATTTAGGTTTTAAAATTAAGGTGTTTTAGTATTTCAATCTCTGTGGGTTCGACCTTTACTTCCACACTACAAATCTTTAGAAAAGTAAAATATACTTTTCATATCTTGATTTTGACAACATCAATTTTTGGCGCCGTTGCCGGGGATTGCAAATTACTACCTTTAGTTTTAGAATCTTAGTTTAGTTAATTCGTAAATATTATATTAGATTTACTTTTTCTTATTTTTTGTTTTATTTTGAGTCACTAACTTTTCTTTTTATTTTGTAGTTTCTCAAGTCGTTAAAATTCTAACGTTTTCGAGTGGATTAGCTAATCACATCAAAGGAGCTTACGCGAAAAAATATGAATAAAATTAAATAATTGCTTCTTGTGAAACTCGCTTTAAACCACTGTAAGTCAGGGCGCTGTGACGCACTATTTGCATTAGTTTAGGGTTAATTGCATTACATTAGCTAGGAAACTCAGAGCGCTGGGCTTGACGCGGTCATTGCATTACAGGATAATATTCATGCTTCACAGTAGTTGAGTGCTTGTATTCTTAGTTGCGTGATTGCTATTTGTTTTTTATTATTTATTTTAGTCAGTGTTTGTTTTTAGTTTATTTTCTTTTTAGTTTATGTTTGGTACACGTTCTAGTAAACCTGAATTACAAACTTTTGATCCTGAACTTGAACTTACCCTTAGAATTAGTAAGTCTTCAACCCAAGCTCCGAGAGCTCAGTGGAAAATAGACGACGAATCGACTCCAGAACCATCGTCTCTATTTCAGGCCGAAATTCAAAGTACCCTTAAAAGGTTAAGGAAAACTTGAATTTTTAAAATCGAACCTATTCTAATGGCTGACATTGGAAACAACAGAAATAATGGAAATAACCTTAATATACCTCCACCTCCTCCGCTTAAAGACTATTTCATTCCTACGACATATACATCCCAGGCAAGCATAGAGTTACCGGAGGTGACGTCATCTCACTTTGAGATAAAGTCATCTACCATCGCACTATTACCATCTTTCCATGGCCGTATTAAAGAAGACCCTTATCAGCACTTAGGTGATTTCCAAGATATATGCTCTACTTTGAAAATACAAAACCTAACTGATGATGAGTTAAAATTGCGGCTCTTTCCATTCTCTTTAAAGGACAAAGCTAAATATTGGCTTCAATCTCTTGAGCCAAATACCATTAAAACATGGGAAGCCTTATACACCGCATTTTTACAAAAGTTTTTCCCAATCACAAGGACTAATCAGATAAGGAAATCAATAACGAACTTTGTGATGCAAGATGGGGAAGCACTTTATGACACTTGGGAACAGTTTAAAGAATTGTTACGCTCATGTCCACATCATCAGGTTCCCAAGTGGCAATTAGTTCAGGTCTTCTACGAGGGACTTATTCCCTCAATACGTAACACCGTCGATGCCGTTTGTGCGGGTACCTTCCTACACAAAAGCGCCGATGAGGCATGGAAGATATTTGAAACGTTAAGCGAGAATTCGATGCACCAAACTGTGTCGATATGGCCTAAGGGGTGTCTTCCACCTAAACTTAAGTGTGAGGAGCATTTCGAGTCGAGTCAGTCAATTGACATACAAGAATTGAATAGGAAACTTGACCGACTTATGACTATGAACCAAATGTCGAACGCACCCTCTTACGAAGTATGTGCATTATGTTCTGAACCTTCTCATAATATCTTTGCATGTCCTTCCGCTTCTCAATTTCCTGAATTCGTGGAGCAACACATAAACTCTATTCAACAATACCCATGAAATAATTATAATCCTATGTCGAATAATTTTTCTAACACTTATCGACCCCAATTTCCACAAAATCAATACCAACACCCTCCTCCTAATCCTAACCCTCTAAGGGTGAATGCTTTTGAGGAGACGGTGTTGAAATCCCTTAAGACTATTGAGGCACAAGTCCAAGTACAAGAACAAATAGTGCACTCATACATACACAATCCATTGCGAAGCTTGAATCCCAAATGGGACAAATAGCTAATACAATGAGTCGTAGAAACGAGGGTCAGTTGTCTAGTCAAACTATTCAGAATCCTAAGGGACAATATGAAAATGGGGGTTCGAGTGAGCACGTTAATGCCGTTTCAACTAGGACGACTATTCGGGAAGAGGAAGTAACTGAAATTCTGGATGAGGGTGAGAAAGATATGAATAATAACTTGACTAAAGAAAAGGGGGAGGAGACGAGTAAAATTCAAATAGGAAAAGAACCGATCCCAACTAACTATGTTCCAAAGTTACCTTTTCCATCTAACGTTGAGGGACCGTCACATTTGTCTAAGAAAGGGTCAAAGGTTGAGGATATACTCGAGGTATTTAAACAAGTTAAAATCAATATTCCATTCCGCGATGCTATAAAACAAATTCCCGCTTACGCTAAATGTCTAAAAGACCTTTGTACTTAAAAGCGTAAATTGCGTAGTCATACTCCTAAAAAGGTCTTTCTCACGGAAAAAGTAAGTTCTATTTTTCAACACTCACCTCCAAAGTATAAGGATCCTGGTACGCCAACTATTTCATGTGTCATAGGTGACACTGCCATCCATAGGGCTCTCCTTGACTTAGGTGCGAGTGTTAATCTCTTACCTTACCACGTCTACAAACAACTAGGACTAGGTGAACTTAAGCCTACGGCCTCTACCATCCAATTAACGGATCGTTCTGTTAAAATCCCTAGAGGAATCGTCGAAGACGTCTTAGTTAAAGTTGATCAATGCTTATATCCCGTTGATTTTATGGTCCTTGATACCGAACCTGTCCTAGATGCTAGGAAGCACACCCCTGTTATTCTTGGTCGTCCATTCTTAGCCACTGGTAATGCGCGTGTCAATTGTCGAACGGGGGTGATGAAAGTGTCATTCGGGAATTTGAACTTAAAATTAAACGTTTTTAACACTGGTGTTCAACCTCCTAAAGACGATGATTACCAATATATGGAAGGTAGTGAGGTTAGAAGAACTGCTGGACTTAATAAAGAAATAAATATGAGTGAGGGGAATAATATAGTGAATAATGAGCCGATGGATTTGAATAACCCAGACCCTAATGAGGAATGTACGCGGAAGGTGAAAAATTGACTTGAACGTAATCAAGATGAACCGTCGAATGAATTAATTCAAAGCGACATTCTTTCGGCTTACCACCGCGCTCCTCCTGACATCTTAAGGTGTATAAACTCCGATTTACGGCCTCCATGAGTCTTGTGCTAGAACGGTCTAGCTGAAGTCGTAAAAGATAGCGCTTCTTGGGAGGCAACCCAAGCTTTATTTTGTCTATTTATCTTATTTTTGCATGTTTTTGGGTTGTTTTGGTCAGTTTTTGAGTTTTCAGGATAGGTTTGGAGGTTGGTTTTTGTTTACTTTAATTTTATTTACATTGCAAGAAAGAAAAAAAATGAGAAATTGGTATCTCGCCCGCGAGGCCCGCGTGCGCGAGGTTGCACTCGCGCGGTCCGTTGGCGCGAGTTTGCCCCTTAGGCATTTTTCTTTGTTTTTCTTTATATGAGGCCTCAGCTTCTCCTCGCGCCTGATCTCGCGGGTGCGAGGCATCTCGCTGGCACGATTTTTCAAAAAAAAAAATGGAATCCGCGCGCGCGACGGCCTCTTGCGCGGACCGCTCGCGCGATTTCCCTTTTTTCTGAAATTTTCTTTTAATTTTTGTGTTCTTCCCCCACACCTGTTACATAGTTTTGTCCTTTTCTGTTTTTGTTTCTTAGGTCCTTTTAGATCGAGTCGTTTGTTATTTTCATAATTCTGGTTATCTTTTCTTTCCTTTTATAGTTATTATCTTTTTGTTTTCATAATTTTGTTCGGTCTTATAGTTTATTTCGTTTCGTTTAGCTTAGTTATAATTCTTTTAGCTGCTTTCATTATTTTGTTTGTTTGTTTTCTTTTATCAAGAAGTACTAGGTAACATTGAATTTTATTGACATATTCCTTTGTGTTCACCTGTTTGTGAGTGCTGAGATCGAGGTAATATCGTTCCATTCTTACCTACTCTCTGTTCTTTCATTTTATTGTTTCATTGGGGACAATGAAAGGTTTAGGTTTGGGGGTATGCACACACATGCACATTATTATGCACTAATTTAAAAAAAATTCAATTATCGTCCTTAAATAAACGATGTTATCGACGTTTTTGCAATATAAATTTGATACATCTTGTTATGTAACTTGGATTGCTATAGAATGGTAAACAAGAGAAGATGTGATTAAACATTTGCTAATGTCATGATATGACGTTTTAGGTCATGTATTGTTTGAATCATAGTTTTATATCATAGATTTGCACACAAACCTATGCACTGTACGTAGTCGCTTGAATACATGTTTGATGTGAACTATATTATGATTCGGATTTCTAGTTAACACATGGTGGAGACTAGACCCAGTGAGCTTTTGAGGCTATCTTTTCTCTTTAGAGGGTTATCAATACATTGTGTTTGTCGAATTACATTGAAATAGCGCATCTACTTGTTGTTTAGTATCATTATTCTTGTTTTGGTTGATAGTCAAGTTAAAATATTTGTTACCATGCTAAATAATCTTTCGTTGTAACATTAAAGAACCATATGACCATAGGAAATGATGGTAGGCCCTCTTTGTTTACTACCGTCCGATAAATGCTAAAATTTTCTTAGTTCGCCCTTTGAGCCATTAAAATGCCGTTTTTTCTTTAATTACTATTATCCTGTTTTTGCTCCAATTTGGCCAACTTGGAGTTCACCCCTAAAAGATTGATCAACTTTTAGTGGTGTTAAGGCGATGTGTGATTGAGAAGAAAAAGAAAAAAAAGATGATGTTTGGGGTGGTTGCCTTGGTATTCAATGAATATTTGTTTCAAAAGTAACGAAGGAAAAAGAAAAGAGATTGAAAAAAAAAGAAGGAAAAAGAAAAAAAGATTGAAAGAAAAAAAAAAGAAATATGAAAAGGAGGAGAATGAGAAGATGAAATTTAGTAGAAGAGATGAATGAAAGAAATCGAACATGCCTTACAATGCCATTCTAAAACTACCTAACAAATCCTTTCTATCATTTTCCATTGTCTGAGCCCCATTACAACCTTTGAAAAGTCCTATTTGATCCTAGGAAACATGGTTTGGATATGAAAACGATGGGAGGGGGATTAAAACATGGTAATGATTAGTTATTCTTGATTATTGACATCCTATCTATGAGACTACTGTTCTTTCGTGTCATGCGTCTTTTTCGAGTCATCTGTGAGCATTTCTCGTTTTGAAAACATATTTCCTTTGCTCCCATTTATTAGAAAAATTACACCTGTTTCTGAGTGTTTCATTTGAGAGTGTAATTAACATTGTGAGATTCGTAGTCGAGACATAGTTAAATGGTTATCAGAAGTATATTCCATGTTCATGACATGCGCGTGTTCATTTGACTACCACATCACACACATGCAATTTTATGAGAAACTCTATTGATTTATACGATGCATGTGCTTGGGATTGTTTTTCATGATGTAGGTAGACGTTTGATTCCGTTTCTTCTTGTTCGTTATTCTATTTCAAATCTTTGTTATATGATAAGGAGTATTGATTGTTTTGTTTTTCGTTTGAATAAAACTTTTTAAATTTATATGTTAATAAAGATGGTTGTGGGTGACTTGTTGATGAGAACCTCATGAGACTTCACTCGTCCGACTAGGGACACCTAGGGGTTTAAAAGGCTTGTTGCATATGATAAATGCAATCGCAATCCATGTGAAAATGGAGTAGTATTTTATAAGTAGTTTAGTTTTTATTTAGTTTTGCTCGAGGACTAGCAAAATGTAGGTTTGGGGGGTGTGATCGGGAGAGAACAGATCCTATTTATACGCCTTAATTCACGTTTGTTAGTACCTTTTTATCCTTTTTTTGTATATTTTTACTTCATTTTCTATTTTCTGACAGGATTTGGAAGAAATCAAGTCTACCAGGCTAAACAAGGTGAAAAAGCAGAGTAAAAGAAGCAAGAACAAGCACCTCGCGCGCACGGCCTGCTCGCGCGGAAGCCCAGGAAATCGCTCGCGCGATCCGCTCGCGCGAGGTCCTCATATTGCGCTCGCGCAGCCTGCGCGCGCGACCTGTGTAAAAATAGAACTTGCATATTTCAGTATACTAATGATTCCTACGCAAAGAAAACTGCCTAATTGCATCCAGATTGTAAAATATAGCAGTTTTAGTGCGTTCCGGGTTAGGAAAGCTTCCAAAACTTGCCTAAAATCTATATATGCCCTATTTTACTTCAATTTAGGGGTTGGAAAATATTATATACACAATATACAACCATACTTTCAGCCATTGAAGAGGGGAAAGCAAGGAGAAGAAGAAGAAGACCAAAGATTTCAATGGCCTCCTCCATCAACCTCTTGCCATCTACCGCTCCCATGGCAGCTTAAACTTAGATCTAGGGTTTCAATGAAACCCTAGCCAAGTAATAGGGTGTATTTTTTGTTTTTATTTTAGTTTTATTATGTATGGATGACAGTTACATGTTTAGAGGATTTTTATAAATAAATCGTGCTTCTATTGATTAAAATCATTACTTTCAAAGTTTATTCTTGTCTTAGATCTAGTTTGACTATAGTGTGCTCAATGATCTATGCTTGTTGTCCTTGTTTAGATTATTTACATGTAATGGTGCTTAAATTGAATTGTGCTATCAAGTATCCGAATAGTCCATGCCTAGATTAGACGGATTATATCACAACCCTAGTTTAGTGTGTGATAATTCGTGCTAACCGAAGATGGATTATGTTGGTGCTTGAACCATAGTTATTTTCTTGACGGAAGAATTGGGCTTGTAGCTACAATTCCCCATTATCATCCAACTTAATAAGCTGAAGTAATTCATAAATACCCTTATTATGAAGCTAGTGGTGGATTTGCAATCCTAGGTTCCTTAAATATATTCATAAAAACAATTTTAAATCGCTTTCGTAATTTAGATTTATTTTCATTGTTATTAGTTTAATTAAAATTCAAATCCAATTCCGTTTTCTTAATTAATTAAATTTAGGTTTTAAAATTAAGGTGTTTTAGTATTTCAATCTCTGTGGGTTCGACCTTTACTTCCACACTACAAATCTTTAGAAAAGTAAAGTATACTTTTCATATCTTGATTTTGACAACATCAGTAGTCATCCTCCTCAAGTAGGGATGATGAAGCAGAGGACACCGATATAGGTGCTGAAGTTCAAGGGGTAGTGAATATGGCCCTTATAGTGGCTGGTTGGTCCAAAAGGGATGACGCAGCTGACACTTCAAGTATGGGCGTTTCAGAAGAAACGACCCCGATCACTAAGATGTGCCTCCACCGGTGGGCCCTTTGGCCGTCCAAGAAAATGTCCAGTCATCTGTGGTTGAGACCTCTGACATTCCTCCAGAAACAACCCCTAATCCCCCAGCGGGCCAAGAGGATACGGTCTCAGCTTCTGCTCCAAAAGTTGGCATATGAGTTATTAATCGAGCAGCTAATCCACTGATTGGTCCTAGTGCATCAGTCCAACCTCTCCTAGGCCCCGTTTATGTAACATTCTACTTGATCGAGCTAAAGGTTACTTTTTTTTCCTTATCTTAGCCTTTGTTTTTCATAATCTTGCTAATATCCTTTCATCGGGCTTATCTATTTTTTCCTTGTTCATAGGTTGCCCCTCTCCAGTAGTTGGTCCAGAGCCCACGCTTTCCTTTGATGGCTTCTTTACCCAGCTGGACCTGGGTGCCTTTGATCTCAGCTCCTTTGAGCTCGAAGCTGCCACTCTTTCAAACCTACAAAGTGTGGACATCATCCCACGTTTGCTTTTGTTCTTTTTCTCAAATTTTCAAATCATTTTGAACGAAAGTAAGAGTCGCCACTTAATTTTAAGGAAAGAATTAAGAAACCATTTAAAAGCTACTTTTTTGCAGAACCAGAGATTTCTGAGTCCGAGGATTATGGAATGAGAGGGGAAGGAGCCAGGTAAGACTAAAGCACCCCCTCTCATCCTATCATGGATAGGCCTCTAGTCATCATCCTTTTATTTAATTTAAAAGTTTTACGTGTGCCCCAATCAATACATAGATATAGATATACATAGCACAAGCAAGTCGAAAAGGGTGTAAGATTGCTAAAAAAGGCATCCATAACCAAGTAAGTTCAAATAGCACACAATATGCAATGCAAAAAGGAACGAGAAAACTCACCGGGATCTAGCTATGATAGGGAAACGTGTAATGCAAGCATAAATGTGAAACCCTAAGAAAAGGTCTCTAAATCATATAGACACATAAGGTATCATCCTAATCTAAGGTGTCGAACATGAGGTCACAAAATTGATAAAACATCTAATACCAAATAAATAAAAGGAAACATGAGGAAACATATCTTGATAGCGCTACAAAACAAAGGTTAGCCCACATAGATGAACATGATAAAATAGGATTTCACCTAGATTCTAACAAGGGGAAATAATTAAGTCTTGGACTCTTTCCCATCAAGGAAGTCTCAACATTCCTATGGATATATGAGTCTCAACGGGAGAGCCAAAAAGAGGCCTTAACCTAGAGCCAATGTAATGTCAACATAGGAGTGACATGTCCTCAACATGATCAGAAAGAATTCTTCGATCGATCGAACACAGGAATTATTCTGCTGCATGGCAGTATAGACATCCCAATTTTGACCAAACGTTGAATTAAGGGGAGTGTTACCTCCAAGTCCGATGATGACAATGTCCAAACAAAACTAAGGCTTCCAAGGTGATTCAAGCACTTCAAAAGGCTCCTCAATTCAAACAAAAAAAGAAAAAAGGAAAAAGAAAAAAAAGGCAGAACGGCACTTGAGCCTTTTTGCGACACTCACGGGTTGCCGTTGCGGCAGTCTCTGGACTGTCGGACAGCATTCTGTGACTGCCGCAAATTTCATTAAGTGCCGCGAAAAATGAATTTTTACTAAAAAAAACGACAGTCCCTGGAGTTGTCTGGCATTCAATGAATGCCGTTCCGGCAGTCAGTAAGAGCCGCACCTGCATCCACTGAATGTCGCAACGGCATTTACTGAGTGCTCTTCCATCTTTATTGAGTGCTGTATTTTCTAGCAGCCAACTGTAAACACAGCACATTTTGTACCTTCAAAAGGACATCCGAAATTAGGGTTTTTTACTATGAAGTTACAAAAATAACCCTCTATAGTTTGCCTATATATAGAGGATGAATATCCCATTACATGGGATCCTTTTTTCTTTTTTTAGTCTTTGATTCTAGAATTTCTATCATTCTCATTTTTAGACTTGAATCCTATTTTGAATCTTCTTTAAACTTTGATAGTTAGAGATTCCAAAAGAAGTTTAAGAGAATTAAAGGGTTGTAAGAGCTAGAAGAAGAGCTTGATTAGCCTTTGGAATATCCTAAAAACATCAAGAAGTTGAGGATAGTTGGAGGTGATCCTCTAAATTTTTTGTTATGTTTTTATTCTTTTGTTTCTTTCTTTGATTTTGATCAATAATGCTCATGAACTTGAGGTAAACAAGTTTTCTAAAAGATTCCTTGGTAGATTTAGAGCATTTGCTCTCTTAGCTTTCTTTATTTCATTTCTTCTTCTTATTTATACTTCTCTCTTGAGATTCTTGGAGGTCTTCAATACCTCACTTGAATCTCTTGAGTTTGATCTTTTGATCCCATGTAAGCTTATGCTTCACATGGGAGTCAAACTTTGATCACCATCTCAATAAGAACAAGTAGATGAATCTAAACCCCTACCATGGTTTGGGTTCTCTAACTTGGAGTTTTCATGGAATCTCTTTTATATTCCTTGAAAACTCATGAGTACTAGTCATGTCTTAATCTCCAATGACCCTCAATGGAAAGGAGTTAGGTTTAGGATAAGCCAATGTCCATGGATTAGTTGGTATATATAGCAAAAAGGATGATGAATCCCAATATTGAGACAGTGGGTTCACAAACTGTTTTTGATCATAGCTTTTTAGTTGATAATCCAACCGTTGGAATTAAGTGAAACCAACGGGAAAGTGTCTATAACTCAAAGTTCTACCACTGTAATTTTTGTTTTAAGGAGATTTCATGTTTAAAGTAGTTTGGTCATGAGTTTTGTGAAGTCACTACAATCTGTCCAGAGTTTCAGAATAGTAACACTCTTTTGAAATAAGCAAATCAGAACCTTAGTCAAGCTTTCTTGATCCAAACAACTTTTTCTAGGTATTTTAATGTGTTAGGAAGCTACCCTAAAAAGACCAAAGCATTTCTGATTCTTTTACCATTTTTAAAAAATCATACAAGATCTTTCGACAGAGATTTGTAAATCTCTGAGTGATGTCTGGTTTTTATCCATTTCCTAGAGATCTAACCGTTGAAACATTGATTTTCTTTTTGGGATGGAAACTAGATACACAGAGGCATCTTGTGTCCAAAATTCACCGACATCAAATAATGGGAAGCATGCTTTTTATGTCTTTTACTTTCTGGTCTGCTCTCTGTAATTTCCAGAATTTTATGACATATTTGACCAACTTTGTAAATAATGGTCCAAATGACTTTTCTATGACCTAGGGCTTAAACCATGTTGTAATAATGATTAGTTGAACTTAAATCTAGGAGTTAAATGATCCAAATCAATGAATATTTCATAATTTACTCTTATTCATGTATACATTCATCCATGTGGCTTGATGTTTGTAATTAGGACTTGTTCGCTTTAGATTTAATTGTACTTGATAGATTTAAGCTAGAAGTCTAGGATTGTTATTTAAGATCCAACTTTATATCTTGTATATTATGTGCTATTTTGTAGCGCTATTGAGGTACGATTTCTCAACCCCTCTCTAGTTTATTGTATTCTTTGATTTTAATTGATTTTCGACTTCAATCGCGACACCTTAGAATTAGGACTTGCTTTACTTGTATATATGAATTAGAGACTCTTTTCCTAGGTTTTATCTATTTGCATGCATTTGCACGTTTAATATTCACAGTCGGATCCTGGGTAAGTTCTCTAGTTCCCTATTTTCATATCATATTGCTTGGTACTCGAATTACGTGGCTTTTGAATGATATTTTGTAAATTGGTAATTTTACACTATTTCGACATGTTTGTGTAGTGTATATGTATATCTATGTATTAGTTGAGGGCATGCTTAGATTAGTAATTCAATTAAAAGGATGTTAAGTAGAGGCCTATCGTAAGATAGGATGAGAGAGGGTGTTTTAGTCCGATGGCCTCCTTCCTCTCTCATTCCTTAATCCCCAGACCTAGTTAATCTTTGGTTTCGCAAAAGATCAGTTTCCTTTTGAAATGGTTTCTTAGTTTTCCTTTAAAAAATTAAGTGGCGACTCGTTTGTTTTGAATTTGAAGTTTTAAAAGAATTTTAACAGAAAAGTTGTGGGTAGAAAGAAAAATTGCGACATCCACAATCTGGCGACTCTGCTGGGGATCGAACCCAGGATCTCTGGTTTTGCAGACCAGAATTCTGATTTTGGGTTCACTTGAGGATTAGACTTGAAAACATCCTTCTAATTCAATTAATTAATCTTTGTGTGCCTGTTGCATTTCACGTGCATGTCTCGCCAGTCGATCACACGGAACTATGACCTTGGAGGCTCGGGGCAACCCGGTCGGTCAAGTTATCATGGGACTGTGTGATCACCCTTGATCTCGTACCATGATTTGGTATATGAAGCATCCTATCGGATGTGTGTCAAGGGTCCCTTATTTGACCAAAACCCAGCCTTTGCATGATAGTTTCTGTAGAACCTTTCAGTCTTAGGAAATTAATTTTTTACTAGGGTTCATATGCTTGGGAGTTTTGTGTGCCCGGAAGGGGTTATTTGAGATGATGACGATGCTTGCTTGATATAGGACGTACAATATCTTAATCACTTTTAGCAATTCCTTATCTTGTCCCATGACATTTGGGGAACATGTTGAACCTTGATTATAAGATTACATCTCTTATATCCTGTTAGCTAAGCACCATTGACCTTGTATGTATCTAAATTCATGAAAAGTACGGTAATGATCTGATCATGTGATCCATTTACCCCAAGGAATTTTAAATACATCTTTGAAAATAAATAGATTTTGATTCTAAAGCATTTAACCGCTCTTTCAAAAGTCTTTAGAGTTCGCTATTGACTAAAATTCCAAGTCAACCTTTGTTGAGGTATATTTGCACATCTTCATCCTTGAAGAACCCAAAAATCAAGGGAATTGTTTTTAAAATAAACGCTTTTCAAATGAATTTCAAAGCAGAATTTCAATCTAATCATCTTTATTGAGAAATGTTTTTACATCCTCATTCTTAAATAAAAGATTCAAAATTCTTAAGAATTGTTTTTGAAAGATCTCATCGTTCTAAAGAAATGCTTTACAAATGAATTTTGAAATTTTTTTTAAAAACCCGACCTTTGAACGGGTAGTGGGGATCACAATGAAAGGAGAAATTATTGCACCTGACATGGGTGAGGATTTTATGTGCTTATGTGTTTACCTGTTAGGATTAGAATTTTCCTTTGCTTTGGCATATAGAGTAGGCACACACACACTTGCATTTCATTCGTGTGCCATGTGTGCAGTGCATGCATCAAATCATAAGAGCATGTACATTTTGCACTCTCACCAATCGATATCATTACATACGTGTAGCATACAAACTCACAACATCTTCTTCCCAATTAAGATCAAAGTCCCTCAAAAATTCCTTACTATTCAATTCTGCATGCAGACCTTTTTCCTATCTATTTTTTTTAGAAAGAGTGGAATAACCAGAGCCCCTAGTAAGGACACTTCTAATCTTCTTGAGTTTATCTCTCTTAATTAGAGGAGATCATGGACCATCATGTCGAGACAGACCCACCAATGGCCACAGAGCTTTGGAGGAGAAAGTGAGCAAACTGCAAGTCGTTGTTGAGCAACAAGATTCTAGGGTGAAGCAATTGGAGGGGGTCATGCTTGAGTTCATTTAATTATTGAAAGATCAAATGGGCCCTAATGAGGAAAAGACAGATCAGAGAATAATGGATTGCTTAAAGAAGCACCAACAGGCATGTCTGAACCCACCTGTGCACCGAAGCCCATGTCCAAACCCAACCTATCACCAAAGTCCATACCCAAGCTTAACCATTCACCAAAGCCCACATCCAGGCCTAATCCTAACTAACCAAAGAGCTATTCTAAGTCTACATCTCAACCCAAAAACCAACTCTAGCTCAAAGTCGAATTCAAAATCAAACCAAGCCCGCAAGCCGAGAATCTTCACCAACCTTGGCATGCCATTATCCATGGCCCTTAGTCACCTTGTCAAGAATGGTCACCTCAACCCCCTGGACCCAAAGCCACTACCAAATCCCTTACCCCGCAAATGTGATATGTCTTTGTACTATGCCTACCACCAGACCCCTGGTCATACAACTAACTATTGCATGAAACTCTGCCATGATATCCAAGATCTCATTGAGCATAGAATCATCACTCCTTTGCTGAACCCATCGAGTGGCATCTGGCATCACATACAATCTTTTCAATCACAACCATCGCTGAATACTCTCAAGGGATTCGTTGCCTCCATGAGTGCGCAACAACCAACTGGCCCCGACCCAATCAATAGAATAAAAAAAGGCATTAACAATACTCGGTATGAGTCAGAGAAGGGCCATTCGAATGAAAAATGGGCCATAAGGGCAGATGATGTTCCTACAAAGATACAGAAGGGGAATGATGAACCTGAGGAAGATGCTAGTGAGGTAATAGTGTTTGGAATTTCTACTGCTGAATCAAATATGGATGCTCTTGGGGACCCAATAAATTGAAAACTATCTATGACACTCCAATTGATACCAAGTCAAGTCTGGTAGTCGAGTTATGTTAGGTTGGAGTCAAATGTCAAGTCCAGTCGAGTCTTCTGGTCAGTCTATTATCAAGTTTGTTTGCAAGTCTTTGTCGAGTTTATCGAGTCGAGTGATGTAATCCTCCTTCCCTACTAGTTGAATAAAATCTCATTTCTCTTGATTCAGTGTGCTAAGTCGTGAATGTATGGATCATTAAGCCAAAAAAAAAAGAAAAAAAGTCACTTTTTCAAACGATCATGGAAAATACTTTGCTAATAAATCTTTGCATTGAAAAGGATCCCCAAGTGATCAAAGCAAATTTTGTGCCAAAACCAAGGAGGAGTAGAGAATTGATTAGCTTTACTTTAAGAATTTAAAGATGCTCTTGCTCAATCTTGAAAAGACGAAATTGGAACTTGAAGCTTGCTCACCATCCCCTTTTCTCAAATACCAAGCCTCAAAGATGACCCCAACCAGTCTAAAGCCATAAACTTGGTCCTTGATGGTAGCCAGACATTTTAAATGAACTTCTTCTTCTAAGACAAAAGAAAAAGAAAAAGAAAAAAAAGGAAAGAAGCTCACTAGGATGAAAACCCGAAAGGGTGCCTAGGCAAAAGTTAGAGCACAAAAAAGAAGAAGAAAAAGAAAAAGAAAAAGGAGCTCGCTAGGATGAAAACCTGAAAGGGCGCCTAGGCAAAAGTTAGAGCAAAATAAGATGCGTGTTGATTTCAAAAATCCTAATCCCAGCCAGTCAAAATCATAGAGAGAATAAGAGATAGTAAGGAAGAGAAAGGAAAGGAAAGAGAAAAGAAAAGGCAGAGAATAGATAAGATTGAGAATTCTTGAGCACTTCAAAGTAGATCATTGGCACATGAACTATCTCAAAACTTTGTGTTGTTCTAAAGAAATTGGAAATGAAAAGAGAGATTTGAAAGTATCAATTAAGTTCACAATTTTGTGAGAGGCTCAATGGCTAAGGGGGCATAAAACAATGCAAAGATATCTTTGAGAAAAATAAAGAGTGATTTGGAGGGCTGATATTGCTTTGTGAATATGATAGAGTATGAATAAAACATGATGAGAGTTGTAAAGATTAACTGGCTAGTGAAAAGGTTAAAGAATCAACCGTCAAATAAAAAAAAGAAGAAAAGAAAAGAGAAAAGAGAATAAAGGAAAAAGTAGTTCATCATGCTACACAAGGGCTACCATAAGTGACATGCACTCCCTAGACCCAAATGGCAACATGGCTCGAAAAGCCCACCAATTCTTGAAGCCTAATTCTTTCAAGACCTGTAGAGTACTTGAACTACGCTCGACCTGATTCCCACTCGGGGATACGTAGGCAACCTATCTGGTTCGGTCACCACCATCGTCATAATATGGTGTGCTCTTTCAGGCCTTGGCCATATTACCTTGGACATGATTCCTATTCGGGGATAAGTTGAATCCTTTGCGCATATGGTTATGTTCTTTTAAAACTAGGAGCAAACTTGCATTTGTCTAGGACCACATATGTATTACCAAACTAGGGGCAAACAAAGTTTGCCGATCAGCATTGGGACATCTCCCTTTAGCCCATCACATTCATGATGATTACCTCTAGATTGGGAGTAAATGCATTGCAAGCATCCTGTACCAACATGTTCTCTAGGCCCTTGGGGTGAGCCCGTTTACCCTTAAAATTAGGGGCAAACTTCGTTTGCTAAAAGCCCTATTTTTGAAGCAAGCCCCTGAGTCTCTTTTAAACTAGGGACAAATTTTGTTTACCAAAATCCCTCTATGATAAAGGCAAGTTCTCGAGTATTTGAGTTTGTTTTTAATGGATTGAAATAGAGTGTCTTTTGTTCTATAAGGTAAATCACTAATTCAAAGCACACTCTAGATAGGCAAAGAATCAGCTAAATCAAAAAGGAGAAGTTTTCAAAGTTTAGATTTATCAGCAAAGCACTAAAATGATAAAATGATAAATAAATGAAAGAGGTAAGTTAATACATGTATTCACGACAAAAGCACATCAGTTCAGAGTATGATTCAATCATCTTGTGTTTGTTGAGTCTGTCCTCGTCTCGGATTAGTCAATAATGATCTCAAATGTGTGGGTTTAAGATGATGAATAAAGATTTGAAAAGTCTCCATAAGCATCCCACGAGCAATGCAAGCAGGAGTTTTAAACACTATCACAACACAATGCTAAAAGTGGAAATATGAGAATGGTCCAAGACTAGGGGCAAAGGTGACTTCCCTCTTTTGACACAATCATTATGCTTATTTCAAATGGCCCGCAAGTGCAGAAAATCATGCTTTCAAAAGACTACTAGGGCAGCACAAACCCCGTTAGCTCCATTCAAATTCTTTGAGTATGAGGACTCCCCGTTTTTTTTGTAAAATCAATTCTTTTAGTCCTAGGACTACCTATTTTTTGTAAAACCAATTCTTTGAGTCTGAGGGCTTCCCATCTTTGTAAAACTCATTCTTTGAGTTTGTGTGACTCCATTTGTATAAAAGTAAAGTTTGTTGGGTCTGCATGACTCTGTTTGTGTAAAAGTGAATTTGTTGAGTCTGTGTGACTTTGTTTGAATAAAGAAATGAAATTTCGAGTCCACGTGACCCCGTCTTTCTGAAATATGAAATTTTGAGTTCGCTTGACTCTGTGTATGAATTTTTGAGTCCACGTGACTCCGTTTAAAGTGAATTTGTTGAGTCTGTGTGACTTTGTTCAAATAAAGAAATGAAATTTCAAGTCCGCGTGACCCCGTCTTTGTGAAATATGAAATTTTGAGTCTGCTTGACTCTGTATATAAATTTTTGAGTCCATGTGACTCCATTTAAAGTGAATTTGTTGAGTCTGTGTGATTCCGTTTGTGGAAAATGTGAATTTGTCGGGTCCAAGGGACTCCATTTATGTAAAATACTGAGTTCTTGAGTCTGCATAACTCCGTTTGCGTAAAATGTGAATTTGTTGAGTCAGTGTGATTCCGTTTGTGGAAAATGTGAATTTGTTGGGTCCATGGGACTCCATTTATGTAAAATACTGAGTTCTTGAGTCCGCGTGACTCCCTCTTTGTGAAATATGAATTTTTGAGTCCGTATGGCTCCGTATATGAATTTTTGAGTCCACGTGACTCCGTTTAAAGTGAATTTGTTGAGTCTGTGTGACTTTGTTCGAATAAAGAAATGAAATTTCAAGTCCGCGTGACCCCGTCTTTGTGAAATATGAAATTTTGAGTCCGCTTGACTCTGTATATGAATTTTTGAGTCCACGTGACTCCGTTTAAAGTGAATTTGTTGAGTCTGTGTGACTTTGTTCGAATAAAGAAATGAAATTTCAAGTTTGCGTGACCCCGTTTTTGTGAAATATGAAATTTTGAGTCCGCATGGCTCCGTATATGAATTTTTGAGTCTGCATGACTCCATTTGTGTAAAATATGAATTCTTGAATCCACTTGGCTCTGTTAGCATGAAATATAAGCTTTGAGTTCGCATGACTCCGATTATATGAAATAATGTTTTTAGTCCGCATGACTCCATTTATGTAAAATATGAACTCTTGAGTCTGCATAACTCCGTTTGCGTAAAATGTGAATTTGTTGATTCAGTGTGATTCCGTTTGTGAAAAATGTGAATTTGTTGGGTCCATGGGACTCCATTTATGTAAAATACTGAGTTCTTGAGTCCGCGTGATTCCTTGTGTAAGAAAGTTGATTTTTTGGGTCCACGTGACTCCTTTTGAATTTTTGAGTCTGCGTTACTCCTTTTGTCAGAAAGTTGAATGAATTTGAATTGTTGAGTCCAAGTGCCTCCATGGATGTAAAATATGAGATTTGGGGAGCCTGAACCACTAGCCATAGGAACAGATCTGCAAGAAAGAGTGAGGAGAATCAATTTTTGAAAGGCTTAAGAGGAAAACGTAGCAACACATGAAATGCTGTGGTGTTCAATCATGAATTTAACCAAAAGATAGGATCTTGATGATAGAAAGGAGTCAAATTGGCTCCGATTTTTTTTGTGACATTGAAATCTTGATTCAAATTGACTCCTAGTTTTAGAAATTTGAAATTATGTGAGTCTATTTAACTCCGAATTTTGACCGACTCCGAACTTTTGAAAGTTTAGGCTAAAATGGATCTAACTATTTCCAGATTTTAATGTTAAATTAAGCTGAATCTGATTGACTCCCGATTCATGGAAGTCTAACTTAGCACCCGAGCTTAGAAATTGAATTGAATTGAGTTTGATTGACTCTTAATTCTAGAAAGATTCATTTGAGTCTGATCGACTCCAGATTTTAGAGTTTTTGAATCGAATTGAGTTTAATTGGCTCTATTTTTTTTATTTGAAATTCCTTGAGTCTGATCTACTCCCACTTTTAAATTTGAGTCTGATTGACTCTCAGTGTTGTGAAATAGAATCCGATTCGAGTCCAGTTGACTCCTGTTCTAGAAAATTGAAATTATTTTGAGTCAGTTTGACTCCGATTTTGAAATTAGAAATTCTTTTGAGTATGATAGACTCATGATTTGGAATTGGGAATTCTTTTGAGTCTGATTGGCTCATGTTTTTAGGAATTAGAAATTCTTTTGAGTCTGGTTGACTCCCAATCTTGTGAAATATAAATTCTTTGAGTTCGATTGACTCCCAATTTTGTAAAAATTCTTTTGCGACATAGAAATTATGTAAGTCCAATTTTGTGAATTTAAATTTCTATGGGTCCGATTGACTCCTGGTTTTGTCCGATTTTACGAAATAGGAATTGAATCAAGTCTGATTGACTCCTGATTTAGGATTTGAATTTGAATTTGATTTGAGTCAAATTGACTCCGAACTTGGTAAAATTGAATTTATTTGAGTCTGGCTGACTCCTGATCGAAATTTGAAAAAAATTATTATTATTAAGCTCGATTGACTACCAATTTTGGAAAATTGAATTAAATTGAGTCTAACTGATTCTCGATTTTGGAAATTGAAGTGGATTTGAGTCCATTGGACCCCCGACTTTAAATATTTGAAATAATTTAAGCCCATCGGACTCCCAATTTAGAAATTTGAATAATTTGAGTCTAATGTACTAGACTCCGAATTTTTGAAAGCAAATGGAATGAAATTTGTTTGACTAAGAAGGGAATTTGTTGAGTCTAATGGACTCTCGATTTTAGAAAATCGAATTAAGTCTGAAGGATTCCGGATTTTTAGAATTGAACTGATTCGAGTCTGACTGACTCTAAATTTTTGAAATTAAATTGAGTTAAGTCTGGTTGACTCCCAACTTTGAAAATAGAAATTCTTTTTTAGTTCGGCTGACTCCGGATTTTGAAATTTGAAATAATTTGAGTCTATCGAACTCTCGTTTTGAAAATAAATAGATTTGAGTCTGTTTGACTCCCGATTTTGAAAATTGAAAAGAATTTGAGCAAACACACCCGACGAGGTCGAAGGGCTGCGGATCATGTTGAGAAAACATATTCGACGGGGCCGAAGGGCTACGGATTTTTCAGGGCAAACTCACTTGACACCGGAGTATAAGACGCGAAGCGCACCTTAGTCTTTTCAAAAAGCGTGGTTCCTGCTTCGATACCGGAGTATAAGGCGCGAAGTGCATCTCCGTCAATCAGATGATCTTTGAAAGACACCAGAGTATAAGGCGCGAAGCGTACCTCAGTCTTTTCAAAAAGCGTGGTTCCTGATTCGATACCGGAGTATAAGGCACGAACCGCATCTCAGTCAATCAGATGATCTTTGAAAGACACTAGAGTATAAGGCACGAAGCGCATCTCAGTCTTTCAAAAAGCGTGCTTCCTGATTCGACACCGGAGTATAAGGCGCGAAGCGCATCTCAGTCAATCAGATGATCTTTGAAAGACACCGGAGTATAAGGCGCGAAGCGCATCTCATTCTTTTCAAAAAGCATGGTTCCTGATTCGATACCGGAGTATAAGGCATGAAGCGCATCTCAATCGATCAGATGATCTTTGAAAGACACAGGAGTATAAGGCGCGAAGCTCACCTCAGTCTTTTCAAAAAGCGTGGTTCCTGATTCGACGCCGGAGTATAAGGCGCAAAGCGCATCTCAGTTGATCAGATGATCTTTGAAAGACACAGGAATATAAGGCACGAAGCACACCTCAGTCTTTTCAAAAAGCGTGGTTCCTGATTCGACGCCGGAGTACAAGGCGCAAAGCGCATCTTAGTGGATCAGATGATCTTTGAAAGACACAGGAGTATAAGGCGCGAAGCACACCTCAGTCTTTTTAAAAAGCGTGGTTCCTGATTCGACGCTGGAGTATAAGTCGCAAAGCGCATCTCAGTCAATCAGATGATCTTTGAAAAACACTGGAGTATAAGGCACGAAGCGCATCTCAGTCGATCAGATGATCTTTGAAAGACACCGGAGTATAAGGTGCGAAGCGCATCTCAGTCTTTTCAAAAAGCGTAGTTCCTGATTCGACACCAAGGTATGAGGCGCGAAGTGCATCTAGTCGATTAGATGACTCTTGAAGAATTTCGGGGAATTAAGCATAGGAAGCGCATCTATGACGGTTGTGACTTTCCCATAATAGGATGACATCATAAGTAGAATGGCATAGGGTGCATTTTTGATACTAAGAAAGAATAATATGTTGCTGAGACATTATATGGAGCACGAGATTGCTTGAGCATGTGCATCACGATAAGATAGGTGCATTCATCCGTATGACTATTTGCGCTTGTGTGTTTGACCATTGCCCGAACTACGTCTTGGTCTGATTCCTGAATGGATACGTAGGCAGCTTATCATCGAGCACGACCAGCGTGAACCATTGCCGCGTGCATGTTCTCTTTTTGCAACGCATTTTGTTTTTACCTAAATCCAACAGTTTGGTCAACGGCTTGTCTTCACACAGGCTTCAACATTCGCTTGTGAAACACGTTGCTCCACAAGCTCTGTCGAAGAGGGGCAAACTGTAGACACCTCAATTTTGACCAAATGTCGAATTAAGGGGAGTGTTACCTCCAAGTCCGACGATGACAATGTCTAAACAAAACTAAGGCTTCCAAGGTGATTCAAGCACTTCAAAAGGCTCCTCAATTCAAACAAAAAAAAAAGAAAAAAGGAAAAAGAAAAAAAGAGGCAGAACGGCACTTGAGCCTTTTTGCGACACTCACGGGTTGCCGTTGCGGCAGTCTCTGGACTGTCGGATGGCATTCTGTGACTGCCGCAAATTTCATTAAGTGCTGCGAAAAATGAATTTTTACTAAAAAAATGACAGTCCCTGGAGTTGTCTGCAGCATTCAATGAATGTCGTTCCGACAGCCAATGAGAGCCGTGCCGATATTCACTGAATGCCGCAGCGGCATTTACTGAGTGCCGCTTCCATCTCCATTGAGTGCTGCATTTTCTAGCAGCCAGCTGTAAATACAGCACATTTTGTACCTTCAAAAGGACATCCGAAATTAGGGTTTTTTACTATGAAGTTAAAAATATAACCCTCTATAGTTTGCCTATATATAGAGGATGAATATCACATTACATGGGATCCCTTTTTCTTTTTCTAGTCTTTGATTCTAGAATTTCTCTCTCTCATTTTTAGACTTGAATCCTATTTTGCATCTTCTTTGATAGTTAGAGATTCCAAAAGAAGTTTAAGAGAATTAAAGGGTTGTAAGAGCTAGAAGAAGAGCTTGATTAGCCTTTGGATTATCCTAAGAACATCAAGAAGTTTAGGATAGTTGGAGGTGATCCTCTAAATTTTAGTTATGTTTTTATTCTTTTGTTTCTTTCTTTGATTTTGATCAATAATGCTCATGAACTTGAGGTAAACAAGTTTTCTAAAAGATTCCTTGGTAGATTTAGAGCATTTGCTCTCTTAGCTTTCTTTATTTTATTTCTTCTTCTTGTTTACACTTCTCTCTTGAGATTCTTAGAGGTCTTCAATACCTCACTTGAATCTCTTGAGTTTGATCTTTTGATCCCATGTAAGCTTATGCTTCACATGGGAGTCAAACTTTGATCACCATCTCAATAAGAACAAGTAGATGAATCTAAACCCCTACCATGGTTTGGGTTCTCTAACTTGGAGTTTCTATGGAATCTCTTTTATATTCCTTGAAAACTCATGAGTACTAGTCATGTCTTGATCTCCAATGACCCTCAATGGAAAGGAGAGTTAGGTTTAGGATAAGCCAATGTCCATGGCTTAGTTGGTAGATATAGCAAAAAGGATGATGAATCCCAATTTTGAAACAGTGGGTTCACAAACTGTTTTTGATCATAGATTTTTAGTTGATAATCTAACCGTTGCAATTAAGTGAAACCAACGGGAAAGTGTCTATAACTCAAAGTTCTACCATTGTAATTTTTGTTTTAAGGAGATTTCATGTTTAAAGTAGTTTGGTCATGAGTTTTGTGAAGTCACTACAATCTGTCCAGAGTTTCAGAATAGTAACACTCTTTTAAAATAAGCAAATCCGAACCTTAGTCAAGCTTTCTTGATCCAAAATAAATTTTTCTAGGTAGTTTAATGTGTTAGGAAGCTACCCTAAAAAGACCAAAGCATTTCTGATTTTTTTACCATTTTCAAAAAATTTTACAAGATCTTTGGATAGAGATTTGTAAATCTCTGAGTGATGTCTGGTTTTTGTCCATTTCCTAGAGATCTAACCGTTGAAACTTTGCTTTTCTTTTTGGGATGGAAACTAGACACACAGAGGCATCTTGTGTCCAAAATTCACCGACATCAAACCATGGGAAGCATGCTTTTTATGTCTTTTACTTTCTGGTCTGCTCTCTGTAATTTCCAGAATTTTAT
The DNA here is from genome assembly GCA_033977485.1 of Hydrangea macrophylla. NCBI lineage: Eukaryota > Viridiplantae > Streptophyta > Magnoliopsida > Cornales > Hydrangeaceae > Hydrangea > Hydrangea macrophylla. Next base: position 80,423,198 of record CM066994.1, read on the forward strand.
GACATATTTGACACACTTTGTAAATAATGGTCCAAATGACTTTTCTATGACCTAGGGCTTAAACCATGTTGTAATAATGATTAGTTGAACTTAAATCTAGGAGTTAAATGATCCAAATCAATGAATATTTCATAATTTACTCTTGTTCATGTATACATTCATCCATGTGGCTTGATGTTTGTAATTAGGACTTGTTCGCTTTAGATTTAATTGCACTTGATAGATTTAAGCTAGAAGTCTAGGATTTTTATTTAAGATCAAACTTTATATCTTATATATTATGTGCACTAACCTCTATTTTGTAGCGCTATTGAGGTACGATTTCTCAACCCCTCTCTAGTTTATTGTATTCTTTGATTTTAATTGATTTTTGACTTCAAGCGCGACACCTTAGAATTAGGACTTGCTTTACTTGTATATATGGATTAGAGACTCTTTTCCTAGGTTTTATCTATTTGCATGCATTTGGACGTTTAATATTCGCGGTCGGATCCCGGGTAAGTTCTCTAGTTCCCTATTTGCATATCATATTGCTCGTTACTCGAATTACGTGGCTTTTGAATGATATTTTGTAAATTGGTAATTTTACACCATTTCGACATATTTGTGTAGTGTATATGTATATCTATGTATTAGTTGAGGGCATACTTAGATTAGTAATTCAATTAAAAGGATGTTGAGTAGAGGCCTACCATAAGATAGGATGAGAGAGGGTGTTTTAGTCCAACGGGCTCCTTCCTCTCTCATTCCTTAATCCCCGGACCTAGTTAATCTTTGGTTTCGCAAAAGATCAGTTTTCTTTTAAAATGGTTTATTAGTTTTCCTTTTAAAAAATTAAGTGGCGACTCATTTGTTTTGAATTTGAAATTTTAAAAGAATTTTAAAAGAAAAGCTGTGGGTAGAAAGAAAAATTGCGATATCCACAGGCAGGGGCTTGAGATCACTATTTCATCATGATCTCTCAACCTGGGGACTACTCAGACATAGTCTGGAGTGTCTTAGATTTGTTTTTAACGTAAAATTCCATTAAAGTGTTGTTTGTTTGTGATTTAAATATAAAATCTATGAAAACTAACGATTTAACCCTATCTAACATGAAATGATACGATTCCAGCAGATTAACCTACAATAAACAGCAAGTAGAATGTGAGCAAAATGATAAGAAATAACCTGGAATGACGAATTTCTATTAAACTTACTAAAATCCAACCAAAAACCATAAAATTCCTTTATTAAACCTACAAAACAAGAACAAACTCTCTTCTCCCTATGTAAATCTGATAGAAAAGTGAAGTGGCCGTTTTCTGGGACGTAAATATAATGCATATATATACATAAACCTAAGGCTAGGGTTAAAAATTCCGTTTCTGCTGCGTGCGCGTAATTTCGGATAAAAGCCATGTTCGATCGATCGAACATCCTTCGATCGATTGAACTTTTGGGATCTTTGAGCGCTTGAACATATTTCGATCGCTCGAAACCTCCTCGATCGCTCGAAACATCCTCGATCGCTCGAAACTTCCTTTTCATGTTTGAATTGTCTTCATTAAAACCAAGCACTTCCTTTTATCTTGCATCTTCAGTTCCTCACACAGCAACAGTAATCTGCAAAAATAACCACTAAACAATACCACTTGTCATAGATTAATAATATTATGTAAAAACTGGCATTGTAATTCAAATTGCAGATATTCACGGGAATTGTAGACTAAATCAGTGCATTTTCTTCTTTTAGCATGGTTGTATTTTACAAATACCCCCGCTTGTCAAAACCCATTTTCTTCATGATCCTCGCGACTAACGGGCTTGCATACTGATCGAAGTAAAGCGGCAGGAACACTCTTGGCTTCTCACCTTCCATCATGTTAACGAATTCAAACCCTCCCAAGTCTGCTTCCTCTTCTTGCAACTGAAGTTCTAAAACCGGTGCGCTTGTTGATGCTTCAGACAACTAGACCCAACTATCCCCGAAGATATTACAAACCTTGTTCCCCCAGACACATTTAACCTTCTGATGGATTGTTGAAGGTATAGCACCTAAACTGTCCAACCATGGCCTCCCTAGCAGCAGGTTGAAGGAATCTGGAATGTCAATGACCTGGAATTCGGCTTCCTTGTTTACAGGACCGATAGTGAGATTGAGAAAAACTATTCCCATGACCGTCCTCTGGGTATTATCATATGCCCTTACCCTTTGTTCTGATGGGATGAATGTTGACTCATCTAGACCCATTCGCTTAGCCGTTCATAATGGACATATGTTTAGAGCTGATCCATTGTCAACTAGGCAAGCAGGCACTGTGTTTCCCAAGTATTCGACAGTGACGTACAGGGGTTTATTATGAATAGGCCCTTCTGGGGGGGACATCATCTGAAGAGAATGTGATATCCAGGGCCTGAATTTTGCCGATAAACCCGGGGTCTCGTTAATGGAAACATTTGACTAAATTAAGGCATCCAAGACTGCCTGCCTGTGGTGTTTGGAAGCGATTAGCAAACCCCAAACAGTGGTGTTAGCCTGAGTTTTCTTCAATTGTTTCAGGACCCTATCTTCCTCTGCTTCTTCATCCATTTTTCCCTTTCCCTTGTCTAGATCCCTCCCCGGGTGATCTTCCTCTAGCTCGTGCGGCTTGAAGTGTCTGCCCGACCGGATTAAATGACTAACTTCTTCTCTCATCCACAAATTGTCAGCCTCTGAAACTTTTTCTAAACTCCCATTTTTGGTTCCCGCCTCTTCATCACTCTTGTACCATAAATCATCCTCTATCTGATCTATATTGCCAGTTTCCTAAACCCACCAATCCATCTGTTCTGCCATTTCCTCTTCACATCTTACTAATTGTCCCTTCAAAGCACCCTCCAAAGTACAGATTGTCGGATCCTCTAGTAGTTGATAAGGCCTTCTTGGTGTCATAGCCTTAGTGATTAGCCTAGACGGATCGAAGATGGTTTCTTCTACCCCCAAGAAATAGAGGCCTTGCGGTGGTGGTACAGCATGGTGGTTTGGTAGTGGATTTCTCGTGACATTTGGAGCTCTGGCGGTCGGTTCCGATATCACCTTGTTATGAATAAGATCTTGGATTTTGTGTCTTAATCTTATGCACTAATCCGTTGAGTGGCCCTTCTATTGGTGAAATTTGCAAAAGAAATCCCCTTGAAAACTTGGCAGAAGCGGACTCGGTAGAGGTCTAGGTTCCAACTGACAGAGATGCCCTTTCGCTGATAGCCTATCGAGAGCGGTTGACAGTGATACTCTCAGATCTGAGAATTTTCTCGGTGGTTTGTCCCCCCCCCCCCCCCCCTTCCTTGGTATTATGTCAAATTTCCTCTTTGGCCCGTTTAGTGCGTTGACATCGGTGCAGCCAGAGTGACCCCCCCCGAATGTCCTCCATTGGACCCATAGTTCAGCCTTTTGTACCGATTTGGCTGTTCCTCCTTCTTTATCACTCCCTCTTGGATTGCATCTTTGATTCGAGTCCCTAGATCAAATACTTCAGCAAAAGTGTTGATTGACTGAAATATCATTTTCTCTTGGTAAACAGGTTGGATATTCTTCATCAGCATCCAGATTTGTTCTTTTTCAGTAGGCCTCTGGACCATTTTAGCCGCCTTCCCTCTCCAACAGCTCAAGTACTTAGCGAAATACTCTTTATTTCCCTGCCTGGTAGTCTCCAGATCTCTTATTGTAACGTATAAGTCTTGATTATACTCATATTAGGCTATGAACGACTTGACAACTTCTTCCCAGATCCGGGTCTTGCTCGGCTCTAATGTAAGGTACCATGATAGTGCGGCTCCGATTAATGTCTGCTGGAACAAGACGGCCATCATGGTTGTGCTCAAACCACTTGGCTAAAAGGCGCCTATGCACATTCGGACATGACTCTGAGGGTTTTCAGTTCCATCAAACTTGTCAAAGACTGGCATTTTGAATCCAACAGGCAGTACTTCATAAACCCCCATCATATAAACCTTCTAGTTCTAGCAAATAAGTGTCAACTCCCTGGGCCTTGCATATTACCCTTTCCAGCTTATCTATCTTCTCGGTCAATAGCCTCTCTTTCTCAACTTTCTCCCTTTCTCTGTTGGCCCGTAGCGCATCAGTCCATTGTGCCTCCTGATCATCAAACCAATCTCCTTCCCCCCAGAGATTGGTCCATAACCGGTGGAATTACAGGTGGTGGTTGGCAATTTAGTGCTTCTATCATTCCCATCATACGGTTCATATTTTCGGCCGCCTCATTTGCTCTGCTTGTTGTTCCACCAGCGTTCTCAACTCAGCTACTTCCCCATTTTCCTTTCCTCTACCATTTCAGTGTCTTCTCTGCTCACTAGTCTTGCTGTGGGACCCCTAAACTAGGCTGGATCTGAACTTGATGCTATTTTTGCCCCTACAAAAAGGTTTAACTTTCTCTTTTAAAAAAACTTTTTATTCGCTTCCTTTTGTCACATATATATATATATTGTTTTGAAAGACCCTTGGTAAAGCAAAACCCTTTTTACAGACTGTTCATATGTCACACGGATGCAATGCATGTGTGCGTGTGTGCCTACTCTATATGCCAAAGAGAAGGAAAATTCTAATCCTAACACGTAAGCACATAAGCACATAAAATACTCACTTATGTCAAGTGCAATAATTTTTCCTTTCATTGTGACCCTCACTTCCCTCTCAAAGGTTGGATATTAAAAAATTTTCAAAATTCATTTGAAAAGCATTTCTTTAAATGATGAGATCTTTCAAAAACAATTCCCAGAATTTTTGAATTTTTCCTTAGAAGATGATCATGTGGAAATATACCTTAACAGAGGTTAGTTTGGAGCTTTAATCAAAAGGTGAACTCCAAAGATTCTTTTTGAAAGCCGTTTAATCCGATTGCTTTCAAAGTTGGATTTAAAATTCTTCGGGTAGAAGGATCACATGATTGGATTATCATCGTACTTTCCATGAATTTGGATACATACAAGGTCAATGATGCTTAGCTAAACATGATATAAGAGATGTAATATTATAATCAAAATCTAACATATTTTCAAATGTCATGGGACATGAAGAGGAATTGCTCGAAAGCGAGTAAGAGTTTACATGACTCGTATTGAGCATCGTCATCATCTCAAGTAATCCCTTCCGGGCATACAAAACACCCTAGCATATAACCCTAATCAAGAATTGATTTCCCTAAGATTGAAAGGTTCTACAGAAACTATCATGCAAAAGGCTAGGTTTTGGTCAAATAAGGGACCCTTGACACTGTGGATACCGGCATTTGGGCCCAGTTTTTAAAACTTTTAAAACAACTTTCAAATTTTAAATTCAAAATCAAAGAGTCGCCACTTAATTTTTGAAAGGAAAATTAAGAAACCATTTTGAAAGCAAACTGATCTTTTGCGAAACCAAAGATAATCTGGGTCTGGGGATTATGGAATGAAAGGGGAAGGAGCCCGGCAGATTAAAACACCCCCTTTCATCCTATCTCGTGATAGGCCTCTACTCATCATCCTTTTTAATCGAATTAATAATCTAAGTGTGCCCTCAAATAATACATATATACATATACATTACAAAAGCATATTGAAAAGGGTGTAAGATTGCTAACGATAAAATATCATTCATAATCCACATAATTCAAGTAGCAAGCAAAAATGATGTGCAAGTAGGGAACTAGAGAACTTACCCGGGATCCAGCTGCGAAATGGAAAACGTGCAATTCATACAAAGAATAGAAATCCTAAGAGAAATGTCTCTAATCACATATACACATAAGGCAAGACCTAAGCTAAGGTGTCGCACATTGAGTCGAAAATCAATAAAATCAAAGAATAGAACAAACTAGAGAAAGATTGAGAAATTGTACCTCAAATGTGCTACAAAACAAAGAGTTAGTCCACATGCTTCACATAATGATATGACATCAAATAATCAATCCTAAATCTCTAGCTTAGATCTATCAAGCATGGAAAGAATTGACAAAACTATGAATTCCTTTTAATTAGTTGGAGCCATAGCATCTCTATAGATATACAAGTCTCAACTAAGAGCCAATGTTATGTCTATATTGGGGTGTTATAATCCCAACATGATCATAAGGAATCTATGGTTATGTTCAATTTGGTTCAACTAAGTCTAATTTTATACAAGGACTAGTTATAATCATTAGCATCGACATACATGAATAAATGAATGAACATGAACAAGAATGAGATGTGAATTTATTCATTAATTTGGATCACTTAGCCTCTAGATTTATGCTAAATTATCATTATTCAAAACATAGTTTAGGTTCCAAAACATTAGGAAACCACCTAAGTTAAAATCAATGAGATTAGACAAAACAGTGACTGTTTTTCCAAAATTACAAAGAGCAGACCAGATTTTAAAAGGTAGAAAACCCATACTTCCAACGGTTCGATCTTAATGATTTTTGGATATGATATGCCTCTGTGAGTCTAGTTTCTAACCCAAAAATAAAGTCAAGGTTTGAACGGTTAGATCTCTGGCGATATTGAAAAAACTAGACATCACTCAGGAATCTGCAACTTTCTGTCCAGAGATGTTGTACGATTTTCTAAAAATAGTAAAAAAATGAGAAACCCTTAGATCTTTTTAGGGTATCTTCCTAACACATTAAGGTACTTAGAAAAAATTATTAGAGACCTAGGAAACTCAATTAAGGTTCTGGTTTATTAATTTCAAAATGGACTTACTATTCTAAAATTTTGGACAGAGATATGCATGTTTTGAAATCATAAGACCAAACCATCTTAGGCATGGAGTTTCATCAAAACAAAAATTACAGAGGCACTTGAATGGGTTATGAACATTTTCTAATTGGTCTCATCCAATTCCAATGAACCATGATCCTATAAAAAATCTTTGATCACAATTGGTTTATGGATTCACTGCACCTTTGTTAGATTAATGTTCATAGTTTAAACCAACTTGATCCATGATCCTAGAAAGAACTAGAATCAAGTATGATTATGATTATTGGGGACAAATAATGAAATAGGGAGAAATCCCTAGATTTAACCTTGATGGATTCCTATCATAGATCTCATAGCAAGAGAATCCTAAGGTCTTACTTAATCTCATGAATTTTGAATATAAACTATGAAAATCTACATCTAATTCCTTTCTCAAACATATGATCCTTGAGGAATATAGAGTCATGACATCCTAATCCCCTCTCAAATTAATGGTCCTTAGAGACTAAGTGAGATCAAAATTTACATAAACCTCTATGGAATATAGCATGAATCCCATAAGATTCTTAGTGAGGAGATTCAAATCATGAGTTGAGATTTGAATCCCACTAACTATGTGTAGACATGGCTATAGTTTTCCTCAATCTCCATATGAACCATGAGACCATAGAAGACTAATGGATCAACCTAAAGAGGATCCAATGAGATATTGAAGATCTCATGGATTTCCAAGAGAAAATGGAGACAAGGAGAAGTAAAATCAAAGTTTCCATGAAACCCAAATAAAAAAATGCTTTCATAACTTGTTTTTGTTTTAAAATCCAAGGCTATTTCTAGATCCAAACTAATGAAGACAACTTATGAAACTTCAATCACAAACTCTATCTGGTGTGTGATGAAATGAGGTAGGAAGAGAGGTTTTGAAAATGTGTAAAAGTCCTAGATCTATGAGTTTGTGATTGAATTATATATAATAAGTATAAGAATAGAGATTTAACCTCTAGATCTTCTCAGGATTTGATTGATTTGGAGAGATCCAAGCCTTACAAGCAATGCTCTTCTTCTTCTTCCTTGAAGCTTCAAGGTTCTTCAATGGAGATTTGAGGAATTGGGTGAATTGGGTAGGATTTCTATGGGGTTTTTGGGTTTCTCTCTCTATATTTCTCTAAGAACAAACTCAATCTTCAAAATTCAGCTTCTTACTTTAAAATTCAAGTCTCATTCCTCTAGATTCAAGTCTCCTACCTCTCAAAATGAGAGAAAATGGGGTTTTTATAGACTTTCATTATCTTGGGGGCTAAGATAAGGGTAGTTAGGTCAATTAGAGATGGTGGGAGCATGGTTTGCATGACCTAGGAGTAGTAAACACGTACACAAAAAACGGCATCGTTTGGTGCATTCATTTGATCAAAGATTGAAAAGGAATTTTGACTTAAAAATGCAAATTAGTCCAGGCCGGCACTCGATGAGGATGAAATGGCACTCTCTGAGTGTCGCGGCGGCATTCACTGACTGTTGTTCAGGCACTTTGAGCGCCGCTGCACAACAGTTCAGCACTATTCACAGCAATTCAGCACCTTAATTTCATTTCATGTCATTTAAGTAAATGTCGTTTAATTTATGTATTTACTTAAGACATTAAATGTAATTAAAAAAATACCCCCCATTTGGATTCAATTAAAATATCTAAAAAATCAAAATCCTTAAGGAAAAAAAAAAGTCAACTCTCCCTCCGAAGGCAAAATATCAATTTTCTGCACGATTCTTCTTAAAAGCCTTTCAATTTCACCATGATTCCTTTCATTTAAAAATTCTGAAAAATCATTTCTAGCATAAGGGAGACCCAATGAACAATTACCGGGACTTTTCATCTTGAAATTCAAAAATTTTACGATTGACTCACTTTTGACCCGTTGACTTTTCACTGGGTCAACTATTGACTTTTTCTTTCGGGATTCATGCTGAATTCCTCTCCTTTTGAAAATGGTTTTAAGATGCTCTGAGAACATTGCCGTGTTCCTATACGTGTTCAAATCTCATGGTCTACAAGGTGAAGGATAGATGAGAATTTTGGTATTTTTGGCTGAAAAGGGTGATTTTGGACCAAGATTCTTCTTGGAATAGAATCAGATTGCTTGTAAGAGTCTTGATTCCGACGAGACATATTCATCATTGATCTCCAGAGGTAAATCCCCCTAAGTTTAATAGTTCGGTCAAATTGGGGTGTCTACAGACACACATCCGATAGGATGCTTCATATACCAACACATAGTACGAGATCAAGGGTGATTACATAGTCCCATGATGGCTTGACCGACCGGGTTACCCGGAGCCTCCAAAGTCATAGTTCCGTGCAATCGACTGGTGAGACATACAAGTGAAATGCAACAGGCACACAAAGATTAATTAATTTGATTAGAAGGATGTTTTTCAAGTCTAATCCTCAAGTGAACCCAAAATCAAAATTCTGGTCTGCAAAACCAGAGATTTTGGGTTCGATCCCCAGCAGAGTTGCCAGATTGTGGATACCGGCATTTGGGCCCACAGCTTTTAATTTTAAAACAATTTTTAAATTCAAATTCAAAGACAAAGAATCGCCACTTAATTTTTAAAAGGAAAATTAAGAAACCATTTTAAAGCAAAATGATCTTTTAAGAAATCAGAGATTTTCTAGGTCCGGGGATTATGGAATGAGAGGGGAAGGAACCCGGCGGACTAAAACACCCTCTCTCATCCTATCTTGCAATAGGCCCCTACTTAACATCCTTTTAATTGAATTAGTAATCTTAGCATGTCCTCAACTAATACATATGTATAAATATACATTACAAAAGCATGTTTAAAGGGTGTAAGATTGTAAGTGATAAAATTTCATTCAAAACCACATAATTCAATTAGCAAGCAATATGATATGCAATAAGGAACAAGAGAACTTACCCGAGATCCGGCCGCGAATATTAAACGTGCAATGCATGCAAATAAATAAAATCTCGAAAAAGAGTCTCTAATCCATATATACAAGTAAATCAAGTCCTAATTCTAAGGTGTCGCGTATGAGGTCATAAAATCAATAAAATCAAGGAATTAAATAAACTAGAAAAAAGGTTGAGAGATTGTACCTCAAATGCGCTACAAAACAAAGGTTAGTACTGTGGATACCGCAGGTTTTCTTTTTATCCACAGCTTTTCTTTTAAAATTCTTTTTCAAAATTTTAAATTCAAAACAAATGAGTCGCCACTTAATTTTTAAAAGGAAAATTAAGAAACCACTTTTAAAGCAAACTGATCTTTTTAGAAACCAGAGATTAACTAGGTCCGGCGATTATGGAATGAGAGAGGAAGGAGCCCGTCGGACTAAAACACCCTCTCTCATCCTATTTTACGATAGGCCTCTACTCAACATCCTTTTAATCAAATTTATTAATCTAAGCATGCCCTCAACTAATAAATATATACATATACATCACAAAAAACATGTCCAAAGGGTGTAAAATTGCAATTGATAAAATATCATTCAAAAAGTCATATAAGTCAAGTAGCAAGCGATATGATATGCAATAGGGAACAAAAGAACTTACCTGGGATCCAGCAGGGATATTTAAACGTGCAATGCATACAAACAAAATAAAATCCTAAGAAAGAGTCTCTAATCACATGTACACATAAGGCAAAACCTAGTCTAAGGTGTCGGGCATGAGGTTGAAAATCAATAAAATCAAAGAATGAAATGAACTAGAAGGGAGATGAGAAATTGTACCTCCAATGCGCTACAAAACAAAGATTAGTCCACATGTTTCACATAATAATATGGTATCAAACAATCAATCCTAATTTCCTAACTTAAGTCTATCTAGCATGAAATCCAACTTTATTCAATAGCTAGTTCTAATCATGAGCAAATGAATGTACATGGATGGATGAATGTGAACAAGAATAAAACATGGATTTATTCACTAATTTGGGCCACTTAACTTCCGGATTTAAGCTAAGTTATCATCATTCAAAGTATGATTTGGGTCCTAAGACATTAGGAGTCCATTTGAGTTGAGATAAACAAGATTAGACAAAAACAATATCAGTTTTTCATGAATTACAGAGAGCAGACCAGATCTTAAAAAATAGAAACACCATGCTTCCAACGGTTGGATCTTAATGATTTTGGATACAATATGCCTCTGTGAGTCTAGTTTATAACCAAAAAAGAAAATCAAGGTTTGAACGGTTAGATCTCCGGGAATATGGAAAACACTAGGCATCACTCAGGAATCTGCAACTCTCTGTCCAGAGATCTTGTACGATTTTGTAAAGATAGCAAAAAGATGAGAAACACTTAGATCTTTTTAGGGGATCTCCCTAACACATTAAGGTACCCAGAAAAAATTATTAGAGACCTCGGAAACTCCATTAAAATTCTGATTTATTAGTTTCAAAATAGATTTACTGTTCTGAAATGTTGGACAGAGAGTTGCACGTATTAAAAATCACAAGACCAAACCATCTTAGACATGATATCACCTTAAAACAAAAATTACAGTGGTAGAGTATTGTGTTATTGACACTTTCCCGTTGATTTCACTTGATTTCAACGGTTAGATTTTGAACTAAAAATCTTTGATCAAAATCAGTTTGTGAACTCACTGTTTTCATTTATCAAGTTCAACTTTATTTGCTAACCCCAACTATTAAACCATGAAGTTGGACTTAAACTAAACCATTTTCTCCTACCATTTGATGGTCATTGGAGACTAAAGACCTTCATATTTGTGGATTTCAAAGGAAGTATGAATAGACTTCATGAAATCTCAAGATGAGGACTCTAAACCATGGAGATGGGCTTAGACTCAAAACCATTTTCTCCTACCATTTGATGGTCATTGGAGATGAAGACATGACTAATACTCATAAGTTTCAAAGAGAAAATGGAAATGATTTCATGAAATACCAAGTTTAGAGGATCCAAGTCATGAGTATGGACTTGGATTCATCTATTTGCTTATGAAATGAAGTGATGATCAAATTTTGACTCTCATGTAAAGTATAAGCTTACATGGGATTCAAAGGATCATACTCAAGAGATTTCAAGGGAGATATTAAAGATCTCCAAGAATCTCAAGAGAGGAACATAAACCAAAAGAATTATAAGAAAGACTAAAGAATTAGAAACAAGAACTCCTAAGCTTACTAGACAAACTCTAAGGTTTAATCAAGAAAAATTAAAAATGACTTGAAGATTAGAAGCTCAAAAAGAAAGAGAACAAAACCAAAGATTAGAGGGTCACCTCCAAACTATCCTCAAAAATCTTTCTTTGAAGATCTTCCAAGCTCTTCTCTCTAGTTCTCTAAACTCTCTCTTTTCTCTTAAAATATGTTAGTGTAATGGTAGTGATTTCTTTGTATTTTTTTGGTGTATCTCTTGTGTATATTCCTTGCATATGTTCCAAGGAAGATCCTTCCTCTTTTTATAGACAAAAATTACCAAGTATTTTCAGTGAATTCGGAGTAAAAGACAGGTGTAATCATCCCATTTGGTGGTACAATACGTACTTCCTGAAATTAGACAGACTGCTGCCCAGGGCGGCATTCAAAAGTTATCTGTGGCAGTCGGTGAGTGCCACCGCGGCACTCCACGACAACCGTCGCGGCACTTCGCAACTGCCGCGCGGCTCTCAGTGAGTGCCGCGGCAAATTATTGATTGCCGTTTTTTTTCGTCTACCTTACTTTATCAGATTTTTGTTTTTATCCGCCTACACATACGTATTGTACCACAAAATACAGACTTTAAAAGCAGACGGAAGTCAGAAAATGTCGGCGGCACTCAGTAAGTGTCGGGCCGGCATTCACCGAATGTCGTGTGGCATTCACTGAATGCCGCAAAAATGTGCCGTGTGCCGTTTTTTTGCAGAACTTCCCTTTTTAGGTCTTTTCTTTCTTCCCTTTTTCTTAAAGAAACTTATTCTTGAAGATCTTTTCTGAAAATGGTGTTTTACACCTGAATTCTCCTAAATACCTGGTATTTTCTTCTTTCTGTGAAATTTTATCGCGTTTGGAGAACTTTCTGAAGAGCTTGGGATACTTTGAATCTTTTCGGTCGTTATCATCATCGGACGTGGAAGTGACGCTCTCCTAAATTCGACGGTCGGTCAAAATCGGGGTGTCTACAGTTTGCCCCTTTTTGACAGAGCTGGTGGGGCAATGCACCCCATAAGTGAATGTCAAAGCCTGTGTGAAGACAAGCCTTTGACCAGACTGTCGAATTTAGGTAAAACAAAACACGTTGAAAAAAAAACAGCTTCACGAACGGTTCACGTTGGTCGTGCTCAACGGTGAGCTGCCTACGTATCCCATCAGGAATCAGACCAAAGCGTAGTTCAGGCAGGAACCAAATACACACAAGCACAAGTAATCATACGGATGAATGCACCTATCCTGTCGTGATGCGAGTGCTATACAGTGGTATTTTCCGAATTGACTTGGTCATACAAGTGCCATGCTCATCATGTTTTCCCCACGTACGACGCATATTATATGACGTGTTAGTCAGGGAAGATCACCTAATTCCGTGACTGATGCGAAGATCTCTTACAGGGGTCATGATGCTTTTGATTTGATTTCTAGGGTAAACGCAAATCTGTTGTGAGAACCGAGAATATAAATCTGTTATATTCCAAGACGAGGGTAAACGCAAATATGTTACGAGGATCGAGAATATAAATTTGTTACATTCCCCAAAACGAGGGTTAACGCAAATCTATTGCGAGAACCGAGAGTGCAAATATGTTACATTCTCGAAGAAAGGATCAACGCAAATATGTTACGAGGATCGGGAATATAAATCTGTTATATTCCAAAACGAGGGTAATCGCAAATCGATTGCGAGAACCGGGAATATAAATCCATTATATTCCAAAATGAGGGTTAACGCAAACCTGCTGCGAGAGCCGAGAGTACAAACATGTTACATTCTCGAACAAAGGATCAACGCAAATATGTTACAAGGATCGGGAATATAAATCTGTTATATTCCAAAATGAGGGTAATCGCAAATCGGTTGCGAGAACCGGGAATATAAATCCGTTATATTCCAAAACGAGGGTTAACGCAAATCTGTTGCGAGAACCGGGAATATAAGTCCGTTATATTCCAAAACGAGGGTTAACGCAAATCTGTTGCGAGAACCGGGAATATAAATCTGTTATATTCCAAAACGAGGGTTAACGTAAATCTGTTGCGAGAACCGAGAGTACAAATATGTTACATTCTCGAACAAAGGATCAACGTAAATATGTTACGAGGATCGGGAATATAAATCTGTTATATTCCAAAACGAGGGTAATCGCAAATCGGTTGCGATATATTCCAAAACGAGGGTTAACGCAAACCTGTTGCGAGAACTGAAAGTGCAAATATGTTACATTCTCGAACAAAGGATCAACACAAATATGTTACGAGGATCGGGAATATAAATCTGTTATATTCCCAAAACGAGGGTTAAAGCAAATATGTTGCGAGAACCGGGAATATAAATCCGTTATATTCCAAAATGAGGGTTAACGCAAATCTGTTGCGAGAATCGGGAATATAAATCCGTTATATTCCAAAACGAGGGTTAACGCAAATCTGTTGCGAGAACCGGGAATATAAGTCCGTTATATTCCAAAATGAGGGTTAACGCAAATCTGTTGCGAGAACTGAGAATATAAATTTGTTATATTCCAAAACGAGGGTTAACGCAAATCTGTTGTGAGAACCGGGAATATAAATCCGTTATATTCCAAAACGAGGGTTAACGCAAATCTGTTGCGAGAACCGGGAATATAAATCCGTTATAAAAAATCTTTTTTAATTTTCAAAAATTGGGAGCCCACGGGCTCAAATCTTTTTTTCAATTTTCAAAATCAGGGGCCCACGGGCTCATATATACTCTTAAATTCTGAAATTTATAGCCATTTTAAACCTAAAAATGACTCCGAGGGCCAAAAGTGTAATGAGGGCAAATTTTGGTGGCCTCAAATTCAATTTTCGGGACTTGATTTGAATTTTTGGGGGGGAAATGAAGGATCTTTGAACCGACTTAAACGCGGCACATGCGGATTTTTGCGGCAGTCCGTGACTGCCGTGCAGCACTCACGGAATACCGTTGCGGCAGTCAATGAGTGCCGCGCGGCAGTCCATCAACTGCTGCGCACGAAAAACTGAGTGCCGCATTTGAGCGACAGTGGCTAAAACCGCTGGGTTCAATACATTTCTTTCATTCTCTCAATCTTCTCTCTCTCGGTTTCTCTCTGGAGAAAATTTTCCTTTTTCTTTCCTAGCTTGGATTGATCTACCAGGGACTTATCAGGTTCGTTCTACTCGATCAAGACTTGATTAATCTATCTTATTTCCTTGTTATTCTGAAATTTTCATGAATCTAACGCTTGAATTCTCTTTTTCTTTACAGATCATGGCGAGCAGTTCGGGGAGGAAGAAGAAGGCTAAGTACACGGCCACTCATCATCTTGATGCTACACTCCTTCTCCGGGATCCGGACGAGCATTTATCCGCCCGCGCATTCAAGCGCGAGGTAAACGCTCCTCTCTTTGCTTCTCTTTTAATTTGCAAGTCGTAGGAACTTTTGTGGATGCAATGTGTATTTGATACAACTTCAAATGTTTATTTCTTATTACAAATGCTATGCTTGTGGTGCTCTCGAGTGTCTTGAACGTTTTATTTCATGCCCCTTCTTCTTTTTTTAGGGAAATTTCGTACATATTTCTTTCTCCAAAAAAGACCCCTTACAAAAATGAGTGATATGCCTGAATTTTCCAAGCGTTTTATCCCTTATTATTATTTTTTGACTTTTCCAAGGGCTTTTGGAAGCCGCTTGTATTAATCAGAATTTCAAAACACCTCTCGTGAATAAAGTGAGTTTTTCATTTTTGAGTTTCACGAACACGACACATTTTAATTGAAAGCGTTACTTATGAATGTTCCAAGCATCCTCTTATTGTTCCAACCTAACTTTGAATGTCCGTGAATCCGTACTTGAAACTAATGCCTCCTTGGAATCTGAATTTGAACAAATTTATATACTTTTGAAAATGCGAACAAACTCTTTTCTCCCTCTTCTTTCTCTTTTGAAATCTCTTAGAACATCGAATGTTCTTTCTTATTTCTCTTCTTTTTTTTTTTTTTGGTGAACGTCTACTGAACTGAACGCAAACTAGTGCCATGCTTGTGAAATTTCTGCGAATACTTTCAGATTTTCTATATCTTTCTTCTTTTTCTTCTTCCTTGTCTTTTTACTGCCATCTGTTTATTTACTTTTCTTTTATCCAACTAATATCAAAATTTTGTGATTCTTTCTTGCAGCTACAGCCTAAGGTACTGAAGGGGCATGGTAGCCTCGCCCATGGATACGAGTGATATACTCAGCTGAGCGAGACCGTGAGGGCCTTGGTGGACGCGGCCGGGTTTGGAGACTTCGTCAAACTTTTGACGAAGAGCTCCAACGACTTGCGGCAGATACATGCATTGGACGAGCGGTGGTGGGATACGACGAGCACTTTTCATTTTGACTTTGGGGAGATGACGATGACTCCCTTGGATTTTTCGATGATCACCGGGATCCCGTTCGGTGGAGAGCCTCTGCGATATTTGATGGATCAGGAGTGGGACTAGGTGGAGCCTTTGCTAGGAGTGCTCCCGTAGGAGTCTCTGGTCACAGCCCGATGGTTTATGGACACACTCTTTGTTGAGCACCAAGGGCGATCGGGTCTCTGTGTCCCTGGTAGCATCGCTGGAGCGCCTGGACCAAGTCGACGAGTATAACTGGGCTGGTACAGGGTTATCTATCTTGTACAGGCATATGGGTGACATCTCCCGGGACAGGCCGGCCTCCACCAGCGGTTATTGGAGAGCGTGGGAGGTATACATTTTCATTGCTTTTTTGCATTTTCAGAAATTTATTTAAATTGTGAGACTAACCCTTCCTTTTTATTATTGCAGATTTGGTCCCACGAGTATCTTCGCATGATGTCTCCCGAGACGCGTGAGGCAGACGCCCTTATCATGCCCCAGGGGCTGAAATGGGCGAAGGATAGGGTTGGGCGGAAGACCGGGGCCCACGATTTCATTTCGTTCAGGAACTTCCTGACGAATCTGAGGGAGCAGCACGTTCATTGGCAGCCCAGGCTTAGGGTGCTTCCCGAGGCTCGTGTGGAGATTCGAGAGTCGGCTGGATATGACCCGATGAGGCGACTCCTTAGTAGGCCAGAGGGCCAGGCGTGGTACTTAGGAGAGAGGGTGACTAGGCAGTCACTGGGGGCCCCTGGATTCTTTGTGCCATTCCCTCCTCCTGACTCTATGAGGGCCACGAACACTCTTCATGGTAGCGAGCTGACGACTGCCCTGATGGGCTTGAGTAATCACGGCTTCTTGGATCCCCCTTCAGGATATGCGGCGTTCCGTGCCGCTAAGCTGATGCCGAACTTCCCTTTGATGGAAGTGACTCGGGTGAGTATATGATTCCTCTATTACTACTTTATGAATTTTCTTTTATTCTCTATTCATGCTTTATTATTTTTTGTTTGCAGCCTATTCCTGCTGCCACCCGTCCTCCCGCCTTGCCTGAGTGGGATTGGACTATGTCGGCCGTCTCGTTCGGCGAGCCCTACTCGACGACGATCCCCCGACTCACACAGGGTGCCCCCACTATTCCTCTTCATTACGATGTTGTCCTGCGTGCCTACGCAGAGGAGGCTTGGCGTACGCCCACAGCATGCGGCAGTGGGTTCTCGGGCGAGAGTGGATGGTAAGAAACTCATCCCTGCCTTTCACTTTGACTTTGATTGCCTCTTCTTTTACGATCCTATATTAATGGTTCTTATTTTCAGGCAAAGGGAGCTCGGGCAACTGCTGCGACTCAGTTGAGGGCCCAGGTATGATCTTTATCTCCTTATTCTCAGTATCTCGATTGTCTTTTCAACACTATCTGGATTTATCCTTTCTTTTTTTAGGCGGAGGAGATCAGATCCCTGTCCCAGCAGGTGGTGCAGCTTCAGCAGCGACTCCAGCAGTTCGGCATTCCCCTCAGCGACATTCCTGGGGATGGCGGTGCTGGACGAGGCAAGGGGCGAGGCGGTGGTAGCGGCGCTGGACGCGGCGGAGGCGGTGGTGAGGGTACCAGTAACGGCAGAGGCAGAGGTGGCAGTAGCGGCGGACGTGGAGGGAGCGATGGAGGTAGCAGGACAGAGTCGGAGGAGGAGCCCTCAGGCGTAGGACCCGCCAGACTCGCAGCCGGGGCCGAGGCTGATCCTGCTTTTCGTTTTATTTTTTATTTCTTTTTGAGTGTTTTCTTGGGAGAATACATACTTTATTTGATGGATTGTATATATATGTTCTCTCTTTTGGTGAAGACGGCTCCATGGTAGCCGGTAAGATAGGCACTCTTTATTATTACATTATTGCATTTTCCATTGATATTCACCGTACGTGGGACCATAGCTTGGTCTCTTTTGCCGTATGTGGGACCATGGCTTGGTCCCGTCTTTATTTTAATTTTGAATGCCTCGATGAAAATGAATGAGTGCATGAATGAATGAATATATTGGTCTTTGTTGCACGTGCTGCATGATGCGCACGTTTTATTGCCTTCTATCTAGTTTTCTGTTTGCAGGTGGGCTGACGTGTTACAAACAAACCCTGGCCAATGAAAAACCTGGAACGGCACTCGGTGAGGTCTCTGCGGCACTCAGTGACTGCCGCGGCGGCAGTCACTGAATGCTGTAACGGTATTCACAGAGTACCGCGCGGCATTTCTTTGAGTGCCGCGGCACTTTATCGAGTGCTGCGGGTATGTATGCAGCTTTATTCCCCTATTTATACCCCTTCTTTCTCAAGGCTTCGAAAAACACTTCTCTTTTCTTCTTTACTTTCTTCCAAAATGGCCCCCATTAGCTCTCAAATCCTTTTCCCATGGATGGATGCCCTTTCTGGTATTGAAAAGCTCAATTTTGAATGCTTCAGGCTGAATGATCTTTTCTCTTTCCGACAGATGAATTTGAACGAGGGCCTACTTCGAGCTGCCATCCAACTTTGGGATCCTTCTTTCAACGTCTTCCGTTTCGGCTCTCAGGAGATTTGCCCCTTGTTTGAGGAATTCAGCGCCATTCTTCATACCGATCCTTCTGCTGAATTAACGGTTCCCCTGGTTCAGGCTGGGTATGTCTGTGATTTAGCCACCCTTCTCCACATATCTCGGAATGCGGCGGGCTCTTTTGTTCATGACAGGCAAATCGACTTTGAGCTGATACTCCCTTACAATGGTGAGTATCAAATCATCCGACGTAGTGCCCTGTCAATTGCTATGCTCTCTTACTTCCTCTTTCAGTCGTCTTCTGACACTCTTATACCCATTGCCTGTGGTTTGCGGGAGATGAAAAGTGTTGTTATGCTGGTTCTTGGTGAAACTCTGATTGGATTGGGCCATGCTCATGCTACCAGGGCCACATTACCTGCCGGGGCACCTTTTGTTCTGCAGATTTGGCTCATGGAGCATTTGGACCTCTTTATACACCCCTCCCATCTTCGTGGATCACTTCCTTACGATCGTATAAAAATTCACAATTTATTTCAATCCGTCGATGCATGGCTTGGCTGGCTCCATGGCCTCTCTTCTAGTGATATCTGCTGGGTTTGCCCGCAGTGGGCTTGTAGTTCTGTCGCCGTACGCCTTCCTGGACGTCCCGGCAACTGGTTTCTTGGCTTGCATGCTATTACTTTCTACATTCCCGGCCGGGTGGTCCGTCAGTTCGGACTTTTGCAAGATACTACTGAATCTGTGACTGCTGATTTCACCAGGGGGTCCTCTTTGCGCCCTTCTATTGCGAAGGCTTTCATCGAGGCTTAGCATAGCCGGATGGCTACTCCGTGCCCGGGGATTCCAGCTCCGACTATGCCTACTGCTATGTATCTTCTAGAGATTCAGACCTTGGTTGCGAGACGAGCTTGACAGACACATGCATAATAAAGTAGACGAAAACAGGGAAAAGCTCGCCATCTCACAAAACTTTTTGACAGACCCTGCCTACTCTTTTACGCTTTTGAATGTGATTTTCCTTCTCTTTTTTTTTTAAAGTGCTGTTATCTTTAAGAAAAGTTCTAACATGCTTAATCAAAGTGCTCACTCCTTTAATTAATCTTTTATGAAGAATTCTCCTTTCAATGTCTTTACTTGGCTCTTTACTTTGCGTTTTGCTTGAAGCTTTACTTCTTCTATACCATGAATTCTCATTTGTTTCTTTATAATACTTATCTTGATAGCCAGGCGATCCAAAGGAGGGTCTTGTATCTGGGTTCTTTGGCTAGCAAACGAAGTTTGCCCCTGGTTTTAGGGCTTCGAAATGGTTCCGGGTAAATGCCAATTTGCCCCTAGTTTAGCACAGTCTTTTTCGAATGGACTGAGGGCTTTGGAGAGCCCGCCTACTTATCCCCGAGTGGGCATCAGGTCCCAAGTAGTTCGGCTTAAGGCTGCAAAGAAGAGCGCTAATCAGGCAATTATTTACTGACCGAACCGAGTAGCTTGCCTACGTATCCCCTAGCGGGAATCAGGTCAAGCGTAGTTCATCAAGGTAGGAGGTTTTGAAAGAAGTGGTTTCAAGCAAAGTATTTCTTGAGGCGATCGAGATTAATTGGTTGCTTAAATTCAACCCCGTCCAGGTCCATGAGATAGGCCGCTCCTCCGGAAAGGAGGGTCTTAATGATGTATGGCCCGACCCAGTTGGGTTTGAATTTTCCTCTGGGGTCATAAATAGGCACTTTCAGTTCTTTGAGGACCAGGTCACCCTCAGCAAGCTTCCTCGGGCGAACCTTTTTGTTGAAAGTACGAGCTCTTCTGGTACCCCCGAGTATGGTTTACCGCAGCCAGCCTCTTCTCATCGAGTAACATCAACTCCTCATACCTTCCTCGTACCCATTCTGATTCGGGGATCTCACACTCCGCCAAAACCCTAAGAGAGGGTATTTTTACCTCGACTGGGAGAACGGCTTCCATCTCGTAGACTAATGAGTACGTCGTAGCACCCGTTGAAGTTCTAACCGAGGTTCGGTATCCCCACAAAGCAAATGGCAGCTTTTCATGCCAATCCTTATATGTATCCGTCGTTTTTCCCAGGATTGCCTTAATATTTTTGTTTGCTGCTTCTACTGCTCCATTCGTCTGAGGCCTATACGGGGATGATTGGTGGCGAGTGATCTTATACTTTTCCAAGAGCGGGATAAGCTCTCCCTGGACTTGACTACCATGATCGGAGATGAACTCATTCGGGACCCCATACCTGCAGATTATGTTTTTCTCGATGAAACTCACCACGTCTTTGGCTTTCAAAGTTGCATACGAGGCTGCCTCTACCCATTTTGTAAAGTAATCAATTGCCACGATTATGTATCGGTGCCCATTGGAAGCCTTCGGAACTATCTCACCAATGATGTCGATCCCCCATACGAAAAATGGCCAAGGGGTGGTCATGCTATAGAGCTGTGACGGCGGGGTATGCATCAAATTTGCATATATCTGACACTTGTGACACCTTCTAACATATTCGCAACAGTCTTTGTCCAAGGTCGTCCAATAGTACCCCTGTCAGGTGATCTTCTTTGCCAGCATGTGCCCGTTCATATGGGGCCCACACACTCCCTCATGTATTTCCTCCATCATTCTCTTAGATTCTTTTCCATATAGGCACTCCAGATTATACCCAGTGTAAGATTTCTTCCATAGCTTATCTGCGTAAATCACAAATTGAGCGGCGAATCGTCGAATCGCTTTTCAGTCCTTTTCTGAGGCTCCTTCGAGGTATTCTCCTTCTTTAATGAACTTCCACACATCCACATACCACGGTATTTCCTCTTCGTCTTCCATGGTCGTAACCATTTCAAATGACGATTGATTCCTCATTTCTATGGATAGCGGGATCATGGCAGTTTTGGAGGGGATTTGGATCATTGAGGCCAAGGTAGCCAATGAGTCGGCTAGATGGTTTTCTTCACGAGGGAGGTAGTAAAAAGAAATCTTTTGGAATTGTGCTTTCAGACTTTCTAGATAATCATGGTAAGGTCTCAGTTTCTCATGCTTTACCTTCCAATCTCCTCGGACTTAGGATATGATCAAATTGGAATCTCCGAAGACATCAATCCGTCCGACTTTCAAAGAAAAGGCTGCTTCCATCCCAATTATGCATGCTTCGTACTCTGCGGTGTTGTTGGTTGAGTTGTACTTGAGCTTGACAGCTAATGGGGTAGGGGTCCCATCGGGTGCTATGAGAACGATTCCAATTTCGTAACCTAATTGGTTGGCTGCTCCATCAAAGTACATTTTCCACAAATCCTCCTTTACCTCCATTATTCCCTCATCCGAGAACTTGAATTCTCCTTCATCCTCGGATTCTATGGCGAGGTCGTCTAAAAACTCAGCGATAGCCCTTCCTTTCACAGACTTGGCAGTGACATACTTGATATCGAACTCAGCCAGCATCATGGTCCAACGGGAAATCTTACTGGTCAAGACGGGTTTTTCGAATAGGTATTTTAGTGGGTCCATTCTGGATATCAGGATTACAGGGAAGGCTAGCATGTAATGGCAAAGGCGTTGGGTACACCAAACCAAGGCCCAACAGGCCTTTTCCAAGGGCGAGTACTTTAACTCAAATCCGACCATTCTTTTGCTCAAGTAATAAATGGCCTTCTCCACGTGCCCCTCTTCTCCTTCTTGGGCCAACATACACCCCATCAAATCTTCGGATACGGAGAGATAAAGTAGGAGGGGTCTCCCAAGTGAGGGTGGTGATAGGACAGGTGGGTTTTGGAGGTAGGTTTTGATCTTGTCGAAGGCTTGTTGGCAAGGGGCGTCCCATTTGAATTTCTCTCCTTTTCTAAGCAGTTTGAACAGTGGGTCGCAGGTTAGGGTGAGTTTGGAAATGAAGCGACTGATGAACTGTATTCTCCCCAAGAATCCTCTCAGTTCTTTCTCATTTTTCGGTGGGTTCATTTCGGTTATGGCCTTTATTTTGGTGGGGTCCACCTCTATTCCCCTCTGAGTGATAAGAAATCCCAATAATTTCCCGGTAGTGACTCCGAATGTGCATTTCTGCGGATTTAGCCTCATTTTGAACTCCCTCAATCTCTCAAAGAACTTTCTCAAAGCTTCTAGGTGCCCTCCCCTTTCTTTAGATTTCACAATCATATCATCCACATACACCTCCACTTCTTTGTGGATCATGTCGTGTAGTAAAGTGGTGGCAGCCCTTTGATAGGTCGCACCTGCATTCTTAAGCCCGAACGGCATAACCTTATAGCAATATGTCCCCCATGGAGTGATGAACGTGGTTTTCTCCCTATCCTCGGGTGCCATGAGGATTTAATTATACCCAGAGAATCCATCCATGAAAGATAGAAGCTCATGTCCCGCAGTGTTATCGACCACACGTCAATGTGGGGTAGCGAGAAATCATCTTTAGGGCTTGCCCTGTTTAAATCTCGAAAGTCAACGCAAACCCTAACACGACCATCCTTTTTTGGGACAGGTACAACGTTGGCAATCCACTCAGGATACTCGGTGACCATCAAGAATCCAGCCTATAACTACTTTTCAACCTCCTCTTTTACTTTAAGTGCCCATTCTGGCCTCATTCGCCTCAATTTTTGTTTTATGGGTTTTGAATTGGGAAAGAGAGGGATGTGGTGTTGGACTATCTTTGGATCAATACCTGGCATATCATTATAAGATCATACAAAAACATCTTTGAATTCATTTAATAGATTGATTAGTTTTTTGCTTTCTTTATTACTAAGTGTGGAGCCGATAAAGACATTTTGAGGATTATTTTCATCTCCTAGATTAATTGTTAGGGTGTCCTCAATTATTTTGCATGCAGATTCTTTTTCTTTTTTGATTATTTTTTGCAATTCATTAGGTATTTCATGATCATCACATTCATCACATTCATTAAGCGCGTTCGAGTAGGCAGAATCAGTCATACTTTCATTGATTTTGTTAGGAGTGATTACAACAGACATAGCAATAGTAAGACGCCTCATTTGGGCCATTACAGACTCTGGGTGAGGGGGATACTTATCACTAGACTCAAAGACCCACTCCTTGTTGACTCCTTGCTTGAGCTCCATAGTGTTACAACCTGGCAGTGCCCCGGATTCAGTCTTCTCTTCCTTTTCTGGCTTCGGCTCTTCTTCCAGCGCATCCTCATCATTCCCCTCTTCAACCTCGACTTCCAGGCCCTCGTCTTCTTTCCCTTTTTCTTCGGCTTTCGCCCCTTCTTCGCTCAACAAGTCCTGCATGACCGGTCCATCCAGTACACCAATCCAATCGTTGACGGTAGCAGACTTTTCAGGCATTTGCAAAAACGGGTCTTTGTACTCGGAGAATTCATGGGAGAAAAAGATCTCGAATCCCGGCTTTAGACTTTTGTCCTTCTGGTCCATCCAAGGCTCTGGGAAGCCACAGAAGGGGAAATCTTCTCCTTCCTTCATAAAATATCCATTGAGCGTCTTTTGGTAAGACTTAATGAGTCAACCTTTATTCCATCCGAGCAAAAAATGAGGGCCTATGACAACACTCAGCGAGTAGTTATGGGGATCATCTTGCTAAATCTCTCCATCGGGGCAGCAGAAAAGGGAACAAAATTTAGATCATGATATTCCTGCATCCTTCAATTTACTTTTGGGAAGACCAAGGCTAGACAGTTTGGGCGCCATCCCATCAACCATCCATCAAAAGGTCAAGTACGTTTGGGAAAATAAAGTTTGCGAGATTCTGGGAGATAGTTGGATTCATGCATCTGAAGCATCGTCTAGTTCCCCGGTCTTGGAAGTACTGATACAAGAAGATGAAGCGAGCTTGGGTGGTTTTGAATATGCGAGTCCATTGGTAGCTGGAATTATGAGAAAAATGGGGTTCTTACCAGGATTAGGTTTAGGGAAGAAACACCAAGGGTTGCCAGAATTTCCAAACATCATCTCACAAACCCTCACCCACGGGTTAGGATATCATCCAACAAAGGAGGAAACGAGGAAAAAGAAGAAAGTGGTCGATGCACCGATGGAGCCGTACTTGAAGACTCTCAATTGGTATTTTGTCAAGGAAGGGGAGGATTTTTCGTTCTACGGATTCCCAAAACCGTGGGTGGATAGTATGGATAAGCTTGTGAAGCCGGGGTTCGAGATATTCTTTGCACATGACTTCTCTGATTATGAAGATCCTTATCTTTAGGTGCCCGCAAAATCCACTATTACCCAAGATTAGGTTTGTGCTTTGGATGAAAGATCTGCTAGAAAAAGAACACAAAGGGATCGAAAAGGGTAGTCCTGGGGAGATTGTGAATGAATAAAAGAAAGGCCGAAATGAAGAAAGGAGCAAGAAGAATAAAGCAGAGGAGAATAAACCAGAACATGAAGAAGAACCAGAGGAAGAAGAAATGGGAGAGATTACCAAGATTGAGGATCAGGAAGATTGCTTCATTGCTGAACTAGGAGGAGAAAGCAAGAAAGAGTGGGTGTTTGAGTCTAGTGATAGGTATCCCCCTCACCCAGAGTCTGTAATGGCCCAAATGAGGCATCTTTCAATTTCTATGTCTGTTGTAATCACTCCCAAGAAAATCAATGTTAATTCTGCTTACTCGACTGCACATAAAAATAACTATGATGCATGCCATGAATGTGATGAAATACCTGATGAACTGCAAAAATTAATTGAAAAAGAAAATGAATCTGCATGTAAAATCATTGAAAGCACTTTAACAATCAATTTAGGGAATGAAGATAATCCACAAAATGTTTCTATTGGCTCCACACTTAGTAATGAGGAAAGCAAAGAGTTAATCAATTTATTAAATGAATTCAAAGATGTCTTTGCATGGTCCTATAATGATATGCCAGGAATTAATCCAAAAATAGTCCAACATCATATTCCACTTTTCCCAAACTCAAAACCTATAAAACAAAGATTGAGGCGAATGAGGCCTGAATGGGTGCTTAAAGTGAAGGAGGAATTTGAAAAGCACTTAGGAGCTCGATTCTTGATTGTCACCGAGTATCTAGAATGGGTCGCTAACATTGTACCAATCCCTAAAAAGGATGGTCGCGTTAGGGTTTGTGTTAATTTCCAGGATTTGAATAAAGCCAGCCCTAAGGACAATTTCCCTTTACCCCATATTGATGTGTTAGTGGACAATACTGCGGGACATGAACTCTTATCCTTCATGGATGGGTTCTCAGGGTATAATCAAATTTTAATGGCACCCGAGGATAGGGAGAAGACTACTTTTATCACACCCTGGGAATTTATTGTTATAGGGTTATGCCTTTTGGG
Organism: Hydrangea macrophylla; assembly: GCA_033977485.1. Taxonomy (NCBI): domain Eukaryota; kingdom Viridiplantae; phylum Streptophyta; class Magnoliopsida; order Cornales; family Hydrangeaceae; genus Hydrangea; species Hydrangea macrophylla. Next base: position 80,449,264 of record CM066994.1, read on the forward strand.
CTTAAGAACATAGGTACAACTTATCAAAGGGATGCCACCACGTTATTGCATGACATGATCCACAAAGAATTAGAGGTATATGTGGATGACATGATAGTAAACTCCAAGAAGAGGGAAAGGCATTTAAAAGTGTTAAAGAAATTCTTTGAGAGGCTAGGGAGGTTTAGAATCAGGTTAAACCTGCAAAAATGCACTTTCGGAGTTACCACAGGGAAGCTATTAGGATTTCTCGTTACACAGAGAGGGATTGAGGTAGACCCGACCAAAATTAAGGCCATGATCGAAATGCCATCACCAAAGAATGAAAAGGAGTTAAGGGGATTTTTAGGTAGAGTACAGTTCATCAGCCGTTTCATAACCAAACTTACCATGACCTGTGACCCACTATTTAAATTGCTTAGGAAGGGGGAGAAGTTTGAATGGGATGACCAGTGCCAGAAAGCTTTCGAAAAGATCAAAACCTACCTTCAAAACCCACCTGTCCTATCACCTCCCAACCAGGAAAACCCTTACTAGTATACCTATCCGTGACTGAGAACTCGATGGGGTGTATGTTGGCCCAAGAAGAAGAAGAAGGGTGGGTGGAGAAAGCAACATACTATTTAAGAAGAGAATGACCGGGTATGCAATAAGCTACTCGCCGCTAGAGAAAGCCTATTGGGCCTTGGTTTGGTGTACCCTCTGCCTTAGGCACTACATGCTATCCTTCCCTATCACCCTAATAACCTAAATGGACCCACTTATATACCTCTTTGAAAAGCCCGCCCTAACCAGTAGGATCTCCCATTGGACCATGATACTAGCAGAATTCGATATAAGGTATGCCACTTCCAAATCTGTCAAAGGGAGAACCGTCGCCGAATATTTAGCTGACCTTATCGTAGAATCCAAGGAGAATGGAGAATTTAAGTTCCCAGATGAAGAAGTAATGGAGGTAATCGAAGAGTTATGGAGAATGTACTTCGATGGAACAGCCAATCAAATAGGTTATGGAGTCAGAATCATCCTTATATAACCAAGTGGAGCCCCCACCCCGTTAGCCATCAAGCTTAAGTACAATTCAACCAATAATACGACAGAATACGAAGCATGCATAATTGGGATGGAAGCGGCTCTAGCCTTGAAAATTGAGAAAATTGATGTCTTTGGGGATTCTAATTTGATAATATCACAAGTGAGAGGGGATTGGAGAATAAAGCATGAAAAACTGAGACCCTACCATGAATACTTGGAGAGCCTGAAAGTGAAGTTCAGAAAAATTTCATTCTATTACCTTCCTTATGAGGAGAACCAACTAGCCGATTCCTTAGCAACCTTGGCCTCAATGATCCAAATCCCTATAGGAGTTACCATAATTCCCCTATCCATAGAAGATAGGACCCGGACCTCATTTGAGACAATCGCAGCCGTTGAAGGAGGAGAGGAGATACAAGTACCATGGTATGTGGATGTTTGGAGTTTTATTTAAAAGGGAGAGTACCTGAAGGGGCTTTAGAGAAGGATAAAAAGGCAATTCGGAGGTTTTCAACACAGTTTGTGATTTATGAGGGAAAGTTGTGGAAGAAGTCATATACCGATTATAACCTGGAATGCTTACATGGGAAGGAAGCAAGAAGGATGATGGAATAAATACATGAGGGAGTTTGTGGACCGCACATAAGTGGACATATGTTAGCCAAAAAGATAATCCGGCAAGGGCATTTTTGGAAAACTTTGGATAAGGATTGTTGTGAGTATGTTAGGAAATGCCATAAATGTCAGATCCATGCAAATCTTATGCATACTCCACCTTCCCAACTTTACAGCATGCCACTCCTTGGCCGTTCTCCGTATGGGGTATTGATATCATTGGTGAAGTGGTTCCGAAAGTCTCCAATGGACACCGGTACATAATTGTGGCAATAGATTATTTTACCAAGTGGGTGGAAGCAGCATCGTATGCAACATTGAAAGCTAAGGATGTGGTGAGTTTTATGAAGAATATAATCTGCAGATATGGGGATCCAAATGAATTCATTTCCGATCATGGTATCCATTTCCAAGGAGAAGTTATCCCTCTCTTAGAGAAGTATAGGATCACCCACCATCAATCTTCCCCATACAGACCCCAAATAAATGAAGCGGTGGAAGCAGGTAATAAGAATGTTAAGGCGATATTAGGAAAAATGATAGATACATACAGGGATTGACATGAGAAATTACCATTCGCATTATAGGGGTAGTGAACCTCTGTAAAACTTTGATGGGAGCTACACCATACTCGCTGGTCTATGGAATGGAGAATGTCCTCCTGGTTGAAGTAGAAATACCCTCTTTGAGAGTTTTGGCAGAATGTGAAATAACCGAACTAGAGTGGCTACAAGGGAGGTATGAGGAATTGATGTTACTTGATGAAACGAGGTTGGCAGCAATAAACCACACTCGAGGATTTCAAAAAAGGATAGCTCGTGCTTTCAACAAAAAGGTTCACCCAAGGAAGCTTGTTGAGGGTGACCTGGTCCTCAAAGAGCTTAAAGCCTGTTTATAACCCTAGAGGAAAATTCAAACCCAACTGGGTCGGGCCATATATCATAAAGACGCTTCTCTCTAGAGGGGCTGCTTATCTTATGGACCTAGATGGGGTTGAATTTAAGCAACCAATCAACCTTGATCGCCTCAAGAAGTATTTTGCTTGACACCTTGTCTTTCAAAACTTCCTACCTTGATGAACTATGCTTGACCTGATTCCCGCTAGGGGATACGTAGGCAACCTACTCGGTTTGGTTATAAAAAATAAAATATAAAATATATAAAAAAAAAAAAGAAGAAAAAAAAAAACCTTGCCTAAAAGGCACTTTCCTTCTGTCCTTGGCTTAATTTCTTGACCTGATACCCATTCGGGGATAAGTAGGCGGGCTCACAAGGCCCTTGGTCCAAATAAAACCCAACTCTTGATAAAATCCAACATCTTGAGTTTCCCTATACCGAACTAGGAGCAAACTTGCATTTTCCCGGAACTAAAACCAGAGCCCCTAGACTAGGGGCAAACTTTGTTTGCTTAACCGAAGAACCTACATAATATCTAAACCAATTTTTGGATCTTCTGGCTATCAAAATATGCATTGTGTGGAAGCAAATGAAGATTCATCGTATAGAATGATTAAAGCTCTAAAGCAAGACTCAAAGCAAAGTAATAAAAGCTAAAAGAGATATTAAGAGGAAAGATTTTCATAACCTAAAAAAAAATTTGGAAAAGTGCAAACTACGATTTAACATGATTAGGACATTTTATACATACATGAAAAAAGTCTTTTTTTTAAATGAAAAAATACATCACATGATTTAAAAAGCACAGTGAGAGTAAGCAGGATTCGTCAGAAGCTTTTTAGTGGAATCTTGTTTGTTTTTCTTTTATGTGTGTCTATAAAGTCATAAAGCTATCTCCCGACCAAAGTCTGAATCTTAAAAAGGTATTCGGTAGTGGGAACGATGGAAGCAGGAACCCTCCGGAAGGGAGCAGACACTCTATCATGCCAAGCCTCGGTAAAGAGTCTTATGGTAAAAGGATGTAAGGCAGAACTCCTCGAGAAATTTGTAGTGATAACATCTGGATCATCTTGAAGCAGCCCATACTGGCGAACCACCTGGCCTGGGACATAAAAAGTGGTAGCATGTAAGCCTGGTAACCAAATCCAAGGACGTCCAAGGAGCCGTACAGTAACAGAATAGTAAGTCCATCGAGGGCAGACCCAGCAGATATCCTCATAATAAAGGCTCTGAAGCCAAGTAAGCCAGCCGTCAACTGTATGAGATGGGTAATGGACCTCCAGACGATCATAAGGGTGCTACCCCCCGTGGTGAGAAGGGTGAATGAACAAACCTAGACACTCTAAAACCCAAACCGAAAGGACATGGGGAGCCCCATGTGAAAGCATGGCCCCGATAGCATGAGCGTGGTCAAGACCCAGTAGAATCTCCCCAAGAACTAACATGAATGTGCTCCTCATCTCCTGGAGACTGCAGACAATGGGGATAAGAATGTTGGCGGAAGACTGAAATAGAAAGTGACAAAGCATAGCTATGGAAAGAGCACTGCGTCTGATAATTTGGTAACCCCCGTCATCTGGATCTCTGATAGGGGCATAGACGGAAGAGAGGCGGTCAAAGTCAATATGACGGTCACAAATAAAAGAGCTAGCAGCAACACGGGAAACATGAAGAAGAACTGCTAGATCTTGAACGTACCCTGCCTGTATCTGAGGGACAATTAAACCAGCAAAAGGATTGGTATGGAGAATGGCGCTAAATTACTTGAAGAATGGGCAAATCTCCCCATGACCAAATCAGAAGACATGTAGAGAGGGGTCCCAACATCCAATAGCGGCTCGAAGTAAGTCCTCGTTGAGAGCCATATTGCGAAAAGGAAAGAGGTCTGTCAATCTATGAGACTCGAAGTTGAGTCGGTCAATACCTAAGAGAGAGAGTCCATCCATGGGTATAGAATGCTAGAACCTATGGGAGCATGAGGGATAAGAATGAATATAAGAGGGAATTTTTGAATGAGAATGAGGAAAGGAAGCCTTGGGAATTTCAAAACAAGCATAAAATGGGTAAAAGGCACTTTATATAGAAAAAGGGGACAAATCGGCACTCTGTAGGCGGCACTCTCTGAGTGCCGACCGGCAGTCACTAAGTGTCGTGTGGCATTCAGTGAGTGCTGGTCAACCTCATTGAGTGTTGGCCAGTGTTTAAAAAGGTCATGGAACAGTTTATAACTTTAGTAAGCCTAGAACCTGCATGAAAACTGGCCAAAAATCTAATCTTTCAGCACTCAAGCACCAATTCTTTTTGCATCATTCATTCATAAGCGATATAAACATTCACATTTTGAGTCAGCAAAGTAAATAAATATGATACCAAGAGGGTAACCGAGCATGAATATAAAATGGAATTCAAAATTGGCACGCAGGCCACCATACATGAATATCAAAACATCTTTAAAAAATCCATAAAAGGAGAAAAAGTTTAGAAGTCTCGTCCTCGCAGGGATGTCATAAAAGAAAGAGGGAGGGATAGATCATCCTCGTCAGTGACGAGGATTCCTTCTGGGCGCCTGTGGAGCTGTCTGGCTGCCCCCAGCCCCACCATCTCCACCATCTCCGCCGTCTCTACCATCACCTCCGTCTTGGCCACTCCCTTCGGCACCTCCTTGAGAGCCGCCTCCCTGGCACATTTGAAGCCCTTGAATTTGCCTCCTCATGGCATTAAGCTCTTCCTCCTGCATCAAAAGAAAGACAATAAAATTCTTATTGAATCTCCAAGTTTCAATCCGATTCAAAAAAAAGAAAAAGAAGAAAAAGAGAGAAGAAGAGAAAATGTTTAGAGATGTACCATAACTCTAAACTGAAGGTCCGCGTTGGTTCTTGCTCCATCAACCTAAAATTGAGTTTTCAAGTAGTAGTGATTGAAGCAATTGAGAAAATGAATGAATAAAGAAGTGTTGAATATTACCCTCCACTCACGATCGTGAATCCAATGCTGGATGGTATGTGCATACGATAGCCCCTCCTCAGCATAATTTCGGGAAACCATATTATATTGCAGGGGGATAGTTTGGACATTCTGAGTATAGGGGGTTAGCTGATACATGGTTTCCTGACCTATATGAACCATTGACGTTCCAGTTCCACTGCGGGAGGGCTGGAGGTTCAGCTGCTCCAGGGATCGGCTGCAAAAGAAAATTTAAGTATGTGTGAGTATTATTGCAAAGGTAAAAGGAAAATTTAAAAAAATGATAAAAAAAAAAGAGGGGTGTGTTACCTCCCAAGCTCTCCAATACCCGCCAGTAGAAGGTTAATTGCCCCTCGAGACGTCGCTCACGTGACGATAGAGGGCAGCCAGCCCTGCCCCTCCCCAGTTGTACTGAGATATGCGGCCAATGTTCTCTAAAGAGGCTAAATACCCCAGATTGATCCTATCTCCTCTCGTAGTCATCAAAGAAAAACCCAGCACATACATAATAAAGGCCCTAGTCATTTGATCGTCGATAAAAATCTGGGCTCTGAAGGTGTCTAGAAACCACTTCGCAAGCACTATGAATTCTCCAGAGTGGGCCCTAAGTAAATCAATAATCTGCTCATGACGACTCGAAAGATTATCATAAGAAACCACCGAGAGACCACCGAAAGGGATGTCGATGACCATAGAAAAGTCTAGAGGGGTCATCGTCATTTCCCCAAACTGCATGTGGAATGTGTTTGTTGTGTCCCACCATCTCTCTGATAGGGCCTGAATGTGGGTCATGTCATTTGAACTTTTCTCCAAAAGCAGTGCAAAGAGTTCAAAGCCGGCATTATTAACTTCGGTTCTAACTTCGTCAGAAAGTTCGTTGTACCACCGGCATCCATGAGCCAAACTCCTATGGCCCTTAAGGGGAGCCTCATGCATCTACAAAAAAAGTGACAGGAATAAAATGAGAATAAGAAAAAAAAAAAAAAAAAAAAAGGTAAAGTGATAAAAGTGAGGAACAAGATCAACAAGGCTTTGAAAATAAAAATTCTTTGAGTCTAAGCGACTCCATGCTTTGAAAAATAATGAAAAAGATTCTTGAGTCTATAGCGACTCAGTGCTTTGAAAAATAAAAATTCTTGAGTCTATAGCAACTCCATGTTTTGAAAAATAATATTATTATTATTACTAATTTTTTTGGGTCTATAGCGACTCAGTGCTTTCAAAAATAAAATTTTGAGTCCATAGTGACTCAATGCTTTGAAAAATAACATTTTTGAGTCTAAGCGACTCCATGCTTTGAAAATAATGAAAAAGATTCTTGAGTCTATAGCGACTTAGTGCTTTGAAAAATAAAATTCTTGAGTCTATAGAGACTCAGTGCTTTGAAAAATAAAATTCTTGAGTCTATAGCGATTACATGCTTTGAAAAATAAAATTTTGAGTCCATAGTGACTCAATGCTTTTTTTTTATTTTTTTTCATTTTTTTTTTTTGAGTCTATAATGACTCCATGCTTTGGAAATAAAAAAAATTCTTGATTTTTGAGTCTAAGCGACTCGATGCTTTGGAAATAAAAAATTCTTGAGTCTATAGCGATTCCATGCTTTGAAAAATAATATTTTTTGAGTCTATAGCGACTCCATGCTTCGGAAATAAAAAAATTCTTGATTTTTGAGTCTAAGCAACTCAATGCTTTGGAAATAAAAAATTCTTGAGTCTAATAAGTGATTCCATGAATCTTAGGTTCATATATGCTCACATAAAAGTCTAGTCTAGGCAAAAAAAAATAATAAATTTGGATGTCTCACAGGGGTCGGTGCAACTCCGCGCTAGCAAGGGACGAATAAAACAATGAAGTCCGTTGCGTAATCTTGGCATAAAGAGAATCAATGAATCAAGGAGAACAGGTGAAGGCACATGTTCTTGCGTTGAACGCAATCATGGCAATCCAATCAAAGAAAATCAATTCAAAAAAAGGGGGGGCATAACAATAGTTTGGGGGAACACTAGAATGCACAAAGTTAAGGGCATATTCAACATTTGATCATCACACATAGCATGGCATTGCATTCATTATCATAAGAGAACAATAGAATTGAAATTATACCAGTTTATTAAAAGCTCGTGCTGAGAGGTGTTTGTTGGGAAGTTTCAAATGTCTAGAGAGAGAGAAAGTCCACCTTCTCTCTAGAATTCTGATTATTTTCATTTCTATGGAAAAACATAAGGCAGTTAGAGTTATTACTACTGCAAATCCTTCATTTTCTTCAGCAATCAATGCTATATCTCCTCCATCTACTGTTGTTAATGCTTTGCCTCCCTCTATTATTGAGGATCCTGAGTCATCTAAGGTTAATTCAACTATGATATCTGCAAATCAAGACCCACAGTCTCTTCCTACTTCCAATGTCAAAGAAGATCTAGTTTCACAGGTCATTACCACACAAGCTACTGATGTCCTAACTGCTACTTCAGATTCTATACCCTTCAATGCTACTGAGAGTGCTCTGAAGGGGGTGGAATCTACTGTTGCTACTGATAGTGCTATTGGTGCTATTGTTGGTGCCCAGAAGGGGGTTGAAGATCCAATTACTACTGATGTTACAAGTGATAACATTTATGTTCAAAGTAAGTCTAGTTTAGATTCTGACAAAGAAGATGAAGATGATGAAGATTTGCCAATGGATCATCCAATCAAAGTGGGTTATGAGGCTTCTCTTAGAATTAATTCCAAATTGGTGGATGAGAATACACTGCTTAGAACTCTTCTTACTGAAATGAGAGAAAATTAGAAGGTGGATTTGGTTTCCCCTCCTAAGTATAGTTCCTCGAGTGGAGACAATGCCTTTGCTAGTAGCACTCCTTTCCGGACAAATGGTAGTAGGGGAGGTAAGGGTTAGTATAGAGGAGGCACAAATTGGAGAGATACCCAATTTGAAAATTTTGATATCTGTCAAGGTGCCCCTTTTCCTGATTCTATTTATCCCCAAAATACCGAAGTTTCTTCTGGGTTAGAAAATGTTTCAAGAACTCATAATGTTCATCCATATACAAATTTTGATCCTCCAAAACTGGCCTCCACTTCTTCTAAGGAGTCTGTGGCACGTGGGGACCCCAACGGTCATTTCCTTTTTCCCTCTACTCCTTTATAGTCTGTTGCCAAGCACATGGCCCAGTCTGCAAAACCCGGCGCCCTGTCTGTTCACGCCCATAGTCATTTGTCCTCCGTTATTGATACATGTGCAGGTGGGGGCAAGATGGTCCATGCAGCTACCGATACTACTGCCAACGCGCACATGGGGCATTCACTTTTTTCTGCAATTCCCGGTGATGTGTCGACAGGTGCTACCTCTAATGTGCGACGCGTGGATCCACCATCCCATTTTCCACATGCTACCCAGGCTCTTCTAGCTGGTACTAGCTCTACCACAACTGTGAGGCCCATAAGTGGCTCGGCTCCTTCAAGTTACCTGGCTCAAGTTGAGGCTGATGTTGGAAAATCTCAGTCTAAGTCCTAGGCAGATCTTGTTACTCCTCAAAGTTCTTTAGGTTTCAAGCTTAATTTTATTAAACCTCGAGATGGACCACAAAGAAAATATTTAAGTATCCCCAAGGAGGTATTTGTAGATGGTAGTTTTGAATGGACTAACACTCTGGTCGGTTATTTTATAGGGAAGCAACTTCCTTTCTCTTATGTTAAAAATGCTACTAGCAGGTTATGGGGGAAACAGGGCCTGCATGACATGGTGGCCACAGACTCTGGCTTCTTTTTCTTTAAATTCAATAGTGAAGAAGTGAGTATGGCTATCCTTGAAGGAGGCCCTTGGCATGTGAGTGGGCAGCCTATAATCCTGAGGAAATGGCAAACGGGGCTTACTCTTTCTAAAGAATCTATATCTACCATTCTAGTGTGGGTGCATATTTATAATATACCTCTTGAACTCTGGAATCCGGTAGGGTTAAGCTATATCGCAAGTGCTATTGGGAAACCATTACATGTTGCAAAAATTACTGCACAGGGTAGGAGAATCTCATATGCCAGGATTTGTATTGAACTGAATGCAAATCAAGAACTCCTTAAAGAGCTCATTATTGATTTTGAAGACCCAATAACTGGGGATATTGAACCAATTTATCTCCTGGTTCAATACCAGTGGACTCCAATCCGTTGTGCTAAGTGTAATAAATTTGGTCATGATTGTGCGAAACTGCCAAAGGCACCTATCCCTATCCGGAAGGCCACTACCACTGCCCAGGAGCACGGAGATGGTGACTGGAAAACCAAGGAAAAAGGTAAATTCATCAAAGAATTGGATCATGCCTCTGATCATTCTGGTGGAAGTATTTCTGGGCAAAATTAGAAAATCTTATGTAAATCACCATTGAGTCCTAAGGAAATGGTCCCAGAATGAAATATGTTCTCTTCATTGGTTGTACCCACTAATGAAGAATATGATGCAAGGGGTATTGAAGAATCAAGGGAGGTTGATGGCACTCCTATCGTTCAAGAAAATTTACAAGTAGAAACCACTGTTGTGGAATTGCAAAATATAATTGTTTGTCCTACCCCATTACAATTGGATGTTACTGAAACCAATAAGAGTCAAGATGTACTGCCTTGTAAAATCATTTCAGAACAAAAGTCTAAGGAGGAACTAAAGGGCCCTATGGACCAAGTACTTGGGACTGAGGACTCAAGCTCAACATCCATTGCTACACCACAAATTACAACCAGCTCTGAGAGCACAGATTCAGTTCAGGAAATTGACTCGGGTCAGAAATCTTCTAACTCATTCTTGTCTCCCAAAGGTATGAAAACTTCTAATCACAATAGGGGGAATAAAAACAGTAACTCCTCTGGAAGGAGGAAAAAACCCCATAAACATTTTTAAAAGGCTGGTGCCCTTAACATTCACTTTATTATTAATGATTGTGTGTTGCTGGAACATTAGGGGTCTCAACCAACCCTTTAGGCAAAATGAGGTTGCAAAATTTATCTATCTTAATAATATTGATGTGATTGGAATTGTTGAGACCAAAGTTAGACAATCCAATGAGGACTTGATTAAAAGGAAAATTTTTAAAGACTGGAACCTTGTCACCAATAGTTCCCCGACCTCTGTTGGCAGAATCTGGGTTGCTTGGAATCCTGATAAAGTTCATGTCTCTTTTTTGGCAACCACTTCCCAACTTATTCACACTATCATTGAAAGTGATGATAAAACTATATCCTTTGAGGCTTCTTTTGTTTATGGCTCTAATTTTGGGATTGAAAGAAAGGACCTCTGGGCTTCCCTAAAATCAATTACAGTTGGTCCTAATTCTACCAATCACATCATTTTGGGAGACTTTAATGTTGTTTTATAAACTTCTTAAATTTCTAATCCTGAAGTTTGTTTAAATTCTGAGATCTCTGATTTCATCAAGCTGGTGGATCATTTTAATCTTTCTAACTTGAGATATTCTGGAGAATTCTTTACTTGGTGCAACAGGAGATTTGGTCGACCTGACTTTTCGCAAAGGAAATTAGATAGAGCCTTAGTTAATCAAGCTTGGCTAGATAATTTCCCTGATTCCTATACTCACTTTTATAAACCAGGTACTTCTGATCACTCCCCATTTATTACTTATGTGGATAAAATTTCTAGGAGAAAAGGTAGACCCTTTAAATTTTTTAATTTTTGGACCCAACTGGATCAATATCCTGAAACTATCTCCCAAGCTTGGGGCAATAGAGTGAGTGGCTCTGCCCAATTCCAAGTCTGTCATATACTTAGATTTGTTAAACATGATTTAAAGCAGTTTAGTAGGCTTATTACTGGAAAAGAAAAACTTAATGCTGACAAAGCTAGGGAAGATCTAGAGAATGTCCATTCTGAGCTTCTCCAACATCCTCATGACATTAATCTAATTTCAAAACAAAAGATATGCATGAAAAACTACCTAGATTCTACTTGGATTGAGGAAGAAACACTCAAGCAAAAGTCAAGATTACAGTGGCTGGAATGCGGAGATAAAAATTCCAGATATTTCTTTCAATCAATCAAAGGTAGGAGAAAAAGAAAAAGAATATTCAAGTTGGAAAAACCTGATGGACAATTTACTTGTAATGTTGAGGAAGCAAAGGTTGAAGCTCTTAGATATTTTCAAGATCTTCTAGGCTCTCCTGCTAGAAACAACTACCCAGGGATGGATTTTCTTCGGACTTTTATTCACAAAAAAGTTCCTCAAATTTTTTTACTTAATATTGATAGGATCCCAACTCCATTAGAGATTAAAGAGATTTTCTTCTCATTGCATGATAATAAAGCTCCGGGGCCTGATGGGTTTAATGCCCACTTTTTTAAAAACTCCTGGGCTACTGTTGGCCCTAAAATCACTGCTGTTATTACTGAATTTTTTACAACTGGTGAATTGCTCAAGGAACCCAATGCCACTATCATAGCTTTGATCCCTAAAGTCCCTAACCCATCGAAAATGGGGGACTTTAGGCCTAACTCTTGTTGTAATACTGTCTATAAGTGTATTTCTAAGCTTTTAGCTAACAGACTTCAGAAGGTTCTCCCCTCTTTCATTGATCGAGCTCAATCTGCTTTCGTTAAAGGGAGAAGGATTTGTGATAATGTTTTGGTCGCTCAAGACCTTTTAAGAGACTATCATAAAAGTAGTGGTAAACCTAGGGCTGCAGCTAAAGTTGACCTCATGAAAGCCTATGACAATGTTAATTGGACCTTCCTTTTTGATCTTCTTGATATTATGGGGTTTCCCCCTAGGATGAGGATATGGATCCAAGCTTGTGTATCTTCTCCAAGGTATTCCATTAATTTCAATGGAGAATCTGTTGGGTATTTTGAAGTAGCTAAGGGGCTTAGATAGGGTGATCCTCTTTCTCCCTACTTGTTTGTCATTGTTATGGATGCTTTTAGCCAATTACTTCAGTCTAATATTCATAGTGGCCCTTTCTCTTTCCATTGGAAATGTGATAAAATGAAAATTTCACATCTCTGTTTTGCGGATGACCTTATAATTCTTTTTAATGGAGATGTAAGTTCGGCTAAACTTGTTAGAGAAACATTGAATCAATTTTATGAGTTGTCTGGCCTTCAAGCTAATAACTCTAAAAGCTGTCTTTTCTTCTCTGGGATTGATGATAGTCTGGCTCTCGAGTTACTCAGTGAACTCCAATTTACTAAGGGAACTCTTCCCTTAAAATACTTGGGTGTCCCCTTAATTACTACTAAATTGATAAAACACCATTGTGAAGAACTTGTCACCAAAATTTGTTCTAGAATTAACTCCTGGAAATCCAAATACCTATCCTTTGCTGGTAGGACCCAACTTATTCACTCTGTTTTATCTGGCATTCAACTTTATTGGTCTGGGATGTTTATTCTTCCTAAAGGTGTTCTTAAGCAGGTGGAACAAGCTTTGAGGAGGTTTCTTTGGAGTGGTTCTACTGAGAAAGCTCATGGATCCAAAGTGGCTTGGGCAGATGTCTGTAGACCTAAACAAGAGGGAGGCCTCGGGTTTAAGGATATTTTCATTACTAATAATGTGCTTAATCTTAAACATATAGGGAACCTTCTTGATCCAACTAATAATTCTCTTTGGAAAGATTGGATTTATATGCACATGATCAAAACCAAAAGCTTTTGGGAGGTGAAAGCCCCCGGACAATGCTCTTGGAATTGGAGAAAACTCTTGAAGCTTAGATATATTGCTAGACCTTTAATTAGGCATAAAATAGGAAATGGTTTACATACTTCCCTATGGCTTGATAATTGGCTCCCTTGTGGGCCGTTGTTTGAGAAGTACACTAGCTGTATTGCCTATGATGCTGCTATAGCTTCTAATGGGAAAGTGGCAACGATTATATCTCATCTTGATTGGAATTGGCCTTCCTCAAATTTCATTGGACTTAATGAAGTTAGAGAAACTTTGTCCAACTTTTATAAACCTACTGGGTTACTTGATAAAATTAAAATGGACAACCTCTCCAAATGGTAAATTTAATTTTTCCCACATTTGGAACCATATTAGACCTTCTCATCCATCTGTCCCCTGGCACCCTTTTGCTTGGTACTCTGGATGCACTCCTAGTCAAAACTTCATCTTATGGATTACCATCCAAAAAAGACTTGCTACTCATGATAGAATTTGTAATTTTACTCCTGGTCCCTTAGCATGTGCTTTATGTCTTAGTCAAATGGACTCCCATGACCATCTTTTCTTTGAGTGTGACTACTCTTGTTTCATTTGGCGGGAATTGATGTTGAGATGTAATCTGGATTGGAACGGCACTCCCTGGGATAGTACAGTATGCTGGATGACCCAACATTGAAAGGGGGACACTCCCCAACACATGATTCCCAGAATTTGCCTGGGCGTTACTATATATGGTCTGTGGAAGGAGAGGAATAACAGAACTTTCAATAATTCTTCTACTCCAAAGGAACAATTACTAAATATCTTTGTCTCACAAGTTTATGCCCATATTAGTACCAAATAGAAACGACACAACCAACTCCAAGCTTTACTGGTTAACTGGCATTAATTTTGTAGTCAATTTGTACTTTTTCTTTTTGTAATTGTTTTGATGGGGATTTCTTAGCAATTTTGAGTTGGTTGACATGTGATTTTCTTTTTGCCTAATGTGGCTATTTCTGTGGTTTGCTTTGCCACATGTCATTTTGCTTTGGGCTTGTTGTCTATCCTGGGGTATGCCCCTTGTACATGTGTACATCCCTTTTTTGGAATTGATTTACCATTTTCTGAAGAAAAAAAAAGAGAGGTGTTTGTTGGGATCGGCGAGGAATGAAGAATCATGGCTAGGAGAAGGCTTATGTTTCTTCCTCGAAGGACCATGAGAGCCGGAACCACTAGCCATTGCTAAATCTATAAAAGAAAAATGAGAGTTCAAGGTTTCATGAAGAAATTTGGGGAAATACAAAGAAAGTCTACAAACTAACCACGATTTTAACCATGAAACTAGCAAAGATGCAATTATGATGGTTAGGAAAGTGAACATACCTTGATTTTGATCGATTCTTGAGTATAGAATCAAAAGGAAGAAGGATCTTGGAGAGGAAAATCTAAATAGAGAAGAAGGAGAGAATGAGAAGAATGAAAAAAGAAATTGGGTTTTAAACACTGCCAGTCAAAAATGGCAGTCGGTGAATAGGCAGCGGTAGTGAGTGCCGCTCGGCAAACAGCGGGTGGTGCACCGGCACTCAGTGAGTGCCGCTGCTCATCATTGAGTGCCGCTGCGTATGACAGGTGGTCCTCCCTCTCCAAATTTTCCATATTTGTGATAGGAACCACCGAATTTTGCTCATATATCCCTAAAGATTTTCCCTCATTTTGAAAGAACCCTAAAGATTTGAAAAGAAAGTTCTTAAGCCCTTTTGTGAATAAAAATTGGCCCCTGATTGTGAGAAAATCGTGTTGAAATTGCCCGTTTTGGTAAATAAGATCAATTTGAGTTTAATAAATTCTGAACTTTTAGAAAAATGAAATTCTTGAATTGATTGTTGATCGATGAAATCAAATTAAAGTAGAACATAATTGACTTCTGATTTTGGGGAAAATAAATTGAAATGGAGTCTGATTGACTCCCGAGTTTGAAAAAGGATTTAATTTAAGTCTAATTGACTCCGGATTTCTATAAATTGATTTGATTGGAGTCAAATTGACTTTTGATTTTTGAAAAAAATTTAATTTGAGTCTAATTGACTCCCAATTCTTGAAAATTGATTTGACTTGAGTTAAACTGACTCCCTATTCTTGAAAAATTAATTCAATTTGAATCAAATTGACTCCCGATTCTTGAAATTTTGATTTGATTTGAGTCAAATTGACTCCAGATTCTTGAAAAATTGATTTGATTTGAGTCAAATTGACTCGCGATTCTTGAAATTTTGATTTGATTTGAGTCAAATTGACTCCCAATTCTTAATTCTTGATTTGATTTGAGTTAAATTGACTCCCAATCTTAATTCTTGAAAAAGATTTTGATTGGAGTTAAATTGACTCCCGATTCTTAATTCTTGATTTGATTTGAGTTAAATTGACTCCCGATCTTAATTCTTGAAAAAGATTTTGATTGGAGTTAAATTGACTCCCGATTATTGAAAAATTGACTTTATTTGAGTCAAATTATCTCCCGATTCTGGAAATTTTGATTTGATTTGAGTCAAATTGACTCCCAATTCTTAATTCTTGATTTGATTTGACTTGAGTCAAATTGACTCCCAATCCTAGAAATTTGATTTGATTTGAGTCAAATTGACTCCCAATTCTTGAAAAATTGATTTGATTTGAGTCAAATTGACACCCGATTCTTAATTCTTGAAAAAGATTTTTGCTTGAGTTAAATTGACTCCTCCCAATCCTAGAAAATAAATCGAAGTCGAGTCTGAATGTTTTTTGAAAATTAATTTGAAATTGAATTGAACGGACTCCTAAGCCTTAGGAATCTTGAAATTGGATTAAATCAGTGTTAATTTTGCTACAAAGATGTGATGGATTCACAAGTCACACTTCCTGATTCAGCACCATAGTATAAGATGCAAAACGCATCTCAGTCGATCAAATGATTCTCAAAAGGCACTGGAGTATAAGACGCATAGCGCATCTCAGTCTTTCAGCACACTTCCTGATTCGGCATCAGGTGTAGACACCCCAATTTTGACCAAACTATTAAACTTAGGGGGATTTACCTTTGGAGATCAATGATGAATATGTCTCGTCGGAATCAAGACTCTTACAAGCAATCTGATTCTCTTCCAAGAAGAATCTCGTTCCAAAATTGCCCTTTTCAGCAAAAAAAGACCAAAATTTTCATTTACCCATCACCTTGTAGACCATGAGTTTTGAACACGTACAGAAACATGGCATTGTTCTCGGAGCATCTTAAAACCATTTTCAAAAGGAGAAAAATTTAGCATGAACCCCAAAAAGGTCATCAAAAGTCAACAGTTGACCCAGTGAAAAGTCAATGGGTCAAAAGGTGGTCAATCGTAAAATTTTTGAATTTCAAGATGAAAAGTCTCGGTAATTGTTCATTGGGTCTCCCTCGTGCTAGAAACAATTTTTAAGAATTTTAAATGAAAGGAAGTGATCTTGTCAGAATCAAGATATAAAAGTATTCTTTACTTTTCAAAAGATTTGCAGTGTGGAAGTAAAGGTCGAACCCACAGAGATTGATTACTACAGCAACTTAATTTTAAAACCTAAGTCTAATTAATTAGGAAAAACGGATTTTGATTTGGATTTAATTAAACTAATAACAATAAAAATAAATCTAAACTATGAAAGCAATTAAAAGTGTTTTAATAAATATTTAAGGGAACCTAGGATTGCAAATCCACCACTAGTTTCATAATAGGAATATCTATAAATTACTTTAGCTTATTACATTGGATGAATATGGGGAATTGTAGCTACAAGCCCAATTCCTCCGACAAGAAGATAATCATGGTTCAAGCACCAACATAATCCATCTGCGGATAGCACGAATTATCTCACACTAAACTAGGGTTGTGATCTAATCCGTCTAACCTAGGCATGGACTATTCGGATACTTGATAGCACGAATCAATAAAGCACCATCACATGTAAACAATCTACACAAGCACAGCAAGAATAGATCGTTGAGCACATCACAGTCAAAATAGATCTAAGACAAGAATAAACTTTGAAAGCAATGATTTAATCAATTAAAGTACGATTTATTTATAAAAATCCTCTAAACATATGACTGTCATCCATACATAATAAAACTAAAATAAAAGAATAAATAAAACCCTATTACTCATCTAGGGCTTCATTGAAACCCTAGATCGATGATCTAAGCTGCCATGGGAGTAGAAATCGGCAAGTAGTTGATGGAGGAGGTCATGGAAACCCTTGGTCTTCTTCTTCTTCTCCTTGCTTCTCCCTCTTCAATGGCTGGAAGTATGGTTGTAGAATGTGTGTATAATAATTGCCAACCCTCTAATTGAAGTAAAATAGAGTTTATATAGATTTACAACATGTTTTGGAAGCCTTTACAACTCGAAACGGACTGAAACTGATGTAATTTACAGTCTGGACGTCGTTTAGCAGTCTCGTTTGCACAGGAGTCTTCAGTATACTGAAATACGCAACTTTGGTTTTTGGGCATATCGCGCGAGCGGGTCGCGCGAGCGCGACTTTTGGCTTTCACGCGCGCGGGTCGCGCGAGCGATTATGGGGTTCTCGCGCAAGCGGATCGCGCGAGCGATTTCTCGGATTTCGCGGGCGCGGGCGACTTGGTTTTTTCAGCTTCTTCAACTATGCTTTTTTCACCCTGTTTAGCCTGGTTTAGCTGATTTCTTCCAAAACCTGTCAGAAACTAGAAAACGAAGTAAAAATATACAAAAACAGAATAAAAAGGTACTAACAAATGCTCGTTAAGGCGTATAAATAGGATTAGTTCTCTCCCGATCACACCCCCAAACCTACATTTTGCTAGTCCTCGAGCAAAACTAAAATAAAAACTACAAATAAAAATCTATTCCATTTTCGTATGGATCACGATTGCATTTAGCGTATGCAACAAGCCTTTTAAACCCCTAGGTGTCCCTAGTCGGACGAGTGAAGTCTCGTGAGGGTTCTCGTCAACAAGTTACCCACAACCATCTTTATTAACTTAAAATTTTAAAAACTTTTATTAAAACGAAAAATAAAACAATCAATACTCCTTATTATACAACAAAGATTCGAAACAGAATAACGAACAAAAAGAAATAGAATCAAACGTCTACATACCTCATGAAAAACAATCTCAAGCACATGCATCATATAAATCAATAGAGTTCCTCATAAAATTGCACGTGTGTGATATGGTAGTCAAATAAACACGCGCTTATCCTGAACTTGGAATATAACCCGGATGACCATCTAACTATGTCTCGACTACGAATCTCACAATGAATTACACTCTCAAATGAAACACTCAGAAACATGTGTAATTTTTCTAATATATGGGAGCAAAGGAAATATATTTTCAAAACAAGAAATGCTCACATATGACTCGAAAAAGACGCATGACACGAAAAACAGTAGTCTCATGGATAAGATGCCAATAATCAAGAGAAATTAATCATTACCATGTTTTAATCCCTCTCCCATCGTTTTCATATCCAAACCATGTTTCCTAGGATCAAATAGGACTTTTTAAAGGTTGTAATGTGGCTCAGGTAATGAAAAAGGATAGAAAGGATTCATTAGGTAGTTTTCAGGATGGCATTGTAAGGCATGTTCGATTTCTTTCATTCTTCTTCTACAAACTTTCATCTTTTCTTTCTCTTCATTCCTTTTCATTCATTTTTCTTCTTTTCTTTCATTTTTTTTTTCAACCTTCCTCTTCTTTATTTTGTTTTCTTTTTCCTTTTTCTTTTTCTTTTCTTGCTTCTCAAATGATTATTCATCGAATACCAAGCAACTACCCCAATAGCATCTTATTTTCTTCTTCTTTTCAATCACACATCGCCTTAACACCACTAAAAGGTGATCAATCTTTCAGAGGTGAACTCCAAGTTGGCCAAATTGGAGCAAAAACAAGGATAATGGTAATTTAAGAAAGAAATGGCATTTTAATGGCTCAAAGGGCGAACTAAGGAAATTTTTCATTTATTGGTCATAAACAAAGAGGGCCTAAAATCATGTCCTAAAGTTGTATGGTTTTTCAATGTTTACGACGGAAGATTATTTAGCATGGTAACAAATATTTTAACTTGACTATTAACCAAAACAAGAATAATGAGACTAAACAACAAGTAGATGCGCTATTTCAATGAAATTCGACAAACACAAGATGTATTTCTAACCCTCTAAATAGAAAAGATAGGCTCAAAAGCTCACCGGGCTTAGTCTCCACCATGTGTTATCTAGAAATCCGAATCATATTATAGTTCACAACCAACATGTATTCAAGCGACTACGTGCAGTGCATAGTTTATGTGCAAATCTATGATATAAAACTACGATTCAAACAATACATAACTTAAAATATTTCAACATGACTTCAGCAAATGATTAATCACATATTCTTTTGTTTATCATTCTATAACAAATCACATTACATAACAAGAAGTATCGACTAGCGATTGCAAAACCGTAGGTAATATCGTCACACTTATTGAAAAATTTTAAAATTTTGCATAAAAATAATGTGCATGGTGTGTTCATACCCCCAAACCTAAACCTTTCATTGTCCCTAATGAAACAATAAAATGAAAGAAAGGAGAGTACAGAAGGAAAAGAACGATAATACCTCGATCTGGACAAGCATAGAACAGGTGAACACAAAGGAATATGGCTATAAAGTTCAATGTTACCTGTTACTTCTTAATAAAAGAAAACAAACTAACAAAAGAATATTAAAAGAAAAAGCAACAGAAATATAAAATAGAAATTGAAAAACTAATCCAAATTAAACTAAACTATCAAATGGAAAAGAAATAAACGAAAAAGTATAAATCTAATAAGGAAAACAATAACTAACACGATCTAAAATGGCTTAATAAACAAAAACAAAAACAAAAACAAAAACATTATCAGAACAAGTATGGGAGAAGGATACAGAAAACAAAAGAAAAAAAAACAGAAATTGGGGAAATCGCGCGAGCGGTCCGCGCGAGCGGCCGTCGCGCGCGCGAATTCCCAAAACTTTTTTTTTTCTTTTTTTTTTTTCTTTTTTTTTTTTTTTTTTTTTTTAAATTCTCGAAATCGCGCCAGCGAGGTACCTCGCGCCCGCGATTCCAGGCGCGAGGAGAACCTGAGGCTCAAAATAAAGAAAAGTAAAGAAAACCACCTAAGGCACAAACTCGCGCCAGCGGACCGCGCGAGCGGGCCGCGCGCGCGAGATGGGTTTCTTCCACTTTTTGATTAAAATTATGTATATATTATTAAAATAACTTAATTCCAACCCCCAAACCTGTCCAACATGTCCAAAACAGACACAAACAGACCCAAAAACGTCCAAAAATAAGAAAAACGAATGAAATAAAGCTTGGGTTGCCTCCCAAGAAGCGCTAACTTTTACGTCTTTAGCTAGACCGTTCTAGCTCAAGATTTTATGGAGGCCGTATATCAGACTGTGTACCCCTAAGGATGTCAGGTAGAGCTCGATGGTAAGCAGAAATAACATCGCTTTGAATTAAATCGATTAACGGTTTGTCATTATGTTCGAATCGATTTCTTACCTTCCGAGTAGATTCCTCATTAGGGTCCACGGGATTAGGATTCATCCACTCATCATCGTCCGCTATATTATTTTCCGCACTCACATTTATTTCTTTGGTAAGCTCGATATTCCGTGTTACCTCACCTTCCACCTCACATAGGGAATCGTCGTTTTTAAGAGGTTGATCCATAGCGTTAAAAACGTTCAATTTTAAATTCATGTTCCCAAACGACACTTTCATCACCCCTGTTTTACAATTGACACGTGCGTTGGCCGTGGCTAAGAATGGACGACCTAAGATGACAGAAGTATGTTTCCTAACATCTTGCACTGGTTCGGTGTCAAGGACCATGAAGTCGACAGGATAATAGCATTTGTCAACCTTAACCAAAACGTCCTCGACGATTCCTCTAGGAATTTTAACAGAACGATCCGCTAATTGAATAGTAGCGGCCGTAGGTTTCAGTTCACCTAAACCTAGTTGTTTATAGACGTGATAGGGTAGAAGATTAACACTCGCTCCTAAGTCAAGGAGAGCCCTATGAATGATAGTGTCACCTATGACACATGAAATCGTAGGCGTACCTGGATCTTTATATTTTGGAGGAGCGTGTTGAAATATAGAACTTACTTTTTCTATGAGGAAGACCTTTTTAGGCGTATGACTCCGTATTTTGCGCTTTTGTGTACAAAGGTCTTTTAGACATTTAGCATAGGCGGGTATTTGCTTAATTGCATCGAGGAAAGGAATATTTATTTTTACTTGTTTAAATACCTCGAGTATATCCTCAACCTTAGACTTTTTATTTGTAAGATTAGACGGTTCCTCAACGTTAGGTGGATATGGCATTCTCGGAGTATAATTCGTTGGGACCGATTCTTTATCTTTTTGAATTCTATTTTGGCTCATGTCCTCACCCGTCTCTTTATTAGAGTTAATATTCATACCTTTCACATTCCCCTTCGGAATTTCTATTACCTCCTCCTCTCGGGTAGTCAACCTAGTTGAGACGGCGTTCACTTGTTCATTCGACCCCTTAACCTCATATTGTCCCTTAGGATTTTGGATTGTTTGACTAGGCAACGTCCCCTCGTTTCTACGACTTACTACAGTAGCTAGTTGTCCCATTTGGGATTCAAGCTTCGCAATGGATTGCGTATGAGAGTGCACTATTTGTGCTTGTGCCTGAACTTGCGTTTCAATAGTCTTAAGGGACGCCAACACCTTTTCCTCAAAAATATTTCCCCTCGAAGGATTAGCATTAGGGGGCGGTTGTTGGTATTGGTTAGGTTGGAACTGAGGTCGATACGCATTTGGAAAATTAGTCGCCTCGTTAGGATTATTATTGTTATTTTTCCACGAGAAGTTAGGATGGTTTCTCCATGGCGCATCCGGATTATTAGTAGTTGCATTATAATTATTTCGTGGGTATTGTTGAATAGAATTAATGTGTTGCTCCACGAATTCCGGAAATTGACTCGCCGATGGACAAGCAAGTATCGAATGTGAAGGATCGGAACATAATGCACAGATTTCACGAGCGGGTGGGGCTGTCGTTTGGTTCATCGTTAGAAGTCGGTCAAGTTTGTTAGATAGTTCTTTTATTTCAATTGATTGACTTGACTCGAATTTTACATCCCTCCTAGGTTGATTCAGATATCCTTCCGAACGGACAGACACCGTTTGGTGCATCGAATTCTCGCTTAACGTTTCAAATATTTTCCAGGCCTCATCGGCGCTTTTGTGTAGGAAGGTTCCCGCACAAACGGCATCGACGGTGTTCCTAACAGAGGGAATAAGCCCCTCATAAAAGACCT
Source organism: Hydrangea macrophylla (assembly GCA_033977485.1). Lineage (NCBI taxonomy): Eukaryota > Viridiplantae > Streptophyta > Magnoliopsida > Cornales > Hydrangeaceae > Hydrangea > Hydrangea macrophylla. Next base: position 80,471,779 of record CM066994.1, read on the forward strand.
GAACAAGTTGCCACTTAGGAACTTGATGATGTGGACACGAGCGTAGTAACTCTTTAAATTTTTCCCACATGTCGTAAAGTGATTCCCCATCTTGCATAACAAAATTGGTTATTGATTTTCTTATCTGGTTCGTACGCATAATCGGGAAAAACTTTTGTAAAAATGCTATGTGTAAGTCTTCCCATGTTCTAATAGTGTTTGGCTCCAAAGACTGGAGCCAATATTTAGCTTTGTCCTTTAATGAGAATGGAAAGAGCCGCATTTTTAATTCATCATCAGTAAGATTTTGAATTTTCAATGTAGAGCATATGTCTTGAAAATCTCCTAAGTGTTTATATGGATCTTCATTTAAACGGCCATGGAAAGATGGAAGTAGCGAGATGGTAGACGACTTAATCTCAAAGTGAGATGCCGTCGCCTCCGGTAATTCAATACATGTTTGTGGTGTGTAAGTCGTAGGAATAAAATAATCTTTAAGTGGAGGAGGTGGTGGTATATTAGGATTATTCATATTAGCTCCGTTGTTTTGATTGTTATTGTTATTTCCACCGTCAGCCATTTTAATTGGTTCGATTTTAAAAGTTCGAGCTCTCCTTAACCGTTCACGGGTACTTTGAATTTCGGCCTCAAACAACGACGACGGAATCGGAGTTGACTCGTCGTCTTGCAACCTAGCTCTAGAAGCTTGGGTTGTGGACTTACTGGTTCTTAAGGTACGTTCAAGTTCAAGATCGAAAGATTTTAAATCTGGTTTATTTGAACGTGTACCCAACATAAACTAAAATAAAGAAACTAAAAACAACGACTGACTCAACTAAAAAAAAAACAAATAGCAAGCAATCACGCAACTAGGTCAACAAGCACACAACTACTATGATGCATGCAAATTATCCTGTAATGCAATGACCGCGTCAAGCCCAGCGCCCCGGGTTTCCTAGCTAATGCGGTACAATTAACCTTAAACTAATGCAAATAGTGCGTCACAGCGCCCTGACTTACAGCGGTTTAAAGCGAATTCCAAAGGAAGCAATTTATTTAATTTTTATATTTTATTTGCGTAAGCTCCTTTGATGCAATTAGCTGCTCCACTCGGAAACGTTGACTACAAAATAATAAAAAAAAACAAGTTAGTAACTAAAAACAAAAACAGAAAATAAGAAGAATAAAAACTAATCTAATATTTACGAATTAACTAAACTACGATTATAAAACTAAGAGTAGTAATGCAATCCCCGGCAACGGCGCCAAAAATTGATCTTGTCAGAATCAAGATATAAAAGTATTCTTTACTTTTCAAAAGATTTGCAGTGTGGAAGTAAAGGTCGAACCCACAGAGATTGATTACTACAGCAACTTAATTTTAAAACCTAAGTCTAATTAATGAGGAAAAACGGATTTTGATTTGGATTTAATTAAACTAATAACAATAAAAATAAATCTAAACTATGAAAGCAATTAAAAGTGTTTTAATAAATATTTAAGGGAACCTAGGATTGCAAATCCACCACTAGTTTCATAATAGGAATATCTATAAATTACTTTAGCTTATTACATTGGATGAATATGGGGAATTGTAGCTACAAGCCCAATTCCTCCGACAAGAAGATAATCATGGTTCAAGCACCAACATAATCCATCTGCGGATAGCACGAATTATCTCACACTAAACTAGGGTTGTGATCTAATCCGTCTAACCTAGGCATGGACTATTCGGATACTTGATAGCACGAATCAATAAAGCACCATCACATGTAAACAATCTACACAAGCACAGCAAGAATAGATCGTTGAGCACATCACAGTCAAAATAGATCTAAGACAAGAATAAACTTTGAAAGCAATGATTTAATCAATTAAAGTACGATTTATTTATAAAAATCCTCTAAACATATGACTGTTGGGTTTGTGCCCTCAAACCATTACTTTATGTATTAGACATTGACTTTTTAATATATGGATATCAGCTTTACATTTCATTATGTATGTTTCTTTCATGAGATGATTGTTTAATCCATAAGTATCATAGTAAGTATTTCGTGTGTGTATGAGATACATACAATGAGATACGAATTACTATTCTTTGATACTTAAAGCTTGTCACAGTGGATGATGAGACTGGATATCTCATCAGGTATACACTGTAGCATCATTAACTACCATTGGATGGAGTGATAAATCTCAATCACTAGAGTGTGACTCTTGGTTAATATGCTAGTGCTTATAGTGCATTGACGGACCTGAGTTTCCTATTGACGCTCAATGCTGTCAACAGTCAATAGGAACTCATAACTTGTATAAGGTATGTGTTCTCAATCTTGAGACAATTATGAACACAGACTGTGGATATGGCTGCTTTGACTTACCAATCAGTGAGGTCTATAAAAGATCAACACCTGGGTATCTTGGGTATGTCATATTCATAGGGTTGTGAACATATATTGTCAAGATAGAATCTACCCTCTGTTTCAGAGTAAGCATTCCCTTGAGAATGTCACCATGTCGATTACTGAGTACTGCAGTCTTGTTGATAAGAGTTATCAACATGTTTGGTAATCATGAGTAGTGAATGGGACTCAAGGAATACAAGAAGTAATCATGATTCAGGTTGACAGTAACAGTTATCCGACTACCTGAATATGATTACGAATGCTGACGGTAGAGGGACATTAGTACAACATACAAGTCTAGTTATCGCTTCGGATATGTTCTTTTGCGTTGGAGTTCAGTTATCGTTTTATAGTAGTGGAGTAAACGTTAACTGACCAGTTGGTTAGGTTGCTGATCAAAGAGTTTGGTCATGGTAATTAATAAACTGGTCTGAGCCAACAATAAAGAGCCTAGGAGGTCCCACTCTTAGCTCCGCCAGGATGCTTGGAAAGATGCTTGAGGATGATGTCCAGACAGGTTCGATCGATCGAAGATGTCTCGATCGATTGAAGTCTGCATGTTCGATCGATCGAAGATGGTTCGATCGATCGAATGTTCGATCGATCGAAGATGTCTCGATCGATTGAAGTCTGCATGTTCGATCGATCGAAGATGGTTCGATCGATCGAATGTTCGATCGATCGAAGGCACTTCGATCGCTCGAAGTCTAGGTCGGTTCTGGGAATCTATAAATAGGGCAGCTGCGTTCTGGAAAAGGTTGCTCGTCGTTTTGAACGTCAGAAGCTGCAGAAACTGTTTTGGAGCCCCAAAACCTTCTCTATCCTCTCCATTAGGGTTCCCACCAACCCTAGTCTTTCTGGCAGGCATCCGCAGGAGTCATAAGGGTGAAGATCATCTAGTGGAGGCTGCTGGAAGCTGAAGATCAGAATTGGGTTCAAGACACTAAGGTATAACTCGTGTCCCCTCTTGTGCGCATCTGTAGAATTGACGAGTAGTAGATCCGGGCATGCCAATAAAGTTTCATAACTTGATTTTTCCACTGCGCGTTTAAACTTTCCATTTAAACCTGTTTTTCCAACAATTGGTATCAGAGCCACGCTCGTTTGGATCCATAGATGCGTTTTTTGGAACACTATTTTGATTTGCATGTTGATTTTAGAACTGCTTTCGAAACTGCATCGTCACAGATCTGTTTCTGCAGTGTTATCGCAGCAGTATACAAATCTGTGATTGCATTGGATGCAAGATGGGTTCGATCGATCGAAGTAGTCTCGATCGATCGAACGCTCTGTACTCGAGCGATCGAACAGGTTTCGATCGATCGAAACCTTCTGTTGTTCGAGCGATCGAACAGAGTTCGATCGATCGAGACAGACTCTTTGTCAGGATCTTTGTTTCACAGTTTCAAAAGTATTTTGAAATTAAAAGTTTAATTTTAACGTATTCTGCAAAATTTTTAATCATTCTGTGAAATAGAATGTTCAAGCGATTGAACAGTGTTCAATCGATCGAAGGTTCGAGCGATCGAACGGTCTTCGATCGATCGAACTATGACAGAGAAGTTAGATGCTGTTTTGAGTTCTAATTCAGTATGTAAAGAGTTTATATACTGTGTGAATCAATTAAGGGTTCCAATAGTTATATTTTGTTATATATATGCGTGGATGTGTGTTCAACTAACCTTTTGCAGCAAAAGATTAGTCGCTATCTCCCATGGCGCCAAGAGCATTTAATTTTGTGTTTGAATGTTTTTAGATTGGTGTGTTATTTTAAGTTTGGTTTGGTTTTAAGGCATATGTAAAGGGCGCTGCGACTTCAATCCTACGAAAAGGAAAGTCGCACCGGTTTCCCTAGCCTTTTATTTTGTTGTTGCTATTTCTATTTCTAGATAAATTGTAAGCTTCAAAAGAGGCATAGGTTCAATGTAATAGAATTAGAATATCCATGAAGATGGAGCAAGGAGCCGTTGTCCATGAAGATGGAGCTGGAGGCGATCAAACCAAAAGCAGGTTCTATGGAGATAGAGCCATGGGAGATAGAGGCATCGTTTGGATGTCTTTTATTTCATTTTAGTTTTTTGTTTTATGTGCTTTGTTTGTGATTGGCGTATAATACATTGTTGCATGCACGCAAAACAAGTTTTCTAAAATAAAATTCAAAAACCGTTTTCAACACATTAGTAAACATTAGATGTTTATGGGAAGTGTGTAGAAACAGATTTTCTCAAAAAGCAAAATCCTTTTTTTTTACTAAATCTAGTGGGAGAGGGTCTTATCAAATTACACCCACGATCTTCCATTAACGGTTCACTGTAAGATGAGTGGTGCATTCTGTGTCACCTCGCCAGGGGTGATCATTCCATACGAAGGGTGCATTACTCATTGGTTACTAGATGTGAACTTCTTTTGATAGGATCAATCAGACGTGTTAGAGGGTGACCACCACACGGAGGCGCTACTTGAGACGGTTGTGATTGGATCCTAGTTAATGGTACACACTAGCTAAGCTATGGATAAGGGATCCCACACGGGGCATTATTCAGAAACTTAGAGATCAAATAGGTTCGGGAGTCATAACTTGTTTTGCAAGAGTTGCATAGCGGACAAGTCATGATTAATCGAAAGATTGAACATTGACCACCACACGGAGGCTTTATTCTTTCGTTTCAATATTCCGGCGACTTTGTTTTAAAATAAGAGTTTTAAAAGGATTCTTTTATTTCAAACTGTCAAATTCTGATATCCATATTTATTTTGTTTGTTTGATTTTCAGTAATCATAATGTCTGGATCTGCATTTAGTCCACTTGCCACCATACTCACTCAAAACAAGTTAACTGGAAACAACTACACTGAATGGAAAAGAAACCTTGACATCGTATTAACTGCGGAGGATCACATATATGTCCTCACCACCCCATGCCCCGAAGAACCCGCGGCAAATGCTTCGGCAGCTGCCAGACGCGAGTTCGACAAATGGAAGAAGTCGAATGGAATGGCTCGTTGCTATATTCTGGCCTCAATGGCTGGTGTGTTACAACATCAATTCCAATCGAATGATTCTGCCAGTGACATTATCACATCCCTGAAAAAGATGTTTGGGGAGCATGGCAGGCCTGCCAGACAGGTAGCTATGCAGAAGATAATGAGTGCAAAGATGTCGGAAGGGACTCCAGTCAAAGAACATGTTTTGAAAATGATTGGTTATTTAAACGAGCTGGAGACCCTAGGTGCCAACATCGATGCACAGACCCAAGTTGATATGATCCTCAATACGCTGTCGCCATCATTCGCTCAATTTAAACTGAATTATAATATGAATAAAATGGATTTTTCAATGAGCGAATTGATGAGCTCTTTATTGGCAGCGGAAGGGGTGATCAAACCTGGGGGCAGCGTTTTAAACGTTGAGAAAAGCGCTTCCTCTTCCCGATCTATGCCGAAAGGAAAGAAAGGGAAGAAGAAGGCTAGCACTGGTGGTTCAAGTGTTGGACCAGTCCCTAAGATTGCAAAATCTAAGGGAAAAGGTAAGGGCAAAGGGAAGGTGGGTGGCCAAGGCAAAGGAAAGTGTTTCCAATGCGGTGAGAAGGGCCACTGGAAGAGGAACTGTCCAGAATTCTTAGCTACAAGAGTTCAAGGTATGATTGAATCACATGTGATTGAAGTAAGTTTTATAACGGATACTTCAAACACTTGGTGCATTGATTCTGGTGCGACTAACCATATCTGTAATTCATTGCAGGGGTTCAGATCAACCAGGAAGTGCAGTGATGGGGAAATCGTACTTACTCTAGGTTCTAGCGCAACCGTATCTGCGGTTGCTATAGGAGTCGTAGTTTTAGAATTTCTAGACAATAAAATTTTGATTTTATCAGATGTACTTTACGTCCCTTCAATGAGACGTAATTTAATTTCAGTTTCTAATTTATCGAATAATGGTTATTCTTTTCATTTTGGAACTGAAGTTGTGATTAAAAGAAATAGTTCTTTTATATGTTCTGGTGTTAAATCAAATGGTTTGTATGTGATTACTCCCAATATTTCTAAAGATTCTGGTTTGGAACTTAATAACTCAGTGGTAACTTTACCATCTAAAAGAAAGGAACCTTCCACTAATCCAACAAGGCTTTGGCATATGAGGCTTGGCCATATCAATCTGAATAGGATTGGCAGACTAGTCAAAGAAGGGGTCTTAGGCGATTTGGTTCTCGAACCAATGGAAGTCTGCGAGTCTTGTTTGGAGGGTAAGATGACCAAAAGGCCCTTTCCTGCAAAGGGCAATAGAACCAATGCATTGTTGGAATTAGTTCATACTGATGTGTGTGGACCAATAAATATTAGAGCAAGGGGTGGTTATGAGTATTTCATAACATTTACCGATGACCACTCCAGGTATGGATATGTGTACCTAATGCAGCACAAGTCTGAAGCCTTTGAAAAGTTCAAAGAGTTTAGGGCTGAAGTGGAGAAGCAATTGGGCACACATATCAAGACCATTCGATCTGATCGAGGTGGCGAGTACCTCTCTAATGAGTTTATTGATCACCTCGTACAGAATGGGATTCTGTCACAGTTAACTGCACCTGGTACGCCTCAGCAAAATGGTGTAGCGGAGAGAAGGAATCGGACTCTTTTAGACATGACTAGGTCGATGATGAGTTATTCTGAGTTGCCATTATTCCTTTGGGGTTATGCTTTGGAAACCGCTGCTTATATACTAAATCTAGTACCAAGCAAATCTGTTCCAAGGACACCACGAGAGATGTGGATTGGGCGCAAGCCTTCTTTGCAACATCTCCGGATATGGGGGTGTCCGGCACATGTGCTCAAAGGAAAGATGAGCAAATTGGATTCTAGATCGGAAGTATGTTACTTTGTGGGTTATCCAAAGGGTACTTATGGATGGTATTTTTATGATCCAAGGGAACAGAAAGTGTTTGTTAGTACAAATGCTGTTTTCTTAGAGAATGATTATATCATGAACCATAAACCTAAGGGAAGGATAGATCTTAGAGAGATAGAAGGAGAGCCATCAGTCCAACCCGCAGTTAATGACGATATAAATCAAGAAAACACCACTTCTTCACCCATTTCCGCACCGGTACCTCGTCGTAGTGGGAGGATTATCAGCCAGCCTGATAGATACATGTTCTTAGGAGAAGTTTTTGAAGCTGTCTCCATAGAATCTGAATCTGATCCTACCACATACGAAGAGGCAATGGCTGATGTTGATTCAGCTCATTGGGTTAAAGCTATGAAGGCTGAATTGGAATCTATGGATTCTAATCAGGTCTGGGATCTTGTAGAACTTCCAGCCAATATTAAACCCATTGGCTGTAAGTGGGTCTACAAGAGGAAAAGAGGATCTGATGGAAAGGTTGAGACCTTTAAGGCAAAGCTTGTTGCGAAAGGTTATACTCAGAGGGAGGGCATTGACTATGAGGAAACCTTCTCGCCGGTGGCCATGCTCAAGTCCATCAGAATACTCTTATCCGTTGCTGCATGCCTAGATTTTGAGATCTGGCAGATGGACGTCAAGACTGCATTCTTGAATGGCAATCTTGAGGAGGACATCTATATGCAACAACCAGAAGGGTTCATAGCTGGTCGGAAAGATAACTTGGTATGCAAGTTGCAAAAGTCCATTTATGGGCTTAAGCAGGCATCCAGAAGTTGGAACATACGATTTGACCAAGCGGTCAAATCGTTTGGTTTCATACAGAATCTGGATGAACCTTGTGTATACAAGAAGAGTGAAGGGAAAGTGGTGGCTTTTCTTGTGCTTTACGTTGACGACATTCTACTCATTGGAAATGATGTAGCGGCATTGTCAACGGTCAAGGTTTGGCTAGCTAGTACTTTCGATATGAAGGATCTAGGAGAGGCGAGCTATATTCTTGGGATAAAGCTCTTTCGGGATCGCAAGCGAAAGATAATGGGATTATCTCAAGCTGGTTATATCGATAAGGTGCTAACTAGGTTTTCAATGGATAATTCGAAGAAAGGTTTGTTACTTTTCAGGCATGGTTTAGCGTTCTCCAAGGACCAGTGTCCAAAGACACAGGAGGAGAGGAATCGCATGACAGGAGTTCCCTATGCTTCTGCAGTGGGAAGTCTCATGTATGCGATGTTATGCACTAGACCAGATATCTGCTTTGCTATTGGCATGGTTAGCAGATATCAGTCGAATCCGGGTCCAGAGCACTGGACAGCCGTTAAGCACATTCTTAAGTACTTGAGAAGAACTAAAGATTACATGCTTATGTACGGTGGTAGTGAGTTAATTCCAGTGGGATACACTGACTCGGACTTTATGTCAGATAAAGATTCGAGGAAGTCGACGTCCGGTCATCTCTTTACCTTGGGAGGTGGTGCTGTCAGTTGGAGGAGCATTAAGCAGAAATGCATTGCAGACTCAACTACAGAAGCTGAGTATGTGGCTGCTTGTGAAGCCGCAAAGGAAGCTGTTTGGCTCAAGAAGTTCCTTATGGAACTCGAGGTGGTACCAGCGTCGCTGTCGCCTATTACGCTTTATTGTGATAATAGTGGGGCAGTAGCTCAGTCCAAGGAGCCAAGGAACCACGGAAAGGGAAAGCACGTAGAGCGGAAATATCACCTAATCCGAGATATAGTTCAACGTGGAGATGTGACTGTCACCAAGATTGCCACCGCTGACAATCTTGCTGATCCATTTACAAAGGCCTTACCACAGAAGGTCTTTGATCGTCATCTAGATAGTCTAGGTCTTAGATGTAGTTCTGAATGGTTATGAGTGCAAGTGGGAGTTTGTTGGGTTTGTGCCCTCAAACCATTACTTTATGTATTAGACATTGACTTTTTAATATATGGATATCAGCTTTACATTTCATTATGTATGTTTCTTTCATGAGATGATTGTTTAATCCATAAGTATCATAGTAAGTATTTCGTGTGTGTATGAGATACATACAATGAGATACGAATTACTATTCTTTGATACTTAAAGCTTGTCACAGTGGATGATGAGACTGGATATCTCATCAGGTATACACTGTAGCATCATTAACTACCATTGGATGGAGTGATAAATCTCAATCACTAGAGTGTGACTCTTGGTTAATATGCTAGTGCTTATAGTGCATTGACGGACCTGAGTTTCCTATTGACGCTCAATGCTGTCAACAGTCAATAGGAACTCATAACTTGTATAAGGTATGTGTTCTCAATCTTGAGACGATTATGAACACAGACTGTGGATATGGCTGCTTTGACTTACCAATCAGTGAGGTCTATAAAAGATCAACACCTGGGTATCTTGGGTATGTCATATTCATAGGGTTGTGAACATATATTGTCAAGATAGAATCTACCCTCTGTTTCAGAGTAAGCATTCCCTTGAGAATGTCACCATGTCGATTACTGAGTACTGCAGTCTTGTTGATAAGAGTTATCAACATGTTTGGTAATCATGAGTAGTGAATGGGACTCAAGGAATACAAGAAGTAATCATGATTCAGGTTGACAGTAACAGTTATCCGACTACCTGAATATGATTACGAATGCTGACGGTAGAGGGACATTAGTACAACATACAAGTCTAGTTATCGCTTCGGATATGTTCTTTTGCGTTGGAGTTCAGTTATCGTTTTATAGTGGAGTAAACGTTAACTGACCAGTTGGTTAGTTTGCTGATCAAAGAGTTTGGTCATGGTAATTAATAAACTGGTCTGAGCCAACAATAAAGAGCCTAGGAGGTCCCACTCTTAGCTCCGCCAGGATGCTTGGAAAGATGCTTGAGGATGATGTCCAGACAGGTTCGATCGATCGAAGATGTCTCGATCGATTGAAGTCTGCATGTTCGATCGATCGAAGATGGTTCGATCGATCGAATGTTCGATCGATCGAAGATGTCTCGATCGATTGAAGTCTGCATGTTCGATCGATCGAAGATGGTTCGATCGATCGAATGTTCGATCGATCGAAGGCACTTCGATCGCTCGAAGTCTAGGTCGGTTCTGGGAATCTATAAATAGGGCAGCTGCGTTCTGGAAAAGGTTGCTCGTCGTTTTGAACGTCAGAAGCTGCAGAAACTGTTTTGGAGCCCCAAAACCTTCTCTATCCTCTCCATTAGGGTTCCCACCAACCCTAGTCTTTCTGGCAGGCATCCGCAGGAGTCATAAGGGTGAAGATCATCTAGTGGAGGCTGCTGGAAGCTGAAGATCAGAATTGGGTTCAAGACACTAAGGTATAACTCGTGTCCCCTCTTGTGCGCATCTGTAGAATTGACGAGTAGTAGATCCGGGCATGCCAATAAAGTTTCATAACTTGATTTTTCCGCTGCGCGTTTAAACTTTCCATTTAAACCTGTTTTTCCAACAATGACTGTCATCCATACATAATAAAACTAAAATAAAAGCATAAATAAAACCCTATTACTCATCTAGGGCTTCATTGAAACCCTAGATCGATGATCTAAGCTGCCATGGGAGTAGAAATCGGCAAGTAGTTGATGGAGGAGGCCATGGAAACCCTTGGTCTTCTTCTTCTTCTCCTTGCTTCTCCCTCTTCAATGGCTGGAAGTATGGTTGTAGAATGTGTGTATAATAATTGCCAACCCTCTAATTGAAGTAAAATAGAGTTTATATAGATTTACAACATGTTTTGGAAGCCTTTACAACTCGAAACGGACTGAAACTGATGTAATTTACAGTCTGGATGTCGTTTAGCAGTCTCGTTTGCACAGGAGTCTTCAGTATACTGAAATACGCAACTTTGGTTTTTGGGCATATCGCGCGAGTGGGTCGCGCGAGCGCGACTTTTGGCTTTCGCGCGCGCGGGTCGCGCGAGCGATTATGGGGTTCTCGCGCGAGCGGATCGCGCGAGCGATTTCTCGGATTTCGCGGGCGCGGGTCGCGCGCGCGACTTGGTTTTTTCAGCTTCTTCAACTATGCTTTTTCACCCTGTTTAGCCTGGTTTAGCTGATTTCTTCCAAAACCTGTCAGAAACTAGAAAACGAAGTAAAAATATACAAAAACAGAATAAAAAGGTACTAACAAATGCTCGTTAAGGCGTATAAATAGGATTAGTTCTCTCCCGATCAGGAAGCATTGAGAAATCGAAAGGTTTTTAAGAAGAATTGTGCAGGAAATTGGAAATTTTGCCTTCGATGGGAGAGTTGACTTTTTTTCCTTAAGGATTTTGATTTTTTCGATATTTTTATTGAATCCAAATGAGAGGTATTTCCTTAATTACATTTAATGTCTTAAGTAAATACAACATGAAATGAAATTCAGGTGTTGAATTGCTGTGAATAGTGTTGAACTGCTGTGTAGTGGCACTCAAAGTGCCCGAACGACAGTCAGTGAATGCCGTGCGGCACTTACCAAGTGCCGTTTGATCTTCATTGAGTGCCGGCCTGGGCTAATTTTCACTTTTAAGTCAAAATTCTTTTTCAATCTTTGATCAAATTAATGCACCAAACAATGCCATTATTTGTGTACGTGTTTACTACTCCTAGGTCATGCAAACCATGCTCCCACCATCCCTAATTGACCTATATACACTTATCTTAGCCCCTAAGATAATGAAAGTCTATAAAAAAAATCCCCCATTTTCTCTCATTTTGAGAGGTTAGAGACTTGAATCTTGAGTGAGAGACTTAAATCTTAAAGAGAGAAGCTGAATTTTGAAGATGGAGTTTGTTCTTAGTTAAATATAGAGAAAGAGAGAAGCCCCAAAACCCCATAGAAATCTTACCCAATTCACCCAAATTCCTCAAATCTCCATTGAAGAACCTTGAAGCTTCAAAGAAGAAGAAGAAGAGCATTGCTTGTAAGGCTTGGATCTCTCCAAATCAATCAAACCCTGAGAAGATCTAGAGGTTAAACCCTTATTCATATACTTATTATATATAGTTCAATCACAAACTAATAGATTTAAGACTTTTACATATTTTCAAAACCTCTCTTCTTACCCTATTTCATCACACGCCGTATAGAGTTTGTGATTGAATTTTCAAGTATTATTTTCATTAACTTGGATGTAAACATAGCCTTGGATTTAAACCAAACAAAAATTATAAAAGCATTATTACTTGGATTTTATGTAAACCTTGATTCTACTTCTTATTGTCTCCTTTTGTTTTAAAATCATGAGAACTCCTATATCTCATTGGGGTTTTCCTTTGGTATTGATCTATTAGTCTCCCATAGTCTCATGATTTATGTGGGGATTATGATGGGTCATGATCACATCCATATGTTTTTTTAATGGGTTTAAGTTTTGAACTATAACTTGAGTCCTTCAAAATGAGTCACATAGAATCATTTCTATATTCTATGAAGTTCAAGTAATTTTGAGTCATGTCTTAGTCTCCAAGGACCATTAACTTAGGAGGAAGACTAATAAAATGGATCTATATTTCTCAAGGAACATGTGTTTGGGAGAGGGATTAGGTGTAGTTTGGGTTTAGTTAAGATTTTTGAATACTAATTCCACAATGGTACAGTGAACTCATGAACTCACTGAGTTCAAGGATTTTTAATTAAATCATGGTCCATGAGAATTGAGTAAGACCAATTGGAAAGTGTTCATAACTCATATATGTATCATTTGGATCTTTGTCTTGGTGAAACTCTATGCTTAGGATGGTTAGACTTCATGATTTGTGAGTATGTTGCTCTCTGTCCAGAATTTCAGAACAGTAAGTCCGTTTTAAAATGAGTAAATCAGAGTCTTAATCAAGTTTTCTTGACCTCCAATACAATTTTTATAAGTATTTCAATGTGTTAGGAAGATACCCTAAAAAGAACAAAGTGTTTCTCATTTTTTTTTTACTATTTTTAGAAAATCATACAAAAACTCTGGACAGAGAGTTGCAGATTCCTGAGTGATGTCTAGTATTTTCCTTATTCCTAGAGATTCAACCATTGGATCTTTGATTTTCTTTTTGGGTTAGAACCTAGACCTACATAGGCTTAACATACTCAAAAATCATTAAGATCCAACCGTTGGAAGTATTTTATTTATATTTTTGAAAATCTAGTCTGCTCTTTGTAAGTAATTCATGTAAAACAGTCACTGTTTTTGTCTAATCTTATTGATTTTAACTTAGATGATTTCCTAATGCTTGGGGACCCAAATCATGTTTTAAATAATGATAATTAAGTTTAAATCCAGAGGCTAAGTGATCCAAGTTAGTGAATAATTCATAGCTTGTCCTTATACATATCTATGCATTCATCCATGTATATTTATACTTATAGTTAGGATCTAGCTCTAAGTTGTTTTGTCCCTAATTGAACCTAGTTGTGAGTTCCTTATAATCATGTTGGGATTATACTACCTCTATATGGACATTGCATTGGCTCCTAGTTGAGACTTGCATATCTATAGAGGTGATATGTTCTCAACTAATTAGAAGGAATCCATAAATAGGTCAATTCTTTTCCTGCTTCATAGATTTAAGCTAGAAGTTTAGGTTCGATTATTTGATATTTTTTTATTAAGGCATGTGTACTAACCTTTGTTTTGTAGCGCATTTGAGGTACAATTTCTCAACTCCTTCTCTTGTTTAATTTACTTCTTTGATTTTAATTGATTTTCGACTTCATGTACGACACCTTAGAATTAGGTCTTGCCTTGTGTGTATATATGCACTAGAGACCTTTTCTTAGGATTTCTATTTTGTGTGCATTACACGTTTATTAATTGCGATGGGATCCCAGGTAAGTTTCCTAGTTTCCTATTTGCACATCATCTTGCTTGCTACTTGAAATATGTGATTTTTGAATGATATTTTATCGTTAACAATCTTATACCCTTTTTAATATGCTTTTGTAATGTATATGTATATATGTATTAGTTGAGGGCATGCTTAGATTAATAATTCGATTAAAATGTATGTTGAGTAGATGCCTATCACGAGATAGGATGAAAGGGGGTATTTTAGTCCACCGGGATCCTTCCCCTTTCATTCCATAATTCCCGAACCCAGTTTATCTTTGGTTTCGCAAAAGATCAATTTGCTTTTAAAATGGTTTCTTAATTTTCCTTTTAAAAATTAAGTGGCGACTCTTTGTATTTGAATTTGAATTTGAAAATTGTTTTAAAATTAAAAGTGGGCCCAAATGCCGGTATCCACACCGGGGTATAAGACGCAAAGTGCATCTCAGTCGATCATGATTCTCAAAAGACACCGGAGTATAAGACGCAAAGCGCATCTCAGTCTTTCAACACACTTCCTGATTCGGCACCGGGGTATAAGACGTAAAGCGCATATCAGTCGATCAGATGATCCTCAAAAGACACCGGAGTATAAGACGCAAAGCGCATCTCAGTCTTTCAGCACACTTCCTGAATCGGCACCGGGGTATAAGACGCAAAGCACATCTCAGTCTTTCAACACACTTCCTGATTCGGCACCGGGGTATAAGATGCAAAGCGCATCTCAGTCGATCAGTATTCAATTAAATAACTCATGAAAATGATAGAAACGACTTTCCCAGGATAAGACGTGATGAAAATCATGGCACGTCTTCAAGGGAACCAGTTCAAATTCCAATTGGACCAGTTACGAGGGCTCGGGCAAAGAAGTTCAAAGAGGCACTCAATGGGCTAATTCAAGAAGTTTGGTCTCAGAAAAATTCGTGGAGGCCTATGGAGCTTGGTCCACAAAGATGTCTCAATCTAATTCAAGTTCTAGAAGAATAAGCCAGCAGTTCAAGATTGAAGTCAAATTTTAGTTTTCCTAAAATTAGAATTTTATTGTCATTTTTTCGTAATTGCTGAATTGTAGGCTTGCATGCCAACTATGGAACTTTCCTTATTCCTTTAGTTTCGTTTTATTTTAATTTTGGGCGAATTTATTTTGGGGCATAATATTTCGTAGGCTTATAGGGCCCAACTGTAAGCCTCAACTATTGAAACAATTTTAGGGTTTGTAATATGCAGTTTTGATCAATAATAATATTGTGAGAGTTTTCTCTTTGGTCTTTTGAAGAACTATTCGAATTTATCAGATTTACTCTGTGGCGTTCATACCGCCATCGGCATAAGAAAGTTTCAAGGCATAAGACGCGATTTCTTACGAAAAGGGATAACATTGTCCTAAGTCATTTAACTTGAGAACATAAAACATAAATTTGATTGAGCATGTGCATCACGATAGGGTAAGTGCATTCATCTGTATGCTTATTTGTGTGTATGTTCGATCCCTTGCCCGAACTACGTCCTCGTCTGATTCCCGTTGGGATATGTAGGCAGCTCAACCTTGAGCACAACCAGCACCTTATCATCTATACGCCTTTGCAACGTACTTTTATTTTTACTTGGATTAGACAGCTTGGTCTAAGGCTTGTCTTTCACACAGGCTTTGACATTCACTTGTGATACGCGTTGCTTCACAAGCTCTGCTGAAGAAGGACAAACTATAGACACCCCAATTTTGACCAACCGTTGAATCCAGGGTTGATTACCTCTAAAAGACCAATGACGACAATGACTAGCGAAATTCAAAGATTTTCCAAAGAATTCAAGCCCTTCAAGAAATTCTTCAAAATAAGTTTCCAAATTAAGAGGAAGAAAGAAAGAATTGGGTGTTTGGAAAGACCCGGGTACATCGACAGCCTAAAAATTAATTTCAAAAATAAAGTGAATATATATATAAGATTTTTGAGAGAAAAAAAAGAAGGAAAGGAATAAAATATATATAGTCTATTAAGAATATGCTAGTATCTTGGTAAAGTATAGTTTACTAAAGTATAGTGGCATGATGGTATAAGTTTACTAAAGTTCTTAGCATATTAATATAGTATATAAAGTATATTAGTATATTAGTATAGTATACTAAAACATATTAGTATATTTAGGATAGTAAATATATATTTTGAAAATAAAAAAAATAAAAAATAAAAAAAATAAAAATAAAAAAGAGGATTTAGTTAGCCGCGGCACGCGATGAAGCCGGCGGCACTCGCTGGCATTCAGTGACTGCCGCAGCCAATTCTTCGAGTGCCACGTGATGTAACAGTCTGTTTTTCTCACATGTTCTAGAAGAAATCTTTGCACATGGGTTTTCATCCGAATTTACCCAATTAACCCCATGGGAAAGGTCGATATAAGCTGGCCTTCATCTCCAATATAGGGGACTTGAATCATTTTCATTGATACAAGAGATATACATTGAAATCTAGAGAGAGAATTGAGAGAAAACAAGAATTTCTTGAAGAAAACTTTGAAGAATTTGAAGAAGAGATTGAAGAATTTGGAAGATTTTCATCGAACAATCAAGAATTCCCTGAGGTTATAAGAGGTAACCTCCTAATCTTATAGAAAATTAGGCTAATTCAATCACAAGTTCATAGTTCTAGAATCTTTACATATTTTCAAAACCTCTCTTCTTACCTCATTTCATCACACACCACATAGAATTTGTGATTGAATTTTCATGTGTTATTCTCATTGATTTGGATCTAAATAGAGTTTTGGATTTAAGATTAAAAGAGTTTTGACTTGAATGTTTTAAATAACTTTTTATTTCATTTCTTTTGTTTAGTTTCTTCTCATAGGATCTATGAGATCTTCAATATCTCACTAAATCTCTTTCAGTTTGATCCTCTAGTCTCCTATAATCCTATGATTTATATGGGGAGTAGGTTGATCGTTGTTACATCCATACAAGCTTGGATGGGTTCAAGTCTCATTTCATGACTTGGAGCTTTCAAACTTGAGAATCTCATAGAGTTCCCTCTATACTCTATGAAGGTTCATGTGGATTCAATCATATTTAGACTCCAAGGACCTATGATTTGATAGGAGATTGGAATAAAATGGATCTAAATCCCTTAAGGAACATATGTTTGGGAGAGAGATTAGGTGTAGTTTGAGTTTAATTAAAGTTTTGAATACCAATTCTACAAATGGTGAAGTGAACTCATGAACTCATTGATATCAAGGATTTTTAATTAAATCATGGTCCATGAGAATTGAGTGAGACCAAGTAGAGAGTGTTTATAACACATATATGTATCATTCGGATCTTTGCCTTGATGAAATTCTATGCTTAGGATGGTTAGATTTCATAATTTGTGAGTATGTTGCTCTCTGTCCAAAATTTCATAACAGTAAGTTCGTTTTAAAATGAATAAATCAGAGTCTTAATCAAGTTTTCTTGACCTCAAATAATTTTTTTCTAGGTATTTCAATGTGTTAGAAAGATAACCTAAAGAGATCAAAGTGTTTTTGATTTTTTACTATTTTTAGAAAATCATACAAGAACTCTGGACAGAGAGTTGCAGATTCCTGAGTGATGTCTGGTTATGACCCTATTCCCAGATATTCAACCGTTGGATCTTTGATTTTCTTATTGGGTTAGAAACTAGACTCACAGAGGCATAACATACTAAAAAATCATTAAGATCCAATAGTTGGAAGTATTTTATTTCTATTTTTGAAAGTCTGGTCCGCTCTCTGTAATTTCTAAAAAACTGTTACTGTTTCGCCTAAATCTTATCAACTTTAATTTAAATGGTCTCCTAATGACCTAAGACTCAAAGCATGTTTTGAATAAAGATGATTAATCTTAAATCCAAAGGCTAGATGATCCAAATCAATGAATAAGTTCATATCTCATTCTTGTTCATGTCCATGCATTCATTCATGTTTGTTGATGCTTATGATTAGAATTAGTTCTTGGGTAAAGTTACATTTAGTTGAACCTAATTGAACATAACCATGGGTTCCTTATGATCATGTTGGGAATATAGCATCACTATATGGACATTACATTGGCTCCTAGTTGAGACTTGTATATCTATAGAGGTGCTATATTTCTAACTGGTTAAAAGGAACTCGTAGTTATGTCAATTCTTTTTCTACTTGATAGATTTAAGCTAGACGTTTTTAGGAATGATTATTTGATATTATATATCTTGTCTAAAGCATGTAGACTAACCCTTGATTTGTAGCGCTTTGGAGGTATGACTTCTTATCTCTTCTCCAGTTTATATCACTTTTTGATTTTCTTGATTCTCGACTTCATGCGCGACACCTTAGAATTAGGTCTTGCCTTATATGTATCTAAGTGTTAGAGACCTTTTCTTAGGATTTCTATTCTTGTATGCATTACACGTTTTTATTTCGCAGCGGGACCCTGGGTAAGTTCTCTAGTTCCATATTTGCATATCAACTTACTTGCTACTTGAATTACATGGTTTATGAATAATATTTTATCGTTAGCAATCTTGCACCCCTTTTTTGACATGCTTTTGTAATGTATATATACATATGTATTAGTTGAGGGCATGCTTAGATTAATAATTCGATTAAAAAGGATATTGAGTAGAGGCCTATCACGAGATAGGATGAAAGGGGGTGTTTTAGTCCGTAGGGCTCCTTTCCCTTTCATTCTATAATCCCCGGACCCAGTTTATATTTGGTTTCGCAAAAGATCGGTTTGCTTTTTAAAATGGTTTCTTAATTTTTCTTTTAAAAATTAAGTGGCGACTCTTTGTCCTTGAATTGGAAACTTGTTTTAAAATTAAAAGTGGGCCCAAAATGCCAGTATCCACAACTTGTCTTTAAGAACACGAGAAGGCATTCTATTTAAAAGATATGTAGTAATAAGAACTGCATCTCCCCAAAAGGGTTTAGGAACATGCATTTGGATCATCAAAGCACGAGCAATAGCTAAAATAGGCCCATTTTTTCTCTCAGCAATTCCATTTTGTTCAGGGGTATGAACACAAGAAGTTTGATGTATTATACCTCTAGATTCAAGAAATTGCTAAAATGAACTAACTTTGGTATATTCAAGAGCATTGTCAGTTCGAAAAGCAAGAAGTTTGGGATTAAATTGATTTGAAATTTCAGCATAAAAGGTTTTAAAAGCATTAAATAATTGAGATCTATCTTTAAGCACATACACCCATGTCAAACGAGAATGATCATCACTAAAAGTAACAAAGTAACGGGCACCACATAAACCAGTTGTCCGAGCTGGACCCCAAATATCATAGTGAACCAGCTTAAAAGGATGTAAACATGGTTCATTATTTCTAAGCTTAAAAGTAGCTCTACGATGCTTACTGAGTTTACAAGTTTCACAATTAAATTAGAAAAAGTAGGTAAAGATGGAACTAAATGCCTAAGACTAAGTGACGATGGATGCCCGAGATGACAATGCCACTGATATGGTGAAGCAATAGTATGAAGAGTTGATTGACCCGAAACAAGATAGGGCTGAAAATAGTAAAGTCCATTCTTCTTAAATCCCCCACCAATCGTCCTCTTCGTCTTTAGATCCTGAAAGACACAATGAGTGGGATAAAATATTATCGAACAATTTAAAGAATGAGTGAGTTTGTGCACAGATAATAAGTTAAAAGGAAACTAAGGCAAATTGAAGATCGAGGATAAGGTAAGGTTAGGAGAGTTAACAGTACCAATGCCTTGAACATGAATTTTTGTACCATTAGCAACAGTGACAAATGAGGGAGAAGAAAGACAAGAAATATTTGAAATAATGGATGGATTACCTGTCATATGATCGGATGCCCCTGAATCAATGACCCAAGGAAGAGTAGATGAGGAATGAAGACATGTGTTACCTGAAGCAACGAGATTGGATGTGGAAGAGGAGCGGCATTAGCTTGCTGAAGAATAGAATCATACTTAGACTTAGTCATAACAAACTGCTCGTCATAAGTACTAGTAGGATAATTCTCGTCGGTAGTAGCTTGATTGGCCCAAGCGGGCTTACCATGAAGTTTCTAGCAAAACTCAACAGTGTAGTTATTTTGTCCACAATGAGTGCAAAGCTTGGTACCACGACCACCGCAGCCACCACGACGACCACCACAATAATTGTTGGTGCCACGACCACCACGACCACCATCATGGCCACGATATCTCCAATAGGATTGTCAAATCACCCACTAGGGGCAGCCAGAGCAGAACGATCATCCTTCTCAGATGCAGAAGGATGAATGGAGGCGCGTCGAACCCTAGCAAAGGTCTCACTTATAGTAGGAATGTCTTTCCCATAGAGAATCTGAGAACTAATAGATGCAATATCCGACTTCAGTCAAAAAGAAATTTAGCAACGCGGAACTCTTCCCGATGCTACTGTTGAGTCTTCAAATTAATCAGTGGTCAATGGCTGATAAACATTCAATTCATCCCACATACCCTTGACGATTGAGAAGTACTCATCAACTGAGCGATCACCTTGTTGAAGAGAAAAGAGATACTGATAAAGTTGATAAATCCGAGAAAGATTTTGCTCAGAGGAATACAACTCCTTAAGAGTATCCCAAATATCCTTAGAGGACTCCAGACAAGACACATTATTGAAAACTTTCGGCTCCAAACTATTCAACAACTAGGTCATAATTTGTGCGTCTTCTTGCTCCCATAAAGCACCCTTGGTTGCATCAGAGGGTTTGGTGGTAGTGAGATAAGAGGCTTTGCCACGTGCCTTCAAGAAAACAGTGACAGCACGAGACCATTGAAGGTAATTAGAACCCTTCAATTTAGTACTCGTTATTGACCCAAAAAAGAGAGAGTCCTTAAAAGAGTCCTTGGTTCCAATTTGGTCATCCATAATAGTGGTAAAATCAGCAGAGTCAAAGATACTGGGCTTTTCTAGAATTTCTAGAAAATTTGGGGTAGATTTGAAATTTTTTTAAATCTGAGCTGATTTGAAATTTTCCAGAAATCTGGGGCTGATTTGTAGGTTCCAAAAAAATTGGGTAGATCACAAATTGCAAATCTGTGTGAACACAAAGAAGTCAAAGGGCTGCAATCAATGCTACAATAGACTTGGAAGGTTGCGGATAGGTCCAGCGAGTGTCGTGGTAGTCCCACAAAGTTCGCTAGGGTTGAAAACGAGAAGTTCGAGATGTAGCAATGGTTACCAAAAGTGATCGAGATACGGAAGGCAGCGAGGCTACTATACGAGCGTGAGAAAAAGATTAGTTCCAAGTCTTTGCTCTGATACCATGTCAAAAGAGTTGGGAGAAAAAGAAAATTTCTGTATATCTCTCACAATGAGGAAGGCCCTATATATACATAACTATAGAGAACTTAAAAAAGGAAAGAAAGACAAAAAGGAAATAAGACAACTCACTAATTACGCTAATTATGCTATATCTCCTAATCACAACTATACAAGAATATTCTAAATATTTATACAATATTAACAATACACTTGTAACCAACTATCTTTGGATTGCTATTGAAATATTTCCATCTCTTGCCATTGATGTTGGATCTAAAGCCCAACAAATTGCGTAAATTAATGTATAATTGTTTGTTTATATTCTTGTTCTGCGTTGTTTTCTTGCGACCATTGGAGTATGATTTCAAACTCTTATCACTTCACATACCAAAATATATAGATGTTAAGAGAAAAATTATAAATTTCTTTCATATTTCTTTAATTCCTTGTATGGATTGAATTCTAAAAATAGGTTATTTGGGCAATAACAAGGTATAGTCGTGAGGCTATGGAATTGGAGGAAGAGAACAAAGAATTGATGGAGTCTAGAATTGAGCGGCTTTCGCTACGCTTAGACAAGAAGGTTTCAGGTGAATCCAATCTAAAAGGATTTAATGGTTTCAGGGGAGTCCTCTATGCAATGAGAAATGTTAGTTCACTATTGCTCACAGTATTGCTGTTTGGATTAATGTATTGTTGTCCTGAATTCGATTTTCTTCGAGGAGCATTTGAAGACTATCCTTTGTTTGGATACAAGTTCATGATCTCGTCTACACGATTGTAGCAGAAGATGGCAGCTAAGATCAACCAGTTAAAGGTACGAAGAGGAATTCTATTATCTGAGTTTTGAATATCGAAGATGGGCTTGAATGAGATGAGGGTGGAATTGGAGAGGGGATGTTCACAGTCACGAGGAATTGCAGAATGGGAATTAAATGTTGGGATGAGAGAGAAAGTGGAGAACTTGAAGGGTTGTTTCGGAGTGTTGAAATCTTGTGGAGAGAATATTAATGGACAGCTTGATGACTTCTTTGATGAAATTGTTAAAGCAAGTGTTTGCTAGTAGTATTGTGCGGGCGTGCCAGGGCCAAACGGGCTCGGTGTGTGTGTAAACTAATTTCCTATATACTTGTGTGAGTGATATAAAAGGCTTTAAGATCTGACTTCTAAAAGGTGATTGTATGGGATGAGTAGGAAAGTACCCTCATAAAAAATCCTTTGGCAGTACTGAAGTGCACAAGCCAAATAGTGTAGGGGTTTACTAGGTAAACAATCACAAACGATTAATAAAATACAGATTTTTTATTAAATGTTTAGAGAAATAAAAACATACAACCAAAGAACAAGACCAGAACAGGCTCTAATTTGTCCAAAGAATGAAAAACAGTTGAGAAAATAACAAAAAGGATAGACCTATTTGCTATGGAGCTGTGGACGCTAAGAAACAAAGGCTTCAATACTTTGAATGCTTGTGAAAGAATGCTATGAGTGATGTTTAGTATGCTTTTATCAAGATGACGTGGAGTGCCTTTGCATGGTTGGCATGCCTCTATCTTTATAGCAGCCCTGAACGATTCTGATAAGGTAAGGACTCCTTGACTTGTGCTCCAAGTAGGTTGATTGATTGTAGAATCCTTCCTAATCTCCAATTCTTGCCTTATCCCAATCTTGATTGAATCAATCCCAATATTTTAGGGATTAACCTTCCATATCTAGCTGGATGTGATCAGATTCTTTTCCCATACGGACTCTGCTTCCTCAAATTCAGGGTGACGTCACCGTGATAGCTAAGAGTGGAACTGCCTTATCCTTTTGGCTCATCGGGCTCACATTATCACATCTTTAGTCAGATCGTACTTGCAGCTTCCAACTGTCACACTTTTAGACTTCCATGCTCGATGACAGTTACGAACGTTTACTGACCAATTGGACTTATGTAACCAGCCTTTACCATTCATTCCTAGCTAGGTGCCCGATCGTCATGCATGCCACTAATATCGTCCATCGGGCTGCCCTGACTCCAGCTTAGGCAACTCATATGCCTGGTGAGTTTTACCTATGCTCGTCCTCCCACTCGGGCTCACACTCACATTTGCTCCCTCCATTTCAGTGTCAGTGCCCGATTGATCAGCACATGACCTACTTCACCTATCGGACTCTGCCAAACTTAAGACAATAGCCTTGTCTTTATGAATCACTTGATGTTCTCCCGCTGAGCCTGATGGGCCTTTGCAATCTTTGGGCCAGCCACTCCTACTTGCTTTAGGCCAGCCACCCTCAAACCCATTTCAACACTCCATTCGGGCTCAAAAACCTTTGTCAGTTTTTGGGTGTAAACAATTGCCCCCCAAAAGGTCATATCAAATGTCCCGCCCTTGGTTGATGTGACATTTTGAATTTGAACCTGCCACGTGTCCACCATGCAGGGCTTGTCAGATCATTGAGAATCCCACCAATCACTCCACATTAAATGCTAAGCATATATACTGATGAGATTTTCAAAAATCTCTCCACTTTTCCTTCTCACTTGTGTCTCTTTCTCTCTCTAGAACCAGCAGCACCCAAATCTTCTCTCTCTAACTCCATTATTTTTGGCAAAGAAAACCTCCATCTCTACTGCGAAAATGGCCCCCAAAACAGTTCTGGCAGCATCTTCTAAGGGTAAGAAAACTTTCCTGGACGCTCCTCCTCCACAGAACCACTGTAAAAAAGTGAGGGCACTGGATAAAGCCCACGCTTCAGAGAACTCTACTCAAAGCTTTACCCCCTACAGCACTTCTGATGGTACCCCGGCGGTGCTTGGCCTTGGCACGGTGTTTTACGGTGATCCTCTGGCAGCCTTCAACTCCTACTTTCCACCGGTGGAGAATGAACCATTCCTCTAGTTACCTGCTAACTGGAGCAAGGTCTGGGCTGCTACTCATTCAATTAGGGGCTGGCCCACCCCTGCTACAGATTGGGACAAGAGGGTGACTAGGGTATCGACCTCTAAGGCCGCACTCTGGAAGCAAATGGGCATCTATGATGCCATCATGCTAAGTCGGACATGGCTTGAAATGGACCGACCTCTTCTTTTTTCTGCTCTATTATTCTGGTCTTTAACTTGCAACGGACACCTCTTTCATTGCAGACCAATGGGACCAACAGTTAAATACATCAACTACTTACTCAGTCTCCATTGTCACGGGCAGGAGATTGGCCCCGGTTTATTCGTGGCCAGATTCACCTGCCCCCAACAAGAAACTATCAGAGATAGGGTCGTTTCCTATAGACCGATGACCGCTTACGGTGGCTTCCTTACTGCCTGCATGGGTGTGGATGAACGGACGTGTCCGATTCTGAACACATCGTATTCCTAATCTACTGGCTCAACAAATATCTCTTCTGCTCAGCCAGTCAATCCATACTAAGGAGTACACTACTGTAGCTTTAGCTCTAGCTTCGGAGAAACCTTTGGCTTTGGCTACTCTCGTCTAGGATCACTTGGTTCGTGGAGTGAGCAATTTTGTCCAATCGGGCTTTAATGCTAGAGGAAGTCTAATATAGATACTACAGCTCTGGTTGTATTCATATTTTCCCGAGTTTCAACCAATTGTTTGTCAGTTGGCCGACATCCCTATTTCTGCGGTCCAGTACATACATGTTGCTCCTTTTTCCCACTCCTTCGAGGAGTGTTATACTTTCTTCTATCAAGGGTGCTCTCCTCGGGCTCCTCATCTCTTCACTCCCTTCTTTTATCTTCAATTCTCTTAGTTCCTTCAACTTTTTAACAACCCCTCGAACTGGGGTCCGGTCACTCAAATTACTTACAACAAAATCTTTTCTAGCTACTTGGTGGCTAGAGACATCATTTTCAGCCTGAGCATCCCATCCAGTAACAATAAATGCGGGGCAGAATATTACTTCGTGCCATTTATGCTAGTCAATTTGGGCTCTCTCAACTGGTGCCCGTTCCGCCAGCCATAACCGTTAATGCGGACTAGGTAGAACGCAGCCTGATTGTAAATGATGAGCAGATAAAGAAAATCAAGGAGCGATTGGACAAGATGAAAGCGGCATTCAAGTTCACTCTGTTCTCAGCCCGACAAGTGGTCTTCGAAGAATTCACAAAATGGTGGACTGAACGGGCGTCCCAAATACTCAGGGGTACCGCTGCTGAGGTACTATAATAATTTGCCATGTCATTAGCTATAGAGGCCGATGTACGTACAGTTGCACCAGTGGTTGCCCGACAGAAACAGGTTGCCAAGAGGCTGGCTCGTAAGCTGGCACCAGGTCAAGGACCGTCAAAGAAAAAGAAACAAGTTGCAACTCCATCTACTCAGGTATTACTCTATCTTTTTTATCAAGGGCTTGCCCGTTCTTGACTGTTTCTTCTTTTTGACCGCTTTCATTGCATTTTAGCTTGTGGACGAGGGATCTAAAGAAGAAATATTGCCTGTTGGAGTACCAACACAACCAACTTAACCTTTTGAACAAACTGGAGCCTTTCTCGAACGAGTTACCGAGAGGGTGGTCCCTCTGAGGGTTATCCCACCTCTTATTCCATCGGATGGAGATGATGCTCCCCTCCCTGCTGGAGAGGATGCACCCGAGCAAGTGATTCTCTCATCTAACAGTGAAGATCTGTTTGGGGAAAAAACAACTATAGGGACCACCGGAGGGGAAGAAGTAGAACAAATGGCTCCGTCTATGGTGGAAACCAGTCACGATGTCCCCACGAGTTGGGCTGATCCTCCCGTTGCATTGAAAATGGCCATTGAGCATACAGAAGAAGTGGTCATGACCAATCCTACTTCATCTACTCCTATGGACCCTCCAACTCCAAGTGGTGGAGGCCGTGTCCCATCTAAGGGTCCGGCCATCGCCGAGGCCTTTGGTGTGAGTGTTGGGGCTTCTCTAGGGGGGCCACATCATCACCTCCTGAGCACCAGCCACCAGCCCAGCCGTCCACCTCACAACCAAGTGGCGAGGCTGCTTTACCACAAGATACATCGGCCTCCCCATCATTGCCTACCCAGGTATTTTGGTTTTTCATTTAGGCTCCTCTTCAGTCTTTGACTAGCACTAACCCCTTTTTACTCTCAATCTTTTAAATAGGCCGTTCCTCTTGGTCCATAGTCGTTCATCCCTTTTGATGATTTTTTCAGTGGCTTGGACCTTAGGGTGTTTGACTTGGGTCCTCTTGAACCCCAACCTGTTTCTCTTACAAGCCTTCAACGGTCGAAGGACCTTCTCCTTGGGCTAGTTACCTAAGACCTATATGGCCTCCCACCTGCTACTGATGTGGATGCTGCCTTAAGCGTAGTTCTGGCCGATCATTCACTATCAGACGGGCACCTTTCTCTAATACGGGAGATACAAGAAAGACTACCAAGCTACCGTGTTTTAGAGTGATCGGCCTCAACTGTTTAAGCCGAAGTAGAAGTTCATCTTGGTGCCCGATAAAAAGCAGTGTAGTTTCTCCAGGCTGCCAAGACCAAGTACGAAGCTAGAAAGGCATCTCGGGCTCAAGTAATTTCTCGAGATGCTTGGTTGCAGGCCCGCATTGCTACTCTCAAGCCACAACTAGAATAATGCGAGGCAGAGGTCATCACAAATGATGAAGCACTAGTAAAGGTGGATGGGGTTCTGGCCCAACTTGGAAGAGATGCCCAGAAGTGTAGTGACCAGCTATAGGCTAGTCTTCCCATATCCCGTGCCTAGTCCCAAAAACTTGACAAGGCCTAACAGGATAAGGCTGGGGCTCAGAAGACCTGGGAAGACCTGAATGCAAAACATAGGAATTTTGAATCGGCCTAGAGGCCGATTCTTACCTTTTGTACTTGTAAAAATATATATATTCACTTCCTTTTGAACTGAACCTTTGTAGGTAAGCTGTGCCCAACATCTATTTAATAGAATTGTGGATATTTTATTTTTTGCTCTCAGGCTCATAATTAATAAGTAGATCATACTCTAAACCTAGAATCGGTTTGTATTCCCAATCAATAGTTTCCCACAAAGTAGGATAATAAGACTTTAAATCTGACCATTTATCAGTCACGCATGGACCGTTTCATCAATATCGCGCAGTCGGTATGCTCCTCCTCTCTTGACTTGGTGAACAATGAAAGGACCTTCCCAATGAAGGACCATTTACCATATTAGTTGTCCTTGTCCCTGATAGGTAAGACGGCCTTCCAAACCAAATCCTCCGTGTAGAAAGATTTTTCTTTCACTCTCTTATTGTATGCTCGGGTTGCACGTAACTTTTGTGCCTTTAATGATTCTAGGGTTGCCAGTCTTATTTCATCAAGTCCTTCCAACTCAACTATCATAGCCTCTGTGTATTTGGTGGGCTCAAGCTAATTTTGCAATGCCCTCCTGGTCGATCGGACGGTGACCTCCATAGGTAGCATAGCATTATGCCCGTATGTCAGCATAAATGGGGTGACTCTTGTACTAGATCTTTTAGATGTCCAATAAGCCCAAAGAGCTTCAAATAGTAATTTATCCCATTCCCTGGGGTTCTCATTTATCATTTTCTCAATGATCCCCTTGAGGATCTTGTTTGTTGACTCGGCCTATCCGTTGGCCTGAGCATAGTAGGGGGTGGAATTGAGAATCGTGATTCCTCTGCTTTCTACAAAGGTCATGGTTTTTGTGCCTGTAAACACAGATCCTTGATCGGCCGTAATGGTTTTTGGTAGGCCAAACCGGTCTCTTCCCCGAACAGTTTTTCGGGGGTAGTCTTAATTTTCAAACCTCATTTAATAGAGCATCACATTAGTTTCAAAAATAGGGGCATGTAATATGTAAAAAAATATATATCAGGTCAAAGTCAAATCACCATGTCAGCATAGTGACCTCGAGCAATCTGGAATAAGCGCCCCAATTCTAGTGATCCCGGGCCGTTATGATAGAACCGCCTGGTACGGGCTCATAGCCTAGTTGTACGATACAGCTATACTTCAAACATGATTGGCTTGGACAGCTGAGCTTTGAACGATTTCCTTATTCAGTCAGAAGGCTAATGGAAATAGTTAACAGTTTCCTAAACCACTTAGGAAACTTTCCTTGAATCATGCGAATCGATTTGTAGCTAGATTAGGCTACCTAATCTAATAAGTTGCCTTGTACGGGTGGTCTCTTGGACCTATAAAAGAGGACACCCACCCCCATTGAAGGAGATCGCATTCTGACTCTAGAGAATAGCATATAAACAACCCACTGTTACACATAAACCCGGTCGGTTTTTGGTAGTGCCGCCCACTCTATTGGCTCACCAAACGCCATCGGTGATCTGCTAGTGAAAGCGCACTGATGCAACCGTGGACGTAGGTCACCTCATTAATGGGGCCGAACCACATATAATCTCTTGTGTCTCTCTCTCAACCTTTCTTACTAATTTTTGGCATCATCAGTTTGGCACAATCTGTAGGAAAATGACAAGTTTTTTATCAACAAATTTCTTGACTGATCAACATGCCGCCGAAGATAAGTAAGAATAATACCGCTCAGGCCAGTCAGGAGAACTTGTAACCTGAGTAGTAAGCTATCTCCATGACCTCCGAGCAAGTAACAGCGACACTCACGCAACCTCTGGAAGGCCAGCGACTAACCAGCAGTAGATCAAAGTACTGTTGGCCCTATAGGAAAAGCGTCCTCAATCCGAGAACCAGCCCGAGAAAAGCACCCCCGACCGGGAGCCCGCACGAGTCCGGAACCATACCCACTTTGCACCGGTGTCCACGTCAAATTGGGAACGCGACAAGGATGGTTATCATAGCAGAGCAACCAGGCGTACCAGATGGTGAGCTCAGACCAATCCTCACCGGGTGGAAGATGCTAGAGATATCATCAACAAACGATGCGCCTCCAGAGGGGAGGAATCCGGACAAAAGGCTTAGGAATCGACCAAAGACTCCGGTCAGAAGCCGAGGAGTTCTTAGGCATATGATTACCTGAAGCCGGAGCCGGTTCTATTTCCGAGGGTGACGCACTTCGAAGAGGAGGCCTCATCATCAGATCCGACATACCGCTCGGATATGGAGAAGAAAATCGTGCAAGATGTAAAGGCCCAGATTGAGGACTTGTAGTAGTAAATCGAAAGGTTGAATCACAAGTCTGGCCAGGATCTCACCAACACAAAGACCGAGTCTCCCTACACCGCCCAGATAATGGGATTCCCCATCCTGCGAAAATTTAAGCTACCACATCTCAGCTCTTATGACGGTTCAGGGAGCCCAGTGGATCATGTCCGCACATATAAAGCCCAAATGGCACTGGTTACAACAGTCGACAAGTTACTATGCCTGGCCTTTCCTAGCACTCTTAAAGGGCCAGCTGTGCAGTGGTTCCATGCTCTAAAACCCCAAACGGTTGATAATTTCAAGACATTGAGCAAGCTCTTCATCAGCCAGTTTGTTGGGATGCTCGACCGGTCACAACCGAACACCCAGCTGCTAACTGTCAAGCAGCGAAAAGGGGAATCCCTAAGGGAGTATGTAGACCGTTTCAACCAACAGAGGCTCCAAATGTAATTTGAATGAAACGGCTGCAATCATGGCCTTCTGTTCAAGAGTTCAGCACACCAAGGTTGCCACGTCGTTTTATCGCGACCGACCGGCAACCCTGGTAGAGCTCTCGAAGAGGGTCAGGAAGTACATTGACACTGAGGAATTCCTCAAGGCCAAGCACGCTAGTTTGGCAGAAGACGAGTCCTCGAGATCCAAGAGGAAGCGCGATGCCTTAGAGAAGGGCTCGGGAAAGAAGAGAAAACAAGATCAGCCTAAAAGTGGTCAGGATCAGCCTCCAATCAAGTTCACACCCCTTTTCCCGGCCTATTCATGAGGTTATGGCCGCCGCCGAGACCCGGTGGCTCTTCCAGGAACCGATAAAGTAGAAGAGTCCCCCCAGTAAGAGAAATCGGGATAAGTTTTGCCACTTCCACAAAGACCACGGACATGACACAGAGGATTACTTTAAGCTTAAAGTCACCATTGAGAAGCTGATTGAGCAGGGCCATCTAGCCAAGTTTGTGGCGACAGATAGACGACCTCGGCAAGACACTTGAGCACCCGAGCATCCCCAACCCCTCGGACAAATCAATTTAACCTCTGGAGGAACTTCGGCCAGAGGGGACTCACAGTCAGCCAGGAAGAGGCACGCTAGGGCATCCCAATCAAATGTCTAGCATGTCTACTACACCGGCTCCCCCCCCCCCTGACTGACATGTTAACCTTCTTATCCGAGGATATGCTAGGTCTACATTGCCCCCATGATGATCCGCTGGTGGTGACGCTCTCTGTAGCAAACTATGTGGTTAAAAGGGTGTTGGTGGAAATGGGCAGCTCCTCTGATATCATGTTCTCCTCAGCATTCGATCAGCTCAGGATATCCAGGGATCGACTCCGACCAGTGGCAACCCCCCTTGTAGTTTTCAATAGGTCCAGCACACAACCGCTCGGTATCATAGAGCTTTCGGTTCTTATGGGGACTTACCCCTAGCAGATGTCTGTGCTGGCAAACTTTGTAGTTATAGAAGCTCCGTCCACATAAAATGCAATCCTCGGGAGACCAACTCTCAACAAAGCCAAGGCGGTTGTGTCAACGAACAGCCTGGTGGTCAAGTTTCTAACCCCCCAGGGACCTGGAAGCTTGTAGGGAGATCAAGAGACCGCTCGGAGTTGCTACGTCAACTCCCTACGTAGAGAAGCCGTCACTGGAACATTAAACATTTAGGAAATGGTCCCAAGGGATCAAAGCAATGGAGTAAGTCTGGTGGAACAACTAGAGCAAGTGGTGATGGACCCAAGGTTTCCCGATCGGTTCGTTAGCATTGGCACTTTTTTGGAGCCGGGCCTCAAGGAGAAGTTGATCCAATTCCTGCAATAGAGCCAGGATGTCTTCTCCTGGAGCCACGAAGACATACCGGGGATAGATCCTCGGGTCATGTCTCATCGTCTCAACATCAACTCGGACTCCCGGCCGGTTAAGCAAAAAAGATGGGGTATGGCGGCCGAAAGACAGGCGGGGCGGTATGTGAAGAGGTCAAAAAGCTCCTAAGGGCGAATTCCATCCTAACGGTCCATTATCTCGAATGGTTAGCAAACGTGGTTCTAGTCAAGAAAAGCAACAGGAAGTGGAGAATGTACATGGATTTCCCCGACCTGAACAAGGCATGCCCCAAGGACTGCTACAAAGTGATGCCTTTCAGCCTTAAAAATGTCGGGGCAACCTATCAATGCCTGGTTAATCACATGTTTAAGGATCTGATCGGGAAGTCCATGGAGGTCTACATTGACGATCTTTTGGTTAAAAGTCGAGATGATTTCGACCACCTCGAGCACTTGGCTAGGGCCTTCAGCATTTTGAGGAAGTTTGGGATGAGGTTGAACCCGACCAAGTGTTCATTTGACGTCTCGTCCGGGAAGTTTCTGGGATACTTAGTCAGCAGACAGGGTATCGAGGCAAATCCTGAGAAAATCCAGGCCATCGTAAATATGCGGTCACCCAGGTCGACCAAAGAAGTTCAGAGCTTGGCCGGGCGGGTCACCGCATTGAACAGATTTGTCTCCCGAGCTATCGACTAGTGTCTCCCATTCTTCAAAATCATCCGTAAGGCCTTTCAGTGGTCGGAAGAGTATGAGAAGGCATTTCAGGAACTCAAGAAGTACCTGGCATCACCCCCTTTACTCTCAACACCCGTGCCAAATGAGGAATTTTTCTTATAATTAGCAGTGTCTCCCTCAACCGTCAGCTCGGCGCTCATCCGAGAAGAACACGGGATACAATTCCCCGTCTACTACACCAGCCGGGCACTTCAAGGCACGGAAAGCAGATATTCCTACATAGAAAAGCTCGTCTTTGCCCTCGTCACTTCTTCCTGGAGATTTAACCCGTATTTCTAGTCCCACGCGATCGTAGTCCTCATAGATCAGCCTCTCCATCGGATCTTGAGTAGACCCGAAACATCTAGAAGGCTTGTCAAGTGGGCCTTGGATTTGGAGGAATTTGATGTAACCTACAGACCTCGCACAGCGATCAAAGGGTAAGTTGTGGCAGACTTTCTAGTGGAGTTCACTTACCCGGAGGACCCAATTGAAGAGCTCAGCCCTCCCGACCTACCGCCCGACCTACAGCCAAATGTCCCGACCTGGGTACTTTATGTGGACGGGTCTTCCAACAAACAGGGAAGCGGGGTGGGGATCATCCTTACTACTCCAGACGGAATCCAGCTTGAGTATGCTCTAAGGTTTGGATTTTGTGCCTCTAAAAATGAGGCCGAGTATGAAGCCTTGTTGGTAGGATTACAACTGGTTACTTTAATGGGTGTGCAACAAGTTCAAGGGTGCAGCAACTCCCAGCTTGAGGTCAACAAAGTTAATCAAGAGTACGATGCCCAGGAAAAGAACATGGTAGCTTACCTAGCCCTCGTTTGAATGGTCTCGAAGAAACTTAAGGGCTTCTCGATCACACAAATCCCGAGGGAAGAGAACACAAGGGCCGATCGGTTAGCTCGCCTCGCCTCATCCTCTGAGTCAGACTTGCCCGGGATAAGGATAGAATACTTACCTGAGCCAAGTGTGATCAACTCAGAAGGCATGGAGGTTGAACCGGTCGCCTTGGGCCACAGCTAGATGGATCCGATCACGACATTCCTCACAACTGGCGCACTATCGGATGATGCCCACCGGGTCAAGTACCGAGCGGCGAGATATCATGTTGCTGATGGAATCCTCTATAATGGGGGTTCACTACCCCTTATCTCCGTTGCATCCACCCTACCCAAGTCCCGATGGTTTTGCATGAAATCCATGAGGGAGTTAACGGGAACCACGTTGGAGGTTAGGCACTTTCGCGAAAAGCCTTGCTGCAAGGTTATTACTGGCCAATGATGGCCCGGGATTCCCAAGAGTACGTAAAGAGGTGCGACAAGTGCCAGAGATACTCCCCGATGATCAACCGACCGGGAGAGCTTCAGACACCAATCCTTAGCCACTGGCCGTTCGCTTAGTGTGGAATCGACATTATCAGTCCCCTCCCTATAGGAAAAGGACAAGGTAGGTTTGCTGTCATCGCTGTGGACTACTTCACCAAGTGGGCGAGGGCCGAGCCCTTGGCAACAATCACTGAGAAAAAGATGGAAAGTTTAATTGAGAAAAACATCCTCTGCAGGTTTGGCATTCCCCGAGTTCTGGTCAGCGATAACGGCAGACAATTTTGACACCCCGGTATTCAGGTAGTTCTACTCGAGATACGGGATATCAAATCACTGCTCCTCTCCTGAGCACCCTCAAGCTAATGGCCAAGACAAGGTGACAAACCAAACTATTCTGCAGTCAATTAAAACAAGGCTTGACAACGCCAAAGGCGTATGGGCAGAGGAATTACCGACCCTACTGTGGTCCTACCGCACCACCCTCCGAGCAGCAACAGGCGAGACACCATTATCATTAACCTATGCCATGGAAGTGGTGGTCCCCATGGAGCTCGGGTTGCCTACGTACTGGGTGGAAAATTTCAATAAGCAGGATAATGAGGAAGCCCTTAGAGGAAAACTCGATCTAGTAGAAGAGAGAAGGGATTGGGCATATCTAAGAGTGGCGGCCTAGAAACAGAGAGTCTCCCAGTACTTCAATAGTAAGGTCAAGCACCATAGTTTTCAGGTGGGAGATCTCGTTCTGAAGGCGGTGAACCAATCTACCCAAGTCCCGAGAGATGGAAAGTTGGGGCCAAACTGGGAAGGTCTATACCTAGTCACCCGGGTAAACAGGCCGGGTACCTATTGGTTACAAACTCTGGACGGGCGTGATCTATCTCACCCATGGAACGTGCAACAACTACGCAAGTATTTTCCATGACGCTTGGATAAGGGCGATTTAACATTAGTTAGGAAATTTGTAGCTCAATTTGGGCATTATTCATGGCTTTCAAAAAAGAAATAAAGATTTTATGTTCTTACTACATGGTGCGACCTCTGCAAGTGTTTTGTTCAAAGGCCTCGGTCTAACACCCGAGGCAAAATGACCTCGGGATCAACCCCCAAGGCACCGGCATTATCTAGGTCCAACCGACAATAGAGGCAACTCCCCCTAGGTGGTTGATGACGGCAAGCCTCAAAAGGCGCTGGCTATAACCCAAGGCACAAAAGACCTCGGGGTCAACCCCCGAGGTGTCGGCTTCGCTTAGGTCCAACCGATATGGGGGCCAATCCCCCCAGGTGGCTGATGATGGCAAGCCTAAAAAGATCCTGCAACCACCCACATTCCATGTCAGTTTCCTATGGTCACTCCCTCCATACGCCTGCCTTAGCAAAGGCTTGGGGGGCAGGGGGATACCAGGCTAAACAGGAAATCATATCGGGCACTAATAGGACTTAGAATCCTAGGATACCTAACATTCCTGGACTTGGAATCCTAGGATACCTAACATTCCTAAGTACCTACCCAGAGAAACCGCTCGGATAGTTAACAGGCCACAAGCCTACACTATACCCGAGCAGTTCCCTGAAAGACCAAGTATTCTCTATCGGTTGCAGTCCTAAACCTATTGCTAAGGCGAGGATTTAGATTGGCTAACAACCGGTCGGGTATTGGCAATCACAAACAGGCATACAAGTACAGAATAATAAATAGTTAGTACAAAGGGTGGCCTCGATGGACCTTTTCATTAAGTAAAAGAAAAAACTGTACATTTCCTGGGGGCAGTTGTAGTAGGCCCCCCCCCCCCAAAAAAAAAAAAAAAGAAAACAAAAGAAATACAAGTCAGGGAATAAGTGTCATCGATCTCGACCACGTCCTCAGTCTCTCCGGTCTCTCCTACCAGGGCTACTGCCTCTCCCGGAACCGAGCTATAAGCCCGGGGCAGCGGAACCATCAGTAGCTCCGTCAAAGGCGGCTGGGTCATCAGTTTCTCCGGCCAGGACGACAGAATCATCGGTAGCAGGAGGACCAAGATCCCAATAGTCCGAGTCAATACCCTCATAGGACGAGATGTCTCATCCAGGGTGAACCCGAGCTAGCCTTCGCTTGAAGTCCTCATAACCTTGAAAGAAGCCATCATCGAAAGCCTACTCCATGGACCCTGCCACCATTGTCTCAGCTACAGCCTTCACTCGAGCCTCTATAGCTGCTGTAATGGCCCGGGATGCCTCCAGATCTGGGCAATTGCCAATTCTGCCTGGGCTGCCCTGAGGCTCAAGGCTAAGCCCTTCACCTTGTGCTTCTCCAGAGCCAGGGCATTTTCCCTAGCCTCTGAGGTAGCCCGCTTCTCTGCCAGAACGGTTTCAGCAGTAGCTACCCTCCCAGCCAGAGAGGACATGAAGGATTCAGCCACAGCGGCCATGCAGCCAACCTGCAAGAAGCCCAAAAATCGGTCAGTTAACCGGGCATATAAAAAAAGTAGTGGCAATGAATGGGCAGAGGCATCAATGCTTACTATATGGGAAAAGCTATATAGCCATTACACACATCTCCACTTGGCTCGGGAGAAGAGCGGATTTAACCCTCTCCCTGATCACTACTGATTCCTCAATTGGCACCCCAGACGGTATTCCTGCTAGGTGGGAAGTCTCTACTACCACTATGTGGGGAGCTGAAGTCCCCACGGGTTCCGGACGGTTTGCAGTCCTGTACCGGATTTACCTTAGCGGGCGTTCACTGTCCGAGGCCTCCGCAGCGGGCCTCTTTCCTCCTCTTATTGTCGCCCGGGCGGTGGCAGCGGCCTGCCTGGCCCTCAATTGTTCAAGATCTCTCTTAGGGGCCATTTCTCCAAAAAGGAAAGATAAGCGGTTAGTAACCAGTAGAGACAACAGGAATATAGACAAGACCAAGTCAGCCCAGGTACTTACCAGGAAGTATGGGTGGAAAGACAGGAGCTTCGACGGGCTCGGAGGGGTTATAGGACGCTCTGAAATCGCCCATCCAGGTCAGCACATTCCAAATGTTTGTTGGCAAGTCGACCAAGCCCCTGATCCTAGCCTAACACTCCTTGGGGCTTACTAGGCGAGTTAGATGACCCCACTACAAGGAAAAATATAAAGCAGTTAGTCCCAGGATTGAAGCAAAGAAAGTGGACAGAAGATACTGCACTAACTTATCCCTCAGTTCTCCCGCCCAGGAAGTCCTTGTCTAGATCCCCGGGACCCGCTCACAGAGCCCAAGGGTAGATACTTGGAAGAATCTATTCTTCCAACCCTTGTTGTTTCTCGGACAATTCACTATCATCTTTCTCCATTTCCGAGCCCCGAGAGAGAAAAATTCAACCTCCCCATGTACGGGAAATGGTCGGTGCATCCAGAAAAACTCCTGAACGAAAAGCTCATTCCCAAAAACTTGGGGCCAAAGGGAGATGGACCCCAAGAGAAACCTCTAACCGTTCGGGGCTAGTTGCCCAGGGCTATCCCCAAGTATATCAAGACCTCCCGAGCGACCGGATGAAGGGGAATGCAGAATCTAGCCATGAGGGTGTCCTCATATAGGGTGGTAAAACCCCGCTGGTAGATCTGGGCTCCGCCGGCATTCACGGCCAGGGAGCAGTAGTCGGGAAGGCTATACATATCCCTAATGCAGCTGAGATCTTTAGCACGCCAGGTGGATGGGATCAACTCACTGGCAAAGGCTACCTCGGGGTCGGGTTCCCCTGGTGTTTCATCACCTGAACCCCAAGAAACAATGGAAACGGGGGCCTCCTGGCCCCACTCATCGTCAGATAGACGGATTGGGATTCTGCCCTCACTATGGTGGTCAGAGGGTGTCGCAGATGGTGGACTTAGACTTGTGTCTGACGCCCCCGACCCGGACCGCTTGTCCTCTGACCGGGAAGACGAGTCAAAACCAGAGTGACACATCCTTGGGGTTCCGGTGACTGGGTAATGGAGCAAATGACGACCTAGGTATGGGTCAGGAACTCTGAGTCTGAGATACAAAGGGGGTAAGGTTATCAATCTGAAGGGTAGGGAGTACAAGGTCCTGAAAGTAAGGTGACACTCAGTTAAACTACCCCGGGACAGCCCACTCGGGATAACCTAACTAACGTACCGCCTGATCTAAGGTAAGAACAAAACCTTAAGAAGAAAAAGTCCCACTCTCATTCGAAACCTAATGGATCCGTCCACTCCAGCTTCACTCAAAAAAGAAAAGGAAAAGAGGGTTAAGAGAGGAGCAGTGAATTGAAACCCGGGAGTAAGAGACTTACATGAATCAACGCATGAAAAAGGGCTTGGAAAGCATGACCGGGAACTTTTTGCTCTTAAACAGCTCTATATCTCTATCTCTTGGCAGCAGGAATAGCTGAAATGAACAAGTGTTCCTTATTGGACGGTCCAGATCATATCAGATCGAACGGCCAAGATGCCTTACCGCCAAAACCTATCAACAATTGTCACCTCAGGCACGCGAAACATTGCCTCAAAAGACGTGCACATTTAATGCCGAATGTGACAAGGCGATTACGATGTGACAATTCGGTTACATTTATACCAGCCTCATTAGATCCTGTCCTGGCCAATGACCAGTTGACACGTGGCAACAGTCGGTCCTGGGGCAGCATAGCCACCGCTCGGTCCAGACCCTGGAAGACTATCGCGATCAGTCACGCCCCAGGTAAGATCCCGGTCTCTTCCCTCATTTGATATGTAAAAAAGTATATATCAGGTCGAAGTCAAATCACCATGTCAGCATAGTGTCCCCGAGCAATCCGGAAGAGGCACCCCAATTCTAGTGATCCCGAGCTGTTATGATATAACCACCCGATACGGGCTCATAGCCCGGGCGTACAATACAGCTGTACTTCAAACATGATCGGCTTGGACAGCTGGGCTTTAAGCGATTTCCTTATTCAGCCAGAAGGCTAATGGAAATAGTTAACAGTTTCCTAAACCACTTAGGAAACTTTCCTTGAATCATGGTAATCAATTTGTAGCTAGATTAGGCTTCCTAATCTAATAAGTTGCCTTGTACGGGTGGTCTCTTGGACCTATAAAAGAGGCCACCCACCCCCATTGAAGGGGATCGCATTCTGACTCCAGAGAATAGCATATAAACAACCCACTGTTACACATAAACCCGGTCGATTTTTGGTAGTGTCGCCCACTCTGTTGGCTCACCAAACGCCACTGGTGATCTGCTAGTGAAAGCGCACTGACGCAACCGTGGACGTAGGTCACCTCATTAATAGGGTCGAACCATATACAATCTCTTGTGTCTTTTTCTCAACCTTTCTTACCAATTTTTGGCATCATCACGGGAGATACAAGAAAGACTACCAAGCTGTCGTCTTTTAGACCGATCGGCCTCAATTGTTCAAGCAGAAGTAGAAGTTTATCTTGGTGCCCGACAGTAAGCAGTGCAGTTTCTCCGGGCTATTGTGGACACGTGGAATTCCACTTCTTTTTGTTTTTGTTTGAAATTGATTTGGATCAAAGGAAAAGAAAAGGTAGGTATGTTGAAAACAGATACAGAGTCGCCACTTGGTCTTTAAGGACCCAAGAAACCTAATTTTGACTCACCCACATGGATAAAGGGCACCAGCCCCTTATAACCAAAGAACTTGGCTCGTGGTTTTGGTACGAGAGAGGAAGGAGCCTTTGTCGCAGCTAAAACACCCTCAACTCGCCTCGTCTTTTGATGGGCCTCAATTAGCATCCAAATAATCATCTTATACTATGTTTGGTTCGAAAAATAATACCATGATAGTATATTACATCACACAAAAATTTTGAAATGGAAGATCGAAAGATAAGATAAGTGAAAGATCACACAAATAAACCTAGGAAAAATCATCTAATCACATATCAATTAATTAAGTTTTCCTAACCTAGGAGGGGACATGGATTGTTCTTGAATCAAATAATCAAAGAGATCAAAATATGCTTAGCAAGCTAGAGTGATGCATGTTAATCTTTGGAAAAAGAAGACCTCTCAATCCTCGGGACGGATGAAAAAGGAGGATTAGATCGAGGGGAAGCATGAACGTGTGATCATGATCATTCCATATAATCTTCTTAGATTAAGAGTTACAAAAACCCCAAATCTTGCATGAATGCAATGTATGATCCTAGAATGTGCAAAGGTTGTTGTGTGTATGCAATGTATGATCCTAGAATGTGCAAAGGTTGTTGTGTGTTTGTGTACATGGACTTTCTAAAGTGGCTTAGAAGTCTAAAAAGATGAATGAATGCATGGGGAAAATAATCATGGGATATGTAAAAATGTAGTATGGACTACTTCTTAAGATATGAACAAATTTGAAGTACATATAAGCATCAAATCAATGAATGGAAGTAAAAGTATACTTGCTGTGAATAGTGGACAGAACAGTGACTTGATTTTGTGGAAAATGAAAAGTAGGGTTAGAAATGTTTTCAATGCATGATTTTTTATAGAGATCGTCCTTATTGTGTCTAGAACACAAATCAAAAAGCCAATCCTCAATAACTATTACAGATTGAGAGAAATCATATAAAAAATAGAGGTCACTCAGAAACAGAGTACGTACTGTCGACTGAAATGTTGAAAAATCTTCGAAAATGAAACAAAGGATCTAGAGGCCCATATTATACAGACAGTTTCATAAGACACTCATGTTCAAGGGAAAAATGAGTTGGGACTACTTCTTTTGGAAAGGTTTTCTGTAAAACAAGTTGAAAGTCAACCAAGCTGCTATGACAGCAAAAATAGAATATTTGGAGAGAATGTTTGGGTCCAAATGGACGGACCACTTTCAAGTGCTTTCAAGTCAAGCCAAAAATCATGGGTGTTCTATAATGGGTTAGGAAGACTTTCCAAGTGGTCTTGCATTCATACCTTGAGTATTGAACTCAGAATAATTCTTTGAAATTAAACAACTCATTATTTTGAAGGTTTTTGAGAAAACAAGGTATATTTCTTGAAATCCAAATATTGGGGGTTTTAGAAGAGCTTTGAAATAGGGGTTTTGAAAGTATATTTTCAACACTCAAAGAGGATTAAAACCACTTGTAATATCAACCCTTAACTCATTTAGAGAACCTCCAAGATTATTGGAAAGGTTTGCTTTATTTTGGAAATAACCTCAAAAATACATAGGGATGTATTGAGGTTAAAATCATCATCTATCAAACATGTTTTTTAGGTCAAGAGTTACTATCCATAAGGATTCACTCACCTCAAACTTCATGTCATCATCTAGATGATGATAAACTAGTAAGTAAATAAAGAAAATAAAAAAGAAATGAGGTAAGAAGAGATGAACATTGTATATAAGCAAGCATATGAACAAATCAATAGATGATATTCAATGGTGTAACCACAAGCATTCAACCTCTCATCTATGTGTATATGGGTAAGTACATCACTCTCTAACTCATAGGAAACTCAAAGAAGATGGAGAAGATGAATTGAAAGCTTGAAAATAAAAGTTTAGTTTTTAGAAAACTAATTGAAACTCACATTTTGGATTGGATTTGGAAGAAGAAAATCTCTACTTCTCTCTCTCTTTCTCCCTAACTCTCTATATCTCTCTCTAATGGCTTCCAAGTTCTTCCCCAAGTGGAAGCAAATGGGTCTCATTTATAGGCCAAGATGGGGGTGTATTTTAGATTTTTAAAAGTCTCTAATTGGTCCAAAAAATTCAGATTATCAAAACTATGTCGTTTTATTTGTTGAAAATTTGAATTAAAACCCAAAAATTAAAAAAAAATTACAAAAATAATGAAAAATCACTCAGAGTGCCACCGCAACACTTGGCCACTGTCGTCGTGGCAGCGGGCCAGTGCCGCCACGGCAGTCAATCCCCCCGTTGACCAGAATTTGCATTTTGGCCCCCGAAACTCCCGGAATTCGCAAAACGACCCTATTTCGTCCGAAATTCACAGAAAATTCATACAAAATCCAAATTGAGATTGTGATATACTGTTAGAAAGATATTAAGGTCTACTTTCCATAAAAAAAAATAGTTTGGAGTTGAGTCACTTTGGAAAGTTTTGCGGTATTCGCGATAAAAGCCGAATTGATCGCATTTTTCACCTTCAGAAATTCATAACAAATTCGTTTTAGATCCAGAAATTATGTGCGATATACCATTGGAAAGCTATTGACCTCTAGTATTTGATAAAAATATTTCAACATCAAAAAGGAGACTTTAATTTTTGGTCAAACTTGCAGTCAAATCAGTCAAACAGTGCACGGAAGTCCAGGAAATTCCGGGAAGTTCTGGGAGCCTCCAAAGACTGATGTTTCCGTCCGATTTTCTTTTAAAATATATTTTAAAACTTTTCACATGATCTAAGATGATCTCAGAACTTTTGGGCGAATTCGAATGATTTTGGTCAAACTTGGTCAAACTTTGGTCAAACCGGTCAACAGAGACTTTTTGGGAACTTCCGAGACTTCCGGGGGTCTCTGCGAGCTTACGATTTCAAATATTCATCTTTTAAAAAACCTTTTTTTTGTTTTGAACAACATCGAATGATTTCTGAGATTCTAGGCCAATCCGGAGAGTTTTGAGCTTTTAGAGGCATTTTGGTCATTCTTTGATTTCTTGAGAGTTAGAGGCAATCTCTGAAAATCCGATCTTTATAATCATCGAGGTTTGACATGCTTGTGGCCTCCTAAATCTGTTAGCCAACAAAATGGGGTGTCTACAGCTGCCAAGACCAAGTACGAAGCTGGAAAGGGCTCAAATAATTGCTCGAGACGCTTGGTTGCAGGCCCACATTGCTACTCTCAAGGCACAACTAGAACAATGCAAGGCAGAGGTCATCACAAATGATGTAGCACTAGTAAAGATGGATGGGGTTCTGAACCAACTTAGAGGAGATGCCCAGAAGTGTAGTGACCAGCTACAGGCTAGTCTTCCCATTTCCCGTGCCTAGTCCCAAAAACTTGACAAGGCCAAACATGATAGGGCTGGGGCTCAGAAGACCTGGGAAGACCTGAACGCAAAACTTAGGAATTTTGAATCGGCCTAGAGGTCGATTCTTACCTTTTGTACTTGTAAAAATATATATACTCACTTCCTTTTGAACTGAACATTTGTAGGTAAGCTGTGCCCAGCATCTATTTAATAGAATTGTAGATTTTTTATTATTCGCTTTCAGGCTCATAATTAATAAGTAGATCATACTCTAAACCTAGATTCGGTCTGGATTCCAAATCAATAGTTTCCCACAAAGTAGGATAATAAGACTTTAAATCTGACCATTTATCAGTCTGGCATAGATCGTTCCATCAATATCACGCAGCCGGTATGCTCCTCCTTTCTTGACTGGTGAACGATGAAAGGACCTTCCCAATGACCGATTTACCATATCAGTTGTCCTTGTCCCTGATAGGTATGATGGCCTTCCAAACCAAATCCTCCGTGTAGAAAGATTTTTCTTTCACTCTCTTATTGTATGCTCAGGTTGCACGTAGCTTTTATGCCTTCAATGATTCCAGGGTTGCCAGTCTTATTTCATTAAATCCTTCCAACTCAGCTATCATAGCCTTTGTGTATTCGGTGGGCTCAAGCTGATTTTGCAACGCCCTCCTGGTCGATTGGACCGTGACCTCTATAGGTAGCATAGCATCATGCCCGTGTGTTAGTCTAAATGGGGTGACTCCTGTACAGGGCCTTTTAGATGTCTGATAAGCCCAAAGAGCTTCGGACAGTACTTTATCCCATTCCCTGGGATTCTCATTTATCATTTTCTCAATGATCCCCTTGAGGATCTTGTTTGTTGACTCAGTCTGTCCGTTGGCCTGAGCATAGTAGGGGGTGGAATTGAGAATCGTGATTCCTATGCTTTCTACAAAGGACATGGTTTTTGTGCTTGTAAACACAGATCCTTGATTGCCCGTAATGGTTTTTGGTAGGCCAAACCGGTGTATTATATGTTCCTCAATAAATTTAATCTCTGTAGCCTGAGTCACCATCCTACATGGTATTGCTTCGGCCCACTTAGTAAAGTAGTCCGTAGCTACTATAATAAAATAATATTGGCCCGATGAAGGTGGGAAGACCTTGCCAATCAAATCCATGGCCCATCCTCTGAACGCCCATGGCTTGATAATAGGTTGGAGTTCTTTAGCCGACACTCTTTGAATCGGGCCATACTTTTGGCACTCCTGGCACCCTTTGGCATAGCTAATGCAGTCCTTTAACATGCCCGACCAGTAATAATTATATCTTTATAAAAGCCACTTCATCTTGCTATCGGCCTAATGTGCTCCACATATTCCTTCATGTACTTCGGCCATTACCTGCATAGCTTGTTTCTTCCCAAGGCACTTTAAGATTACATCATCACCGATGGATTATTTGAAAAGTTCTCCATCAAGCACCACAAATCGAACTGCGAACAGTCTGACCTTTCAGTCCACCTTAATGTTTGGGTGTTTTAAATATTCAATGATTGGGATTCTCCAATCACCATCCTCCCTCAAGACAGAATTGGTTGTAGTATACCAACCTCTCTTTGCCACAGATGGTAGCGATCTTACTTGTACCATGATGGCTTGATCCTCTAAACCCTTTCTAGCAGACGAAGTCGATCCTATTTTCGCTAGCTTATCGGCCTCTGTATTTGTTGACCTGGGGATATAGCTCACACTTATATCATCAAATGAATCCATAAGTTGAATAGCCACTGAGTGAAACAGGCAGAGCTCCCAACTTTTTATCTGAAATTCGCCTGATATCTGTCTGATCACCAGCCCTGAGTCCCCTTTTATGTGAACAAATGATGCTCCCATCTCATTGAGTATTTCTAGTCTTATGATGAGTGCCCGTACTCGGCCTGATTATTGGTGCCGAAACGACATCTTTGTCTTTTTATATCTGGGCGATATAATGACCACTTTAGCCCCAGCACCTTCTGCATTCTTAGAGCCATCAAAGATCAATGTCCATGGGACTGAGGACATATTTAGTACCTTTGGGGCTACTGATAGATCTCCTAGATCAGTAGGATCTGGGTGATCATCCAAAAAATTGGCTATGGCCGCGCCGCCTTTGACCGACTGCTGTGATCGATATTGAATGGCAAATTCCATCAAGGCCAAGGTCCATTTTCCAATTCGGCCTCTCCTAATGGG
The DNA here is from genome assembly GCA_033977485.1 of Hydrangea macrophylla. NCBI lineage: Eukaryota > Viridiplantae > Streptophyta > Magnoliopsida > Cornales > Hydrangeaceae > Hydrangea > Hydrangea macrophylla. The sequence goes on from CM066994.1 coordinate 80,516,183, forward strand.
TCTTTACAACATATATTTAATCACATCAGTTGGACAAATGATATAAGTGAAAACAGGAAGCATACACGTTCTTAACTTCTGTGATGAAAAATACAATGCCAGACATAGCTTTTCAATCGGCGCATAGCGCTGCTCAATTGGAGTTAACATCCTACTTAAATAATAAATGGCCTACTCATTACCTTGCTCATTATCCTGAGCTAACATACTTCCTATTGAGCAATCAAAGGCCGATATATACAGTTTAAGGTACCTACCCTTCTTAGGTGGCATTAACACTGGAGGAGTAGACAAGTACTATTTTATCCCTTCAAAGACATGTTGATGGCTATCTTTTCATTTGAATTCTTCATCGGTCTTGATCTTTAGAAGTGGAGTCCAAACCTGAGTCTTTCCTGCACAATTGGATAAGAATCTTCTCAGGAAATTGATCTACCCAAATAGCCTTTGTAATTCCTTCTTGTTGGCTGGGGGCTTCACTGCTTGGATAGCCCGAGCCTTGTTCTTGTCTATCTCTATCCCTCGTTGGTGCACCAAGAAACCTAAGAAGTTCCCTGCTGAAATGCCTAATGCACATTTGAAAGGGTTCATCTTCAGCTTGTGAGCCCGCATTCTTTCAATCACCTTTTCCAAATCACTCAAATGATCGACGTTATCACCAAACTCTGCCACCACATCATCAATGTAGAACTCCATGAATCGCTCAATCATATCATGGAAGATTGAATTCATTGCCCGTTGATAGGTGGCTCATATATTCTTCAGCCCGAAGGGCATGACAATCCACTCAAAGGTTTCGATTGCCCCCGGGCACCAAGAAGTTATCTTCGGAACATCCTCCTCGGCGATGTAAATTTGATTGTATCCTGAATGCCCATCCATAAAAGACAAGATTTTGTGCTTGGTGGCCGAATCAATGAGCTGATCGGCCATGGGCATTGGATATTCGTCTTTTGGGGTGGCCAAGTTTAGGTTCCTGAAGTCAATGCAAACCCTAATCTTTCCATTCTTCTTCGCCACTAGGACTATAGTCGAGACCCATTCCACATATCTAGCAGTCCGAATAAAACTAGCGTCCAGGAGTCTCTCAATTTCCTCCTTCACCTTCAGAGTAACCTCTGGTGACATGCACCAAGGTAGCTATTTGAACAACCTGAACCCCGATTTAATTAGAAATTGGTGTTCCACCAATTCCCTTGATAGCCCTGACATCTTCTCATAGTCCCAAGCAAAGCAATCTTTGTACTTATGTAGGAGTGCTAGCAATTTTGCCTAATACTGTGGTTCCAGCTCCTGACTTACATAAGTAGGCTTGTGCTCTCCTTCATTACCTAGGTTGACTTCCAATAATGGGTCCTGAACATCGGCCTTCAGATCATCTAGCTTTGATGTGGCCGTTTCCAGTTATTCCATTTGGATCTCTTCTTCCATTAGCATTTCTTCTTCATAAATACAATCAGCCAGATTAATCATTCCATCAATTAGGCAGATCTCTAATCGCTTATCGGCTAGATATGCACACCATCTGGCCATGCTGGTCTTTAGGGCCAGCTGTCTCCAAATCTCAATCGGTTGTTGATTCATTGATCACGTCTTCTTCTTTGAGTTCAACTAGCCTGACTTCTTCTGTCCGATTGAGTTGAGGGCAACACTTCGTGTTCTCTTTGATGAATGTGGCGGCATTTGGCTTTTCCATCTTTCCACATCCTAGCAACTTTACAAGTCTGATGTCATCTTCATACAACAACGCATCGGCCGTTTGAATACGTGTCACAAATGGCTTCGTATCGGTCCCTACCACCTCTACCTTGTCTCCCTTCAAGAAAATCAATAACTGATGCAGAATGGAGGGAATACAGTAGTTGGGATGTATCCAATCTCAGCCCAACAATGCGTTATAAGCGGTCGATGTTTCAACAATGAAGAAAGCAGTCATTGATGTCTTGCTTCCTATTGTTAGCTCCAAGTGTAAGATGCCTTTATTCCTTGACGGTGCTCCCGTGAAGCTCTGAACATTCATTTCGATCAGGATTAACTCCGACTCGGAATTTTGTAGTACCCTTAGCATTATTTGGGGCATGATATTGATGGTGGAGCCCTATTCATAGGAACTCCTTCAATGTACCCTTTTCACATACAGTGGCTTTAAGTGTTGGGACATTTGATATGTAGGTCTTTCAAAAACCACTTTAACCAGTCCTCCTGGCTTTTGTCCTTCCTCAGTTTGCTGCCCCTTCGGCCTTAAGATGGTTATCTTAGGCCGATCGGAATGTTGCTCATTGAATCCATGTTTTTACTCGTCGTGTCCACCACTTCTGGCTTCACGGTTTGACCTCCACTCCAGAATATGTCTTCTATGGTGGCCAACTCTTTGGTTAGGCCTTCTATCACATCTCCTTCCATGGCCGTTGGTTGGTCTGGCTTGGCCATGAAGGACATAGGCAAGGTAAACACCATGTTTGACGTCAGACTCAGGGGGGATAGTCCCGAACTGGATTGGCTTTGCGTCCGAATCTGAAAAATCATCATCACTCCTTTTCCTGCTTTCTTGTCAAAAATGGGCTCCCCTTCTGGATGTTTTTGGGAATCGGGCAATCCGGGTGAACTGAGCTTGGAGAAACTATGAGCCCGATTCTCCCAGTATTGTCGTTCTCGCTTAGCCTGTCTTGCGCGTTGATACCTTCTCTTCTGGGACTTGTTGTATTTAGGTGCTTCCGAGAATTCTAGGTGTTCAGCCCTATACCATCTCCCTTTATCCACTCTAGGTGGTAGTACCATCCTTGGACGTATGTCCGAGGTTGGGCCTTCTGTTTGCACATCTGGTTTGGAGAGTGCCCAATAATGTCTTATTTTCGACCGGCCTGAGTCTTTGGGGCCGGTCCAGGAGGCTGTTAACGGCTTGGGTTTCCATTCGGGTATACCCTGACTCTGCTTAGGCAGTGATAACCTTTCGTGCACGGACCTTCTCGGGCTGTGCCCCCCATACTCATTCGTCCTAGGCCTCTTACTTGGGTTAGAGGCCTCCTTTCTGACATCGACCTTGCATCTCGGGCAGAGGCCTTGTTCTATCAGATCAAGTTGGTGTGGTAAATCAGCTATTAAGCTATTAGTGGTTGATTGGGCCATTTCGACTTCGGCCTTGCGCTCTTTTTCCTTACGCTCCTGATAAGTTTTCTGGAGCTCATGAATCATCACTTTCTGCCCATCAGTAGCCAAAATGGCAATCTGTTTTCCTTCTATTTGCTTTGGAAATTCCTCCTTCTCGGTCAAATCCACCTTTGGCCTAGGCCTGGTCAGCCTGGTCAAATCGGGTGTCACCATATTTGCGCCGGTGATTTGAGGGAATGGGTTAGCATCAACTCCCATGGCTATGTCCGAGAATTTGAACACTCATTTCTCCACGTTCTCCTGTATCACATTATGAAAAACAACGCAATTATTAGTAGAATGTTTCCAAGAATTATGCCGTTTACAATATTCTTTATTTTTTTATGTCATCAGCCTTAGGGATCCGATGACCATCACTAAGCTTAATCACTTTATCGGCCAGAAGGGCATCGAAAATTAGATCAGCCATAGTTATATCAAACTTATAATTCTTTCCTACCTCAAACGCAATCTTTTTTGCAGTGGCGTTATTGTTGATGGGCTTGTTTAAGGCATTACATACAATCGGCCGTTTATAGACTAGCTCGGCCATATCAATCTCAGCCTCGAGATCACAGTCCGTTAAGTGGACCTCGTAATTAGGATCTTTATAGTACGTTCCCTTGGACGAGTTCTTTTTTTCGTGCTCGTCCAAGAGGATACGCTCGTAGCAAGCGGCCCACGTGGCTAGCTCAATAAATCACGAAAGTCAATCCGTTTAAACCTCTAACGAAGTTCAAAGGACATTCCCCCCATGGCGATCTTAACGTATTCTTCTTCGGGCAAGACCGTCTTGCACCTATATTTAGCATTTCAGAAATGGGCTATGTAAGTCTCAACGATCTCTCCTACTAACTGTAGCATCCTGGACAAATCTGCCAGTGACGTTTCGGGCTCAATCCTATAGAACTGGCCATGGAACAACTCTTCCATTCCCTGCCAATTTTGCACGGAGTTAGCCGGGAGATTGACATACCATAAGAATGCTATGCCAGTGAGCGAGTTTGGGAACAGCCTTAGTTTTAATGGGTCATTGCTACCCACATGGCCGCACTGTACTATAAAACGTCCAATATGCACTACAGAGGACTATTCACTTTCCTTAGAAAATAGGGTGAAATTTGGAACTTTGTACCCTTGGGAAAAGTTGACTTGGTCAATTTCAGGCGGGTATGGCCGTCTGTACGTCGGCCTTTCCATCCTTCTCATGAGTGGGCCATACTCTTCGTGTATGGCGTCCACCAGCTCCTCCCTGTTAATAGGTTGGGGAGCAAAGGGCTAAGCTACCACCAGAGGGGGCGCTATTGGAGGAAGTAATTAGTGTTGATTGTTATTGACCTGATGAGTCCAAAAGGCACCATTAGTTCTTTGCCCCCCAGCAGCTTGGACAGGGGAAACCGTGTAGCCGATTAGTTTTGAATTACGGCCTAGTAGTTGAACAAAAACAGGTGTTTCCGATCCATTGGGATTTGTGACCTCTTCGCTGTTTGATTTCCCTCCTTGTGGGTCGGGATACTTATTTAACCCATTCTATCCCCATAGATTTGGGATGACATAAGCAGGGTCTTTCTTTTTATCAACCCATCCAGAAGAGCCGATGTGTTCTTTAGGGCTTTCTGGAGTCAGCCTCTCCGCCAGTGTAGCGAGGATTTTTGACAGGCCTTTGATCTCTGAAGTCAGGGTGTCTAACTTATCGTACGTGGTCTTAGTGGACGAAACGAGGTCAATCTAACCCCGATGTACTTCAACCGTTTGGCCGATTAACTCCTTGACATTACCCATCGAACCAATCAACACGTTGTAGTCTTCCCTCATAGGTTCAACGTTCATTCTCAGGACGTCTGAAATTGCCTCCAGAATTACACCATCATGTGGAGAATGGCCGGTACTCTCTTCAACGGCCGGGTCAACGGCAGGATCGTCCTGTCCATTTTTTTCGGTCTGTTTGTCTTTCTTCGGAGGCATGTCTTAACACTATGGGTCCCACCGGGCGTGCCAAATGTTTGCTAGTAGTATTGCGCAAGCGTGCCAGAGCCAAACGACCCTGAACGATTCTGATAAGGCAAGGACTCCTTCACTTGTGCTCCAAGCAGGTTGATTGATTGTAGAACCCTTCCTAATCACCAATTCTTGCCTTATCCCAATCTTGATTGAATCAATCCCAATATTTTAGGGATTAACCTTCCATATCTAGCTGGACGTGATTAGATACTTTTCCATACGGACTCGGCTTCCTCAAATTCAGGGTGACATCACCGTGACAGCTAAGAGTGGAACCGCCTTACCCGTTGGCTCATCGGGCTCACATTATCACATCTTTAGTCAGATCGGATTCGCAACTTCCAACTGTCACACTTTTAGACTTTTATGCCCGATGACAGTTACGAACGTTTACTGACCAATCGGGCTATTGTAACCGGCATTTACATTCAGTCCTAGCTAGGTGCCCGATCGTCATGCATGCCACTAATATCGTCCATCGGGCTGCCCTGACGCCAGCTTAGGCTACTCACATGCCCGATGAGTTTTAACCATGCTCGTCCTTCCACTCGGGCTCACACTCACATTTGCTCCCTCCATTTCAATGTCAGTGCCCAATTGGTCAGCACATGACCTACTTCTCCTATCAGACTCTGCGAAACTAAGACAACAGCCTTGTCTTTCTGTACTGCGTGATGTTCACCCGCTGAACCCGATGGGCCTTTGCAATATCTGGGCCGGCCACTCCTACTTACTTTGGGCCGGCCACCCTCAAACCCATTTACACACTCCATTCGGGCTCAAAACCTTTGGCGGTGTTTAAGTGCAAACAGCAAGGAACAAGGTTTTGGACCCTTGCAGTCCCAGATAGAGAGAGAGATTGAAAACATTATGGTTGTACTTTTTACTATTTCATTTTTCATATTTGTCCCACCTTAATATCTATCTATAACTCAAGATCTTCGTCCTACATAGCTCTTTGAGATTTCTTTTTTGGGAAAACCTATAATGTAACTAGCAAAGAAGTATGGTTTCTTCTGAAGACTGAAAATTATGCACTAAATACACACTCTGCCCTAGCGTTAAATCTTGTCCGGTCCGGCTGGGTGTTTGTTCTAATTTTTTTATTTTTTATTTTTTGAAGGGTTGGCCTACATAATTTTAAAGACTTGGGTTAATTTAAGGATACTGGAAGTTGCAGGCAAAATGCCAGTGTTGCTTGTGTAGCCTTTATAATTGTTATTTATGTCTTAATTACATACAAAAATGTGATTGTAATATTTCGGTTAATATTCTAAGTACCGCACACTGGCATCTTAAATTTTTGGAAGATTGAAAACCTCCTGGCACCTTATCTCTATATCTACATCCCCACACCCGCATAGATATTTCCCAAGTAAATACTTTAATCTTTCTTCATATCTCCTGATATATCTTGCACAGTTGTACTAAATAGGTTGTGTGTGTGTGTTTGTGTTGGGGGGTTGATGTAATGTCTCGTGTACATTTCTTGAACTTAAAAGTGTGGTTCTTGGAGTGACAGTGCTCCACTGGTATATCATGTTTCAAATTTTGCCACATGCCTGTGGTTGCCTGTAACCCTATTTTTCCATCCAGCTACTACAGTGGAAAGCACTGTACGAAATGTATTTTGTTTCTACAAGAACCCAACGAGGAAAGTTTCATTAAAAAAGACAATGTAACTTTGGTTTCCAAGTTAACCAAATATGAGAATCTTATGGCCAAGAAGAAAAGCAAAAATACAATGAAACTAAGGATCTATTTGAATTTTACGTAATTGAATTTGCAATACTGAAAACAGTGTTTCAAATATTGAAATAGACTGCATTCAATGATTATTTTCAGTAAAAAAATTTCATTCAAGTCTTCAGTGGATTTTTGCTATTTTTTTAATTAAGTGGTACATTCTTAAACGCACTGAAACAAAATAAGTGCAAAACTTTTCATTGTCAGCACTTAATTGAGTTATCAAAAGACACCCTAAATCTTCGAAACGAACATGGAACAACTTGCTTGTTCAATATTATTATTATTATTAATGCTTTGGCGTCTGTCTATATGTTTGACTGTGTTTTTGTGCGTTTGGATGTGTGTGGGTGTGGTTTGATCTGGTATTGTCTTTGTTCAGGTGAAGTTCAATTTGTTCTTGATTTTCTGATTCACACTAGAGTATTGGTAACAATCGAGACGCCATCTGACCAAATACCAGTTGGTTTGAACTGCTCCACCTCCACCAATGCTTTTGATCGACTTCAGCTCCATATTCAAGAAACCAAAGTAGTTCGGTTCCATTGATTAACCTAGTTCAAAACCAACAACTTACACCCAATCACCATCTGCAGGATAAGTGCACTATTTGCGTTATTTGGGGAGTTTGGGGCATTTATGGTAGCGGTGTTCAAATTCCTGTTTTCATATTGAATAAGGGAAGCAATACCATAGCCAAACTGTACAACATGCACTTACATAATTAAGAATACGGCTTAACTACATTTTACACCCTCTAAGTTTTCCATTTGGGTCAATTTGGTCCCTATAGTTTAGAAAGTGTCATTTTAGTCCTTACAATTTCATAAATGTGTCATTTTAGTCCCTCAAAACACTTTTTGTGACAAATTTATTACTTTCAGTAACAAAATTATTCATCACTAAAGGACTTATTGGACTTGTTTGACACATATAAAACTACACACTTATAAAACTACAGGGACTAAAGTAGCACTTTCTAAATTACAGGAACCAAACTGACATAAATGACAAACTACAAGAGTGTAAAATGTATTTAACCCTTGAGAAACCTAAAAACTGAATACGACAACGTTACCAACAGGCCCATAGCCTTTCCATGTTCATACATATTGCTTCACACAAACAGCTACTGGGAGGATACACTTTTACCTTCAAATAAAGCTGAAGCTTGAACAGAACCCAATACTAGTACCAACCAGCATTCTGAGAGAGACAATACAAGCCTACTCTACACTAAATCCCTAAATGTAAAAAAAGTTGAAAGTTGATGAAAACATTTTTTACAGGCAGAGAGGATAGACACATTTCCCCAGGAATAAACGCAGAGGCATATACGAATACACATATATGTCACTTAACATGAACCTGAGCTTGACAAAAAACAATTCCCACAAGCTCTAGCCAGACACGAACGACATGGCTCGTCTGAATTCCAGAGAATTGAGAGCCGACTCGGGGAAAGGAGTCCCTCCAGGTACCCACAATCCACCTTTATGGGGCAGCACTACCTGTGGTTGCCTACTCCTTGCGGTCCCTTCCTCGTTTGCTTTTGACCTTGGAACTTCCTTCTTTTTCTTCACAAATTCAAAGAACTCGGCAACTTGGCGAGCATACCTTCACAAGAGGCAAATTACAAAGAGTTTAGTCTAATCTTACATTGAGACAATACATATACATATTATATATATATATATATATGCGAGGAAGTGTCTTGGTTCCATCTTACACAAATATGTGGGGGTACTTGCAAAGCATACTGTCTTTGGAGCGAGAGAGAAAAGGTAACCAACCAAGAGTTTTTACTCTCTCTCTCTCTCTTACTCTCTCTCTCTCTCTCTCTCTCTCTCTCTCTCTCTCTCTCTCTCTCTCACACACACACACACACATCAAACGAGAGAAGCGGGAACTTTAAATTGCCCTCCTCTCTTCTATTTCAAATTTCCCTCCCGTTAATCTTCCCTTCTTCCACAACCCTCCCAACACACACTCCTATATTATCCCTCCCTTTCTCTTTTTCTTTCTTTCTTTCTTTCTTTCCACTTTCTCTTCCAATCCACGAAAAAAGAAAAATTAGAATATCTAATACATCCCTTCTCTTCATCCATTTGCTATTATTTCATCTACACTCTTTTTTGTTCATTTGAAGCAGTTTTGAGAGTGTATCCAAGAAATATCAACAAACTATAGCATTTGTGATGAAAACGTCAATTGGATGCTCTATAAGTCTTCACAACAGGAGGGACCGAGCAGCTACTGGCATATTAGAAGTCCATTAACATCGGTAAACATAATCTTTATTCAGAGAATACACTTTCTTGTCCACTGTTGGAATCACCTTCACCTCCCACATATACTCATGCATTCGTGATTTTGTAAGAAAAAGGAACCAAAAATAATATAATTTGAAAACCAAAATGAGATGCAGACAACATATTAGCATACCAATATAACAAATAACAAATCAATCTAATTGACACCATGCTACAGTTAAATAATGATATAAAAAGAAATTAAAGGTAAGATGGTATAGAAATTAAAAGTACAAGGAAGACATGCACTAACCCCATGTTCCACATACATATAACATCCAAACAAATTTCAGACAAGAGAATGAAAAAATGTGCACCAACAGAACATAATAGGTATTGACAGAACTATAATCGAAAAATATAAAAATAGAATAGAATTAGTATGGCGTTAAAGGAGAATGATCTTACTGTCGCTTCGCTTCAATATCCTTGCTGAAATCGATGTTGGGTTCGCAGTCCAGAACTAATGCAGGAACCTGCTCATTAGAAAACAAGTAAGAAGATACAACTTTTCATGTCATACCAAAATTGTCACGACCCAAGTCTCGCTCAGTAAGATATTGTCCGCTTTGGGCCCATACCCGCACGGATTTGTTCTTGGGCCACTACCCAAAAGGCCTCTTACTAGAGAGACTTGGAACCACACATATATAGCACATTACTTTTCCACACCCAGGCGATGTGGGACGAACTTCCCATAGTGTGTAGTCTGTCAGCACTTACTGCAGCTACAAAGGCACCTACAGTAGCCCACCCACAACACTAGGGTCGTTACATTCCACCCCCCTTAGGGCCAAACGTCCGCGTTGGCACACTTCCGGCTGGGTCTAGCTCTGATACCATTCTATCACGACCCAAGTCTCGCTCAGTAAGACATTATCCGCTTTGGGACCAAGCCCTCATGGATTTGTTCTTGGGCCACTACCCAAAAGGCTTCTTACTAGAGAGACTTGGAACCACACATATATAGCACATTACTTTTCCACACCCAGGCGATGTGGGACGAACTTCCCATAGCGTGTAGCATGTCAGCACTTACTGCAGCTACAAAGGCACCTACAGTAGCCCGCCCACAACACCAGGGTCGTTACAAAAATTCCAGTAGATAACTGTATATATATACATACACAAACAAGCATACCTTTTGAATGCTTGAATGCATATGATCACCCTCGAGATAAAAAACGCGATCCCTTATCTCAGGATGCAAAGAGCAGTCTATATGTTGGGGTAGTTTATTGACAGACAATACACCATGGTTTCCACTTTGAAAGGGGAAAAGCCAGCTTTCATGCTTTTCATGTAAATCACGCAAATAATCTAGACTAACTCCTCCTTCCTCTTCTCTCTTCCGAAGCAACATTCTCTTGTGGCAAGTATCAGGGCTTGCTCTAAGATATATAAAACCATCCGGGATAAGGCCAGGCAAGCAAGAAACAACTGGATCAAACCATGAATCATATATGCTGATCTCCATCTCATTCATCCAGTTTGCTTCATGAACAGCTCGCACAAAGACCTTTATCAAGTATCAATCAGATAAATAGTATCATCCTCAAAACTTGCATACCATTTTTTTTTTTTTCCTTTTTCATCCCTTCCTGTCGAATAGGATAAAAATAAAAGGAAAAACAAAGAACTTCCACATTTCAAGTCAATGACTTGAAGTTTAAATCCTTTTATTTTGCAACAAGAAGTTCAAATATATTGACTGTGACTTGAGATGAAAATGAAATGTGGTACTTTAAAACATTATGGCAGAGACATTTTGAAAGTTCAATATTGCACCATCACTGAATTAAAGAAAGACACGTCAGTGGAATGCATACCATTCTATCACTGAAAACACTCCTCTCCATCAATCTGAGGGGCTTAACTCCACCTGATGACTCTTTCTCCTGCATAACTCTTGTAACAAACACATAATTTTGGAAGGTATATGCATACCTTTGTGGTTCAGCATAGAAAGCATCTAATATATTAAAGTGGTCAGGTCCAACATCTTGCCACTTGTTAATAGGTTCTGGAACAATCTCTACAAAATCTCGTAGCTCAAGTGTTTCATTAGCTATTCTCTGCAGAAAAGTTGATTTTCCAACACTGATATTTCCTTCTACACAGAAAGTTAACCTTTTTGGTTGGGCTGGCTTGACATCATGGTTGGAACTGTCCTCCTTTAGCTCTTCATCCACACTCTCTTTGATGAAAGTAGTAATACTCTCAGCGTGGTTTCGATGAATAATTCCTACCGAACTCTGTAAAAACTCAACCATCTTCTGATTTGACTTACCAAAGAACTGCAGACCAGTCCAAAAAAATTCCATTACAAACATATGGAAAGCATAAGATTTACAAAGAGAGCAGAGCATGAACTTTAATTCAACTCAAACAGAGCATCACTTTGACTTTGGTTTTCAAACAGGGTACTTGAAGTTATGGTTCCGAACAATACAGATAGACACAGCCAAGGGGGGCAAAATTCAGTAGTTATCATCAACTTTTGGAAAAAGCACTTGCACCAGATTTTCAGACAGATACACTCACTGAAAAGGTCAAAACATAAAATGAAAACACGGTCCTAACAAACCCCAAGTTGACAGAAATTTCTGGGTAGATCGGAGTCAACCCATATAATTAAGTTGCATTTGGAACAAAATTCCAATTAGAAAAAACCAAATCAGGGCTATCAGAGGCTAATATGCAAAAGTTCATTTCCACATTTCCAATGCAAGGAAAAGAAAGTAAAAGTAAGATTTTGCTCTAGAAAAATGTAAATCTCTAGCTTAAAATAAGAGCAAACCATTAGCTATCTAAAAATACGGAGTAGTTAATTAGTGCAAGTATAAGAGGATTAATCAGGCACAAAAATGAGAATAGTAGTAGTAAGTAAGTAAGTAGTTACCTTATCTTTGTAGAGTTGTTTGAGCTCAGCAACACCCCCAATACCCTTCTCCACTAGCTTCCTCAAATTCCTCGGACCCACACCCGGAATCGTCAACAAATCTGGATTTCCAGATGGCAGCGGCGGCGGTGGTGGTGGACCACCAGAGAAACCACCACCCTTCTGGCGCCTATGCAACCTGAGCGGCTTCTCCTCCGACGACGACCCATTTTCACTCTCTCCTCCTCCACCAATTTCAACACCGCCTCCTTCGCCTTCCAAATTGTTAGACTCCTTGGTCGCTGCTGCTGAGATTACAAGAGACGAAACATCCTTGTCCGAAGCAGCAGCCGCAGTGTGAAACCAGGCCAAGCGAGACCCAGTTCCAGTTCCAGTTGGACTCTCCCTGAACACAACCCAGGCTCTTCCTCTTCCAGGAGGAGGAGTAGTAGTAGCAATAGAGCATCGGCATATGCGGCAACAATTTGGGGTAGAAGATATGCGGGAAGTGATGGACTTGGCAGAGCCGCCCGTTGATGTCTGCAGACTAAAACTAGTGGCAGCCGACATTGTGGGCGGTTGTGGTGATGTGAGCAGAGAGAAAAATCTCCTGCTCCTGCTCCTGCTCTTGCTCTTGCTCTTGTTGTTGTAGGACCCTAGAGAGAGAAAAGTTCTGGTGGTGGTGGAGAATGGCAGAGAGAGAGAGAGAGTAGGGGACTTACACGCAGTAGCAGTACAGAGAATGAGACCTGAAGGGCTTCGACGCAACAGCTTCTGCATCACTTTCAAGCATTTCTTTCACACCCTAATATGTCTCCTCCTTTCACTACTAGTAACAAACACACTACAGAGTGAGTGAGAGCGGGATGCACAAGGGTTTTAGTTTGCTCTACTGCTAAGTCTGCTATGCTATTTTCACAGGGAGGGTTTGAAATTGGAAAAAACAAAAAAAGGGGCGGGGGGGGGGTTGGGTTGCGGGGGGTTTGTTTAGGGTTTGGAAGAGAGAGAGAAACGGAATTGAAAAAATTATAAATTAACTTTCACTGCAAAGAATATAATATGTAATGCCAAATTACTGAAAGGAGGCTAACGGCAACTCTAAGGTATTCGTCAAATTTGGGTATTCAAAATGTTACTTTGATTATTTGAGTAGTACTTTTTCCGTTCTATAATAAGTGTCTATATTTTCTTTTTTAGATGTCCCACAATAAGTGTCCATTTTCCTGAATTGACATATAGTTTTTACTTACTTTCCAAAACAAAGTAGCATTTATTTGTGGTCTCAAAACAAGCAAAAAGTCAAACACCCATCACATCTAATGGTAAAATTGGAAAGTGACCCTTTAATAAATCAAAAAAACTAATATAATACAACTTTCTTAAACAATGTGCAAAAAGAAAGTGGACACTTATTATGGGACGGAGGGAGTATTTTACATACTAAATACGTCTCATGCACTCCAACCATAGTAATTAAAACTAGTAGTCATTTAATTGTTTAATATATTTTGATGTATCTCAACCATAGATACACTAAAAATATTATTTTATTTATAAACCAATGGCTAGGATGATCCCATCAAATATGCATCCCCCTCACTTTCTCTCTCCAAAGACTATAAGTTTGGAGACCCAAATCATGAGTTTGCATAATGGATCCCCTTTTGGATCCCCCATTGGAGTGCATTTTTTGGGATGAAGGGATCCATTTTAGTATCTTTTGGATTTTGATACCCATTTGCATCCCCCATTGGAGTTGCTCTAAGAGTGGAGAGCACTTCGGTGCTGTAATTTCGGTGCTGTTCAAATTGTGCACAAGACAGTTTGAACAGTAAAATTGCATATGTAAAATCAGTTTTTTAAAACTGTCCAATTTTACTGTTCAAAGTGTGTCTTGCACAGATTTAGGGTTTTGTCAGCCTGACAACTTCTTTTCTTTTAAATTATCCCAAATACATCCCACTACTTTTCTATGGCTAATGATGTGGCTTAAATACAAAATGCACCCCTTAAATTTGGTTTCTGTCTCATTTTAGTCTTTATAGTTTCAATTACATCAATTTGATTCTTGAAGTTTTTAATACAAACAATGTGGTCCAAATATGACTAATTTTGTGAGAAAAGTTGACGCATTCACAAAATTAGACATTAAAACAATGTAGTCCAAATGTCTACAAGCTGTGAAATGTGTGCTTTCAAACCATGTTGTAACAGTGCTCATAAAGTACTAAAGTTAACAGTGAAGCATAAATAATGTGTTTGTCATTCCACTCGAACTTGAGATCTTCATTTGTTAGACTAGTTAAAGGGGCTGTGATTCTAGAGAATCCTTCCCCAAATCTCCAATAGTATCTAGCCAAACCAAGAAAACTCTTGACGTATGAGGTGTTGTTTGGTCTTTCCAATCTAGTTTGCATTGATCTTCGATAAATCTGTTGGGATTGTGCCCTCAAACCGATTACTTTATACGTGAGACATTATGACTTTTATATATATGGATATCAGTTAAATTTATATTGTATGTTTCATGAGATGAATGTTTAATTGATTGTAATCCTTAAATATTGTTGCAAGTAATTTGTTTGTATGTATTAGATGCATATAAGGGAGATACAAATTACTATTCCTTAATGTTTAGAATCGTCAGAGTGGATGATGAGTTTGGATATCTCATCAGGTTTACACTGTAGCATGATTAACTAGTTTAAGATGGAGTGTGTATCTTATTCACTAGAGTGCGTAACTGTAACACCGGCCCTTGTATCTGTATTTGTCTATATATAGATGCATTTTTGTATTACTGTAACCATTTATGTAAGTTACGATCGTATATGAATTAACTTTTGTGATAGTTCATATGGTTATTAATACGTAGGCCTTTGAATCCTTGAATCATTAGAAGGATTGTTGAAGCAGGAGGCCCGAGAGCTCGAACCTTGGGAGCGCTCAAGCTAGCGCGCTTAAAAAGGGGTAAAATGACTGTTTTGTTCCTGGGTCTCAAAGAGTCTATAAATACCAGCATTTCTCAGCATTTTGGGCGTTGGAAACCCTGTTTAACAGAGAGTGTCTTTGAGAGAGGATTGTGAGAGTTCATATACACACATATACATTCTATACACAAACACACACACAATCATGCTTGCATGTCTTCCATTTCATGATCAACACACGCATACACATGCATGGCTGCTACTATGAAGTCTAAGAGTTGAAAGCTTGAGGATCAAAGAAGCTTAGAGGAGGATCAAGGCCTTAATCATGCTTTGAAGTGAACTTAGAGCTTGTACTTGGAGTTCTTGAAGATTACACATACATTTCATCATATTTGATCATCTAGATCTTTGGTGAGTACTCTTATTCACTCACAAACATGTTTTGCTAAGTTTTATTAACAATCTAGAGCCATGCATGAAGATCAAAGCTTGGATTTTGAATTACTAAAACTATCAATGTTTGAAACTGCTAAACTTGAGTGCTCGGACCAAGCGCGAGCGCTCGAGCCTAATGAACGGGCCAGGTGCGAGTGCTCGGACCAGGCACAAGCGCTCGGACTTGACAGTACTTGTAAGGATAGTTTGTTGAATATATATATAAGATGAGTTATGCTAAGTTTGGTTATAGTATGGGCTGTAAAACTTGTACCTTGAGTTGTACTTCTCTTAGATGCTTGCATATGCTTATTAGAAGTTGTACCTTATGTTATTGGAGTAGTACTTTAGTAATGTACCACTTTATGAAGAAAAGAGGAAGATGTATTCTTAACATGATGATGCGATTAATCGGTAGAAATTGTATGTGCGAGCATACGAGAACTATGTGAACCTTAATGTGATGTAGTTAAGTACATGACTCCGAGAATAATGTGCTTTAATGACTTTTATGACGCGCGTTAGTTGGCAATACGTAAGCTGTAATAACTCTGATAACAAGACGATGGTATATGTCGGTCTAGCCTCTTGTGTTTCGTTCGTTTACTTGGTCAGTTCGAGAAAGAGTAAAGTGTCTGGGTTCAGTTGTTGAGTCTGGTTAATAGCCGATGGGCTGTCGTCAAGCAAGTGGCCAATTTTGGCAAGATAACGAATTAACCAAGGCTGAATGGAAAAAGATTGGGATTACCATGTAATGAGGCCGTAAGATAAATGTCAAACAAGTGGCCAGTTGGGGCAAGATGACAAGATGGTAACCTATGACTGAAAAGTGGCGATATTCCAGGTCAACGACACTCGTGCCTGATGCATGCAAGAGTCGAGTTAGTAAGAGATTGGGCCTATGGTCCAAAGATTGGATCGGTGATTTAAAGAGTCGAGTTGTAAAGATTGAACCTGTGGTTCAAATCGAAGTATTTGAGTCAGTATAAATTGGGTTGTAGCCCCAAAGCGATTAATTGGTTGTTGTCAGTTGAGTTTTCCAAACTTCGAATGTGTTCACAAACGTATTTTAACGTACGTAAGTGAACTTAACTATAATGATTTATTAAGAATGAAAGGGAATGTTTTTCTTTCTTAACAGATTAACAAGGTTTTCTGAGCCTATTCAGTGTAGTAGGTTTCCTCACTCAGCTTGCATAAAGCTGACAAATTTTATGTCCTGAACAATCAAACATCCAGATCTTGCATAGGTAGATTATCCAAAAAAAAAAAAAGAATATCCAGAGGAAGGATATGGGTTTGTGAGCTAGCTGGCAGAAGTGAAGACCTTTGCTTTACTTATCTTTTATTAGTAGTTGAGGCACTAGATGCCGATCTTATTATATGTTGTAGAGTATTACGCCCAGGATGTTATTATCTTTCTTTCCCTTTCTGTGATGATGTAATAATTACATTTTACGACTCTGATGTTTAATATTTTGTATGCCTAGAACCACCATGCTTATTATTATCGCTTCCATTTATTGTTTATTGCTTTTATCTTGGTTCTTTCTTGTATGGACAAACACGTGATCCTCAAACCAATTACATATCTATGGGTCCAAAGGAAGAAATTTAAAATTTTTCCTACTTTGCTACGCCAGGGCATGATAGGGATTTTTGGTATCAGAGCCGTAGGTTTTAGTCATGCTTGTTGATTGTCCTACACATGCTGAGCCTTAAGATACCTTGCACTAGTACTAACTATAAGATAGTTTCATTTTTCTGGTCAGTGTGGAGCCAGTTTTCATTGAGGATGCATTTAGAGGATACTTCTTGTTTCTCGACCACCTTCAGCTCGCTAATCAGGAGCTACATTTCCAGAGGGTTAGATCACATGTACAACGTTTGGTTAAGGGTGACTTTTGCAGAGCTATACACATCGACAGTGTTCAGGACTTAGAGAGGGTACGCGTTGAGGCTCTGCACTGAGTACTCACTCTCTTACGAATCGATCAAAAGATAGAGGCTATACTACGAGACATTCTGCGTTATTAGGAGATTTTTGCCCTAGTCACATACATGCTACTACTAGTACAGCCAACACCTCCAGCACTAGTCATACCTAAGCCAGAGTAGGACGATGATGACGACGTTGACGCTGACTCGGAGGAAGACCCTATAGAGGAGGATGCCAGAGGTGAGGATGAGTATGAGGATGATTCCGATGATGAGCTTGAGGGTGAGAGGGATCATGATGACGATCAGGAGGATGAGCCTAAGGGAGACGAGGATGGACATGAGGATGACCATGAGGATGAGCAGGAGGGAGGACATGATGACGAGCAGGAGGGAGAGCCGGAGGAGGACCCCGATGAGGATGAGGATGAGGATGAAGATGAGGATGAGGATGAGGATAATGGTCAGGAGGAAGACGTCATGCCTATAGATGATGCCGATGGTGAGGAGTTCGAGGCGATTCAGCTACCCCCAGGGTTTTGCTGCAGGACCGGTTCCGCCACAACATGTAGTTGATGGAGGTTGGTTACCTGCAGATGGTCAGATACCAGACATTCAGCCTAAGGATGATCTGATCTTT
The DNA here is from genome assembly GCA_033977485.1 of Hydrangea macrophylla. Taxonomy (NCBI): domain Eukaryota; kingdom Viridiplantae; phylum Streptophyta; class Magnoliopsida; order Cornales; family Hydrangeaceae; genus Hydrangea; species Hydrangea macrophylla. Next base: position 80,534,216 of record CM066994.1, read on the forward strand.
AAGATAGTTGATGAGTTTGATTTATGGCTGGACTGTGTGTCACCAGAGGAGTTGATGTTCTAGCAAATTAGTTGCCTCCGTTTGAGTCAAATGTGGAGGATTTTTGGGATCGGATCCCTAGGATCTAGATTTTTCTTCTATTTTCTGTTGATCAGGGCATGTAGCCCACCTTCTTTTATGTATATGTTGTATATGATTTTGATGGTAGTGGTATATGTGTAAATGTGATATAAATACCCTTACCATACCATACTGTAAATATTTTTGACCGTGTACATATATCAGTAGCATGCTCTTGCCTGTTATTTTTTTTATGAGTAAATGGTTTTACTAGTTACTTATGCTTACTGCTTTGGGTGTTGATTCTCTTACCTTGTGATCATCATATCTTGCTTCGAGGACTGGTAAGTAACGTTAAGACAATCATGTAGGTTGACAAGATGGCCGATGGAATGAGAAACGCAAGGAACCGATGAGGACGGGCCCCCATTCCTGAGGACATGGATCCTACTAGAGCTTTCGAAGCCTTTTTGCAATGCTTAGTGTTTATCGGCGACTATCATCATGATAACTACAATAATAATAATAATAACAACAATAACCGGGTGAACCATCATGCTGCACCTCCATCGTTGATCACTGGAGATATGATACTCAAGAGATTCAGAGCTCTACGCCCCGATATGTTTGATGGAATCGGTGAAGCCTAGCAATCTGAAAAGTGGCTAAGGAATATAGATTGCATTTTTGAGCGGATGAGGTGCGATGAAGAAGAGAAACGTTGACTAGCTACATTCCAGCTCACTTGTGCTGCTGATGATTGGTGGAAGTCCGAGAAAGCGATGATGGGAGCTAAAGCATCAGAGAGGATGATATGGATTGTGTTCAGAGAAAGGTTTTTGGAGAAGTACCTCTCTGAAGAGGAGAAGGATCAAAAAGAGAGGGAGTTCATGGACTTGACCCAGGGCAACATGACAGTGCGCGAGTACACTACCCAATTCGAGAGGTTGTCCCGCTGCACCCAACATCATATAGACACTCTGCAGAAGAAGATCAAGAGGTAACACAGAGGGTTGAACTCCCATCTATGCCACATGACATTGGGACATTTGAATACAACATTCGAGGCATTGGTGAGATTGGCGTCTGGGTTGGAGAAAGATGGATGTCAAGGATCCATGCAACTGACTACCTACCCCCCAAGAGGAAAGTTCACACCAAGACCCCTGGGCCGCTTTCAAAGAACGAAAAGGACCTAGAATGGAGAAAAGAAGTCTCAGCCGACCTTTCCTTACAATCAAACAGTCGCACCTCAAGGACAACCTGCTGCTATTGAAGAAAAGCTGGGAATTGCTACAAATATGGGACACTAAGGCATCTTGCCAAAGACTGCCAGTGCCCAAAGAAGAATCTTCGCACTAACATCGTCTGCTACAACTGCAGCAAACTAGGACATGTTGCTAGAGATTGCCGCTCACCTCCAGGTTGATACTATGGAGTAGCCACTCAAGCAAGGCTTAATGTGATCATTCCTGAAGAAGCCGGCTACGAAGAGGAAGCACCGTAGAATATGAAAGGTACTCTTATGTTGATTAAACATCATATTAGAGTGTTATTTGATGCCAACCCCAGACACTTAAGGATGCTCTTAACGATGTTTTGCCCCTAAGAGTATCGGTTAAGTTGAGTAAGGTATGCAAGGACTGTACTTTAACCATAAAAGATCGAGTTCTTCCAACTGATTTGATTGTGTTGTCGATGAAGGAATTTGATGTGATTCTTGGGATAGATTGGTTGATGAAGTATCGTGCCAAGTTAGATTGTACTAGTAAGTCGATTCTGTTCTCTACACCAGGGAGCGCTCCTTTCTATTTTCAGTACGACCCCTTGGGTAACGAGTTTCTAACTAGTCACCTGGCCACCATAGAAAGTTTTAGTGCTGAGAATTCTATGACCCAGATACTCGTGGTTCGAGACTTTTCAGAAGTGTTTCAAGATATTGCTGGATTATTCGCTGAAGAGGGAAATTGATTTCTGTATAGAGCTGGCAACAAGGCCATTGTCAATTTTCAAAACCCCGTATTGAATGGCCTTGATGGAGATGCAGGAAATGAACAAGAAAGTTCAAGAATTGGTGGATTTGGGATTCATTCAACCAAGCACATTGCCTTGGGGAGCACTAGTGTTGTTTGTGAAGAAGACTGATGGATCACTTCGACTTTGTATTGACTATCGATAGTTAAACAAGGTCACGATCAAGAATAAATATCCCCTTCCTCGTATAGACGATCTGTTCAATTAGTTGTAGGGAGCAATGACATTATCAAAGATAGATTTATGATCAGGATATCATCAATTGCTCGTTCAACCAGAAGATATACCGAAGATAGCTTTTAGAACCAGATATAGTCACTATGAGTTCTTGGTGATGTCATTTGGATTCACTAATGCCTCTACTGTATTCATGGATCTGATGAATTGGGTATTTTGACCATACTTGGATCAGTTTGTAATCGTGTTCATCAATGATATATTGACCCATTCGAAGATGAAAGAAGACTACGAGAGGCATGTCCGGATTGTGTTACAAATGCTCAAGGATCATCAATTGTATGCCAAGCTCAGCAAGTGTGAATTTTGGATGGAGGAAGTTAAATTCTTGGGTCATGTAATCTCTTCGGAAGGAATTGCAATTGACTCGTCTAAGATTGACACTATCTTATTCATCCAATGCCTTGTAAGTAAGGAGCGTCCTAGGATTAGCGGGTTACTACCAGAGATTTGTAGAAGGATTTTCAAAGATAGCCACGCCATTGACCGGCTTAAGGAAGAAGGATTCGAAGTATGAGTGGTTAGAAAAGCATGAACGTGCTTTTCAAGAGTTAAAGGAGAGGCTAACTTCAGCGCCAATGCTCACCATACCAAAGAGTGGAGAAAGATTTACCATTTATAGTGACGTCTCTTACCAAGGACTCGGGTGCATGCTTATGCAAGAAGGGAAAGTGATTGCCTATGCAATTGAAACCGCACGCCGTAAACTACCCAATGTACGATTTGGAGATAGTAGCTATCATTTTTGCTCTCAAGACTTAGAGGCATTATCTGTTTTGAGAGAAGTTCGATCTATTCACTGACCATAAGAGCCTCAAATACTTGTTCTCTCAGAAGGAGCTGAATATGCGACAAAGACATTGGATGGAGTTGCTGAAGGATTACGCCTTCAATTTGCAATATCACCCTGGTAAAGCAACTGTAGTCGTCAACACATTGAGCAGGAAACCTTGTAGTAGGATTGTTTCCTTGGTGATCAGAGAGTGGCAAGCGTTGGAGACCACGTTTTGTTGAATGTTTCTCCGATAAGAGGAGTGGTGAGATTTGGACAGAAGAGAGGGAAGCTTTCTCCCCACTACATTGGACGAGTCGAGATTTTAGAGCATATGGGAAAGGTTGCCTGCAAACTAGCTTTACCGCCAAAGATGTCTGGAGTGCACAATGTGTTCCACATCAGCATGCCGAGGAAGTATGTGCACAGATCTATGCATAAGATTAACTTCAAAGATAATGAGGTGGATGGCAGGGTGTCGTACACCGAAAGACCAGTGCGAATCTTGGGAAGAGAAATCAAGAAGCTGAGGAACAAGGAGATCCCATTGGTGAAGTTCAATGGAAACATTACGACAAACGTGACGCTTCTTGGGAGATGGAGTACCCAGAGTTGTTTAGCAAGTCTTAGTTTAGAATTTGAGGACGAGATCATATGTTGGGTAGTGGAGAGATGAAACATCGGCCTTTTTATCTATATTTGTCTATATATGGATGTGGTACGTCCAGAAATATTCTGCGAAGGCTAGACCGCCACGTCAGCAGAATGACCAGGACCATCCGGAATGGGAGCTTGGGGTCCACCCCTGAGATCAACAGACGACACCGCTCGGGATGCTTGCACGGCCCGGGCATGCGATGCAGCAACTCACCAGGAGGTGCAGATCGATCTCGAGCTGTCCAGCAGTTTCCTAAATCAACTACAAGTCTGCGAAAGGAGATATGGCAGTTTCCTAAACCACTTAGAAAACTCTCCTAAGATCATGCAAATCAAGTTGTAATCAGATTGGGCTTCCTAATCCTATTAACTTACCATGTAAGGGTGGACTCTTGCATCTATAAAAGAGCCCACCTATCCTGTCAAAGGGGATCCGAGATCAATTCTCTAAGCTTACAAGCATTCAACAGAGAACTCACCATCAATACGCATAGACCCGACCGGTATTACTGGTAGTGATGCCCATCTTTATTGGCTCACCAGGCCCGCCGGTGATCTGCTAATGAGAAGCACACAGACGCAACCGTGGACGTAGGTCACCTCATTAATGGGACCGAACCACATACAAATTGTTCTCATCTCTTTCTCTCTCAAAACCTTTCTTACCAATTTTAGGCATCATCAGTTTGGCGCTGTCTGTGGGAAACGACTAAGTCTTCTCATCAACAAATTCTCAACTGATCAACATGCCGCCAAAGACGGGTAAGAAAGCCGTTAATCCGACCAGTCAGAAGAACCCGCAGCCTGAACAGCAGGCTGCCTCCATGACGACCGAGCAGATAACGGCAGCGTTTGCGCAACTCTTGGAGGGCCAGCGCCGAACACAGGAACATATAGAGGTGCTTATGGCCCAACACGAGAAGCGCCCCGCATCAGAGAATCAGCCTGAGAAGAGCGCTCCAATTCAAAGGCCCGCCAGGGCACGGAGGCAAGCCTGTTCTGCCCTAGTGTCCCCGCCGGACCGGGAATGCCCTGCGGATGGAGAGCGTAGCCAGGCCACCAGGCGCTCGCAAAGATGACCTCGGCCCAGTCCTCGTCGAGTGGAGGATGCCAGAATTATCATCGATCGGCGGCGCGCGGCCAGAGGGGAGGAGTCCGGACGGAGAGCCCGGGAATCGGCCGATGACCCTCCGACCCTGAGCCGGGGGCATCTTAGGCACAGGCTTTCCCGGACCCAGAGCCGGGCTCTATCCCCGAAGTCGATGCACTTTGAGGAAGAGGCCTCGTCGTCTAACCCAACCTACCGCTCAGACACAGATAGGAGAACAGGGCGAAGTGACGTCAAAGCCCAGGTCGAGGAACTGCAGCAGCAGATCGAGAGGTTGAACCGCAAGACCGGTCCCGACCTCACCAACACAGAGACTGAGTCAGCCTATATCGCTCGGGTGACACGGTTTTCCATTCCACGGAAGTTCAAACCCCCTCACCTCAGCTCCTATGACGGCACAGGGAGCCCGGTGGACCACATCCGCACCTACAAGGCGCAGATGGCACTGGTCACCACGGTGGACTAGCTGTTGTGCCTAGCCTTTCCCAGTACCCTCAAGGGGCAGCTGCACAGTGGTTTCACGCTTTGAAGCCCCGGACGGTCGACAACTTCCAAGCCCTCGGCAAGCTGTTCATCAGCCAGTTTGTCGGGATGCTCGACCGGGCGCAACCGGACACTCAGTTGTTGACCGTCAAGCAGCACAAAGGGGAGTCCCTGAGGGAGTATGTAGACCGTTTCAACCAGCAAAGGCTCCTGATCCACAACCTTAATGAAACGGCCGTAATCATGGCCTTCTGCTCGGGAGTCCAAAACACCAAGGTTGCTACGTCGTTCCATCGTGACCAACCGGCAGCCCTGGTGGAGCTTTCAGAGAGGGTCGGAAAATACAAAGATACTGAGGAGTTCTTGAAGGCAAAGCGTGCCGGCCAGACGGGAGACGAATCCCTGAAGGCCGAGCGCAAGCGTGAAGGGTTCGAGAAGGGCTCGGGAAAGAAGCCAAAGCAAGACCAAAGAGATGCCCGGGGTCAGCCCCCAACTACTTTCACACCCCTTTCCCGACCTATACATGAAGTTATAGCCGCCGCAAAGGCGCAGAGGCTGCTTCCGCAGCCAGCTAAACTCAGAGCCCCGCCTGATAAGAGAAACCGGGACAAGTTTTGCCGCTACCACATGGATCATGGCCATGAAACGGAGGATTGCTTCAAATTGAAGATAGCAATAGAGAAGCTGATCGAGCAGGGACACCTTGCAGAGTTCGTCACAACGGACAGGCAGCCTCGGCAGGATACCCGAGCTCCTGATTAGCCACTACCACCACTTGGCCACATCCACGTGATCTCCGGAGGAATGTCAGGCGGAGATGATTTTTAGTCAGCACGGAAGAGGCATGCCTGGGCGTCCCGAGCGGATGTCTGGCAGGTCCAATCCACTGGCTCCTCCCCAACCGATGTCCTAACGTTCACGTCCGACGACTTACAGGGCATCCACTGTCCCCATGATGACTCGCTAGTAGTGATGGTTTTTATAGCCAACTATATGGTCCAGAGGGTGCTAGTGAACACAGGCAGCTCGTCCGACATTATGTTCACGTCGGCATTCGATCAACTCGGGATCTCCACGGATCGGCTCCGGCCGGTCGCTACTCCCCTGGTTGGATTTAACGGCTCTAGTACACAACCGCTCGGTACAATCGAACTCCCAGTTCTCATGGGGACCTACCCTCAGTAGGCCTCCGTGCTCACCAATTTTGTGATCGTAGAAGCCCCGTCGGCCTACAACGTCATCCTTGGCACGCCGACCCTCAACAAGGCCAGAGCGGTCGTCTCCACCTACAGCTTAACAGTGAAGTTCTCAACTCCCAACGGGACCCAGATGCTTGTATGGAGATCAGAGCACCGCCCGGAGCTGTTATGTCAGCTCGTTGTGCCGGGGGGCAATCACGGAAACTTTGAACGTTCAAGAGATGGACCCTCGGGACCAGAGTGACATAATAGGTCCGATGAAAGAACTGGAACAAGTGATGCTGGACCCCGAGTACCCAGACCGCACAGTCAGCATAGGTACTCTACTAGAGCCCGGCTTGAAGGAAAACCTGACTCAGTTCCTGAGGCAAAATCAAGACGTTTTTGCTTGGAGTCATGAGGATATGCCCGGGATTGACCCCCGGCTAATGTCCCATCGTCTCAATGTCAGCCCGGATTGCCGCCCAGTCAAGCAGAAGAGAAGGGGCATGGCCCCCGAGAGACAGAAGGCAGTGAGTGAGGAGGTCGAGAATCTCCTAAAGGCGAAGTCCATCCGAGAGGTCCACTATCCCGACTGGTTAGCTAACGTTGTTCTTGTCAAGAAAGCAACGGGAAGTAGAGAATGTGTGTGGACTTCACCGACCTCAACAAGGCCTGCCCTAAGGACTGCTATCCACTGACTAGGATAGACCTCCTTGTGGACTCCACCGTAGGTCACTCACTCCTCTCATTTATGGACGCTTACTCCGGGTACAACCAGATCAGCATATACCCCGGGGACGAAGAGAAGACTGCGTTCATCACTGACCAAGGCACGTATTGCTACAAGGTTATGCCCTTCGGTCTCAAGAATGCCGGGGCTACCTACCAGTGCTTGGTCAACTATATGTTCAAAGACCTCATCGGAAAGACTATAGAGGTATATGTGGATTGATCGGGAGAGAACATATCCTAATTATATGCCTTAACTTACGTTTGTTAGTACCTTTTTATCCTGTTCTTGTATATTTTTACTCCGTTTTCTATTTTCTGACAGGTTTTGGAAGAAATCAAGTAAACCAAGTTAAATGGGGTGAAAAAGCAGAGCAAAAGAAGCAAGAAAATCAACATTGCGCGCGCGACCTGTTCGCGCGAAGATCTTGAAATCGCTCGTGTGATCCGCTCGCGCGAGGTCCCAATATCGCGCTCGCATAGCCCGCGCGCACGACCTATGCAAAAATGGAACTTGCGTATTTCACTCTACTGATGATTCCTACGCGAAAGAAACTGCCTAATTACATCCAGATTGCAAAATAAAGCAGTTTTAGTACGTTTCGGGTTAGAAAAGCTTCCAAAAACTTGTTGTAAAATCTATATATACCCTATTTTACTTCAATTTAGGGGTTGACAATTGATATACACACAATATACAACCATACTTTCAGCCATTGAAGGGAGGGAAGCAAGGAGAAGAAGAAGAAGACCAAGTATTTCTGTGGCCTCCTCCATCAACTACTTGCCATCTACCGCTTCTATGGCCAACTAAACCTAGATCTAGGGTTTCAATGAAACCCTAGCAAAGTAATAGGGTGTATCTTATGCTTTTCTTTTAGATTTATTATGTATGGATGATGATTACATGTTTAGAGGATTTTTATAAATAAATCGTACTTCTATTGATTAAATCATTACTTTCAAAATCTATTCTTGTCTTAGATCTATTTTGACTGTGATGTGCTCAATGATCTATATTTGTTGTGCTTGTATGGATTATTTACATGTAATGGTGCTTTATTGAATTATGCTATCAAGTATCCGAATAGTCCATGCCTAGGTTAGACGGATTATGTCACAACCCTAGTTTAGTATGGGATAATTCGTGCTAACCGAAGATGGATTATGTTGGTGCTTGAACCATAGTTATTTTCTTGACGGAGGAATTGGGCTTGTAGCTACAATTCTCCATTATCATCCAACTTAATAATCTAATTGAATGCATAAATATTCCTATTATGAAGCTCGTGGTGGATTTGCAATCCTAGGTTCCTTTAAACATATTTATAAAAATACTTTTAAATCGCTTTCATAATTTAGATTTATTTTATTGTTCTTAGTTTAATTAAATTCAAAATCAAAATCTCATTTTCATAATTAATTAGATTTAGGTTTTAAAATTAAGAGTCGCAGTAATTCAATCTCTATGGGTTCGACCTTTACTTTCACTACTACAAATCTTTAGAAAAGTAAAGTGCATTTTTCATATCTTGATTTTGACGAGATCAACTTTCGGCACCGTTGCCGGGGATTGCTTTACTACCTTTAGTTTTAGAATCTTAGTTTAGTTAATTCGTAAATACTAATTTAGGTTTTATTTATTTATTTATTTTTTCTAATTTTTCATTTTTGTTTTAAGTTACTAACTTTTCTTTTATTTTTCTAATTTCTTAGGAACTCAAAATTCTAGCGTTTCGAGTGGAGCAGCTGTGCACGTCAAAGGAGCTTACGCGAAAAAAAATTAAATAAAATTCAAGTAAATCGCTTTCTTTGAAACTTTGCATCAAATCACTGTAAGTCAGGGCGCTGAGACGCAATTACTTGCATTAGGTTAGTTGTGGAGTGAGCACTGCATTAGCTAGGAAACCCGGGACGCTAGGCTTTGACGCTAATCACTGCATAAGGATAATTACATGCATCATAGTAGTACTGTATGCTTGCCTGTTGTCTGATTTGAGTGATTATTTTTGTATTTGTTGAGTCAGTTTTTATTTTAATTTCTTTTCTTTTTAGTTTATGTTTGGTACGCATTCAAGTAAACCTGAATTATTTTCTATCGATTCTGAACTTGAACGGACCCTTAGAGTCAGTCGGACTCCGAAACCGTCATCGTTATTTCAGGCCGAAATTCAAAGTACCCTTAAAAGGTTAAGGAAAACTCGATTTATTAACATAAAACCTATTCAAATGGCCGACGGCGAAAACAACGGAAATAACAACAATAACCTTAATATACCACCACCTCCTCCGCTTAAAGATTATTTTATTCCTACAACTTACACGCCACAGGCTGGTATCGAATTACCGGAGGCGACGACATCTCACTTTGAGATAAAGTCGTCTACCATCTCGCTACTTCCTTCTTTCCATGGCCGTTTAAATGAAGATCCATATCAACACTTATGAGATTTCCAAGATATATGCTCTACTTTAAAAATCCAACATTTCACTGATGATGAATTAAAATTGCGTCTCTTCCCATTCTCTTTAAAGGATAAAGCGAAGTATTGGCTTCAATCACTTGAGCCAAACATGATTAAAACTTGGGAAGCCTTACACAATGCATTTTTACAAAAGTTTTTCCCAATCACAAGAACTAATCAGATAAGAAAAGCTATAACAAACTTTGTGATGCAAGATGGGGAAACGCTTTATGATACTTGGGAGAAGTTTAAAGAATTATTACGTTCATGCCCACATCATCAAGTTCCTAAGTGGCAATTAGTCCAGGTCTTTTACGAGGGACTTATTCCCTCTGTCCTTAATACCGTCGATGCCATTTGCGCGGGTACATTCCTACACAAAAGCGCCGATGAGGCCTGAAAATTTTTTGAAACGTTAAGCGAGAACTCGATGCATCAGGTTGTGTCGGTACGTTCTGAGGGATACCTTCAACCCAAACGTGAGGTAAAGTTTGAGTCAAGCCACTCAATTGAATTCCAAGAATTAAATAAAAAACTTGACCGACTTTTGACAATAAACCAAATGTCAGCCCCACCCGCTCATGAAAGTTATGCATTATGTTCTGATCCTTCACATTCTATACTTGCATGTCCATCGGCAAGTCAATTTCCGAAGTTCGTGGAGCAACACATTAATTCTATTCAACAATACCCACGAAATAATTTTAATTCGAATACTAATAATCCGGACGCGCCATGGAGAAACCATCCTAACTTCTTGTGGAAAAATAATAATAATAATCCTAATAAGGCGACTAATTTTCCTAATGCACATCGACCTCAGTTTCAACCTAATCAATACCAACAACCGCCTCTTAATCTGATCCCTCCAAGGGGTAACGCTTTCGAGAAGAAGGTGTTAGCGTCCCTTAATAAAATCGAAACACAAGTACAGGCACAAGCACAAATAGTGCACTCACACACACAATCCATTGCGAATCTTGAATCCCAAATGGGACAACTAGCTACTGTAGTGAGTCGTAGAAACGAGGGAATGTTGCCTAGTCAAATAATTCAAAACCCTAAGGGACAATACGAGGTTAAGGGGTCGAATGAGCAAGTAAACGCTGTCTCAATTAGGTTGACTACATGAGAGGAAGAAGTAATAGAAATTCTGAATGAGAATATGATAGACATGAACATCAACTCTAATACGAAGAAGGGTGAGGACGTGAGTTGAAATAAGAAAGAAAAAGAAACGGCCTTGACTAATCATATACCAAAATTGCCCTTTCCACCTAACGTTGATGAACCATCAAATTTTCCAAAGAAAGGGTCAAAGGTTGAGGATATACTTGAGGTATTTAAACAAGTTAAAATCAATATTCCATTCCTCGATGCTATTAAACAAATTCCCGCTTACCCTAAATGTCTTAAAGACCTATGCACTCAAAAATGTAAATTGCATAGTCATACTCCGAAAAAGGTCGTTCTCACAGAAAAAGTAAGTTCTATTTTTCAACACTCACCTCCAAAGTATAAGGATCCTGGTACGCCAACTATTTCATGTGTCCTAGGTGACACTATCATCCATAGGGCTCTCATTGACTTAGGTGCGAGTGTTAATCTCTTACCTTATCACGTCTATAAACAACTAGGACTAGGTGAACTTATGCCTACGGCCGCTACCATACAATTAGCGGATCGTTTCGTCAAAGTACCTAGAGGAATCATCGAGGATGTCTTAGTTAAAGTTGATCAATGTTTTTATCCTATCGATTTTATGGTCCTTGACACCGAACCTATCCTAGATGCTAGGAAGCACACCCCTGTTATTCTGGGTCGTCCATTTTTAGCCACCACTAATGCGCATGTCAATTGTCGAACGGGGGTGATGAAAGTGTCATTCGGGAATTTGAACTTAAAATTAAACATGTTTAATGCTGTCGATCAACCTCCCAAAGACGATGATTATCTATGTAGGGAGGGTAGTGAGGTTATACGGAATATTGAACCTACTAATGCACTACATATGAGTGAGGGGAATAATATAGTGAATAATGAGCGGATGAATGCAAATAACCTGGACCCTAACAATGAAGTTACTCGGAAGGTGAGAAATCGATGTGAACATGAGCTAGATGAATCGTTGAATGAATGGACTCATAGTGATGTTCTTTCTGCTTTCCACCGGAGTCTCCCTGATATCTTAAGAGGTTCACAGTCCGAGTTACGACCTCCATGAGTCTTGAGCTAGCATGGTCTAGCTAAAGACGTAAAAGATAGCACTTCTTGGGAGGCAACCCAAGCTTTAATTCGTTTGTTTTACTGATTTTTGGTCATTTTTGGGTCTTTTTGAGTCAGTTGTGGTCTTTCTAAACAGGTTTGGGGGTCAGAATAATTTTATTTTTGCTTAATATACATAAAATAAGTGAGCCACGAGAAATACCCTTCTCGCGCGCGCGGGCCGCTAGCGCGAGACGTCGCTCGCACGGCCCGCTCGCGCGAGAATGTGCCTTAGTGAAATTTTCATTTAATTTTTGTGTATGAGCTCTCAGGTTCTGCTCGCGCCTGGATTCGCAGGCGCGAGGCTGTATCGCTCGCGCGAGATTTTAAAAAAAAAAAAAAAAAAAAACTTGGGATTCGCGCGCATGACGGACCGCTCGCGCGATCTCCCATTTTCCTAATTTTTTTTCTTTTGTTTTCTATATCCTTCTTCCCCACCTGTTTGAGTAGTTTTACTTTTCTGTTTTTGTTTCTTAGGTCCTTGTAGATCGAGTCGTTTGTTATTTTCATACGTTCTGGTTATTCTTTCGTTCCTTTTATAGTTTATTTTCGTTGTCTTTATAGTGTTGTTAATTCTTATAGTTTATTTAATTTCGTTTAGTTTAGTTATAGTTCTTTTAGCTGCTTTTATTATTTTCTTTGTTCGTTTTTTATCAAGAAATAACAGGTAACATTGAACTTTATTGACATATTCCTTTGTGTTCACCTGTTTGTGATTGCCGAGATCGAGGTATTATCGTTCCTTCTTTACGTACTCTCCTTTCTTTCGTTTTGTTGTTTCATTAGGGACAATGAAAGGTTTAGGTTTGGGGGTATGCACACGCATGCACATTATACTGCAATTTTTCAAAATTTTTAAAAAATTTTCGATTCTTGTGCTTAAATAAATGATGTCTCCTACGGTTTTGCAATCTCTAGTCGATACTTCTTGTTATGTAACTATGATTGTTATAGAATGGTAGACAAGAGAAGATGTGGTTAAATATTTGCTGAAGTCATGATATGATGTTTTAGGTCATGTATTGTTTGAATCGTAGTTTTATATCATAGATTTGCACACAAAGCTATACACTGCACGTGGTCGCTTGAATACATGTTTGATGTGAACTATAATATGATTCAGATTTTTAGATAACACATGGTGGAGACTAAGCCCGGTGAGATTTTGAGCCTATCTTTTCTTTTTAGAGGGTTATATATACACATTGTGTTTGTCAAATTTCATTGAAATAGCACAGTAACTTATTGTTTAGTCTCATTATTCTTGTTTTGGTTGATAGTCAAGTTAAAATATTTGTCACCATGCTAAATAATCTTCCGTCGTAAATATTGAAGAACCATATGACCATAGGAAATGATTTTAGGCCTTCTTTGTTTGCTACTCACCTATAAATGATAAATTTCCTTAGTTCGCCCTTTGAGCCATTAAAATGCCTTTTTCTTTAACTACCATTATCCTGTTTTTGCTCCAATTTGGCCAACTTGGAGTTCATCACTAAAAGATTAATCAAATTTTAGTGGTGTTAAGGCAATGTGTGAGTGAGAAGAAGAAGAAAAAGAAAATAAGATGATGTTTGGGTGGTTGCCTTGTTATTTATTGATTGATTATTGAGAAAGCAACGAAAAGAAAGGGAAAAGAGAGAAGAGTAAAGAAAAGGTTGAAAAAAAAAGAAGGAATGAAAAGAAAAAAAAAGAAGAGAATGAAAAGATGAAGTTGGTAGAAGAGAGAATGAAAGAAATCGAACATGCCTTACAATGCCATGCTGAGATTATCGACTTGATGAATCCTTTCTATCCTTTTTCATTTCCTGAGCCACATTACAACCTTTGAAAAGTCCTATTTGATCCTAGGAAACATGGTTTGGATATGCAAACGATGGGAGAGGGATTAAAACATGGTAATGATTATTTTTTCTTGATTGTTGGCATCCTATCCATAAGACTACTGTTCTTTCATGTCATGCGTCTTTTCCGAGTCATATGTGAGCATTTATCATTTTGAAAATATATTTCCTTTACTCACATATTTTAGAAAAATTACACCAGTTTCTGAGTGTTTAATTTGAGAGTATAATTAACATTGTGAGATTCGTAGTCGAAGCATAGTTAGATGGTCATCCGAGTTATATTCCAAGTTCATGACATGGGCGTGTTCATTTGACTACCATATCACACACGTGCAATTTTATGAGAAACTCTATTGATTTATACGATGCATGTGCTTGGGATTGTTTTCCATAATGTAAGTGGACGTTTGGTTACGTTTCTTCTTGTTCGTTATTCTATTTCAAATCATCATTCTATAATAATGAGTATTGAATATTATGTTTTTCGTTTTTAAATAAAATTTTTTAAATTTACAAGTTAATAAAGATGGTTGTGGATGACTTGTTGACAAGAACCCTCACGAGACTTCACTCGTCCGACTAGGGACACCTTGAGGTTTAAAAGGCTTGTTGCATATGCTAAATGCAATCGCGATCCATGCGAAAATGGGGTAGTATGTTATTAGAATTTTAATTTTTATTTTAGTTTTGCTCGAGGACTAGCAAAATGTAGGTTTGGGGGTGTGATCGGGAGAGAACAGATCCTAATTATATGCCTTAACTTACGTTTGTTAGTACCTTTTTATCCTGTTCTTGTATATTTTTACTTCGTTTTCTATTTTCTGACAGGTTTTGGAAGAAATCAAGTAAACCAAGTTAAATGGGGTGAAAAAGCAGAGCAAAAGAAACAAGAAAATCCACATCGCGCGTGCGACCTGCTCGCGCGAAGATCCTGAAATCGCTCGCGCGAGGTCCCAATAATGCGCTCGTGCAGCCCGCGCGCGCGACCTATGCAAAAATGGAACTTGCGTATTTCACTCTACTAATGATTCCTACGAGAAAGAAACTGCCTAATTACGTCCAGATTGCAAAATAAAGCAGTTTTAGTACGTTTCGGGTTAAAAAAGCTTCCAAAAACTTTACTTCAATTTAGGGGTTGGCAATTGATATACACACAATATACAACCATACTTTCAGCCATTGAAGGGAGGGAATCAAGGAGAAGAAGAAGAAGACCAAGGATTTCTATGGCCTCCTTCATCAACTACTTGCCATCTACCGCTTCTATGGCCAACTAAACCTAGATCTAGGGTTTCAATGAAACCCTAGCCAAGTAATAGGGTGTATCTTATGCTTTTCTTTTAGATTTATTATGTATGGATGATGATTACATGTTTAGAGGATTTTTATAAATAAATCGTACTTCTATTGATTAAATCATTACTTTCAAAATCTATTCTTGTCTTAGATCTATTTTGACTGTGATGTGCTCAATGATCTATATTTGCTATGCTTGTATGGATTATTTACATATAATGGTGCTTTATTGAATTGTGCTATCAAGTATCCGAATAGTCCATGCCTAGGTTAGACGGATTATGTCACAACCCTAGTTTAGTGTGGGATAATTCGTGCTAACCGAAGATGGATTATGTTGGTGCTTGAACCATAGTTATTTTCTTGACGGAGGAATTGGGCTTGTAGCTACAATTCTCCATTATCATCCAACTTAATAATCTAATTGAATGCATAAATATTCCTATTATGAAGCTCGTGGTGGATTTGCAATCCTAGGTTCCTTTAAACATATTTATAAAAACACTTTTAAATCGCTTTCATAATTTAGATTTATTTTATTGTTCTTAGTTTAATTAAATTCAAAATAAAAATCTCGTTTTCATAATTAATTAGATTTAGGTTTTAAAATTAAGAGTCGTAGTAATTCAATCTCTGTGGGTTCGACCTTTACTTTCAGTACTACAAATCTTTAGAAAAGTAAAGTACATTTTTCATATCTTGATTTTGACGAGATCATGGATGATCTACTGGTCAAGAGCCGGGATGAGCCCGATAACATCGATCATCTGGTAGGGGCCTTCAGCATTTTGAGAAAATTCAGGATGAGGTTGAACTCGGCCAAATGCACCTTTGGTGTCTCGTCCGGGAAATTTCTTGGCCATCTAGTCAGAAGACTGGGGATTGAGGCAAACCCCGAGAAGATCAAAGCCACCATCAACATGCGGTCGCCCAAATCAACGAAGGAAGTTCAGAGCCTAGTCGGACGGGTGGCCGCACTGAACAGATTTGTATCCCGAGCTACCGACCGGTGCCTGCCATTCTTCAAAACCCTCCGCAAAGCGTTCCAGTGGTCAGAAGAGTGTGAAGAAGCATTCCAGGAACTCAAGAAGTACCTGGCGTCCCCTCCTCTCATCTCAACACCAGTGCCGGGGAAGAACTATTCTTATACTTGGCAGTGTCACCATCGGCGGTTAGCTCGGCACTTATCCGGGAAGAGCATGGGATACAGTTCCTAGTGTACTACACTAGCCGGGCGTTACAGGGCGCAGAGAGTAGATACTCCCGCATCGAAAAATTGGCGTTCGCCCTTATCACCTCAGCCCGAAGGCTCCGCCCATACTTTCAGGCCCATGCCATTATAGTCCTCATAGACCAACCTCTCCGCAGAATCCTCAGTCACCCAGACACGTCTTGGAGGCTTATCAAGTGGGCATTGGAACTGGAAGAGTTTGAAGTGACCTACCGACCCCGGACATGTCACGCCCCGGAGTAAGCCAAAAATAGGGAAAATAAAAATTTTCCTTTATGGGTCCGTAGACACGTGACTAGTTTGTTAACCGTTCTGTCCTTCTAACTCCGCACCGTGCAATCATAAGGGAAAAGCTAGAGCTTAGACATGATCTAATACTTATCAGAGTATAAATACAGCAGCGGAAAATTAAACAAGGGTTACAATAACTTCAATCTTAATACAAGAGGCCATACTAAATAATTTACATAATCTTAAAACTTGAGGAACTGTCTATCAGGTCTTGGGCAAGGCTTTATTCTCCTTGGCTCCACGGTACTGCATCCTGAACTCTTCTATCTATCTCCAAACCTGCAACACTCTGGGCATACGAATGCCCAGGGCATAACATGCCGTCAGCCTTGGAACAAGGCTGAGTGAGAGTCTCAACCGCACAATAATCAGTAAATACAAAACATCTCTCAACTCACGTCATAATTTAATACTTTAAGGTATGGTTAATCTCTTATCAAAAGACGCATTCTCACCACGGGCATAGTAGAGGTCTCAATAAGACAGGTAAACATATAAACATAACATCATAGAATACATTCTCCTTATTTAATCCCGTGCGTGCAAATGCATGACCAATGTGACTCACTCCCCAACTCTTTTCATAGACACTTCCTTTTTAAAATAGATACTTTTCAAAACCATTTCATTTT
The DNA here is from genome assembly GCA_033977485.1 of Hydrangea macrophylla. NCBI lineage: Eukaryota > Viridiplantae > Streptophyta > Magnoliopsida > Cornales > Hydrangeaceae > Hydrangea > Hydrangea macrophylla. The sequence continues at coordinate 80,551,504 of CM066994.1, forward strand.
AAAATCAAAACTTTCCAAACCAAATCATTTTGAACCAAATCATTTTTACTCATCAACTCAATCTCATCATTCACTTTCTCTTTCTCATTCACTTGATAATACGTGGTATATCAAGGATGATAACATGCTATCATAGCCAATTCACACTCATTCCCATGATAGGCCACCGGACGTCTTCACGGCGCACACTATCTATAAACAATGAGACTGGCACATGGGACGTATTCAACCATGTGTATACTCTCACCGGTCGTCTACACGGCTGAGAAGTATATTAGAGCACTAGCCGGACGTCTTCAACGATACATGGGACGTCTTCAACCACGTATGCGCATCACCGGACGTCTTCAACGGAGAGCGGCGCGCTAGAAACCCTAACCGTTCATGTCCACCCGGCTCGTCAGCCGTTGATCCATCGGATCCAGAAATCACATCTCTTTCACGTTCACATATCTCATCTCATTCACATTCTCATCAAACGCCTCTCTTTTCTCACACAATGCATGCTAACACATGTCATGAAATGCAAGTGAATCCATTCCCGATACCCATATGTAAATCCACTTTCATTCTCTTTATTATTATCATAGCATGCGTATTTATTCCAGTCAACAACATCATAAAACGTGCATTAAAACAATTAGTAGCAGAAACGTAACATATAGAACATGGATCACATAACATGGATTTGATACCGATAAACATATAGATAAAACCCTTGACATGCTCACGTATGCGATGGCACTACCATAACATGCTTTGCATAGTCTTACAATTATTAGAATATGTGTGGCATCTTGACTCAGCATATTACTTATACAAAATATCATACAGGTAGCTTTTAAACATCTTATATTCATCTTATTAGGATTAGAGTGAGGTTAGGAAACTCACCTCGAGTCACCGATCCTCGAAAAGCGGATAACCGTCAAGTTCTACAACAATAAACGGAATAAACAGTAATAATGTATGAGTACAATTATAGGGGCAAAATGGTAATTTTACCAAATGAGGTCATAAACCTCAAGGTAGTGATCTACGTGTCATTCTAAGTCCAACGCCATTGACTGGACTCAAATCGGATTCAATCGCATTTTACGAGGTAATATGCAGGGCTTACTATACTAATGCGGGCCCTAAAAGATAGGCTATATTTTTGACCGAGTCGAAAAGTCACCAAACTTTACGGGGAATGTTCTAGACATTATTCTAAGACTCTGGGAACTGACCGCGTAATTTTCGGAGTCCTAGATTATTTATTATGAGTTATTGAAGATAATATATACCAGAAAATACCCGAAACGGGATTTAAATATGTAATTATAATTATACAAAGAAATCAGTACCTAGAAGTATTTTTATTAAATACTAGATATTAAAATACACCACCAGTATTTATTTCATAATTTTCGGAGCTCGTTTGGTATTTTTAATAATTAATATACTCATAAAATAGCTCCTTATTAATTATTAAAAATATTGGACTATAATATTATAGCTTTATAACGTACATTATGTAATAAAATAGTCCCAGGGTCATTACTCTAATTTTCTAGAATTTATAAATACACATAGGTATTTATTAACTATTTAAAACTGATATTTATTATTTATATTAACCATATAAATAATAAATATATAATTTATATTATATAATAATGATATATAGACTATTAAAATTAATATTCTATAATATAGAATATTAATGGTATAATTATAAACCATTTCTAATTATTAAAAATATTTTAAACTAATTAATACTAATTATAATAATAATAATAATAATAATAGTAATAATAATAATAATATTAATAATCTTCAGACCCGACGGGTCAAACCCGAACCGACCCGATGCTAAACGGGTAGCCCGGATATACTCCCAAGGAAACCCAGCCGCGTGACCCGATGGGTCCGACCCGACCCGACCGACTCCTAAACGGACTACCCATTTACTAACTCAACTAAAACCCAAACCAACAGAACCCGTTCGGGTCAAACCAACCCGAACCTGAAACCCAAGTGCACACACAATTTTGAACCTACCCATTAACCCAAACCTGAACCCGGACTCGACCCAATCACAAACACAAACTAACCCGCCCTGATAACCCGAACCTAGACTAACCCGAACCGAACTCGACCCAAACCCTAAGCCCAACTATAGACTCAACACGACCCAACCCAAAACCCGAAACCTGACCCGAAGCCAGCCCGAGCTCGAAACGACGTCGTCCCACTAAAGGCATCTCGGGTTTAAATTAAACCCGGCCCTAACCCGAGATCCTAATCCACTTCTACACACATTCTAACCCACCCATGACCCGGCCCATACCCGGGTCTTATAACCCGAAGACCCAAACGGGTCTCTTCATATTCTCCGGCGAGTTGGCGTCGCCGGAAAGTCTCGGCTCGCTGGAAAATCTCTCTCTCTCTCTTCATATCTCCCTCGTCTCTCCATCAAAATCCACGAGATCAACGGCAAACTGACTGGAATCCCCTCCTCTACAACATACTATAAGCCCAGATCCTGGTTTATTCATTTAAGGCACCCACTAAGTGATTATTCTTTCGGCCATTAAAGAGAATAATGGCCTGCATGGCCATCCAAACGTCACCCAAATCCAAACCTGCTACACTGGGGTTCTTCTGGGACCAAGGGGGTCACAATGATATGGGTTTTAGGAGCTTTGGTTCTGATTTCAAAAATCAAGCTCCTTAAAGAAGCTTTAATGGTTGCCGGAGGTTCATAGTGAGCCTTAGACTCTGTTTAGCAGCTTGCATGTGATCCTAGGGAATGCCTAAGTGACATGCAGAGGTTTACGGAGTAAGGGGAAGCTAGCTTACCTCAAAAAGGTCTCAATCTTCTCCGATCTCTCTCTTCTTCTTCGTTTTTCCTTCTTCTTCTCCGATCAACTCTTCTCTCTCTCTCCTCTGTGTCTACCCTCCTCTCTTCTAGGGTTTAGACAGTAGTGTGGGTGTGGGTACAGAGAGGAATGGCAAGAGGGAGTGTGGGGTGGTGTATACAACCGGGGTGTGTTGGTGTATAAATCAAGGGTGAGGGGGGGGGGAGGGGGGAAAGGTGCGCTCTCTCTCTCGGATCTCTCTCTCTCTATACCATCTGCATAGGCAGATTGAGGGCTTGGGAGGATGGCTCAAATGAAGGGTGAGGGGGTGAGAGTGTGTATATATATAGTAAATGTGAGGGGGGTTTGGTTGTGTATAGTGGGTGCACAATGTGTACCCACATGTGTAAGTGGGTGCGAGTCCAAAGGTAGATAAGTGTGGGGTCCACATATTTCCCAAATACATTATGGGTCCCACTCACGGGTTAAGTACCTTGAGATGTGAGCTGAAGTTCTAGTTTAATGCAAATACAGATATATGAGAGTACGGGCTAGGTATAGCCTAAGTGTGCGTCTGTCTATGAATCCTAGATGAAATTTAGAACGTCAAGGTTACAACTGTCCTAATTGATTCTAAGTTAGAGTCATCATCGGCATTGCTAAGATGTTGATCATAGGATCTTATAAGGGTCCTAACTAGGGTCACCCTAATGGGCCTTCTGTAACTGCACTACGGTGACGTCACCAACCTGATATTCTTACGTGGAATTTGTAGAAAATTCTGGGTGCTACAGGACAGCCATCAAGGGACAAGCCATAGCGGACTTTTTAGTCGAGTTTACATATCTCGAGGATCCGGTCGAAGAGTCTGAGCCCCCGGCCTTACCGCCCGGGTTACACTCTGACATCCCAACCTGGGTACTGCACATGGACGGTTCCTCCAATCAGTAAGGTAGTGGGGTAGGAATCATCCTGACTACCTTCGACGGTATCCAGCTCGAATACGCACTAAGGTTTGGGTTCCGCGCCTCCAACAACGAGGCCGAATACGAAGCTCTCTTGGTCGGGTTATAGTTGGCCATCTCTATGAGTGCACAACAGGTTCAGGGCTATAGTGACTCCCAGCTCGTGGTCAATCAGGTTAACTAAGAGTACGAAGCGCGGGAAGACAGCATGGTAGCATACTTGGCCCTTGTCCGAACGGTTTCCAAGAAGCTCTGAGGATTCTCCATCATGCAGATACCCAGAGAAGAGAATACCAGAGCCGATCAGTTAGCTCGCCTCGCCTCATCTTCTGAGTCAGACTTTCCCGGGATAAGGATACAATACCTACCTGAGCCAAGTGTGATCAACTCAAAAGGCATGGAGGTAGACCGGGTCACTCTGGGACCCAGCTGGATAGACCCACTCGTGGGCGCTACCCGACGACAAAGAAGAAGCCCGCCGGGTTAAATACCGGGCAGCCCGTTACCATCGTCTCGACGTCATTCTCTACAAGAGAGGATTTACTATCCCGTACCTCCGCTGTGTTCACCACGCACAGGTCCCAGCAATACTGTTTAAAATCCATGAAGGAGTGTGCGGGAACTACATCGGAGGCCGGTCACTCTCAAGAAAAGCCCTACTGAAAGGTTACTACTGGCCAACCATGGCCCGGGATTCACAAGAGTATGTCAAAAGATGTGACAAGTGTCAAAGATACTCTCCCATGATCAACCGACCGGGAGAACTCCAGACACCAATCCACAGCCCATGGCCTTTCGCCCTGTGGGGCATCGACATCGTCGGTCCTCTGCTAAATGGGAAAAGGACAGGTCAAGTTCGCTGTCATCGCTGTTGACTACTTCACCAAATGGGCAGAGGCCGATCCCTTGGCGACCATAACCGAGCGGAAAATGGAGAGCTTCATGGAAAGGAATATTCTTAGCAGGTTCGTCATTCCCCGGGTCCTGGTCAGCGACAATGGTAGACAATTTGACACCCCTATCTTCAGGCAATTCTGCTCGAGCTACGGGATACTGAATCATTACTCCTCCCCCGAGCATCCACAAGCCAATGGTCAAGCCGAGGTAACCAACCTAACAATCTTGCACTCAATCAAAACGAGGCTTGAAGGCGCCAAAGGGCTGTGGGCTGAAGAATTACCAACCCTCCTGTGGGCCTACCGCACTACGCCCCGAGCGGCAACAGGCGAGACACCATTCTCTTTAACCTACGGGTTTGAAGCAGTGGTCCCCGCAGAGCTTGGGTTGCCAACATATCGGGTGGCCAACTTCAGTGCGCCGGATAACGAGGAAGCCCTCCGGTCAGAATTGGATCTGGTGGAGGAAGGAGAGACCAAGCCTACCTAAAAGTGGCGGCCTACAAGCAACGGGTTTCTCGATACTACAACAGCAAGGTGAAGCACCGCAGTTTTCAAGTCGGAGACCTCGTCCTCAAGGCAGTGAACCAGTCTACCCGAGTCCCGAACCATGGGAAATTGGGGCCAAACTGGGAAGGTCCGTACAAAGTGACCCGGATCAACCGACCGGGAACCTAATGGCTACAAAGCATGGTCGGGCATGATCTCTCTCATCCTTGGAACGTGCAACACCTCCGCAAGTATTATCAGTAGCATTTGCCCACGGGAATTTAGTATTCGTAGAGAAATTTCTTTTTGTAGCTCTTATTGAGCAAACGCTATAAATTTTTATTTTCAAATAAAATTGAATAATTTACTTTGAAACTTTACTCCTGTCAGTACCTTGTGCAATGCAAAAAAGACCTTGGGCCTAACCCCAAGGCACAAAAGACTTCAGGCCTAATTCCGAGGCACCAAAGACCTTGGGCCTAACCCCAAGGCACAAAAGACCTTGGGCCTAACCCCAAGGCACAAAAGACCTTGGCTAACCCAGGCACCTAAAAAGACCTCAGGCTCCGAACCCAGGCACTTAAGAAGACCTCGGGCTCCGAACCCAGGCACAAAATGACCCTGGAACCACCCATGTTCCAGGTCGGTTTCCTATGGTCGCTCCTCAACAAGCCCCCGCCTTCACAGGATGCTCGGGGGCAAGGGGATACTAGACCTAAACAGGAAATCACTTAAGCTTCGCTTAGGTCCAGCCGACGACGGGGCCAAACTCCTAGGTGGCCGACAATGGCAAGCTTCAAATGACCCTGCAACCACCCATGTTCCAGGTCGGTTCCCTACAACCATTCAGTCTTGCGCTCCCGCCTTAGCAAAATGCTTGGGGGACAGGGGAATATTAGGCCAAATCAGGGAATCACACTGGTCACTACAAGAACTTGAAAATATTCATAAGTACTTACAGTGATTAGAGATGTATCCCGGACGGTAAAATAGGATACACCTATGATACACCGGGATACCCCAGACTGTAACACAGGATATCCTATAATACACCGGACGTACCTTTTAAACAGGTCAGGAAGACTAGGTGTTCTGTTGGTTACGGTCCTAAAAACATTTGCTAAGGCTGGTGTCGGGTTAGCCAAAAACCGAATGGATACTAGCAATCACAAGCAGGCACAGTACAGGAAAAAAGGAAAGGAAGACAGTTAATGGAAAGTTTGACCGCGAGGGCCTTTACATTAATTGAAATTTAAACTGTACAAAGCCTAGGGGGCAGCTGTAGTAGCCTCCCCACAAAAAACTACAACAAGAAACAAAAAATAAAAAACAAAAAACAAAAACTAGTCTACAACCACCACTTCCTCTTCCTCTGCGGCCTGCTCATCAACAGAGGGGCCCCTGGTCGGCGTAGCTTCAGCGGTAACCTCAGCTTCAGAGGCAACCTCGGCCTCAGTGATGACCTCGGCTTCAGTAGCGACCTCAGAGTCAGCCTGGCCCTCCTTCCAGTAATCGGACTCGGCCTAGGAATACCCGGACAGATCCCAGTCTGGATGGTCAGCAACAGCCCGCTTCGCCAGATCCGCGCAGCCCGCGAGAAACCCAGCCTCGAATTCCTCCTCGGCCTTCTTGGCTTCAGCCTCCTGAGCAGCAGTAAGCTCTGAAAGCGTGGCTGTCATGGCTGCCAGGTCCCTCTCGGCAGAGGTCTTTGCGGACTCCGAGGCTGTAACCTTGGCCTCAGCAATCCTCTCGGCAGTAACCCTTTCAGCTTTCGCGGTAACCGCCTTGGCCTCTGCAGACTTCCGTGCAGCCCTCTCGGTTGATAAGGAGTCACAGACCTCACCCAGCTCCAGGGCTGTCGCCCGGGATCTTTCTTCATCCACGGTGAGGGCAAACTCCACGGGTTCCCGAGCAGCCCTTTCCACAGAGAGGTCGGCCTTTGCAGCGGCCAACCTCTCAACAACGCCGGGAAGGGTGGCCTCGGCCCCAGCAGCAATACAACCAATCTACAAGAATAAGGAAGCATCAGTATGCGCATGGATAGAAAGTTAATGTTCACATTGCAAAAAGAAACTCACCTCTTGGCTGATGCTGTACAGCCAACCGATAATCGCCTCGGGGCTCATCAGGGTACACCTGTCAACCTAACTCTACAGCAACCTGGGCCGCACCCTTCCACGGACATCATCCACCGTCTCGATCTCTGGCAACCAAGAGGGGCCCGCGCGAACTTCCTCCATGGTGGGAAAAGAGACCCCGGACGGTCTAGCTGCTGGGGGGAGAGGTGAAGGCGCAGCAAAGTTAACGCTAGGAGATGGTGCAGCAACTGTGACAGCGGGCATAGAAGCGGCGGCAGCTTCTTCCCTGACCCGGATGGAGATCCCCCCGGAGATCCTCTTCAGGGGTTGGCCCTCAGCGGGGGCTGGCTTCTTCCTCTTGTAGCCAGCCCGGGCCATCAAAGCCGCTTATTTCTCCTTCAATGCCACCGCGTTCTTGGGAGCCATTTCTGCAGAACAAGAAGCATGTCAGGGTTCAGCAGTGAAGAGAAAATCGGGCGGTCTTGGAACGGTGTTTACCGAGGATGATCACCGGGAGGACGAGAGCTGTGAAGTCGTGGTGGGTCTTGAAATAGGTCTTCGGGCTCCCCGATCGGGTCAGCACTTTATTAATGTCGGTTGGGTCCCCCTCCAGAGACAAGATCCGCGCTTGAAGCTCGTTTGGAAGACTCGGCGGGTCCACTGCTCCCACTACAAAACAGACAAATGGGTTAGTCAAGGTCGGGTAAGGAAACTAAGCAAGGAAGAAATAGTGCTTGGACTTACTCCTCAGCTTACTCGTCCAGGAGGTCCTCAGTTGAATACCCGGCGCCTTCTCACACAGACCCAGGGTGTACACTTGGAAGAACTTCTTCTTCCACCCTTTGTTGTTGCTTGGGCAATTCATGATTATCTTCCGCCCCTGCCTAGCCGAGAGCGAGAAGAAGCCGACCTCCCCGTGAATTGGGAAAGGCCGGTGGGTTCAGAAGAACTCCTGCAGAGTGAGCTCATACCCAAGGACTTGGGGCCACAAATAGATACACCCCATCAAGTAACGCCAGCCGTTTGGGGTAAGTTGCCCGGGGGAGATCCCGAGGAAGATGAGCGCATCCCGGGCAACCGGGTGAAGAGGTAAGTGAAGGCCCGCCATGAAAGCATCCTCGTACAAGGTAACAAAGCCTGACTCGTGGAAGTGGGCTCCGTCATCATGCACGGCGAGAGAAAGGGGGGCGGGAAGCTCATATCTATCCCTGATCCGATCTAAGTCAGGGCCGCGTAGGACACTAACTATGGATTCTCAAGAAAAGATAACCTCGGGGCTATTTGGTACAGACCCCTCGTCACCCGAACCTCGAGATGTCGATGCCACAGGGGTGTCCCGGCGTATTTTCTCTGAAGAAGGCCGGGCAGTAATTATCCCCTCACTCTGCTGATCAGAGGGGATCGATGAAGGAGGGTCCAGGCTTACCCTTGGGGACCCTGATCGTACCTGCTCGTCCTCCGACCGGGACGACGAGTTGAAATATGAATGGCACATGGCTGCACCTGTGAAAGACCTAAAGGGCGGATGACCTGAGAATGGGTCGAGAACTCCTAATCTGGTGTACAGGGGAGGTAGATCTACCAACCTAAAGCGTAGGTCATACAAGGTTTAAGAAGAAAGACAACACTCTCTCAGGACACTCTCGGGAATTCCTGCTCGTCCAATCTGCTCTAGTGAACCCCCAGACTGAAAGAAGTGACAAAATCAAAAAAAGAAGAAGTCCCAGGTTTGCACTAACCCGAGTGGGTTCGCTCCCTCCAGCTTAGTTCAAGAAAAGAAGAAGAAAATGAAGAACTGAAGACGGGAAGGGAAGACTTACAAAAATTAGCACAGAAAAGAACTCGGGAATCTTGCTCGGGAATCTTGGATGCTCTCAAAACCGTTCGATAAATCCTCTCACTTGGCAGCAGGTACTAGAGAGAAGGACGAGTGCTCCTTATATAGGAATAGCGGACGGACCAGATCGATCAAATCCGATGGGTCAGGGATTTTCCCGCCACGAGTCGCCGACAGCTGTCACATCGGGCACGTGAAGGGTCGCCTCAAAAGACGCACGCATTAAATGCGTGATGTGACAGTCCGATTACCACGCAACTATATAGTTACATTTGAACCGACTCTGTTGGATCCCGACTAGGCCAATTATTCCCTGACACGTGGCAAAACCCCACACCCGAGCTCCCATCATTACCGGTCGATTACTACACCGGGGGGCCCTGGTGTGGGCCCCCATCCCGAACAGCATTCCTGGACTACTGATTTTCAAGGATCTACTGATTTCCAAGGATCTACTGATTTTTGAATCCTCACCCGATGACGCATCCGGTCAGTCCCGAAAATGGGGGGCAGCGTATGTCCAAAATAATCTAGCCAAGAAGGTGCCACGTTGGGGGGCACCCCATGGGGCCAAGCATTCCCGAGTTGTTCAAGCAAACCGCTCGGTCACAATAACAAGCCGGGTATTGACAATCACAAACAACACAATTGATGCAAAAAAAGGTGGTCGCAGAGGACCTTTTCATTAATTAAAGTATTTTGTACATTGGGGGGCAGTTTTAGTGGCTTCCCCGGCAAAAAAAAAAACAAAAGAGAATAAAGAGGGTCTTCAGGTCCCTTTGCCCTTCAGAGCTTTGATTTCCTCTTCCATGGCAGCCATCCTGGCCACCAGTTCTCTGAAAGTAAGCTCCAGAGAATGAAAGTCCACCTCCCGCATGACAGAGTCCGTCTGCAGATGAGCACTTTGCTTTTCCACCGCCTGCAGATGATCTTCCAGATTATCGAGGGAGAGGCCTGTCCAGGAGCTAGGCATATGAAGGTCGGCGTGTGCTTCCGGTCGACTCCTTTTTGGTTGGGGTTGAGATTCCTCCTCAACCGCCTTCTCCTTACCCTTCTTGGTCGGGCCTGGTGGCAGACCTGTATCCCCAGACGAGGATGAATCGGAGCTGGTGGATAGAGCGATTGGCCCTTTAGGTGGGGCGGCCCCTCTCATGGCATGCAGGTCGGAAGCAATGGACCGGGTATAGCGGCACGACCTGGAAGCAGCCACAATGGGAGCTGCAATGGGAACGTCACTGCCAACCTCACCAACAGGTCCCCCGATCAAATCGGAAAACCTGAGGCCGGCCTCGACCGCTCAGTTGATCGCCTCCATATCAGCCACAGAGGAAGCGATGTCATGGTAAGCGGCAAAGGACGTCTTGCACAGTTCAGGGTCAAAGGCTGCAGAAGAGCACATAGAGAGGTCTACCAACCAGTTGCTAGAGACAACGACCCAAGGGTATTGACGCCAGTTCTTGTTGGGGAAGTCCAGACCCCGGACGAGATGCTTTCCTTCCGCTCCGGCGCGTAGGTAAGGATCCCCGTGGTCGATGCTCAAGAGATAGCACCTGGCGACGTCCACAGAGCGGAGGAATATCCCGAGCTGCTCGTTCAGTGCCGATATGCCCCAAAGAAGACGGGCGAGATTTGGACAGCACTTGTTCAATGGAAAGCGTAATCCCTGTAAGAGATCACAGAAGGAGGCAGAGAAAGGAAAGCATAGCCCCACTATTAGCAACAGATAACTGCTAATGATGACCGAGGGTAGAGCCACCTCCTCTCCTTCAGGGTAGGGACGGATCCCGACGTCATCCGGGATCTCGCAGTCCCTCCTAAAAGCGGTCATTCCTTAATTGGAGACCAGGTCAATGTGAGAGGCCATTGGGGAGAAGCCTAGGTTGTAAAGAGGAAGAGGAAAGGAGCTCGGGAATACTTCGTTCTCGAAGACAGCTCGGTATATTCAATCTTCGAACAGTAGGAATATATGGAATGAATAGGTGCTCCTTATATAGAAGCCATGGACGGCTCAGATCAAAACTGATCGAACGGCTCATATGTTTTCCCGTCAGAACTGTAACTTTGGCCACGTGAAGCATCACCTCGAAAGACGTGGGCATTAAATGTCCGATGGGACAGTTCGGTTGCCACGTAAATGGTTCGATTACTCCTAGGCTGGCACTGTTGGATCCTGACCAGGCCAGTGATCAGTGGACACGTGGTATGGGAAGAACTCGGGCTCATATGGTCACCGCTCGGTCTGTATCCCGGCCGATCACTCCAGCCGGTCCCGTCCCTGGCAGAATCTCGGTCCATTACCGAACGGTCTCTCGGACGCAGTCTTAATTTTCAAACTTCATCTGATGGGACATCACATCAACTTCGAAAATGGGGGGCAGCTGGTACTGTGGATATCGCAATTTTTGTTACCCACAGCTTTTTCTCTTAAAGTTCTTTTAAATTTCAAATTCAAAACAAATGAGTCGCCACTTAATTTTTAAAAGGAAAATTAAGAAACCATTTTAAAGCAACCGATCTTTTGCGAAACCAAAGATTAACTAGGTCTGGGGATTATGGAATGAGAAGGGAAGGAGCCCACCGGACTAAAACACCCCTTCTCATCCTATCTCGCGATAGGCCTCTACTCAACATCCTTTTAATTGAATTACTAATCTAAGCATGCCCTCAGCTAATACATAGATATACGTATACATTACACAAACATGTCAAAATAGTGTAAAATTACCAATTTACAAAATATCATTCAAAAGCCACGTAATTCAAGTAGCAAGCAATATGATATGCAATAAAGAACAAGAGAACGTACCCGGGATCCAGCCGCGAATATTAAACGTGCAATGCATGCGATTAAATAAAACCTAGGAAAAGAGTCTCTAATCCACATATATACATGTAAGGCAAAATCTTAATTCTAATGTGTCGCGCATAAAGGTCAAGAAAATCGATAAAATCAAGAAATTAAAATAAATTAAGAGGAGTTTAAGAAATCATACCTTAATAGCACTACAAAACAAAGGGTTAGTCCACATGATATACAATATGTAAAATTGGGTCTTAAATAACAATCCTAGACTTCTAGCTTAAATATATCAAATTAAATCTAAAGCAAACAAGTCCTAATTACAAGTGTCAAGCCATATGAATATGTACATGAAAAAAAATAAATAATTGGAGTACTTCAATGATTTAGATCACTTAAACTTTGAATTCAAGCTTAACTAATCATTATTGAAACATGGTTTGAGCTCTAGGTCATAGAAAAGTCATTTGGACCATTATTTACAAAGTTGGTCAAATCTGTCATAAAATTCTGAAAATTACAGAGAGCAGACCAGATATTTAAGAAACTAAAAAGCATGCTTCCCGTGGTCCGATCTTGATGATATTTGGACACAAGATGCCTCTGTGTGTCTAGTTTCCAAATCAAAAAGAAAATCAAAGTTTCAACGGTTACATCTCTGGGAAAAGGACAAACACCAGACATCACTCAGAGATGTACAACTCTCTGTCCAGAGATTTTGTTTTATTTTTTAAAAATAGCAAAAAGATCAGAAATGCTTTGTTCTTTTTAGGGTAGCTTCCTAACACATTAATCTACTTAGAAAAAATTATTTTGGGTCACAAATACTTGATTAAAGTTCTGATTTGCTTATTTCAAAAGGGTGTTGCTGTTCTGAAACTCTTGACAGATTGTAGTGACTCTACAAAACTCATGACCAAACCACTTTAAACATGAAATCTCCTTAAAACAAAAATTACAGTGGTAGATCTTTGAGTTATAGACACTTTCCCGTTGGTTTCACTTAATTCCAACGGTTAGATTATTAACTAAAAATCTATGATCAAAAATAGTTTGTGAACTCACTGCTCCACTTTTGGGCTTATCACCATTTTGTTACATCTACCAACTAAGCCATGGACATTGGCTTATCCTAAACCCAATTCTCCTTTCCATTGAGGGTCATTGGAGATCAAAACATGACTAATGCTCATGAGTCTCAAAGGAATATAGAGAGGATTCCATGAAACATCAAGCTAGAGGACCCAAGTCATAAGTATGGATTTGGATCCATCTATTTGCTTATAAAATGAAGGGATGATCAAACTTTGACTCCCATGGGAAGCATAAGCTTACATGAGATTCAAAATATCAAACTCAAGAGCTTTCAAGAGAGATATTAAAGATCTCCAAGAATCTTTAATGAAAAATATAAACAAAAGAAGAAATGAAATAAAGAAGACTAAGAGAGCAAATGCTCTAAGTCCATCAAAGAATCTTTTGGTAAAACTTATTCACTTCAAATTCATAGATGCTTTCAAACCAAGCTAAGAAGAAACAAAAGAGAATGAAAATTTAAACAAGATTAGAGGATCCAAACCATGGTAGGGGTTTGGATTCATCCACTTGTTTCTAATAAAATGATGATCAACTTTAAATCTCATGTGAAGCATAAGCTTACATGAGACTAAAAGATCAAACTCATGAGATTCAAGTGAGATATGGAAGATCCCCAAGAATCTCAAGAGAAAAACATAAACAAGAAAAATAAGAGAAGAATCAAAGAACTAGGAAGCAAGGACTTCCAAGTTTACTAACAAAACTCTAAAACTTAATAAAAAAAACTAAATGACTTGAAGATTAAAGGCTCAAAAGAAAGAAAACACAACTAAGATTAGAGGGTCACCTCCAAGACTATCCTCAAACTTTTATATTTTGAAGATCTTCCAAACTCTTCTTCAAGCTCTCCAAAGCTCTCTATCTCTTTCAAATATGTGTTGTTGTAGTGGTAGTGATTTCTTGTGTATTGTGTTGTATGCCTCTTTTGTGTTATATCCCTCCTTAAGGAAGATCCTCTCTCTTTTATAGACAAAATTACCAAGCTTTTCTCAGTGAATTCGGAGTAAAAGACAGGTGTAATCATCCCATTTGGTGGTACAATACGTACTTCCTGAAATTAGACAGACTGCTGCCCAGGGCGGCATTCAAAAGTTATTCACGGCAGTCCGTGGCTGCTGCCACGGCACTCCGCGACTGCCGTCGCGGCATTCCGTGACTGCCGCGCGGCTTTCAGTGAGTGCCGCGCGGCTTTCAGTGAGTGCCGCGCGGCTTTCAGTGAGTGCCGCGCCAAATTATTGATTGCCGTATTTTCGTCAACCTTACTTAATCAGTTTTTTTGTTTTTATCCGCATACACATACGTATTGTACCACAAAATACGAACTTTAAAAGCAAATGGCAGTCAAAAAATGTCAGCGACACTCAGTAAATGCCGGGGCGGCACTCACTGAACGCCGTACGACACTCACTGAGTGCCGCGGCATACTGCCGTGCGCCGTTTTCTTTTGAACTTCCCTTTTTAGGTCTTTTCCTTCTTCTTTTTTTCTTAAAGAAATTTATTTTTGAAGATCTTTTCCGAAAATGGTGTTTTATACCTGAATTCTCCTAAATACCTGATATTTTCTTCTTTCTGTGAAATTTTATCACGTTTGGAGAACTTTCTGAAGAGTTTGGAATACTTCAAATCTTTTCGGTCCTTATCATCATTGGACGTGGAGGCGACACTCTCCTAAATTCGGCGGTCGGTCAAAATTGGGGTATCTACAGTTTGTCCCTCTTTGACAGAGCTTGTGGGGCAACGCGTCCCATAAGTGAATGTCAAAGCCTGTGTGAAGACAAGCCTTTGACCAGACTGTCGAATTTCGGTAAAACAAAATGCGTTGCAAAAACGGCTTCATAAACGGTTCATGTTGGTCGTTCTCGATGGTGAGCTGCCTACGTATCCCATCAGGAATCAGACCAAAGCGTAGTTCGGGCAGGAGCCAAACATATACAAGCACAAGTAACCATACGGATGGATGCACCTATCCTATCGTGATGTGCATGCCATGTAATGTTGATTCCTGAATAGACCTGGTTATGCAAACGTCATGCTTATCATGTCTTTTCCACGCATGACGCACATTACGTGACGCCTTAGTCAGAGAATATTACCTGATTCTTGACTGATGCAAAATCCGTTACGGGGGTCATGAAGATGCTTTTGATTTGATTGTGGGGGTTAATGCAAATTTGTTACGAGGACCGAGAATATAAATCCATTACATTCTCAAAACAAAGGATCGACGTAAATTTGTTACGCGGATCGAGAATATAAATCTGTTATATTCTCAGAACGAGGGTTAACGCAAATTTGTTACGAGAACCGAGAATGTAAACCTGTTACATTCCGAAGGATCAACGTAAATATATTATAAAGACTGAGAATATAAATTCGTTATATTCCCAAAAATGGGGTAACCATATTTGGATAGATCAGGAGTCAATTAGACTCAAAGAATTTTCAAATTTCCAAAATTTGGGAGTCGAATTGACTCGAACGAATTCAAATTTTCAAAGAGAATTTCAAATTTCAAAATCGGAGTCACTTCGACTACACAAAATTTCAATTTACAACAATAGAGTCAATTTGACTCAGAAAAATTTGAATTTTCAAAATCGGGAGTTTGAATGAGACTCAAAGAATCATTGAGGAACAACGCGAATGCGAGGTTGCCATTGGGGACTAACACAAATTATGCTGCCATTGAGGACTAATGATGCTGCCATTGGGGACTAATGCAAAAGATGATGTCATTCAGGACTAATGCAAAAGATGTTGCCATTGAGGACTAACGCAAAAGATGTTGCCATTGAGGACTAACGCAAGATTAACACCGATAATGCTGTCATTGAGGACTAATGCACGGTTGCCATTGAGGACTAACACCAATAAAGCTGCCATTGAGGACTAATGCACGGTTGCCATTGAGGACTAACACCGATAATGCTGCCATTGAGGACTAATGCAAGGTTGCAGAAAGCTGCCATTGAGGACTTATGCTTAGAGAAGAGAAGATATTGGTCAATAGCCACTCATTGCAAAAAAATGATGGTCAAAAGCCACTCAGGGACTTATATTGCAAAAGTGGAGATCAACAACCTTGTAAGGAGACTTACGTAAATTTTATTAAAAAAAAAATCGAGAGTCAATCAGACTCAAATCAATTCAATTTTCAAAATCAGGAGTTAATCAGACTCCATTCAACTCAGATTTTCAAAATCAAAAATCAATCAGACTCCATTTATTTCACTTTCCACATCAAGAGTCAGTCAGACTCAAATAGGTTCAATTTTACCAAAATCCGAAGTTATTTTGACTCAAATCAAGTTCGAATTCCACTTATTAGGAGTCAATTAGACTTAATTCAAATTATTTTCTAAACGAGACTCAAAGAATTTGAACGGAGCTGATAGAATGATTTTTTGCATTTGCGGACCTACATCGATTCTGTCAAAAGAGGGAAGTCACCCTTGCCCCTAGTCTTGGACTCTTCTCATATCTTCACTTGAACATCATGTTGTGATAGTGTTCGAAACCTCTGCTCGTATTGCTCTTGGGATGCTCATGGAGCCTTGTCATTCATCATCTTAAACCCACACAATGGAGACCATTTATTGACTCATCAAAGGAGAACAGACTTGACAAAGCCAATTATACAAGACGACTGACTCAAATTCTATATTATTATTAATCAACGTGCTTTCAACGTGAATGATGTATCATCTCACCTTTCATTTATTCATCATCTTACAAATGGTAGTGCTTTGCTGATAAATCTAAACTTTGAAAACTTCCCCTTTTTGATTTAGCAAATTCTTTGCCCATCTAGAATATGCTACGAATTAATGCTTTAGCTTATAGAATGAAAGGCACTCTATCTCAACCTTTCAAAACAAACTCAATTACTTGAGAACTTGCCACTGGCATAGAGGTTTTTTTGGCAGACAAAGTTTGCCCCTAGTCTTAAGGAAGGAAACCAAAGGTGCAAAGGGTGATGCTATTGGTTTAGGAATGGTTGTAGACCGAGAACCTTGGAAAGTTCGCCTACTTATCCCCAAGTGGGAATCAGGTCCAAAGTAGTTCGACGACTCTGGAGGTTTTGAAGGAATAAGGCTTCAAGAATTTGTGGGCTTTTCAAGCCATGTTTTCATTTGGGTCCAATGAGTGCTCTTTCTGAAATGGGTTGCTTGTGGTAGCCTTTGAACAGGAATATGAACTACTTCTCCCTTTTATGCATTTTTTTTTCTTTTCTTCCTTCTTTTTTTTTTTGTGGCGGTTGATTCTTTTCACCTTATCACTAGCCAGTCAATCTTTACGACTCTCATAATATATCGTGTTTTAATCATACTCTATTATACTCACAAAGTAATATCAGCCCTCCAAATCACTCTTTATCTTTCTCAAAGATATTTCTGCATTGTTTTAGGTCCACTTATCACTTATCCATTGAGTCTCTCACAAAAATTTACTTGATACTTTCAAATCTCTCTTTTCGTTTCCAATTTCTTTTCTTTGTTGAGAACAACACGAAGCCTTGGGATAATTTATGTACCAATGATGTACTTTGAAGTGCTCAAGAATTCTCAATCTTATTTATTCTCTGCCTTTTCCTTTCTTTTCTCTACCTCACTCTCTCTTATTCTCTTCATGATTTTGTCTGGCTAGGATTCAAATTTTGAAATCAACACGCATCTTATTTTTGCTCTAACTTTTGCCTAGGCGCCCTTTTGGGTTTTCATCCTAGCGAGCTCGTTCTCTATTTCATTCTTCTTCTCTTTTTTTATTTTTTCTTTTTTTGTGCTCTCACTTTTGCCTAGGCGCCCTTTCAGGTTTTCATCCTAGCGAGCTCTTTCTTTTCTCTCTTTCTCCTTATTTTGGAAGAATAAGTTCATTTAAAGCATTTGGCTACCATCAAGGATCAAGTTATGGCTTTGGATTGGTTGGGCTCATCTTTTAGACTTGGTATTTGAGTGAGCAAGCTTCAAGTTTTGATTTTATCTTTTCAAGATTGAGCAAGAGCATTTTTAAATTCTCAAAGTAAAGCTAACCAATTCTCTACTCCTCCTTGGTTTTGGCACAAAATTTGCTTTAATCACTTGGGGATCCTTTTCAATGCAAAGATTTATTAACCAAGTATTTTCTATGATCGTATGAAAAAGTGATTTTTTTTCTTTTTTCTTTTTGGCTTAATGATCCATTCATTCACGACTTAGCACACTAAATCAAGCGAAATGAGATTTTATTCAACTAGTAGGGAAAAGGAATACATCAATAAACTAGATAACCGACTGACTCAAAGACTTGACTGGGCTTGACATTTGACTCTGACATGACTCGACTCTGGTCTCAATTGGAGTGTCACAGAAGATTTTCAATTTATTGGGTCCCCGAGAGCATCCACATTTGCTTCAACAATAGTACTTCCAAACACTATCACTTCACTATCATCATTTGAACCTCCGGGTTTGCCTTCCTCCAACAGCGTGTGTGTAGAAATATCATCCGCATCCATGGCCCAATTTTTAGTAGGACAGTATTCATCTGACTCATACGAAGATTGTCAATGCCTTCTCCACATTTTTGATTGGGCCAGGGCCAGTTGGTTGTTGCGCACGCATAGATGTAGCAAATCCTTTGAGGGTTCTCAGTGATGGCTGGGATTGAGAGGTTGGAGAGTGAAGAGCTTGCAAGTCAAGATCATTATGCCAAAGGTCACTCGGTGGATTTGGCAGAGGAGTGATGATTTTCTGATCAATGAGATCCTGGATCTCATGGCGGAGTCTCGAGCAAGAATTGGTATTGTGGCCTTGAGTCTGGTGATAGGCGTAGTACAAGGATAGGTCATATTTGCGAGGTAAGGGATTTGATTGTGGCCTTGAATCCAGGGGATTGAGGTGACCACTCTTGATGAGGTGACCACTCTTGGTGAGGTGACCCAGGGCCATGGATAATGTCATGCCAAGGTTGGTGAATATTCTTGACCTGCCGGCTCGGCTTAATTTCGGATTCGACTTTGAACTTGAGTTGCCTTTCGGGTTGAGATGTGGGCTTGGAATAACTCTTTGGTTCGTTGGAATTGGGTATGGATACGGGCTTTGGTGAATGGTTGAGCTTGGGTATGGACTTTGGGGATAGGTTGGATTTGGACATGCGCTTTGGTGATTGGTTGGACTTGGATGTGGATTTTGGTGCTCGGCCGGGTGATCCATTATTCCCTTCTCCAATTTGTTCATCACTACCTCATTCAAACCCACTTGCTTTTTGAGTAACTGATAGAGCTCAAGCATTACCCTCTCCAATTGATTCACCCTTAAGTTCTGTTGCTCAATAGTGGCTTGCAGCTTGTTCACTCTCTCTTCCAAATCTCTTAAGGCCATTGGCGAATCAATCTCAAGATGATGGTCCATGTTCTCCTAAAATCAAGAAGACGAACCCAAGAGGTTAGAAGTGTCCTCGCTAGGGGATCTGGTTGTTCCACTCTTTCTATAGGTTCACGACATGAAAAGGCCCGCATGCAGAATCGATTTTCAGGAGGCAAGGAATTTTGATGAATTATTTTGATCTTAATTGGAAGGAAAATGTTGTGGATTTGTATGCTACATGTATGCAATGATATTGGTTAATGTGATAAACATGTTCAATTTTTGATGATTTGGTGCAACTAAATGCTTGCACCGCACATATGGCACACGGATGAAATGCACGTGTGTGTGTGTGTGTGTGTGTGTACCTACTCTATATGCAGAAGAAAATAAAATCCTAATCCTAACACATAACACATAAACACATAAAATCTTCACCCATGTCAAGTGCGCCAATTCTTCTTTTCATTGTGATCCTCGTTACCCTTTCAAAGGTCTGGTATTCAAAATTTTCGAAATTCATTTGAAAAACATTTCTTTAAATGATGGGATCTTTCAAAAACAATTCTCAAGGATTTTGAATCTTTTATTTTTATTTTTAAAAAAAATGAGGATGTGAAAACATTTCTCAATAAAGATGATTGGATTGAAATCTTTAAAAATTCATTTGAAGAGAATTTTTTTTCAAAAACAATTCCCAAAATTTTTTGGATTTTTCCTTAGAATATGATCATGTGAAAATATACCTTAACAGAGGTTAGTTTGGAGCTTTAATGAACTCCCAAGAGATTTTTAATTTTTTTTAAAAGAGCGATTGAAAACTTTGAGAAAAAAAAGATACGGCAAAAGATCTGTTTTGCTTTCAAAGATGGATTTAAAATTCTTTGGGTAGAAAGATCACGTGATCGGATCATCACCGTACTTTTCATGAATTCGGATACATACAAGGTCAATGATGCTTAGCTAACATGATATAAGAAGTATAATCTTATAATCAAGGTTCGACATGTTCTCCAAATGTCGTGGAACATGAGAAGAAATTGCTAAAAGGTGATTAAAAGATTATACATCTTTCATCAAGCAAGTATCGTCATCATCTCAAGTAATCCCTTCCGGGCATACAAAATTTCCTAGCACATAATCCTAATCAAGAATTGATTTCCTAAGATCGAAAGGTTCTATAGAAGCTATCATGCAAAGGCTGGGTTTTGGTCAAATAAGGGACCCTTGACACACATCCGATAGGATGCTTCATATACCAAATCATGGTACGAGATCAAGGGTGATCACACAGTCCCATGAGGACTTGACCGACCGGGTTGCCCCGAGTCTCCAAGGCCATAGTTCCGTGCAATCGACTGGCGAGACATGCAAGTGCAATGCAACATGCACACAAAAATTAATTAATTCGATTAAAATGATGCTTTCAAGTCTAATCCTTGAGTGAACCCAAAATCAAAAACCTGGTCTACGAAACCAGAGATTCTGGGTTCGATCACCAGCAGAGTCGCCAGAATGTGGATATCGCAAATTTTTTTACCCACAGCTTTTTCTTTTAAAGTTCTTTTAAATTTCAAATTCAAAACAAATGAGTCGCCACTTAATTTTTAAAAGGAAAATTAAGAAACCATTTTAAAGCAACCGATCTTTTACGAAACCAAAGATTAACTAGGTCCGGGGATTATGGAATGAGAAGGGAAGGAGCCCACCGGACTAAAACACCCCTTCTCATCCTATCTCGCGATAGGCCTCTACTCAACATCCTTTTAATTGAATTACTAATCTAAGCATGCCCTCAGCTAATACATAGATATACGTATATATTACACAAACATGTCAAAATAGTGTAAAATTACCAATTTACAAAATATCATTCAAAAGCCACGTAATTCAAGTAACAAGCAATATGATATGCAATAAAGAACAAGAGAACGTACCCGGGATCCAGCCGCGAATATTAAACGTGCAATGCATGCGATTAAATAAAACCTAGGAAAAGAGTCTCTAATCCACATATATGCATGTAAGGCAAAATCTTAATTCTAATGTGTCGCGCATAAAGGTCAAGAAAATCGATAAAATCAAGAAATTAAAATAAATTAAGAGGAGTTTAAGAAATCATACCTTAATAGCGCTACAAAACAAATGGTTAGTCCACATGATATACAATATGTAAAATTGGGTCTTAAATAACAATCCTAGACTTCTAGCTTAAATATATCAAATTAAATCAAGTGTCAAGCCATATGAATATGTACATGAAAAAAAAATAAATTATTGGAGTACTTCAATGATTTAGATCACTTAAACTTTGAATTCAAGCTTAACTAATCATTATTGAAACATGGTTTGAGCTCTAGGTCATAGAAAAGTCATTTGGACCATTATTTACAAAGTTGGTCAAATCTGTCATAAAATTCTAAAAATTGCAGAGAGCAGACCAGATCTTTAAGAAAATAAAAAGCATACTTCCCGTGGTTTGATCTTGATGATATTTGGACACAAGATACCTCTGTGTGTCTAGTTTCCAAATCAAAAAGAAAATCAAAGTTTCAACGGTTAGATCTCTAGGAAAAGGACAAACACCAGACATCACTCAGAGATGTACAACTCTCTGTCCAAAGATTTTGTTTGATTTTTTAAAAATAGTAAAAAGATCAGAAATGCTTTGTTCTTTTTAGGGTAGCTTCCTAACACATTAATCTACTTAGAAAAAATTATTTTGGGTCACAAATACTTGATTAAAGTTCTGATTTGCTTATTTCAAAAGGGTGTTGCTGTTCTGAAACTCTTGACAGATTGTAGTGACTCTACAAAACTCATGACCAAACCACATTAAACATGAAATCTCCTTAAAACAAAAATTACAGTGGTAGAGCTTTGAGTTATAGACACTTTCCCGTTGGTTTCACTTAATTCCAATGGTTAGATTATCAACTAAAAATCTATGATCAAAATAGTTTGTGAACTCACTGCTCCACTTTTGGGCTTATCACCATTTTGCTACATCTACCAACTAAGCCATGGACATTGGCTTATCCTAAACCCAATTCTCCTTTCCATTGAGGGTCATTGGAGATCAAAACATGACTAATACTCATGAGTCTCAAAGGAATATAGAGAGGATTCCATGAAACATCAAGCTAGAGGACCCAAGTCATAAGTATGGATTTGGATCAATCTATTTGCTTATAAAATGAAGGGATGATCAAACTTTGACTCCCATGTGAAGCATAAGCTTACATGAGATTCAAAATATCAAACTCAAGAGCTTTCAAGAGAGATATTAAAGATCTCCAAGAATCTTTAATGAAAAATATAAACAAAAGAAGAAATGAAATAAAGAAGACTAAGAGAGCAAATGCTCTAAGTCCATCAAAGAATCTTTTGGTAAAACTTGTTCACTTCAAATTCATAGATGCTTTCAAACCAAGCTAAGAAGAAACAAAAGAGAATGAAAACTTAAACAAGATTAGAGGATCCAAACTATGGTAGGGGTTTGGATTCATCCACTTGTTTATAATAAAATGATGATCAACTTTAAATCTCATGTGAAGCATAAGCTTACATGAGACTAAAAGATCAAACTCATGAGATTCAAGTGAGATATGGAAGATCTCCATGAATCTCAAGAGAAAAACATAAACAAGAAAAATAAGAGAAGAATCAAAGGACTAGGAAGCTAGGACTTCCAAGTTTACTAACAAAACTCTAAAACTTAATAAAAAAAAAACTAAATGACTTGAAGATTAAAGGCTCAAAAGAAAGAAAACACAACTAAGATTAGAGGGTCACCTCCAAGACTATCCTCAAACTTTTATATTTTGAAGATCTTCCAAACTCTTCTTCAAGCTCTCCAAAGCTCTCTATCTCTTTCAAATATGTGTTGTTGTAGTGGTAGTGATTTCTTGTGTATTGTGTTGTATGCCTCTTTTGTGTTATATCCCTCCTTAAGGAAGATCCTCTCTCTTTTATAGACAAAATTACCAAGCTTTTCTCAGTGAATTCGGAGTAAAAGACAGGTGTAATCATCCTATTTGGTGGTACAATACGTACTTCCTGAAATTAGACAGACTGCTGCCCAGGGCGACATTCAAAAGTTATTCGCGGCAGTTCGTGGCTGCTGCCGCGGCACTCCGCGACTGTCGTCGCGGCATTCCGTGACTGTCGCGCGGCTTTCAGTGAGTGCCGTGCCAAATTATTGATTGCCGTATTTTTGTCAACCTTACTTTATCAGTCTTTTGTTTTTATCCGCACACACATACATATTGTACCACAAAATACAGACTTTAAAAGCAAACGGCAGTCAGAAAATGTCGGCGGCACTCAGTAAATGACGGGGCGGCACTCACTGAACGCCGTTCGGCACTCACTGAGTGCCACGGCATACTGCCGTGTGCCGTTTTCTGTTGAACTTCCCTTTTTAGGTCTTTTCCTTCTTCTTTTTTTCTTAAAGAAATTTATTTTTGAAGATCTTTTCCGAAAATGGTGTTTTATACCTGAATTCTCCTAAATACCTGGTATTTTCTTCTTTCTGTGAAATTTTATCGCGTTTGGAGAACTTTCTGAAGAGTTTGGAATACTTTAAATCTTTTTGGTCCTTATCATCATTGGACGTGGAGGCGACGCTCTCCTAAATTCGGCGGTCGGTCAAAATTGGGGTGTCTACAGGTACGTCCAAAAAAATTCTGCGAAGGCTAGACCGCCTCGTCAGCAGAATGACCCGGACCATCCGGAATGGGAGCTTGGGGTCCACCCCTGAGATCAACAGGCAACACCGCTCGGGATGCTTACACGGCCTGGGCATGCAGTGCAGCAACTCACCAGGAGGTGCAGATCGATCCCGAGCTGTCCAGCAGTTTCCTAATTCAACTACAAGTCTGCGAAAGGAGATATGGCAGTTTCCTAAACCATTTAGGAAACTCTCCTAAGATCATGCAAATGAAGTTGTAATCAGATTGGGCTTCCTAATCCTATTAACTTATCATGTAAGGGTGGACTCTTGCATCTATAAAAGAGCCTACCTACCCTGTCAAAGGGGATCCGAGATCAATTCTCTAACCTTACAAGCATTCAACAGAGAACTCACCATCAATACGCATACACCCGGCCGGTATTACTGGTAGTGCCGCCCATCTTTGTTGGCTCACCAGGCCCGCCGGTGATCTGCTAGTGAGAAGCGCACAGACGCAACCGTGGACGTAGGTCACCTCGTTAATGGGACCGAACCACATACAAATTGTTCTCATCTCTTTCTCTCTCAAAACCTTTCTTACCAATTTTAGGCATCATCAGGATGTATTTTTGTATTACTATAACCATTTATGTAAGTTACGATTGTATATGAATTAACTTTTGGTGACAGTTCATATGGTTATTAGTACTAACTTGGGCCTTTGAATCCTTGAATCATTATAAGGATTGTTGAAGCATGAGGCCCTAGCGTTGGAGGCGCGAACACTCGAGCTAGCACGCTTAAAAGGGGTAAAATGATTATTTTGCCCCTAGGTCTCGAAGAGTCTATAAATACCAGCATTTTGGGCATTAGAAACTCTGTTTAACAGAGAGTGTCTTTGAGAGAGAATTGTGAGAGTTCATATACACATACATACATTCTATACATAAACACACACACATAATCATGCTTGCATGTCTTCCATTTCATGATCAACACACACATACACATGCATGGCTACTACTATGAAGTCTTGGAGTTGAAAGCTTAAGGATCAAAGAAGTTTAGAGGAGGATCAAGGCCTTGATCATGCTTTGATGTGAACTTGGGGCTTGTACTTGGAGTTCTTGAAGATCATACACACATTTCATCATATTTGATCATCTAGATGATTTAGATCTTTGGTGAATACTCTTACTCACTCACAAACATGTTTTGTTAAGTTTTATTAACAATCTAGAGCCATGTATGTAACATGCATGAAGATCAAAGCTTGGATTTTGAGTTGCTAAAACTATCACTGTTTGAAATTGCAAAACCCGAGCGCTCAGACCAAGCGTGAGCGCTCGAGACTTATAAACAGGCCAGGCGTGAGTGCTTGGGCTTGACAATACTTATAAGGATAATTTGTTGTATATATATAAGATGAGTTATGCTCAGTTTGGTTGTGCTATGGTTTGTAAAACTTGTACCTTGAGTTGTACTTCTCTTAAATGCTTGTATATGCTTTATAAAGCTGTACCTTATGTTATTGGAGTATTACTTTAGTAATGTACTACTTTATGAAGAAAAGAGGAAGATATTTTCTTAACATAATGATGCGATTAATCGGTAGAAATTATGTGTGCGAGCATACGAGAACTAATGTCTAGTGGCATAAACGACGTTAACTAATGAAAGCTGAGTGAGTTAAACACTAACACGGTATCAAACTATTGAAGTTATTAAAAGTTATGAAATCCTATAGAATTAGATTCTACTAATATTATCTTCTCTTTATTCAATCTCATCATTAACCAATTACTAGTGTTTTATTACACGAAGACTGACTACCTTTACAGATAGAAGAACAGACTCAACAGTAGTTTACTTCTATGGATACACCATTGCTCCATCCACCACTTTTATGAACAAATTCAAGTCCACCGCACGTCATTGACACCACGTCAATCCATCCCCAACTTGTAAGAACATATGCACAGTTCACCACATTCAGGGATATAATGCTTTGATCAACGATGTATCATTCTATTGCCACGACTTCTCGTAATCTACTAGTGATCCTAGTCAACTGCTTTTAAGGACATATTACCAGTCCTCCGCTTTTAATATAATACCCTGCATTTTCTGTGAATATTAATATAATGAGATTTTGCATGAATACCTTGACTGTACTTATAATTTCACTTTCAATTGATCAAATTGTTTTCAAGCGCTTGATAATTTCATTCTTCAAGCGATCAAAACATTGCCGACATACATTTATGATGTGGTCCCCCTCTCAATCAATTAACTATTTTTAATCGATCGAAGTTGGCTGAACTGTCCTCAATCGATAGAAGTGCATTCAATCGATCGAAAATGTTAGAAAATCTCATCTTTGTGTGTGCTGGACTGCCAACATGCACACTCTCTCTTCTATATATATGCGTTGTGTTTGTGTGTGTAAGGTTTTCTAGTGTAAGGTTTTCTACCTACAAAGAGTTAAAGAGAAAAAGAGAGCTATTGTTATATATATACACATCCATATATATATATATACATATACACATACATACTCTATATATACAGTCCAAGAGAAAGAGAGAGAGAGAGAGAGAGAGAGAGAGAGAGAGAGAGAAGCAACGAAGACAGAAGAAGAAGAGAAGAAAGGAGAGACAAAGAAAGGAGAGACAGAGGCAGAGAGAAGAGGACAGAGAAAGAGGAGCCAGTAAAGCTCAAAGCTTAGAACTCAAGCTAAACACGCCCTTAATCACTTTGGTGAGTTCCAAACTCACTCGGTAGCATTTGTGTAATGTTTTTCAAGTTTTGAACGTGAATAATGGACCCAAACACACCCCCACAACTCTGGACGTTCACTGCCTAGAACATCTCGAGAAGATGACTTTTGAGCGATTGTGGATACCGGCATTTGGGCCCACCTTTAATTTTAAAACATTTTTCAAATTCAAATTCAAATATGAGTCGCCACTTAATTTTTAAAGGGAAATCAAGAAACCATTTTGAAAGCAAACTGATCTTTTGCGAAACCAAAGATAATCTGGGTTTGGGGATTATGGAATGAAAGGGGAAGGAGCCCGACGGACTAAAACACCCCTTTCATCCTATCTCGTGATAGGCCTCTATACATCATCCTTTTTAATCGAATTATTAATCTAAGCATGCCCTCAACTAATACATATATATAAATAATACATTGCACAAGCATGTTGAAAAGGGTGCAAAATAGCCAATGACAAAATATCATTCATAAGCCACGTAATTCAAATAGCAAGCAATATGATATGCAAACACGGAACTAGAAAACATACCCGGGATCCAGCCGCGAAATAGAAACGTGTAATGCATACATATAAAATAGAACCTACGAAAATGTCTCTAACGCATATAACCACATAAGGCAAGACCTATTCTAAGGTGTCGCACATGAGGTTTAAAATCAATTAAAATCAATGAAGTGAATCAAACTAGAGACGGAGTTGAGAAATTGTACCTCAAATGTGCTACAAAACAAAGATTAGTACACATTCCTTGATCAAATATATCAAATAATCGACCCTAAGCTTCTTGCTTATATCTATCAATCATGGAAAGAATTGACAAAACTATGAATTCCTTTTGATTAGTTGGAGCCATAGCACCTCTATGGATATACAAGCCTCAACTGGGAGCCAATGTAATATCCATATAGGGGTTCTATAATCCCAACACGATCATAAGGAATCCATGTTTATGTTCAATTTGGTTCAACTAAGCCCAATTTTATCCAAGAACTAGTTCTAATCATAAGCATCAATATACATGAATGAAAGAATGAATATGAACAAGAATGAGATATAAATTTATTCACTAATTTAGATCACTTAGCCTCTGGATTTTAGCTAAATTATCATTATTCAAGACATGATTTGGGACCCAAGACATTAGGAAACCATTCAAGTTAAAATCAATGAGACTAGACAAAAACAGTGACTGTTTCTCATAAATTACAGAGAGCTGATATGACTTTCAAAGATAGAAAAACCCTATTTCCAATCGTTGGATCTTAATGATTTTTGGGTATGATATGCCTCTATGAGTCTAGTTTCTAACCCAAAAACAAAATCAAAGTTTGAACGGTTAGATCTCTAGGAATATGGAAAACATTAGACATCACTCATGAATCTGCAACTCTCTGTCCAGAGATCTTGTATGATTTTCTAAAAATAGTAAACAAATGAGAAATACTTAGATCTTTTTAGGGTATCTTCCTAACACATTGAAATACTTAGATAAAATTATTTTGGGTCAAGAAAGATCGATTAGGGTTCTGATTTATTAATTTTAAAACGGACTTACTATTCTGAAATTTTGGACAGGGAGATGCTTGTTTTGAAATCACAAGACCAAACCATCTTAGACATGGAATTTCATCAAAACAAAAATCACAGAGGTATTTAAATGGGTTATGAGAATCCTCCAATTGGTCTCATCCAATTCCAATGAACCATGATTTTATAAAAAATCTTTGATCACAGTTGGTTTATGGATTCACCGCACCTTTGTTGAATTGGTGTTCATATTTCGAATCAAACTTGATCCATGATTCTAGAGAGAACTAGGATCAAGTATGACTATGATTATTGGAATACATAATGAAACATGAAGAGATTCATAGATTTAGCCTTAATGAATTTCCATCATAGATCTCATAGCAAGAGAATCCTAAGGTCTTACTCAATCTTATGAACCTTGGAATATAAACTATGAAAATCTACATATAATTTCTCTCTCAAGCATATGATCCTTGAGGAATGTAGATCCAGGACACCTTATTCTCCTCTCAAATTAATGGTCCTTGGAGATTAAATAAGACCCAAATTTACTCAAATCTCAATGAAATATAGTATGGATTCCATAAGATCCCTAGTAGGGAGATCCAAATCATGAACTAAGACTTGAACTCAACCAACTATGTGTAGATATGACCATGATTCACTTTAATCTCCATATGGGTCATAGGATCATAGGAAACTAACGAATCAAACTCAAAGAGACTCAATAAGATAAATAAAATCTCATGAATCTTAAGAGGAAAATATAAATGAAGAATTAAAGTTTACTTAGAGGAATTGGAACACAAATTCTTCAAAACCAAACTTTTTTAAACCCAAGGCACCAATTAGATCCAAATTAATGAAATACTATGAGATTCAATCACAAATTCTAAGTGGTGTGTGATGAAATGAGGTAGGAAGAGAGGTTTTGAAAATGTGTAAAGATCCTAGAACTATGAACTTGTGATTGAATTTGCCCAATTCTACCAAGGATTGAGAGGTTACCTCTATGACCTCAAAGATTTCTTCTATCTCTTGTGAAGCTATTCCAAAAAATCTTCAAATTCTTCAACTATTCTTCAAATTCTTCAAGAAAACTCTCTTCTTCTCTCTCAATTCTCTCTATTGTATATATATATTTCTTGTGTATCTCAATTTGATTCAAAGGTTAAGTTAAAAGTCCTAATAATGGAGATGAAGGTTTGTTTATATAGACCAACATTTCAAGGTTAAATGGGTAAATTCGGGTGAAAACCCATGTGCAAAGTTTTCTTCTAGAACATGTGAGAAAAGCAGTCTGTTACAGCGCGCAGCACTCGACTACTTGCCTGCGGCACTTGCTGAGTGCCGGGCGGCACTCACTAACTGCCGAGCGGGGAGTGCCGCCGCCTTTGGCGCGTGCCGCGGCTAACAGAATTTCTGTCTCCTTTTTAATTTTCAAAATATATATTAACATAAACTTAAATATTTAGTAAAGTATATACTATTGTACTTATATTTGTAATGTACTTCATTAGAATACACCCATATGCATGGTATATACTCTAATATATCATTTTATTTATTTTTTTTCTTTTCTTTTCTTCTATCCCTTTCTCTTTTCTTTTCAAAACTTTTTTTTTTCATTTTCTCTCTCTCTTTTTAGGATAAATCCCCAGACTGACTTTCTCATATGTTTTCAACATTCGGGTTTCTCCCGAATACCCAATTTCTCTTTCTTTTATTTTTTATTTTTGAAACTCGATTCAAAGAATCTTTGAAGAATTTGAATTCTGTGGAAAAAAAAACTTTGAATTTCACTGGTCATCATCATCATCGGTCTTTTAGAGGTAACCAATCCCTGGATTTGACGTTTGATTAAAATCGGGGTGTCTACAGTTTGCCCCTCTTCGGCAGAGCTTGTAAAGCAACGCGTGTCACAAATGAATGTCGAAGCCTGTGTGAAAGACAAGCCTTTGACCAAACGGTCGAATCCAGGTAAAACAAAAAGTGCGCTTGCAAAAGTCGGGTGCGCAGAGAGCCAAAAGTTAGTCGTGCTCAATGGTGAGCTGCCTACGTATCCTATCAGGAATCAGACCAGGACGTAGTTCGGGCAAAGGACAACACATAAATGTAAATAACCACACAGATGTACTCCTGTCTTATCGTGATGCATATGCTCAAATTTCATGTCTCATGCTCCCAAATGTGATGATATGGAGTCATGTTGCTCTTCCTATTATCAGAAATGCGCCTTATGCTTCAAATTCTCCGGTTATGTTATAGTTTTATTCTTGGGAACATGTGTTTTGAGGAATCATCTGATCGACTGAGCCGCTTCACGCCTTATACTCCATAGTCAAATCAGGTAGCACGTTGAAAGAATGAGTCGCTTCACGCCTTACACTTCATAATCCTCCAAAAATCATCTGATCTACTGAGACGCTTCACGCCTTACACTCCATAATCGAATCAGGTAGCACGCTGAAAGATTGAGCCGCTTCACACCTTACGCTCCATAATCCCCCAAAAATCATCTGAACGATAGAGCCGCTTCATGCCTTACACTCCATAGTCGAATCAGGTAGCACGCTGAAAGATTGAGCCGCTTCACGCCTCACGCTCCATAATCCTCTAAAAATCATCTGAACGACTGAGCCGCTTCATGCCTATACTCCATAGTCGAATCAGGTAGCACGCTGAAAGATTGAGCCGCTTCATGCCTTACGCTCC
Source organism: Hydrangea macrophylla (assembly GCA_033977485.1). NCBI lineage: Eukaryota > Viridiplantae > Streptophyta > Magnoliopsida > Cornales > Hydrangeaceae > Hydrangea > Hydrangea macrophylla. The sequence continues at coordinate 80,582,557 of CM066994.1, forward strand.
ATAATCCCCCAAAAATCATCTGAATGACTGAGCCGCTTCATGCCTTACACTCCATAGTCGAAACAGGTAGTACGCTGAAAGATTGAGCCGCTTCACGCCTTACGCTCCATAATCCTCCAAAAATCATCTGAACGACTGAGCCGCTTCATGCCTTACACTCCATAGTCGAATTAGGTAGCACGCTGAACGATTGAGACGCTTCACGCCTTACACTCCATAATCCTCCAAAAGTCATTTGATTGACTAAGCCGCTTAACGCCTTACACTCCATAGTCGAATCAGGTAGCACGCTGAAAGATTGAGTCGCTTCATGCCTTACACTCCATAATCCTCCAAAAATTATCTGATTGACTGAGCCGCTTCACACCTTACACTCTATAGCCGAATCAGGTAGCACGCTGAAAGATTGAGTCGCTTCACGCCTTACACTCCATAATCCTCCAAAAATCATCTGATCAACTGGGCCGTTTCATGCCGATTCCTAGTTTAGTTTCCTTCTATCGGTTACTTTTTTCGAGATTCAATTTTGAATTACTTTTCTTAAATCTGGAAGCACTTGGATTCGTATCTGCTTTCAATTTCTGAAATTGAGGATCTAAATCGGATTAATTCTCCCATAATCTAGGGTCTACCAGATTCAAAATCAAATTAAATTCCAAAATCAGGAGTCAATTAGACTTCAATCAAATAATTTTTTTTTCTTCAAAATTCGGAGTCGATTAGACTCAACTTTATTCAAATTTCCAAAATCCAGAGTCATTCAGACTCAAATTACATCAAATTTTCAAAATCTGGAGTTATTCAGACCCAAATCATATCAAAATTTCAAAATCCAGAACCATCCAGGCTCTAATTCATTCATTTTTCCAAGATTCGGAGTCACTCAGGCTCTAATCAAATCAAATTTCCAAGTTCGGAGCTAATCAGACTCCAATCAACTCAATTTTCAAAATTCTGGAGTCAATCATACTCCAATTAAACTAAATTTTCAAAAAAATCCGGAGCCGATCAAACTCCAATTTGTTCACTTACCAAAATCCGGAGTCAATTAGACTCCAATTAAATCAGACTTCTAAAATCCGGAGTCAATCAGACTCCAATCAACTCAATTTTCAAAATTCTGGAGTAAATCAGACTCCATTCAAATCAAAATTTCAAAATTCTGGAGTCAATCAAACTCCATTCAAATCAAATTTCAAAACCCAGAGTCGATTAGACTCAATTTAGTTTATTTACCGAAACTGGGTGTTTTTGACAAAAATTCCTCACAATCAGGGCTAATTCTGATTGCAGAAGGACTTAAGAAATCATTTTTCAAACTCTGGGGGTCCTTTCAAAATGAGGGAAAATCTTTAGGGACATGGGAGCAAAATTCGATGGTCCTCATTATAAATATGAAAATTAGGAGGAAGAGGGCCACCTGGCACACGCGGCGGCACTCGGTAAGGAGGAGCAACACTCACTGAGTGTCGGCCGGCATTCCATAAACTGCCGTGTGGCACTTACTGAGTGCCGGCGACTTTCCATCGAGTGCCGGCCTGACCAGCAGTGTGTTTAAAACTTGATTTTCCTTATTTCTTTTCATTCTCTTCTTCTCCCTATTTCGGGTTTTCTCTTTAGGACCTCACTCCCTCTTGATTCTCCACTTAAGAATCAAACAAAACCAAGGTATGTTCACTTTCCAACCATCAAGATTGCATCTTTGCTTGATTTATACTTAAGATCATGATTATCTTCATGTTTTCCTCACAAATTTCATATGAATCTTTAACTTTTCTCCTCCTTTGCTTGTAGATTCTACAATGGCTAGTGGTTCAGGGGGTCCTCCCAAGAAGAAGTATAAGCCCAACCCTGGACATAGCTCATCAGTTTTACTTGTCGACCCCGGAGCGCATCTCTCGGCATGAGCCTTCAACAGATTGGTATACTCCCAAACCCCCCCTTTTTTTATTTGCTTATAATGAGATAATGCAATGCAATGTGGTATATGATGAAAAATGTATACATGAATGCTCTTATGACTTTGTGTATTTTGAATGTATTAAAACTTATTTCTGATATCCCCTACTCTTTTTTTTTGAATTGATTTTCTTATCATGATTTGGGGTTCAATGCTTGGTATTGTGCTTTTTGCTTATCGCCCTTATTTGGATTCATTAATTTTCCATGCTCATGGTTTCCATTATCTTGTTTGTCTACTGCTAATGAGGGTTGCACCGACCCCGTGAAGCACTCGAATTTCATGTAGACCATGCTTTTACTGAACTTAAAACCTATTGTTAACGAGTCACTTAGACTCAATAACTTTTCCATGCTTTTCCATCCTTAGACCATGCTTTTCCATCTTCTCAATAACGAGTAACTTAGACTCAAGGATTTTTTTATTTTCAAGTCAAAGAGTCACTTAGACTTAAAGAACTTTTTCTTATTTTCAAATCAAAGAGTCGCTTAGACTCGAAAGAACTTTTTCTTATTTTTCTTGAAAACAATGAGTCGCTTAGACTTGGAAATCATCACTCACTTTTTTTTTCAAAGAATCGAGTCACTTATGCTTGGAAATCATCACTCACTTTTTCTTTTCAAAGAATTGAGTCGCTTAGACTTGGAAATCAAAACTTATTTGAGCCGCTTAGACTCGGAAATTACCACTTATTTTTCTTTTATAAAGAATGGAGTCACTTAGACTCTAAAATCAACACCTATATTTTTCAAAGAATCGAGTCACTTATGCTTGGAAATCATCACTCACTTTTTCTTTTCAAAGAATGGAGTCGCTTAGACCTGGAAATCAAAACGTATTTGAGTCACTTAGACTCGGAAATCACCACTTATTTTTTTATTATAAATAATGGAGTCGCTTAGACTCGGAAATCAACAGCTATATTTTTCAAAGAATCGAGTCACTTATGCTTGAAAATCATCACTCACTTTTTCTTTTCAAAGAATGGAGTCCCTTAGACCTGGAAATCAAAACTGATTTGAGTCGCTTAGACTCGAAAATCACCACTTATTTTTCTTTTATAAAGAATGGAGTCGCTTAGACTCGGAAATCAACACCTATATTTTTTTTAAAGAATCGAGTTGCTTAGATTCTAAAACTCATTTATTTTCTTTCTTTCTCTTATTTTTCTTCTGTCCGTTTCTTGTAGACCCCGAAATTTGTCCTCAAAGGCCATGGGTGTTTGGCTCACGGTCGGAGATGGTACGAGGAGCTTTCTGACCAGGTTAGGACCCTGGTCAACAATGCTGGATTTGGGCTCTTTGCGTTACTTTTAGAGAAGAGTTTGAACGATATGACCCATATCCTAACTCTGGCGGAACGATGGTGAGACACAACAAACACATTCCATATGCCTTTCGGGAAGATGATAATGACTCCTCTGGATTTTGCTATGATCACAGGCATCCCATTCGGCGGCCTTCCCGTTGCTCGTTATGACGATCTCCAGACTCACCATGAGGAGATTATTGACCTGTTTGGGGCTTACCCAGGAGAGTTCATAGTGCCCGCAAAATGGCTGGATACCTTCAAAGGTCAAGCCTTTACCAACGACCAGATGGCTAGGGCCTTTATCATGTATATGCTGGGTTGCTCGCTGATGAGCATAAAGGGGGGTAGGATCAACCTCGGGTACTTGGCCTCTCTTGCAGACATTGACCATATCTCCCAGTATAACTGGGGAGGAGTAGGGCTGGCTACTCTTTACAGCCACATGAGTGAGGTCTCTAGGGGAAACTCACCTTCAACTGACGGGTACTAGAGAGCTTGGGAGGTAAAACTTTATTATTATATTTCAATCACACTTTTATTTTATTCATCTCCTCTGATTTTATTTCAAAAACTAAATTTACTATTTTTCTTTTTCTTTTACAGATATGGTCTCATGAATACCTTCGCATGAGAGATCCCAGTACCTAGGAAGGCGAGGCTGCGATCATGCCTCAAGGTTTGAAATGGAAGAAGGGAACGACAGGACGAAAGGTCGGGGCCCATGAATTTGTAGGCTATAGAAACCTCCTTATCAACTTTCGTGAGGTTCATATGGTGTGGAATCCTTGGGCGGCGGCCCTTCCTGAGGCCAGCAAAGAAATCCAAGCTGCTGTAGGTTTTTCCAGGATGAGGATCCTGATGGTAGGTGAGGCATGCCGGGAGTGGTACTTTGGTGAGAGGGTGACCAGTCAATCCCTTGCAGCCCCGGCTTTTTATGTACCGAGAGCTCCCCTGGCGACTATGAGGAGTACGGAGACTTTGGATCATGATGACCTGGTGGCTGCTCTAGATGGGGAGGGCATTGTAAACTTCTTGGATGGTCCAGACGGTTATCCTGCCTTCAGATTAAATTCTCTCATGCATATTTTTCCTCTTATGGATGTCACCCAAGTAAGAGACTTTTATTTCTTTTACTTCTGCTTTTCTTTTTCTTTCTCTTTTTAGATACGCGACCACATTTACTAATATTCAAATTCTCATTTGCAGCCTATTCCTGGGGTTGCCGACCCTCCAGCTCTCACACAATAGAACTGGAATGTTCCCATGGTACACATGGGCCAAGAGACCATGTACCAGTTGGCCCCTTATACCCAGAATGTTCCGTCCATCCCTCTGCAATATGATACAGTCCCCAGAGATTATGTAAAGAAAGGAGGGTCTATTATATGCACATACTGTCCAGCATTGGGTTCATGGACTCGAATGGAGGGTAAATCTCTTTCTGAAAACAACCTTCTTATTACTTTTTCATAATTCAAATTTTATCTTTCTACTGACAACTGTATCCAAACTCTTTTTCAGGCTGATGGAGCAAGGGCCACTGTTGATCTTCAGGCCAGAGCTATGGTATCACCATTTTTATACATTTTCTTCTTCTTCTTTTTTTTTTTTACATTTTTTTATTTCACTTATTCTTCATTTTATTTTGTCTTTTTAGGAGGCCGAACTTGCTGCCTTGAGGAGGCAAATTCAAGAGTTTCAGCTAGGTCAAGGCGGCGGCTATCAAGGAGGTGCTGGCGGCAGCGGCCAAGGCGGTGACGGTAGGGATGGTGGTGACGGTGGAGATGGCAGAGATGGCAGAGCTGGGGGAAGTCAGACAGCTCTGCAAGCACCTAGAAGAAATCCTCATCGCCGACGAGGATATCCAATCTCTCTTTCTTTTATATTACGTCCCTGTGAGGACGAGAACTCCAAACTTTTATCTCTTTAGTGGATTTATTTAGGCGGTTCAATAGTATTCATGCATGATGGCCTGTGTTCCAATTTTAAATTCTATTTATATTCATGCGTGATTACTATCTTCGCATTAGGGTTTATTCCCCGTGCTTACTTAAAACGTGAATAACTTTATTTACTTATTCATGAATGGTGCTTGAATGATGAAATGGTGATACTCTTGTTCAAATTTCTATGCAGGTTTGGGCTAATTCAAATTATAAACTGACTCATGAACATTTTAAACTCTGACCGGCACTTAAAAAGACTGACCGACACTCACTGAATGCCGTGCGGCACTCAGTGACTGCCAGCCAGCACTGAGTGAGTGCCGCCGCTTTTCATCGAATGTCGATTGTGCCATTTCTTATATAAAGTGCTATTTACCCTATTTATGCTCATTTAAAGCTCCTAGGGTCCCTTTTCTTCTTCCCCATTCAAATTCTTCTTCTTTATTCATTCTCCTTCCGCATGGCTCCCATAAGTTCTGACATTTTATACCCGTGGATGGATTCCCTTGCTGGCATCGACCGACTCAACTTTGAGTCTCACAGATTGACAGACCTATTTGCATTCCGCCATATGGCCCTAGACGAGAGCTTAATCCGAGCTGCCATCATATGTTGGGACCCCTCTTTACATGTCTTCTGGTTTGGCCACTAGGAGGTTTGTCCGCTTTTTGAGGAATTTAGTGCCATCCTCTATACCGATCCTTATGCTGATTTGATTATCCCCCAGATACAGGCAGGGTACATACAAGATCTAGCAGCTCTTCTTCATATTTCCCGGGGTATGGCCAGCTCTTTTGTTCGCGATCGGCACATTGATTTCGACCATCTTTCTTCTACTTATGCTCCTATTGGTGATCCTGATGACGGAGGATATCAGATTGTCAGACGTAGTGCCCTTTCCTTGGCTATGCTTTCTTATTTCTTGTTTCAATCCTCCACCGACATCCTCATACCTATTGTTTGTGGTCTCCGAGAAATGTGGTGTGTTGTCATGCTCATTCTAGGAGAGACCTTACTTGGTTTGGATTATGCATAAAGCACCGGATCGATGTTATTTTCAGGGTCACCTTATGTCTTGCAGGTCTGTCTTCTTGAGCATTTAGGTCTGTTCACTCACCCTCCTGCTGGAAGACTGATTCCCTATGATAGCCTGAATGTTCATTTCCCCTCTTGCACGGTTGACAGCTGGCTTACTTGGCTTTAGAACCTATGTTATGAGGACATTTGCTGGGTGTGCCCCCCCGATGGACTTACTGCTCTGTCACTGTGCGGCTTCCCGGACGCCCGGGGGTTTGGCTACCTGGTCTGCATGCTACCACGTTTTACATCCCTGGACGGGTGGTTCGCCAGTTTGGATTGCTTTAGGATGTCCCGAACACTATTACGGCAGATTTTTTGAGGAGCTGCGCTCTACGCCTTTCTACCATGAGATTATTTGCCAAGGTTTGGCATGATAGAGTCTCGGCTCCTTTCCGGAGGGTCCCTTCTTCAGTTGTTCCCACTACCGAGTACCTTCTTGAGATTTAGAATTTGGTCGGGAAATAGCTTCTAGACAAACAAAAAGGGAAAAAAAACAAGATTCTAAAACTTCCGACAAATCCTGCTTGACTTTTACTGTGCTTTTATTTTGTGATGTGTTTTTTCAATTTTCAAAATGATTTTTCTTTGTATCAGGAAAATGTTCTAAACATGTCAAATCATAGTTTGCACTTCTCCCATCTTTTCAAATTATGAAAATTTTCCTTTAAATGTCTCTCTTAGCTTTTACTACTTTGCTTTGAGTTTTGCTTTGGAGTTTTAATCATTCTATACTATGAATCCTCATTTGCTTCCACACAGTACCTATTTTGACAGCCAGTAGATCCAAAAATGGGTTTAGGTATTTTCTGGGTTCTTTGGTTTAGCAAACGAAGTTTGCCCCTAGTATTGGGGCTTTGATTCTAGTTCTGGGCAAATGCAAGTTTGCCCCTTCTTTAACAAAGTATCTAATGAGAGTCTATGAGTATGGTTCTATTGGCTCATCGGCCGATTTCTTCTTTTTCTTCATTTCTTCCCTTGTCAGCTGATATCCCAACCCATGGGTATGCGTTTGCGTGACAATGTTTGGAAACTCGGGCAATCCTTGGTGCTTCTTACCCATACCCATCCTCGGGAAGAATCCCATCTTTCTCATAACTTCGGCTACCAACGGACTTGCATACTGATCAAAGTAAAGCGGTAAAAACTCTTTTGGCTTGCTATCTTCTATCATATTGATGAATTCGAACCTGCCCAAGCTTGTCTCTTCCTCTTGCATTTATACTTCCAAAACTGGGGCACTAGATGAAGCTCCAGACACATGTATCCAACTATCTCCTAGAACATCACAAACTTTACCCTTCCAAATGTACTTGACTTTCTGATAGATGGTTGACGGGATGGCACCCAAACTGTCCAGCCATGGCCTTCCCAGTAGTAGATTGAAAGATGCAGGAATATCGATGATCTGGAACTCTGCCTCCTTTTCTTCGTCCTAATAGAGAGATTCAATAAAATGATCCCCATAACCGCTCGTTGAGTATTGTCATAGGCCCTTACCTTTTGCTCCGATGGTATAAACGTGGATTCATCAAGCCCCATCCTTTTGGCTGTTCAGAATGGGCATACATTCAATACAGATCCGTTGTCAATGAGATAAGCGGGCAAAGAATTTCCTAGACACTCGATGGTAATGTGCAACGGCTTATTGTGAGCGGGTCCTCTAGGAGGTAAGTCAGCTTCTGTAAACGAGATAGCAAAAGTCGAGCTCTTGTTGATCATGCCGACGAGATCTTCTGGGGTGATGTTGATGGAGACATCAAATTGATTAAGAGCATCGAGGACCGCTTGTCTATGACGCTTGGAAGCAATTAATAATCCCCAAATAGTGATATTCACTTGTGTCTTCTTCATCTATCTCAAGACCCTGTCTTCCTCTTCTTCCTCATTCAGTTTCCCTTTCTCCTTATCCAATTCCTGGCCTGAGTGATCTTCCTCAAGTTCGTGTGGTTTAAAATGCCTTCCTGATCGCGTTAAATGACTGACCTCTTCTTTAAACCAAAGATCATCCCGTGCTTTAGTGACTTATGGATTTTCTTCTTCTTTCTCACTTTCATACCAAAGATCCTCCTTAACTTTATGATGTCCTGATTGTCATCCCCTTTATACCAAATAGAGCTTTCATCTTCAGGTGCCCACCAATCCGCAGTGGAAGCCTTTTCTATCACTTTTCCCTTGTTTTTATCTGCCAGTCTATCCAAGGTGTAGATGTTTAAATCTCCCGGCATCTGGTAAATCTTCTTCGGACACCCCAACTTAGTGATCAATGTTGATAGGTAAAAAGAGCTTCCTTCACTTTCCAAATAGTAAACTCCGGGTGGCGGTATCGCATGATGATTTGGTAGTGGATTCTTGGTGATGTTCGGCGGGTTGGTGGGTTGTTCAGATATTACCTTCTCATCTATCAGATCCTGGATTTCATGCCTCAACCTTAAGCATCAATCAGTTGAGTGTCCTGCTCTTGATGGAATTTGCAATATAGATCAGCTTTAAAATTTGGGGGTGGTGGATTTGGTCTCGGTCGTGGCTCCAATAGGTGAAGGTGCCCCTTTGCTAGTAGCCTATCTAGAGTGGTGGACAATGACACTCCCAAGTCTAAGAACCTCCTAAAATTATCTCCTCCTCTCTTCGGGTAACTCCTGACTGTATTGAACTTCTTCTCTGGTTCGCTTAACGCATTCACATCTGTAGGACTTGAATGACTTCCTGAATGCCCTCCTCTGGTCCCGTAATTCGGACGCCTATGCCTATTCACCGGTTCTTCTCTCTTGATCAATCCTTCTTGTATCACATCCTCAATCCTAGTTCCCACATCGAACACTTTAGCAAAGGTGTTGATGGATTGAAACCTCATCTTCTCTTGATAGACGGGCTGGAGATTTTTCATTAGCATCCGGATTTGTTCCTTCTCGGTTGGCCTCTGCACCATTTTGGCTACTTTTCCCCTCCAATGGCTCAGATATTCAGCAAAAGATTCCTTATTTCCCTGCCGGGTAGTCTCTAGATCTCTGACGGTAACATCCAAATCCTGATTATACTCGTACTGGGCTATGAATGACTTGACAACCTCCTCCCAAATTCTGGTCTTACCAGGCTCTAATGTAAGGTACCAAGATAAGGCAGCTTTGGTTAATGTCTGTTGAAACAGAACAGCCATCATAGTCGTACTCAAGCCGCTTGGCTAAAAATCCCCTATACACATCCTGGTATGGCTATATGGGTTTCCTCTCCCATCGAATTTATCAAACACATGCATTTTGAATCCTGCAGGTAATACTTCACAAACCCCTTCATATAATCCCTCTAGTTCCAGCAAGTAGGTGTCTACTCCTTCGGCCTTTCGGACTACCCTCTCTAGTTTCTCTACTTTATCAGTCATCAGCTTCTCTCTCTCAGCCTTTTCTTTCTCTATCTTTTCCTTTTCTACCCTCGGCATTTCAGCTCTTTCTGGATATCGAGCCAATCATCCTCCCTAACAGGTGGAGGAGGATCAACAACTGGCGACTGTCGTGCTAGTGTTTCCATCATGGTCATTATCCTTGTCATCTGACCTGCTTGCTGTTCCACTATGACCCTCAATTCTGCTATTTTTCTTGTATTTGCTTCTTGTGCCATCTCTCTTCTAGCTAACCTTACGGTAGAGTCTCTGTACCAAACTGTGTTTGTAGCTGATTCTATCTTTTACCTACAAACATATTTTGTTCTTTTTTATTTTCAAAACCAAAGAAATTTTCTTTATTTTGTTATTTTGTTTGCAAATGCTTTTTAAGAAATTTTCATGAATGGCCCATATGTCACGCGGATGTAAATGCATGTGTGCGTGTGTGCCTACTCTATATGCCAAAGAAAGGAAGTTCTAATCCTAACACATAGACACGTAAGCACATAAAATCGTTACCCATGTCAAGTACGCCGACTTCTCCCTTCATTGTGATCCTCATTACTCCTATTGAAAATTTTAGAATTTTGAAATTCATTTGTCAAGCGCTTCCCTAGATGATGGGACCTTTCAAATTCTTAAGATGCTTTCCTTTGAAAGTAACAACACTTCTCAACAAAAGATGATTGGGTTGAAACTTTCCTTTAAAATTCATTTGAAAAAGCATTTCTTCCAAAAACAATTCCCAAATTTTTTTTTTGGATTCTTCCTTCAAAGATGAAGATGTGCAAATATATCTCAACAAGGGTTGACTTGGGATTTTACTCAAAAGTGAACTCCAAAGATTTTGAAAGAACGATTAAATACTTTGGAATAAAGATGGCAAAAATCTATTTGCTTTTAAAGACGTATTTAAAATTCTTTGGATAGGAGGATCACATGATCGGATAATTATCGCACTTTTCATGAATTCGGATGCATACAAGGTCAATGATGTTTAGCTAGCTAGATATAAGAAGTGTAACCTTATAATCAAGATTCGGCATGTTCTCAAATGTCGTAGGACATGAAGAAAATTGCTAAAAAGTGATTAAGAGGGTACACATCTTTCATCAAGCAAACATCGTCATCATCTCAATTAATCCATTTCAGGCATACAAAACTCCCTAGCACATAATCCTAATCAAGAATTGGCTTCCTATGATTGAAAGGTTCTAAAGAAGCTATCATGCAAAGGCTGGGTTTTGGTCAAATAAGGGACCCTTGACACACACCTGATAGGATGCTTCATATACCAACACATGGTACAAGATCAAGGGTGATCACACAGTCCCATGATGGCTTGACCGACCGGGTTGCCGCGAGCCTCCAAGGTCATAGTTCCGTGCAATTGACTGGCGAGACATTCAAGTGCAATGCAACGGGCACATAAAAATTAACTAATTCGATTAAAATGATACTTTCAAGTCTAATCCTCCAGTGAGCCCAAAATCAGAAATTCTGGTCTGCGAAACCAGAGATTCTAGGTTCGATCCCCAGCAGAGTCGCCAGATTGTGGATATCGGCATTTGGGCCCACCTTTAATTTTAAAACATTTTTCAAATTCAAATTCAAATATGAGTCGCCACTTAATTTTTAAAGGTAAATTAAGAAACCATTTTGAAAGCAATCTGATCTTTTGCGAAACCAAAGATAATCTGGGTCCGGGATTATGGAATGAAAGGGGAAGGAGCCCGGCAGACTAAAACACCCCCTTTCATCCTATCTCGTGATAGGCCTCTACTCATCATCCTTTTTAATTGAATTATTAATCTAAGCATGCCCTCAACTAATACATATATATAAATAATACATTGCACAAGCATGTTGAAAAGTATGCAAAATAGCTAATGACAAAATATCATTTATAAGCCACGTAATTCAAAAAGCAAGCAATATGATATGCAAATAGGGAACTAGAAAACATACCCGAGATCCAGCCGCGAAATAGAAACGTGCAATGCATACACATAAAATAATACCTAAGAAATTGTCTCTAATGCATATAACAACATAAGGCAAGAGATGGTGTCACACATGAGGTTTAAAATCAACGAAGTGAATCAAACTAGAGAAGGAGTTAAGAAATTATACCTCAAATGCCCTACAAAACAAAGATTAGTACACATGCCTTGATTAAATATATCAAATAATCGACTCTAAGCTACTAGCTTAAATCTATCAATCATGGAAAGAATTGACAAAACTATGAATTCCTTTTGATTAGTTGGAGCCATAGCACCTCTATGGATATACAAGCCTCAACTAGAATCCAATGTAATATCCATATAGGGGTTCTATAATCCCAACACAATCATAAGGAATCCATGTTTATGTTCAATTAGGTTCAACTAAGCCCAATTTTATCCAAGAACTAGTTCTAATCATAAGCATCAATATACATGAATGAATGAATGAATGAATATGAACAAGAATGAGATATAAATTTATTCACTAATTTGGATCACTTAGCCTCTGGATTTAAGCTAAATTATCATTATTCAAGACATGATTTGGGTCCCAAGACATTAGGAAACCATTCAAGTTAAAATCAATGAGACTAGACAAAAACAATGGCTGTTTCTCATAAATTACAAAGAGCAGACCTGACTTTCAAATATAAAAAAACCATATTTCCAATGGTCGGATCTTAATGATTGTTGGGTATGATATGCCTCTATGAGTCTAGTTTCTAACCCAAAAAGAAAATCAAGATTTGAACGGTTAGATCTCTGGGAATATGGAAAACACTAGACATCATTCATGAATCTGCAACTCTCTGTCCAGAGATTTTTTATGATTTTCTAAAACTAGTAAACAAATGAGAAATACTTAGATCTTTTTTTGCGTATCTTCCTAACACATTGAAATTCTTAGAAAAAATTATTTTGGGTCAAAAAAGACCGATTAGGGTTCTGATTTATTAATTTTAAAACAGACTTACTGTTCTGAAATTTTGGATAGAGAGTTGCTTGTTTTGAAATCACAAGACCAAACCATCTTAGACATGAAATTTCATCAAAGCAAAAATCACAGAGGTACTTAAATGGGTTATGAGCATCCTCCAATTGGTCTCATCCAATTCCAATGAACCATGATTTTATAAAAAATCTTTGATCATAGTTGGTTTATGGATTCACTGCACCTTTGTTGAATTGGCGTTCATATTTCGAATCAAACTTGATCCATGATTCTAGAGAGAACTAGGATCAAGTATGACTATGATTATTGGAATAAATAATGAAACATGAAGAGATTCATAGATTTAGCCTTAATGGATTTCCATCATAGATCTCATAGCAAGAGAATTCTAAGGTCTTACTCAATCTTATGAACCTTGGAATATAAACTATGAAAATCTACGTATAATTCCTCTCTCAAACATTTGATCCTTGAGTAATGTAGATCCATGACACCTTATTCTCCTCTCAAATTAATGGTCATTGGAGACTAAATAAGACCCAAATTTACTCAAATCTCTATGGATTATAGTATGGATTCCATAAGATCCCTAGTAGGGAGATCCAAATCATGAGCTAAGACTTGAACTCAACCAACTATGTGTAGATATGACCATGATTCACTTTAATCTCCATATGGGTCATAGGATCATAGGAAACTAAAGAATCAAACTCAAAGAGACTCAATAAGATATATAAAAGCTCATGAATCTTAAGAAGAAAATAGAAATGAAGAATCAAAGTTTACTTAGAGGAATTGGAACACAAATTCTTCAAAACCAAACTTATTTTAAACCCAAGGCACCAATTAGATCCAAATTAATGAAATACTATGAGATTCAATCACAAATTCTAAGTGGTGTGTGATGAAATGAGGTAGGAAGAGAGATTTGAAATTGTGTAAAGATCCTAGAGCTATGAACTTGTGATTGAATTTGCCCAATTCTACCAAGGATTGAGAGGTTACCTCTATGACCTCAAGGATTTCTTCTATCTCTTCTGAAGCTCTTCCAAAAAAATCTTCAAATTCTTCAACTATTCTTCAAATTCTTCAAAAAAACTCTCTTCTTCTCTCTCAATTCTCTCTATTGTATATATATATTTCTTGTGCATCTTAATTTGATTCAAATGTTAAGTTAAAAGTCCCAATAATGGAGATGAAGGTTTGTTTATATAGACCAACATTTCAAGGTTAAATGGGTAAATTCGGGTGAAAACCCATGTGCAAAGTTTTCTTCTAGAACTTGTGAGAAAAGCAGTCTATTACAGCGCGCGGCACTCGATGACTTGCCTGCGGCACTTGCTGAGTGCCGAGCGGCACTCACTGACTGTCGAGCGGCACTTAGTGAATGCCGGCGCGGCACTCAGCGAGTGCCGCAGCTAACAGAATTTCTGCCTCCTTTTTAATTTTCAAAATATATATTAACATAAACTTAATTATTTAGTAAAGTATATACTATTGTACTTATATTTGTAATGTACTTCATTAGAATACACCCATATGCATGGTATATACTCTAATATATCATTTTATTTATTTCTTTTTTTCGTTTCTTTTCTTTTCTTCTATCCCTTTCTCTTTTCTTTTCAAAACTTCTTTTCATTTTCTCTCTCTTTTTTTAGGATAAATCCCTAGACTGACTTTCTCATATGTTTTCAACATTCGGGTTTCTCCTGAATACCCAATTTATCTTTCTTTTATTTTTTATTTTTGAAACTCGATTCAAAGAATCTTTGAAGAACTTGAATTTTCTGGAAAAAAAAACTTTGAATTTCACCGGTCATCATCATCATCGGTCTTTTAGAGGTAACCAATCCCTGTATTTGACGTTTGGTCAAAATCGAGGTGTCTACAGCGATCGAACTTGGTTCAATTGATCGAACTAACTTCAGTCGATCAAGACAGTCTTCACTTCAATCGCTTGAAGATACTTCAATCGATCGAAACTTACCTTTCCCCAATCGATTGAAATAGTTTCAATCGATTGAACTTGGTAGAACATGATTGTTTCTTATTAGTTATAATACATACTGTTTAGCTAATTCTGTATTGATACATGCTTTCTATATGCAATACTATGGAAACAAGGGATGGGATGCGATAATGAGATTGAGATAGTATGGTGAGTAACGTATTGTGGACATGAAAAATCGGTCGTCCACTCTTTCAGTTTATTTGAAATTGATTTGAAAAAGGTAAAGAAAAGATCTATTGAAAACAGAGACAGAGTCGCCACTTGGTCTTTAAGGAACCAAGAAACCTAATTTTGACTCACCCAAATGGATAAAGGGCACCGACCCTTCATAACTAAAGAACTTGGCTTGGGGTTTTGGTATGAGAGAGGAAGGAGTCTTTGCCATGTCTAAAACACCCTCAACTCGCCCCGTCTCTCGACAGGCCTCAATTAGCATCCAAATAATCATCTTTTACTATGTTTGGTTCTATAATTAATACTATGATAAGTATATTACATCACATAAGAATCTTGAAAATGGAAGATCTAATGATAAGATATCATTCATAAGATCTAAGCCAAGTATACACAATGCAAAGTGAAAGATCACACAAAACAAACTTAGGAAAAATTGTCTAATCACATATCAAGTAATCAAGTTTTCCTAATCTAAGAGGGGACATGGATTGTTCTTGGAACAAATAAACAAAGAAAACAAAGTATGCTTAGCAAGCTAGTATGGTGCATGTTAATCTTTGAGAAAAGAAGACCTCTCAATCCCCGGGATGGATGAGAAAGGAAGAATAGATTGAGGGGAGCATGAACGCGTGATCAAGTTCATTCCTTATAATCTTCTTAGATTAGGAGTCACAAAAACCCCAAATCTTGCATGGATGCAATGTATGATCCTAGGATGTGCAAAGGTTGTAGTGTGTTTGTGTACATGGACTTTCTAAAGTGACTAAGAAGTCTAAAATATGAATGAATTCATAGAGAAAATCATCATGGGATATGTACAAATATAGTATGGGCCACTTCCTAAGATATGAACTAATTTGAAGTGCATGTGAGCATCAAATCAAAGAATGAAAGTAAAAGTATGCTTTTGGTGAATAGTGGATAGAATAATGACTTGGTTTTGTGGAAATTGAAAAGTAGGGTTAGACATGTTTTCAATGCATGATTTTTTATGGAGATATTCCTTATTGTGTCTAGAACACAAATCAAAAAGACAATCCTCAATAACTATTTTAGATTAAGAGAAATCATATAAACAATAGAGGTCACTCAGAAACAGAATCCGTACTATTGACTAAAATGTCAAAATATCTTAGAAAATGAAAACAAAACATCTAGAGGCCCATATTATACAGAAAGTTCCCTAAGACACTGAAGTTCAAGGTAAAAATGAGTTGAGACCACTCCTTCTAGAAATGTTTTCTGTAAAACAAGTTGAAAGTCAACCAAGCTGTTGTGACAGTAAAAATAGAATGTCTAGAATGAATGTTTGGGCCAAAATGGAACCCTTCCAAGTGTTTCCAAACCAAACCAAAAATCATGCGTGTTCTCTAATGAGTTAAGAAGTCTTTCCAAGTGGTTTTGCATCTATACATTGAGTATTGAGTTCTAGAAAAACCTTTGAACTCAGGTCATTCACTATTTTGAAGATTTCTTAAGAAAACAAGGTTTGTTTTTATGGAATCCAAATGTTGGGATTTTAGAGGGGTTTTGAAATAGGGGTTTTGAAGGCATATTTTCAACATCAAATGGAGATTACAACCTCTTGGAATATCAACATCAAACTCATATTAAGAACACCCAATATTTCTTGCACAAACATAGTTTTGTTTGAGAATATGACTTCAAGAATACATATGAATGTATTGAAGATAAAATCATCATCCATCAAACATGTCTTTGAGTCAAGAGCTACTATCTTTAAGGATTCACCCTCCTCAAACAACATGTCATTTAGATGATGATAAGCATGAAAGTAATCAAAGAAAAATAAAAAAGAAATGAGGTAAGAAGAGATGAACATAGTATGTAAACAATCAAATAAGCAATCAATAGATGATAATCAATGTGATTTTGGACTTCTAACTTGGTGTTTCACTCATAGATATTGACATTTGGACATGGAAGTCGCTTCCTAACTCAAGAATGCTCAAGAATAGTGATTGGAGGGGTATTTGAATGTTAAGTATATAAGAGATAATGGAAGAAAACAAGATTAGAACTTTCTTATAGAAAATCAGTGGGAGAAGCTCCCTTTCTCTCTTCTAAACCTATCTCTATCTCTCTTTCTCTCTACAACTTTCTCAAACTTTGCACTTGGCCCCAAAATGAAGAGCAAAGGGGGGTTTGTATAGACCAATTTGGGGTGGTTATTGGATTTAAAAAGTGCTCTCATTGGTCCCAAACATCTGTGAACAAGAAACTACGTCGTTTTGGTTTTTAATTATTCAATTTGGACCCCCAAAATAAATTACAAAAATAGATTCTATGGGGGTTGAGTGCCGCCTCAGCATTAGCCATGTGCTGCCATGGCAGTGGCCCAGTGCCGCCACGGCACTGCTCCTCAGACGCCCAAAAATTTATATTTAGGCCCCCAGAGGCTCCGGTATTCGCAAAAGGCCCTATTTCGTCTGAAATTCACAGAAAATGCATATGAACTCCAAAATGAGGTTGTGACATAACATTAGAAAGGTAATGGAGTCTACTTTACATAAAAATAGTTTAGAGATAGGTCACTTTGAAAAGTTTTGCGGTATTCGCGATAAAAGCCGATTTGATTGCCTTTTTTACCTTCAGAAATTCATAATAAATTCGTTTTAAATCCAGTAATTATGTGCGATATACCGTTGGAAAGCTATTGACCTCTAGTATCCATGAAAAATGTTTGAAAAATGATATAGTGCTCTGGTTTTAAAGTCAACTTTTGGTCAAACTGGTCAAACCAGGGACCTCCAAGAAGTTCTAGGAACCTCTGGGAGCTCCCGGGAGCTAATGTTTTTGTCTGATTTTCTTTTAAAACTTGATTTAATACTTTCCACATGATCTAGAATGATCTCGGAGCTTTTCGGTGAATTTGAACGATTTCGGTCAATCCTTGGTTAAACATGGTCAATCCGTGGTCAAACCGGTCAACGGAGACTTTCCGAGAACTTCTGGGACTTCCGGGGTCTCTGGGAGCTGACAATTTCATCTGATTTTGGTTAAAAACTCATTTTATGACTTTTCTTATGACACAACATGTTTCCAAAACTTTCGGTCCAAATTTGGAGTGTTTGGACTTTTAGGGGCATTTTTGTCATTTGTACCACTTTCTAAGCATTTTGAGAGATAGAACTAACTTCCAGGAGTCCTTCTGAGTCTTTTTCGGTCATTGTGAACCACCAAGCTATGGGTCTCCTAAATCTAATAGCCGACAAAATGGGGTGTCTACACATATTCGGGTTTGAAACGTTAGTAAGGGTTGTGCCCAGGTTTATAATCTAATCATGTTAAATAAAATAGACAGATAGTTGGGATGGGCTAGGGTTGTGGTTGTAAGAGCTATATATGTACCATGCTCACAAGCGTTCTTAAAAGCAGTGACCATTAAAAGTTCTTAAAAGCGGTGAACAAGAGTAATGGTATGTTCATAGATCATTCTTTATATTTGAAAGATGTACGGTGCTCGCAAGAGTTCTTAAAAGCGGTGAATAGTATGAGTTCTTAAGAGTGGTGAACAAGAGCACTAGTATGTCATGATAATATAATTGGTTCATGGTAGTCAATCGAGGTCAATACAGTCTGTCTTTGTAATGCCTTAGAGAAGCAAAAATAGAGAAAATAAATTCCTTTTTGTTTTCGTAGGCCCGTGACTGGTGAATAACCGCATTGTCATTTACTCAAACCAATATACACAATGATAAGGAGGATGCTATTCATAGAACATATCTTATTAGCATAATTAGAGGTTAAAACGGAAATATAAAAGGTTTGGAAGCAACATATGCCCAAGTACTAATTATAAAAGTCTACTAAATCTATTACAACAGTTAACTTAGAGTATGAGACCTACAATAAATATTAACAGAAGCACAACAAATATACAAACTAACTGTTACAAAGCAGAACGTCTTCCTCTTTAAGCCTTAAGCTCCAAGTTTGAGGGAACATCAGTCTTATGCCCCCAAGACCTACAATGCTCTAGACATTAGAATGTCTAGAGCATAAATGCCATTAGCTTTGAATACAAAGCTGAGTGAGTACATCAAACACACTCCTCACCCATTATTGTTCAGCATCTTAAAATACGGTTATCTCTTATCAATGATGTCACTCACAGACGTAGCAGAGGTCTCATTAAACTGTACATTTAATCAAAGATAATAGGAATAACATGAAGCATATTAAGTAATGACAAAGATAAAGATCATGGTATAATATCTCATCATGCTTCTCAATGTCTAGTATTATCACATCCATGCATGCAACCCATGCATCCACCCCATGCATCTATCTTTACTTCGGGACACTGAATCGACGACAGAACCATCATCTATTCTATCCATACCCATATCCCTATTCATGCTCGTATCCATATACTTATTTTCATCTATATCCATACGTCTATACAATAATACCAATCCAATATCTATACATCGATACCATATAACTGAGCTAGTAGGCCACACTGGTCGTTTACCCAGTGGTGTCCTACTTCACATGATCCGTTGATAGGTTATTAGTCATCTACACGGTATATCCTATCTGTAAATGATGGAAACATCACATTGGATCTCTTCAACGATGTGTATATCCTCACTGGTCATCTACATGGTGAGAATACATTAGGGCACTAGCAGGACATAATCATGAACGGTACACTGAACGTCTTCAACAGTGCATACGCATCACTGGACATCTTCAATAGTGAGAGGCGCACTAGGAACTCTAACCATCCCACGTCCACTCAGCTCGTCAGTCGTTGATCCCATGGATCCAAAGTACACATATCTCATATGCATATTGAGGCACAGTTCTAATTCTTATCATATTCTCTTGTCTCTTCATATGAATATCCCATGCATGCTAACCAGATGTCGTGAAATGCTCATGTACTAGATACAGGAATTACCACATGCTCTGTATTTATCGTATCTATTCATTGACTGGTTATTAACATGCTGTTGTGTTTTATTTTACTATGCAATTCAACAATAACATCATATGGCAGTTAAACAGTTTATCTCATGTCAATAGTTAACAGCTAACGTAACATCATGTTGATTAGTTACATATCCAATACCACAGCATCACGTATGACATAACTATATCAGCATTTATATAACTACTAACAACTTCAAGTATCGTAATAACCAACTCATAGCATATCACAACATATAAATAACATTCTGCTTGTCACGCCTCAGAGTAGCCTAAATAGGAAAAATTTAAACATTTTCTCTGTTGAGTCCATAGGTCCATGGCAAGTTGAGTACCTCATGATTGTCCACAACAATAAAGAACCGATATTATAAATAACAAGTAGCAGTAATAAACATGGTGGTCTAGGCATATTTATAAATTAAACATTCATATCAAAGTCGTAAATCTCATTATTACAGAACCAAAGAAAAGAGATAGAAAAGAAGTTAACATCTTGGGTATCAAGCCCTACATCATACTAATAAACTGGCACCTCGTGCCTCAACAACACTGAATGATGGATAAACTAATATTCTTCAGCTCCCGCCAGCTAACTTGCCAAGCCATAGCCTTCCTCGCTGTATTCCTCGTCCAAGTAGTCATCCTCTACAAGATCTGGACATTTGATTGTCCAGGACATGAAAGTCGTTAGCTTTACAACAAGCTGAGTGAGTAATCCTACTACACTTGAACAGGCTCAGAAAATACTTGCTAATCTGTTAATAAGTAAAACATTCTCTTTTATGCTATAGAAGACCTCATCATTTAGTCTTACTATTCTCGGTCTTGGTGTATTGCATTAGTCTGGATACTTTGACGATAATTATCTAACTTGGAAAACTCAACTGATACCAACCAACTGACACCAACCAACTGACCTCTTTGGACTATTGGTCCAATCGATACTGACTCGACAATTTGCATTGAACCAACTATTCAATATTTCACAAACTCGACTTGCTTTGGATCATTGATTCCATCTTTGGACCCTAAGCCCAATCAATCCTAACATGACTCTTTGTATACATCCGGCATGAGTGCTGTTGGCCTGAATATAGACACCTTACGACCATTAGGTTACCCTCTTATCATCGTCGCCTTACGGCCTTCTCTTGATATCATTGCCTTATGGCCTATCGTAACCCCATCTTATTCATTCAGCCGTGGTTAACTTGTAATCTTCGCCTTACGGCCTCATATTGACATCGTCGCCTTGTAGCCTATTAACCATCTCACAACTGATCAAAATAGGACCAGCAAGGTACCACTACATGTACCACTATGGCATCCAAGATAAACTAATTTGACCATACATAAATACTCTTGCCAGCATCACCCATATTGCCACGGTGACATCTCGATGACATCACATAAATCATTACTCTTTCTGGAAGGAATCAATGGAAAGTGGACTAACGGATATGATCATCCCGTTAAGACTCTTGTTATCTCAGGATACGCATCATCAACTAACGCGAGCGCTTCAAACCATTAATGTTCATTATTTTTGGATTATCGTACTTAAGTACGCCTCATATTTTTCTTGAAGTTTACGTATTTGTGCATGTATGCCTACTAGTTCAATTTATCCTTTTTCTTACTATAGAAAACATGTTCATTATGAACTCAGTGGACTCGAGTGCTCGGGTAAGCTCAAGCACTCGCCTTTGTAAATCTCAGTACTCCTTCTTTTATTATAAAAGTAATTCTTTATTAAGGTACTACTTAAATAGCATGATGTACAACGTCTACATATCACATGCAAGCATATAAATAAAGAATAACCCAAGTTACAACTTTCACAGCTTATAATACTATCATACATAGCATGGATCCTTATAAAATTAACATGCAACAAACTAATCTTACAGGCATTGCCGAGCTCGAGCCCTTGTGCCTCTCGACAATTCAGGCTTGGCCTGTTCGTTGGGCTCGAGTGTTCATGCTTGGTCCGAGCGCTCGGGTTTGATAGATTTCCAGGAGTTAGTTATTTGATCAACAAAACTTCATTTTTTACTTCAAGTATAACACATGTATGGCCATAGATCATAATCAAAATTAAGAAAACATGTTTTAAGAGTGAGTAGGGGTACTCACCAAGATCTAGATGAACTAGATGATGAAGAATATGATGAAATGTATGAATATGTATGTTGATCTCCAAGAACTGGCTTAATTCACTCAATTTTCCTTTGATTCTTTAGTACACAACTTTAAAACCTCATGATAGTGAAATGTTTGTGTATAATCATGAAATGAAGGTGATGGATGAGGAATTAAAGGACATGCAAGTATAGATGTGTGTGTGTTTGTATATAAGGTTCAAGGACACTTTTTTCAAACTCTCTATCTATTAACTCTGTTTTTCGAATGTAAAATTGTGCAGAATGGCTGGACATTTATCGAGTTTTGAGATCTCAGGGGAAAAATAGTCATTTTACTTGTTTTTAGCTCGAGCGCTCGCACTTCTCGAGCACTCCCATCTCGAGCGCTCTGGCGCTTCGAGTGCTCGGGGCTCCTGCTACTTATCTCCTTCTAATGCTTTTAAGGATTTAAAGTTTTAAGAAATAAACATCCATATAAACAATGATCAATGCTCATTCAAAAACGTTCGTGACTTACATAAACAGTTACAAAAATATGGAATACATTCATATATAGATAAATACAGGCAAATGGGTCGGTGTTACATATCTCCACCACCCAACAAAATATTTCGTCCCCAAAATCAGAGCTAAGGCTCATAAATAACTCTGGGTACTTCTCTCGTATTATGGATCCCATCTCCCACGATGCTTCGTGCTCGTCGTGGTGCTTCCATTGCACTTTTACTAGTGCAATCTCCTTATTCCTTAGTTTCTTGATCTCCCTTCCCAAAATCCGTACTGGTCTCTCGGTGTACGACACTCGACTATCCACTTTAATATCTTTGAAGTCAATCTTGTGTGTCGATCCATGCATGTACTTCCTTAGCATGCTAATGTAGAACACATTATGAACTCTGGACAACTTTGGCGACAATGCTAACTTGTAGGCGACCTTACCTAAGCGCTCCAGAATCTCAAAAGGTCTAATTTAGCACAGTGAAAGCTTTTCCCTTTCTATCTGAATCTTACCACTCCTCTTACCGGAGAAATTTTAGTAGAACATGGTCTCCTATGGAGAATTCCATGTCCTTACGGTGCTTGTCTGCATAGCTCTTCTGTGTTTTCTAGGCTGCCTTCATCCTTTCTCTTGCTATTTTGATCTTCGCACTAGTTTCTCGCACCATCTCAAGCCCCAAAAGAGGATTCTTTGGCTTCTGCCCAACAAAGAGGTAAACTACATGGTCTTCTGTAGAGCACTTTGAATGGTGCTATTCCAGTGCTTGAATGATAACCATTGTTGTAGGCAAACTCGATGAGTGGCAAATATGTCTCCCAACTGCTTTCAAAGTCCATCACACATGCTAGCAGCATATGTTCCAACACTTGATTGGTCCTTTCTGTGTGTCCATCAGTCTAAGGATGGAAAGTAGAACTCAATTTTAGCAAAGTCCCCATGGCTGTTGCAAACTCTCCCAAAATTTGATGGTAAAACGTGAATTATGGTTCGAGAGAATCAAAATGGGCACTCTGTGCAATCGAACGATCTATTGTAGGTATAGTCGGCTCGTCTTCTCGACTGGATATGTTATGTTGTACTCAATGAAGTGTGCTAACTTTGTGAGTCAATCCATGACTACCCAAATTGCATCATGGTTTTGTTGTGACCTTAGCAATCCCACGAGAAAGTCCATAGAGATGTGTTCCCACTTCCATCCATGTATTGGCAGGGGTTGCAAAAGTTCTAATGGCTTCTCATGCTCTGCTTTAACCTGCTGGCAGCTGAAACATTTCAAAACATGCTCTACAACATCTTTCTTCATTCCTTCCCACCAAAAACTCCTTATTAGGTCCTTGTACATCTTCATACTACTCGGGTGAAATGTTAATTTTGACCTATGTGCTTCGTTCATCACTTTCTCTCTTAGTCCATCGTCCTTTGGCACACAGTCTATCTTAGCATCGGAGGCTTCCATCTTGACCAATTCTCTACTCCTCCAAATCTTTGGATGCTGGTTTCTAAAACCATTGTTACAGTCCTTTGTTCTTGTAATGAGCTTAGATAATGTAACTGACAGGAGTCGGTTCTATAAAAAGGCATCCGATATATTTTCCTTTTTCTGATTTCATAGCCTGAATATCAAATTCTTCCAATGTTTCTAATGCTTGCCACTCTCTAATCGTCAAAGAAGCGAGTTTGTCATGGGGTTTCTTACTCAAAGTGTTCGCGACTACATTCGCTTTACCGGGGTAGTATTACAAAGTGAAGTCATAATCTTTAAGTAATTCCATCCAACATTGCTACCTTATATTTAGCTCCTTTTGAGAGAATAAGTACTTGAGGGTCTTATGATTAGACAACAAATCAAACTTTTCTCCATCAGATAATGCCACCAGATCTTAAGAGTAAAGACAATGGCTGCTAATACCAGGTCATGCGTTGGGTGATTCACCTCATATAATTTTAGTTACTGCAATCCATAGGTGATTACCTTACCTTTTTGTATGAGCATGCATCTGAGTCCTTGATAAGAAGCATCGCTGTAGATCATAAATCTTTCTCCACTAGTTGGTATGGCAAGCACTGGCGCTGAAGTCAACCTATCCTTTAACTCTTGAAAGGCGCATTCGTGCTTATCTAACCATTCAAACATCGATTCCTTGTTGGTCAAGCTAGTCAATGGAGTAGCTATCTTCGAGAATCCTTCCACAAATCTCCCATAGTAGCCTGGTAGACCAAGGAAACTCCTTACTTCCAAGACATTAGATAGCCTATTCCAATTTAGGACAGTGTCTATCTTAGACTAGTCAATGGAGTAGCTATCTTCGAGAATCCTTCCACAAATCTCCTATAGTAGCTTGCTAATCCAAGGAAACTCCTTACTTTTGAGAAATTAGATAGCCTATTCCAATTCAGGACAATGTCGGTCTTAGACTAATCTACTAAAATTCCTTCTGAAGAAATTAGATGGCCTAATAACTTTACTTCCTCTATCCAGAACTCGCACTTGCTAAACTTAGCATACAGTTGATGATCTTTGAGCATTTGCAACGCAATTCGAACATGTCTCTCGTGCTCCTCCTTTGTCTTTGAATAAATCAATATATCATTGATAAACATAATTACAAACTTATCCAAGTATGGTCAAAGCACCTTATTCATCAAATCTATGAATACTGCGGGGGCATTAGTGAGTCCAAATGACATCACCAAGAACTCATAATGACCATATCTGGTTCTTAAAGGTAGTCTTCGGTATGTCCTCGGGTCAAACGAGTAGCTGATGGCATCTCGATCAAAGGTCTATTTTTGAAAGGTTTTTTGCTCCCTGCAATTTATCAAATAGATCATCTATCAGAGGGAGGGGATACTTATTCTTGATTATGACCTTATTTAACTCTCTATAGTCAATACAAAGTCCAAGCGATCTGTCCTTTTTCTTTACAAACAACACTGGTGCTCCCCAAGGTGATGTCCTTAGTCGAATGAATCCCAAATCTTCCAACTCTAGAACTTACTTGTCCAACTCGTGCATTTCTATTGGGGCCATTCGATAAGGGGTCTTAGAGATTGATAATGTCCCTAGTAACAATTCTATATAGAAATCGATCTCCTTCTTGGGTGGTAGTCTAGTGATATCTTGAAACACTTTTAGAAGATCTCAGACCACGAGTACATAGGCTATAGAATTATCGGTGCTAGAGCTCTCTAAGGTAACTAGACGACTAGCTAGAAAGGCATCGCACGAGAGGTTATACTAGAAACAAAAGGTCGTGCTTCTAGTACAGAGAACGTGATCGACTTACTAGCACTGTCTAACTTAGCATGATAGTTTATAAGCCTATCGATCCCAGAAGCATATCAAACTCCTTCATCGATAACACAATCAAATCCGCTAGAAGGATTCGATCTCCTAGGGTTACAGTGTAATCCATGCACACCTTAGTTAATGTAACCATCACTCCTAAGGGAAAAATAGTATTAAGGGCAGCCTCAAGTGCCTGTGGTTATAATCCTAACTTCTGTACAAGTCTAACGACAATATAAGAGTTTGTAGCTCCAGTATTAGTTAAAACCTTAATTCGACTACCGAGCAACATAAGTGTCCCTTCCATGATCTGCTGGGCCTCTTCTTTATAGTCGGCCTCCTCTAGAATGATTGCATTGAGCCTTGCCTAGGTAGTTGCTTCATAGTATCTTCCTGGTGCTGATCAATAGTCTTTGGCAATGTGCCTTAGCTTGCCACAGTTATAGCAGATTATCGCGGCATAACTGTTCTACTTTGGTTGTTGAAGCAGTCTTTTGATTTCCCTCCAGTAGTGGCAAGTTGTCCTTGGGGAGCTCCTAGTTGATTACGGGGAAAGGTTGGCTGAGGCTTCCTTACTCCATCCTAAGTTTGCTTTAATCCTTAAATGCGGGCTGGGGGTCAGGGCACGACTTTCCTTTAATCAGGGATCGGTCAACCGGTTGTTTTGGCGCCTAGCATCTGTCCTTCTCTAATCCAAAAGCTAGTCTCACCAATATCTCAAATGTCGTGTTCAGTTGGGCCAAAGTCATGTGGCGTACATGTGGATTCAGTCCTTGATGGTACCTCTTAATCTTCTTATAGGGAGTGTCTATTTGTTGCTAGGCAAAATAAGATAGCCACTCGACCTATGTGGTGTATTCATACACAGTCATGTTGTTCTGGACCAAATCCAAGAAGTCCCTTTCCCTTTGGTCTCTCTCTTCCTTGGGGAAGTAATTCTCCATAAACCTCTCCTGAAAGGTAGTCCAGGACATTTTCTCTGATGCTTCGGCTCCCATCATGACTTTCTCAGCCTCCCACCAGTCATCATCAGCATAGGTGAGCTGAAATGTCGCTAAACGCCACTTATCTTCCTTGTCACATCTCATACTCTCGAATATGCGATCCATGTTCCTCACCCACTTCTCGGTTTACCATGCTTTGTAGGTTTTATCAAATGTATCCAGGCAGAGAGCTCTGAATCGCTCAAGCATCTTGTCACCCGTGAACGACTGCTGCGGCGGTGGTGCTTGATGGTTACCATGGTTATTATTTTTGTTGTTACGATTTCCTCGATGATCATCGCCTATGTATTCTAGGCATTTTAGAAAAGCTTCAAAGCTCTAGTATGATCCATGTTCTCAGGAATGGGGGCCCTTCCTCTTTGATTCCTTGCATTCCTTGTCTCGTCCACTATAAAGACCTATACCACTGTCTCATTGTTACTTACAATCCCTCGAGGCAAGATACAATGCCAATAATGTAAATGGATCAACATCTAAGGCGATGAGCATAAGCAACCAGTAGAAACGGGTATGCAGAGATGATAATAAGCAAAAGCGTATTGCTCAAATATATATATATAAGAAAAAGCATTTACAATATGGTATGATTAGGGTATTTACATCACATCTACATATACTACTACCATCAAAACATATACAACATGTACACAAAAGACAGTGGACTACATGCCCTGATCAATAGAAATAAGAGATCTAGATCCTCAAAATCTGATCCCAAAAGTCCTCATCATCTGACTTAAGTGGAGGTGGCTCATCAGTTGGAACAATAATCTTCTCCGATGGCACCCAGTCTAGCCACAAATTAAACTTGTCAACCATCTTAGGGATCGGGTCGCCCTCTAGCTAAATATCTGGATCCTACTTGTGTGCCAGTATCCATCCCCCATCAACAACATGCTACGATGGAATAGGTCCTATAGCAAAACCCTGAGGTACCTGAACTACCTCAACCTCAATATCATCATCATCATCATCATCTATGGGGCCAGCCTCTCTTTCAACCTCATCACTCTCATCCTCATCAGGATCCTCCTCTGGCTCTTCCTTCTGGTCATCACCATGATCATCCTCATGACCCTCATCATCCTCGCGCTCATCATTAGAATCATCCTCATGCTCATCCTCTACTCCCTCATCATTATCTCCATGCTCGTCTCCATTGTCATCTCTATCCCCCTCGACCTACATAGGGTCATCATCATCCTTCTTTGGTGCCTCGGGATCCTCATCATCCTTATTCTCAGGATCTACATCCCCCTGAGCACCCTCCTCAACTGAAGCTGCTGGCAATACCATAGGCTCCATATATAGGGAAACATGCATGTCTAGCTGGATTTGAGGCTCTAGCTCTAGAATTGGAGCTGGTGTTGGCACCAGCACTGTAACTGGAGGCCATGGTATGGGTGGTGCCTACGTAGGATCTGCTAAGATAGCCTGTAGCTCAGTGGCATGAAAGTCCTCATCGACGAATATCATCTGACCCACCTCCATATAAATAAGCTCTACCATACGGGCGCGATGCTTTGCCCCCATATGAATCCTGTCCGGGTGCATTAGTCCATCTATGTGCATTATATGCCATAGGTACTCAACCAACCACTCCTGGGCTCTCATTCAGATACACTGTAGATAAAATACGAGATCCGTTGCTTTAACTTTGTCAGCATAAATGATGTATCCTACCATCTCGTCCTCTACATGCATTGGCTCCATGATCTAAAAGAAACTAACTTAAGTCAGTACTAGTTACAAGGTATCTTAAGGCTTATATGTATAGGACAACAAACGAGCACGATTAAACCTGGCTCTGATACCAAAAATCCCTATCATGCCCCAAAGTAGCCAAAATAAGAAAAATTTAAATATTTTATCTTTTGGGTTCGTAGGTCCATAGCAAGTTGAATACCTCATGATTGTCCACAATAATAAAGAACCGATATCACAAATAACAAGAAGTAGTAAAAAACATGGTAGTCTAGGCATATTTATAAATTACACATCCATATCAGAGTCGTGAATCTCATTATTATAGAACCAAAGAAAAGAGAGAGAAAAGAAGTTAACATCTTGGGAATCATGCCCTACATCAGAATAATAAACTGGCACCTAGTGACTCAACAACACTAAATGATGGATAAACTAATAGTTTTCAACTCCCGCTAGCTAACTTGCGAAGCCATAGCCTTCCTTGGCGTACTCCTCTTCCGGGTAGCCAGCCTTTGTAAGATCTAGACATTTGATTAATCAGGACATAAAAGTTGTCAGCTTTACAGCAAGCTGAGTGAGTAATCCTACTACACTAGAATAGGCTAAAAAAATACTTGCTATTCCGTTATTTAGTAAATCATTCTCTTTTATGCTTTAGAAGACCTCATCATTTAGTCTTACTATTCTCGGTCTTGGCATATTGCGTTAGTCTGGATACTTTAATGACAATTCTGCAAATTGGAAACGCAACTGATACCAATCGACTGAGCTCTTTAGTCTATTGGTCCAATTGATACTGACTCGACAATCTGTGTTGAACCAACTATTCAATCTTTCACAAACTCGACTTACTTTGGATCATTGATCCAATCTTTGGACCCCAAGCCCAATCAATCCTAACATGACTCTTTGCATGAATTCGGCAAGAGTGTCATTGGCCTAAATTTCGTCGCCTTACAGCCGTTAGGTTACCCTCTTATCATTGTTGCCTTATGACCTTATCTTGATATTGTCGCCTTATGGCCTACGGTAACCCCATCTTATTCATTCAGTCGTGGTTAACTTATCATCATTGTCTTATGGCCTCATATTGACGTCATCGCCTTACGACCTATTGACCATCTCAAAATTGATCAAAATAGTTCTATCAAGGTACCACTACATGTGCCACTACGACATCTGCAACAAACTAAGTTGATCATATATATATATCCTCTTGTCAGCGTCTCCTACATAGCAACGATGACATCTCGACAACATCATAGAACTCATTACTCTTTCTCGAAGGAATCAATGGAAACTAGACCAACGAATATGATCATCACGTTAAGACTCTTATTATCGCAGCTTATGCATCATCAACTAACGCGCACACTTTAAACCAGTAATGCGTATTATTTTTAGATTATCATACTTAAGTACGCCTCATATAATTCTTGAAGTTTATGTATTTGTGCATGTATGATTACTAGTTCAATTCATCCTTTTTCTTACTATGGAAAACATGTTCATTATGAAATCAGTGGACTTGAGCGCTAGGGTGAGCTCGAGCACTCGCCTTGTAAATCTCAGAGGTCCTTCTTCTTTTATTATATAAGTTATTCTTTATTAAGGTACTATTCAAATAGCATGATGTACAACATCTACATAGCCTATACAAGTATACAAATAAAGAATAACCCAAGGTACAACTTTCATAGCTCATAGTACTTTCATACATAACATGGATCCATATAAAATTAACATGCAATAGACTAATCTTACAGGTACTGTTGAACTCAAGTACTCATGCCTCTCGAGCGCTCAGGCCTAGCCTGATTGTTGGGCTCGAGCACTCGTGCTTGGTCCGAGCACTCGGGTTTGTTAGATTCCCAGCAGTTAGTTATTTGATCAACAAAACTTCATTTTTTACTTCAAGTATAACACATGCATGGCCATGGATCATAATCAAACTTAAGAAAATATGTTTTAAGAGTGAGTGGGGGTACTCACCAAGATCTAGATGAACTAGATGATGAAGAATGTGATGAATGTATGAATATGTTTGTTAATCTCCAAGAACTTCACATGCAAGCTCCAATGATGACTTAATTCGCTCAATTCTCCTTTGATTCTTTAGTACTCAGCTTCAAAACCTCATGATAGTGAAATGTGTGTGTATAATCATGAAATGAAGGTAATGGATGAGGAATTGGAGGACATGCAAGTATAGATGTATGTGTGTTCGTGTATAAGGCTCAAGGACTCTTTCTAAAACTTTCTGTCTGTTATCTCTATTTTTCAAACGTAAAATTATGCAAAATGGCTGGGTATTTATAGAGTTTTGAGACCCTAAGGGCAAAATAGTCATTTCACTTATTTTTAGCTCGAGCGCTCGCACTTCTTGAGCTCTCCCATCTCGAGCACTCCAGCGCCTCGAGCACTCAGGGTTCATACTACTCATATCCTTCTAATGTTTTTAAGGATTTAAAGGTTTAAAAAACAAACATCTATATAAATAATGATCAATGCTCATTCAAAAATGTTCGTAACTTACATAAATGATTATAGAAATAAGGAATACATTCATATAGATAAATACAGGTAAATGGGTAGGTGTTACATCTCTCCTCCACCCAACAAAATATTTCATCCCCAAAATTAGAGCTAAGGCTCAAAAACCAACTCCATGTACTTTTCTCGCATTACAGATTCCATCTTCCACGATGCTTCACGCTCGTCGTGGTGCTTCTATTGCATTTTCACCTGCAGAATCTACTTATTCCTCTATTTCTTGATCTCCCTTCCCAAAATCTGTACTGGTCTCTCGATGTATAACACTCGACTATCCACTTCAATATCTTTGAAGTCAATCTTGTGCGTCAATCCTGCACATACTTCCTTAGCATGCTAATGTGGAACACATTATGAACTCTGGACATCTTCGACGACAGTGCTAACTTGTAGGTGACCTTACCTATACCCTCCAAAATCTTGAAAGGTCTGATATAGCACAAGGAAAGCTTTTTCCTTTTTTGTCCGAATCTTACCACTCATTTATTGGGAATGATGTAGGGGTATTGTCATCAATCAAGGTTTGGTTAGCTAGTACTTTAGATATGAAGGATCTAGGAGTGGCAAGCTATATCCTTAAGATAAAGCTCTTTCAAGATCGTAAGCAAAAGATAATGGGATTATCTCAAGTTGCTTATATCGATAAAGTGCTAACTAGGCTTTCCAAGGACTATTGTCTTAAGACACAAGAAGAGAGGATCGCATGGCAGGAGTTCCTTATTCTTTGATAGTGGAAAGTCCCATGTATGCGATGTTATGCACTAAGACCAGATATCTACTTTGCCATTGGCATGGTAGCAGGTATTAGTTGAATCCAGGTCCAAAGTACTGGACAACCGTCAAGCACATTCTTAAGTACTTGAGAAGGACTAAAGATTACATGCTTATGTATAGCGGTGATGGGTTAATTCCAGTAGGATACTCTGACTCAGAATTAATGTCTGATAAAGATTCGTGGAAGTCAACATCTGGACATCTCTTCACCCTCGGAGGTGGCGCTGTTAGTTAGAGGATTATTAACTAGAAATGCATTACAGACTCAATGATAAAAGCCGAGTATGTGGCTACTTGTGAAGCTACAAAGAAAGTTTCTTATGGAACTTGGGGTAGTACCACCGTCATTGCCACCTATTGCACTATAGTGCGATAATAGTGGATTAGTGGCTCAGTCTAAGGAGCTAAGGAACCACGAAAGGGAAAGCATGTAGAAAGGAAGTATCATCTCATTCGAGATATAGTCCATCATAGAGATGTGATTGTTAGCAAGAATGTCACAACTGATAATCTTTCAGATCTGTTTACAAAGGCCTTGCCATATAAAGTCTTTGATCGTCATCTAGATAGTTTTGGCCTCAGATGTAGTGGGTTATGAGTGAAAGTGGGAGTTTGTTGGGATCGTGCCCTTAAACCCATCCTTTATGAATAAGACATTGACATTTCATATATAGATATCAATTTACATTTGACTATGTATGTTTTATGAGAAGATTATTGTAATCCACAAGCATCAAAGTAGGTAATTCGTGTATGTATGAGACATATATGTGTGAGATAGAAATTACTATTCTTTGATACTTAGAACTTATCACAGTGGATGATAAGACTGGATATCTCATTAGGTATACACTGTAGCATGATTAACTACTATTGGATGGAGTGATGAATCTCAATCACTAGAGTATGACTCTTAGTTAATATGCTAGTGCTTATAATGCATTGACGGACCATAAGGTTTGCTATTGACACCTAATACTGTCAACAGTCGATAGGAACTCATAACTTGTATAAGGTACGAGTTCTTAATCTTGAGACGATTATGGACACAGACTATGGATGTGGATGCTTTGCCTTACCAATCAGCGAGGTCTTAAAGATCAACACTTGGGTATCTTGGGTATGTCAAATTCATAGGGTTATGAACATATATTGTTAAGATAGAATCTACCCTCTGATATAGAGTGAGCATTCCCTTAAGAATGCCACCAATTTGATTAATGAGAATTGTAGTCTTGTTGATAAGTAGTTATCAGCATGTTTGGTAATCATGAGAGGTGAATGAAACTCAAGGAATGGAAGACATAATCATCATTCAGGTTGACAGTAACAATTATCCGACTACCTGATATGACTATGAATGCTGACGGTAGAGGGACATTAGTACACCATACAACTCTAGTTATCATTTCGGATATGTTCTTTTACGTTAGAGTGCAGTCATCATTTTATAGTGGAATAAACATTAACTGACCAATTAGTTAATTTACTGATCAAAGAGTTTGATCATGGGAAGTAATAACTGACTAGTTAGGGTTGTGAACATATATTATTTAGATAAAATCTACCCTCTGATATAGAGTGAACATTCCCTTGAGAATGTCACCAAGTTGATTAATGAGAATCGTAGTCTTGTTGATAAGTAGTTATCAACATGTTTGGTAATCATGAGAGGTGAATGAAACTCAAGGAATGGAAGACATAATCATCATTCAGGTTGACAGTAACAAATATCCGACTACCTAATATGACTATGAATACTGACGATAGAGGGACATTAGTACACCATACAACTCTAGTTATCATTTTGAATATGTTCTTTTACGTTGGAGTGCAGTTATCATTTTATAGTAGAGTAAACGTTAACTGAACAGTTAGTTAATTTGCTGATCAAAGAGTTTGATCATGGGAATTAATAACTGGTTTGAGCCAATAATAAAAAGCCTAGGAGGTCCCGCTCTTAGCTCCGAAGGAATGCTTGGAAGTTATATGAGGATTGAAGTTTTGATTGATTAAACTAAGTTCGATCGATCAAAAAAGTTTCGATCAATTGAAGGTTCAATCGATCAAAAGACTTTTGATCGATTGAAAGTAAAAGTCAGTTTTGGAATCTATAAATAGGGCAGCTGCGTATAGAATAATTTGATCGTCATTTTTATACATACAAAGCTGTAGAATCTGTTTTAGGGTTTCCCAAACCTTCTATATCCTCTCTATTTGAGTTCCCACCAATTCTAGCCTCTCCAGAAGCATTCATAGGAGACATAAGGGTGAAGACCATCTAGAGGAGGCTACTGGAAGAAAACATATTCAGAATTAGGTTCAAGACACTAAGGTATAATAAAGTTTTTGAAACTTTTTGTCCGCTGCACATGATTTAATGTTTTTTCAAACCTAAATCCATCAGAGGTCGGCTATTACCCGGAAGAAGGATATCCTGAGGATGGACCTGCTAAGGTTGGAGATGATGGGTAGGACTATTACATTGGTGATTATACATACACCAGTTGAAGACTAGAATAGATATTAGTTATGAGTCTCGGTTACGACTTTACTGTTATGTTTTGTGGTATGGCATATGTTGCCTCCAGACCCTTTTATATTATGTGTAAACCCTCTAATGTAAGGTAAGTATTGTTATGGCTAGTAAGTTCAGTTGGTATTAATGTCTCTTACTTTTCTATTTAGAATTACATGGTGTGAATAATTCAGTGACTTCACCAGATTTCCCTATGGACCCAAAAAGAAAATTTATTTTTGTCTATTTTTACTGTTCCGCGTGTGACACCCTATATGTATTTAATTATATAATTAACATGGGAATTAAGTACTCGAGTTATGTATGCCCATTGGGCTAGTGTTTTATGTACTTGAGAATGTGTTGTGGGCCCATATGAAGCCTTTTTGTGAGGCCCAAAGCCAAAAACCAGAATTTAATATTTATTTTGGTGTTTTTAGTTTTTAATCCTAGTAAAACCCTACCACCTCCCTCTCTTTCTACTCACGTTCCACACCCTCATATTCTGACATCCAAAGAAGAAGAAGAATAAGGAGAAGAAGAGGAGAAGATCTAGAAAGGATTGGAGCTTTCAAAACGCTTTTATTCTCAAAGTTCTACTATTTTCTTTCTCTTGTTTTGGTGAGTAAATCATACCCACAGTTTTCTATAGTGTTTCATTATTTTCTATTTTTAATTCTATTTTATAAGTTTTAAAGTTGTTGATTAATTGAATTAGATTTGGAAAACTCATGATCAAGTCTGGTTTGGTATAAAATAGTAAAAATTAGATTTCTCTTTACTTCGACCTTTTCAAGATCTAAACTTTTAAAGGTAGACTCCTAAAATACCCATATAACTACCCTTAAACAATTTTTGATTTGCTAACACCGTTTGGGCTTTATTTTAGTTTCTTTTAAAAGGGTAAATTGGTAATTTCATATTCTATGATTTAAGTCTGGTAAAACTGATTCTTGACTTGGATTCTATGCAAAATTTCACACAAGATAGGCTCTTGAATCACTTAAAAAGGTTAAGGAATGAGACAGTTATGGCTTTTAGAAGTTTGGAATAAGTGGCTGTCCAAACATAGTATTCTGGGCAGACTGATCTATATTATATTATAGGACTTTGTCCTACTAGGATAAATTAGAAATATGACTAGGACTATGAATTGTGTGACTGGGATGCTGACTGGGACTGGCATAAATGTGAGTGTACCATTTTTTTTCTCCCAAACCCTCTCTACCCACACCACGACCCCTCTCTCTCTCTCTCTCTCTCTCTCTCTCTCTCTCTCTTCCTCCCCCTTTCTCTCTCTCCCTCTCCGGTTCGCCACCAAACCACCTCTACCCATTTCTTTCTCTTCTTCTCCCTCTCTCGCCTCTCCTCTCCTCCCGGCTCATCCACCCTCCCGATCTCCTCTCTCTCCTCATCCACCCTCACCCTCCTCCTCCTCCTCCACCCCGTTTCTTCCTCTCTCTCCTCATCCACCCTCACCCTCCTCCGCCACCCATTTCTTCCTCTCGGCTCATCCACCTCCCAATCTCCTCTCTGAAGAAGAAGATGATCGGAAAAATAAAATAGAAAATCGGAAAAAGAAAAAAGAAGATCGGAAAATAGACTTCCTCTCGCCCCCACTCTTTGATTGTTCGACAAATAATACTGAGGATTGACTTTTTTTTCTTCTTTCTCTTTCCCCTTTTTCTAAACCACATCTGTTTTGTGTGTGTGTGCGTGTGTGCGCGTGTGTGTCAATTAACAATTCCAGTGCTAAAAGCCTCTGCATGTTTAATAGATTTCGGTTCAACATTAGCGAAATCTTTTCCCTTAGCCAAAGTCTTCACTTTCTTGGATTTGCAAAAGTGTCCATGCTTGGTTTTCTCTTTCCAATAGAAAATGATGTCAGGGTAAGCATAAATCTGAGAAGATCTCTGATTGTAATCAAATGGGTTTCACTCAAAATGAAATCAATTTTGGGCCTTCTCTCGAGAATCCATGGCTTTTTCTTTGATAATTTTTTTTTCTTTCTAGGAAATTTTAGAAAGTAAAATTTGAAATTATGACTGGAATTGATTTATTTTAATTTCATATTTGTGAAATTTGAAATTGATGAATTCTAATCTCATATTTTAGTTTCTAAGATTTTATCCCAAATAATAGTTTCTAATCTCATATTCAAAATTGATTTCAATTCCTAAAATTGGGTCCTAAATGAACGAGTTCAGCTAGGTGAGGTTGGAACTCTCACGAATGCAGTGCAATTTGATTTCTGAATGGCTTTCCTGAGATTGTGCTTTCCCAATAGATTTCCCGAGATTGTACTTTTCCATAATCTTTCCCATTATACTCAAATATATAGCCCATTATTTGCTTTCCCCATTAAGGAAATTGCGTGTTTATTATTTCCGTAATAATTGTTTCCTAAATGCTAGAAAACTCCTTAAATTCCGAAACTGGTAAAATTATAAGTTTTTATTTCCTGATTTAAAATTTGATTGTTTCCATAGTTGTCTTAACTGGTAACTAAAAGAAGAAAAAAAAAACAAGAATATTCAAAGACTAATTTTAAGGAGTAATACTTACCAAACAACTCCTCATTGTTGTGGCAAATGTATCTCAACATCATAGAAGAGGTTTTACATAAGCACAAAACACGAAGTTGCTTAATTAGCTTCGAAACTTATTTATTGCTTAATTTTTTTCCAGCTTCTTTCCTTTTTTTAAATGAGTAATGTCGTGGTTTCATATTTGAATCTCAATTATGGTTCTCAAATGATTCTTTTTATGGGTTATAAGCCTTTTGTGAGAGTACATGTCTCTTTGGATTTTTATTTGGCCTCCAGTCAATTTTGGTATTGGACATTAGCATGTTTGGATCTTTATGGCATTAGTTCAACATTTACGAAAATCAAAATTGGAACTTCATGGCAAATGAATATATGAATTTATGATTCAAATAAATTAGTGAATTTCATTTGTGTTCTTGCAGGTTTCACACTAATTCGAAGAGATATAAAAACAGAGAAGCCAAAATATAAAGGTAAAATAGACCTGGAGAAATTATTTGAATTTATTTTAAACAGTTTAATATGTTTTCAAAAACTTTGGTCCTTTGGAAAGTCATCAAAATGATCAAACAAAAAATATTTTTGGCAACTCTAGAATTTAGTCTTAGTTTTGTTCATTTGACTTCATTCATTGGAGCATTCTTTTCGTACTATGTTTCATGCATGTTATTACTGTAAATATGGGTTTTAAACCATTTAATCCATTTTAAAGGCCCTTATTTTATTTGGTGGGTTTTGTCTATGCCATACATTATGATTTGTGTATACACATATACGTGTGTGTACAATGGTTCCATCCAAGATAATCTTCTACTTTTGTACTATCATCCAATATAATCTAAAACAACAAGAATAGTGGTCTTTATAGTTTTACAAACTTTTAAATTGTAATGTACGTTTACTGCAAGTTGTAAATGCACAAGGCCTTCAAGTTAATGAGGTAGATGCCCTATTAAGAACTTTCCTTTAATTAGTCCTCCTACTTGTACTGTTTGCCTTCAAGTTAATGAGGTACATACCAGTTTGTGGTTACGAGACCCACAAAAAACGAGGAAGAGCTAACACAAGGTTTAACGAGCTTTGTTGAACCCAATTTTTTTTCCTTCAAAGAAACTATTTCACATTAGTATTTTTATTTTGAAGCCACCAATCAGATCTCTTTTAAAGGCTTAGACTTGCAAAAGTATTCCATGTTTTTCGTTTTATTTTTAGAGTAAACTTAGATCGATTTGAAAAGTCTGCAAAGGTATTCCTGATAAAATTTGGATTAAAATGCCATATTAATATTAATTACGCTGTTATTGTTGTTATTTGTTGTTTGATTTGGCCTGGATGGCAGGGGATTTGCAAGGTTTGTGAACAAAAAGCTGTGAAATACAAGTAGTTCCCAAGGTGATTGAACCAATATATTTTACATTTTTCTTTTCTTTCAATAATGTATTATTGTGTTCCTTCCCCCTTTTTCATCCATAGAAGTGGCTTAAATCTTTTTTCTTTTTCATTTTCTTTGCACCACCCTATGTTCAATATAGTTAAGCAAGAAGACCAAACCAATGACCTGGAATAATCATTGCATTGTGTGGCCAAATTCCATGTCTATTTTGACATTCATAGTGGAAGTTCACCTATTTAAGCCTTTTTTTTTTCAGTGCCACTTCTTGATGCCTCACAGTTATTAAAATCAACTGACTCATCCTTGCCACTTCTTGAATTGGTAGAATTAGTGATCATGTTTGGTTGGTAAGAATTTTGTTCACTTACATGCTTGGTATTCTTTTTATACATGCTTGGTATTCTTAAATTTAGAAAAAATGCATAGTAACCCCCCCCCCCCCCATTGGTTGCTTAAACTAATGACGTCATTGACTTGACATTCCACGACTATGTTCTTCCTTCATTTTTAGCTTGCTATTTTTTAAAAAAAAATTTCCACTTTTGGAAGTGATAGAAATTTGAAGAACATTTGCTTCCATGAAGGATTATCAGCTGGATGGAAACAAAGAAATGGCGGATTTAGGAACAAAGAATGTTGCAACAGGTTGGTATAAGGCTTTACGAGTTGTCCTTTCTAGGAATTATACAAGAGTTAGCACTGTTTGGATCATGTATTGTAACCCAAACACCTTGCATTATAGAGTAGGTGGGAACTGTTGTAAGACATTTCTTCGGAATATGGGAACCGTTGTAAGACATTTCTCTTTCTCCACAGGTGGTGGTAGAGATGACAAATGGTGGTAAATCATCTTTTTTCCACAAGTGACCGTGATGTCTCTTTATGCGATCGCGGGTGAAGGAAGATATTGAAGCAATTGTATTGATGAACTTGGGTATGGACATGAAGATTTTTGTAGTTTTTCTTATTCTTTAGTTAATTTCATGTATAAGAATGTAGTGGAGACACTAGGAATTTGTACTTCAGGTAAAGTTGTTGCCTATCAAGTATTTTCATTCCAGCGGAAATTTATTATACGCACCATGGTTTTTTTTTTTTTTTTTGTGATGATGCTGTTAGTACTCCCACGACCCATCCCCATTCTTTCTTTTTCTTCTTCTTTTTTTTTTTGTGTGGAATAAAATTTCTAATTATTTGGATGTAGTAATTCCTAATTAAGTCCCCTAATTCTCACTTATTGTCTTTTTTTCCCCTCTTTATAAGATGTCACATATTATCCATCTTAGAGAGAGAACTCTAAGACGCCAATGATAATGAAAGTTCTTTGGATTTTCTACTTTTATTGGCAAATATGTCAAATGGTGGTGGTTTGGAAGAAATCATTATTCATGGAAATTTATTTTATTGATTTGTGTTCGATCTATTTCGCCATTGAGTTCTCTTTGATTGTACCTTTGGTTTTCTCATATTCTTCAGGGTGACCCAGAAACTCAATATACAGTAGTGTATGATAATGGTTTTAGTGTGTTACCAACTTTCCTATAAAGCTTAAGACTTCTTTTGGAGCAATTCTGTTGTATGTGTATGTATATATTTCAAAGAGTGACATCCAAGTTCCTTTTTAATTCTTTAAGTCTTTTCTTTCCACGGTTTCACTTTTCTCTGCCTACATGTAGTTGATGTAAATTTATTATTTAGATTGTTATGTCATGGCAGCCTAATTAGGTCCAATGTTAGAAATAACAAATTAGACTTTTTCGAATATTTATACACTTATGTAGTTTTAGACTTAAAAACTTCTTATTTTTTTTTCTTCCGGGTAGTGCCCTCGGGCACGGGCAATACCTAGTATTATATAAGTTACATTTACACCCCCAAAACTTTAAACGATCATATAGAAGGCTACCAACATCAGATTTGATCGTGGTTTTGAGTGTATTATAAAGCCATTTATTATCATTTTAAAGTTAAATCTATAGTTTTTGGAATTTGTCATATAATCTCTCTATAATTACAAATTTGCCCCAGAACTTTTAAAGGGACGTTTATTATGTGTAAACACTGGGTTTAAATATTATTATTTTGATAGAATATTGTGGACATCTGTATATTCAATTAAACAAATTTTTTGTAAAATTTTAGTAATGTTAATTATTTATTTTAAT
Source organism: Hydrangea macrophylla (assembly GCA_033977485.1). Taxonomy (NCBI): domain Eukaryota; kingdom Viridiplantae; phylum Streptophyta; class Magnoliopsida; order Cornales; family Hydrangeaceae; genus Hydrangea; species Hydrangea macrophylla. The sequence continues at coordinate 80,622,939 of CM066994.1, forward strand.
TCAAATTACCTTTAAAATGTTTGAGTACTTGTTATGAAAAATAGTACTTAATACAAAATATTTTGTATTACTTTCAGACTTTTAGTATAATTTCTATAATTCATTTAGGTATACACTGTTTTATAATTTATTAAATTCTAAAACTATGGAATACTATTTAAATCACTATTTGGTAGTTGATTAATTGGAAAGTTTATAATTTTAATTGTGTATTATGCTATTTCTAAAACTTTGGAGAAAATACAAAAGTGTTTCAATGGTATTTTCTATCTATTAAAAATAGTTTCAGGGGCACATTCTTATGTTTTGGTATACTTGTGGAATTTCGATTCTATGATGATTATTTTGAAAATAGTATTTTAACTTAAAAAATGTGTAGTAAATACTGAGTAACTCCGAAAAACACGTCGTCAGTGTTTCAAGTCTTGGATTAATGTTTAGAATAGTTTCCCTAAGTTCAGAGATGTTTTGATGCCGTCTAAAATATAGCTTATTTCTAAGACTCGATTTGGTATAGAAAACCTTATTTTCAACATTTCATCATCTATTTGGTCTTGATTGCTTTGTGAGTATTACAACTCACATACACTATGTCTATATACATATATAATCTGTAAAATTGGGTTGCATATGGTTGATTTAGTAAAATCTAGTTCTAGATCATCATCATCATCATCTCATTCTCTTAAGTTTACTAAAATTCCATCATCCATTTGATTGTTGATCACTTTGTGAATGTTAGAATTCATGTATAATGTGTATATGAACATGTAAAATTATTTTTGCAAGTTGCATGTATGATTTAAGTCAAGCTTTCAAAGTTTAACTATCAAAATGGTAGTTATATCTCAAAATAAAACAGTCTGTTGGGAATCTGCTAAACCTGAGTGCTCGAGCAAGCGCGAGCACTCGAGCTTGGAGTGCTCGAGTGGTTTGAGCACTTGAGCTTGGTAGTATTTTTGAGATTGTTTGTTTTCTTATGGAATCGTATATGGTCTATGCTATGTTTTGTACTAAGAGCTTTGTTGACTGAACTTGGAATGATATATGTTATATATGAACGAGCTTGTCAATTCTGTAGTTGTAATATATGCTTGCTTAGTAGTATCATGTTTAAGAGTACGATCAATTCATTTTTCATATGCTGATTCTCCTAATATGTTGATTCTATATGATGTTGGATTATAATTATGATCAGTTTAATGACGCTAGTAGTTACGAGTCAGGTTAAATCACTAAATGGTGTAATAAAGGTTAATACACGAATAATGTACTTATATTGATAAGTGGGTTGATGGACATGAGAGCATGGCTGTGTTGCATGGTTATGTTTAATAACCTTGTCGGTTGTTCCATGGTTGGTTGCATTTGTTGTGTGAACATAATAGTCTTGTCGTGAATGGTGTTGCCTTCGTGTCAAGTTATGGTCAGTTGTGTTATGTTGGTGTCGAGTTAGGGTCAATTGTGGGCTAGGACATTTGAGTTAGGGCTAATTATGGGGTAAACGAGTAATTAAAGGGCCAAGTGTGGCCGTTTTTTTGCATTTGAGGTCATGTGTGGCCATGTGGAAGGATACAATTAGTTAGGGCCGAATTGGTCTAGGAGTTGTGTTGTGGCTATTGGGTTTATGCCCTCAAACCATTACTTTATGTATAACATTAGCATTTTAATATATGGATATCAGTTTTACATTTCATTATGTATATTTCTTTCATGAGATGATTTTCAATCCGTAAGTATCATAGTAGGTAATTCGTGTGTGTATGAGATATAAACAAGTGAGATATGAATTACCATCCTTTGATACTTAAAGCTTGTCACAGTGGATGATGAGACTGGATATCTCATCAGGTATACACTATAGCATAATTAACTACCATTGGATGGAGTGATTAATCTCAATCACTAGAGTGTCATTCTTAGTTAATATGCTAGTGCTTATAGTGCATTGACGGACATAAGCTTTCCTATTGACACTTAATGCTATGAAACAGTCAATAGGAACTCATAACTTGTCTAAGGTACGTGTTCTCAATCTTGCGACGATTATGAACACAGACTATGGATATGGCTGCTTTGACTTACCAATCAGTGAGGTCTATAGAAGATCAACACCTGCGTATCTTGGGTATGTCATGTTCATAGGGCTGTGAACATATATTGTCAAGACAGAATCTACCCTCTATTTCAGAGTAAGCATTCCCTTGAGAATGTCACCAAGTTGATTACTGAGTACTGCAGTCTTGTTGATAAGAGTTATCAACATGTTTGGTAATCATGAGAGGTGAATGGGACTCAAGGAATACAAGAAGTAATCATGATTCAGGTTAATAATAACAGTTATCCAACTACCTGAATATGATTATGAATGCTGAAGGTAGAGGGACATTAGTACAGCATACAAGTCTAGTTATCACTTCGGATATGTTCTTTTGCGTTGGAGTTCAGTTATCGTTTTATAGTGGAATAAACTTTAACTGACCAGTTAGTTAGTTTGCTGATAAAAGAGTTTGGTCATGGTAATTAACAAACTGGTCTGAGCCAACAATAAAGAGCCTAGGAGGTCCCACTCTTAGCTCTGCTAGGAAGCTTGGAAGGGCACATGAGGATCATGTCAAGGCAAGTTCGATCGATCAAAGGAGTCTCGATCAATTGAAGTCTAGGCAGGTTCGATCGCTCGAGGGTTGTTTGATCGATCGAATACACTTCAATCGCTCAAAGGTTAGGTCACTTATGGGAATCTATAAATAGGGTAGCTGCGTACTGAATGTTTTTTAATCGTTGTTTTGAACGTCAGAAGCTACAGAAACTATTTAGGTTTCCCTAAACCTTTCCTATCCTCCCGGTTAGGGTTCCTACCAACCCTATTCCTTCCGGCAGTCATCCGCAGTAGTCATAAGAGTGAAGATAGCCTAGTGGAAGTTGTTGCACCATCAAGGAGAAAGAAGTTTTCAGATTTGGGTTCAAGACCTGAGGTATATTTCTTCTCCCTCTTGTTAGTACGCATCTATGGAATTGACGGGTAGTAGATCCTGGGCTACCAATAATTTTTATAACTTGACTTTTCCACTGCGCATTTAAACTTTTATTTTAAACCAGTTTTTTTCCATCAATTGGTATCAGAGCCACGCCTGTTTGGATCTATGGATGCATTTTGGAACACTAGTTTTGATTTGCATGTAGATTTTAGGACTATTTTGGAAACTGCATATTTCTGTAGTGTTATCGCAGCAGAATACAAATCTGTGATTGCATTGGATGCATGTTGGATTCGATCGATCGAAGTAGGTTTGATCGATCAAAGATGCGCTATGCTCAAGCGTTCGAACAGATTTTGATCGATCGAACATTGTATATTTTCAATCGATCGATCGAATGGCATTCGATCGGTCGAAACAGATTCTCTGTTAGGTTGTTCTTTTCACAGTTTTAAATGTTTTAAAAATTATATGCTTTAATTTTAAATTATTCTGTAAATTTTTTCAAATCATTCTGTGAAATAGAAAGTTCAAGCGATTGAACAGTGTTCCAGCGATTGAAGGTACGAGTGATCGAACGGTCTTCGATCGATCGAACTGTGACAGTGAAGTTAGATGTTATTTTAAGTTCTAATTCAGTATATAAAGAGTTTATGTACTGTGTGAATCAATTAGAGGTTCCAATTGTTATATATGCGTGGATGTGTGTACGACTAACCCTTTTGCAGCAAGCTTAGTCGCTATCTCCCATGGCACCAAGACTTTTGAATTTTGTATTTAATTGTTTGAGATTGGTGTATATTATGTTTTATTATTGGTTTGGTTTAAGGCATATGTAAAGGGCGCTGCGACTTCAATCCTACGAAAAGGAAAGTCACACCGGTTTCCCTAGCCTTTTATATTATAGTTATTTTTTCTGTTTCTAGATAAATTGTAAGCTTCGAAAGAAGCATAGGACCAATGTATTAGAATTAGAAATTCCATGGAGATGGAACAAGCCATTGTCCATGAAGATGGAGCTGGAGGCGACCAAACCAAGAAGGAGGTTCTATGGAGATAGAGCCATGCGAGATAGAGGCATATGAATGCCTTTGTTTCATTTCAGTTTTTTGTTTTATGTGCTTGGTTTGTGATTGGTGTTTTGCATTATTACTACTTGCATGCACGTAAAACAAGTTTTCTAAAATAAAATTCAAAATCCATTTCAACGCATTAGTAAACATTGGATGTTTATGGGTAATGTGTGGAAACAATTTTTTCAAAAAGCAAAATCCTTATTTACTAAATCCAGTGGGAGAGGGTGTTATTAATAACACCCACGATCTTCCATTAACGGTTCACTGTAAGATGAGTGGTGCATTCTGTGTCACCTCGCTAGGGGTAATCATTCCATACGGAGGGTGCATTACTTATTGGTTACTAGATGTGAACTTCCTTTGATAGGATCAATCAGACGTGTTAGAGGGTGACCACCACACGGAGGCGCTGCTTGAGACGGCTGTGATTGGATCTTAGTTAATGGTACACACTAGCTAAACTATGGATAAGAGATCTCACACTGGGCATTATTCAGAAACTTAGAGATCAAAAAGGTTCGGGAGTCATAACTTGTTTTGCAAGAGTTGTATAGCGGACAAGTCATGATTAATCAAAAGATCGAACATGGACCACCACACGGAGGCTTTATTCTTTCTTTTTGATATTTTGGCGACTTTGTTTTAAAATAAGAGTTTTTTTTAAGGATTCTTTTATTTCAAACTGTCAAATTCTGATATCCATATTTATTTTGTTTGTTTGATTTTCAGTAATCATAATGTCTGGATCTGCATTTAGTCCACTTGCCACTATACTCACTCAAAACAAGTTAACTAGAAGCAATTACACTGAATGGAAATGTAAACTTGACATCATGTTAACTGCGAAGGATCACATATATGTCCTCACCACCTCAAGCCCTGAAGAACCTACGGTAAATGCTTCGGCAACTGCCAGACGTGAGTTCGAAAAATGGAAGAAGTCGAAGGGAATGGCTCGTTGCTACATTCTGGCCTCAATGGCTGGCGTGTTGCAACACTAATTCCAATCGAACGATTTTGCCAGTGACATTATCACATCCCTGAAAAAGATGTTTGGGGAGCATAGTAGGCCTGCCAGATAGGTAGCCATGTAGAAGATAATGAGTGCAAAGATGTCGGAAGGGACTCCAGTCAAGGAACATGTTTTAAAAATGATTGGTTATTTAAATGAGCTGGAGACCCTAGGTGCCAACATCAATGGACAAACCCAAGTTGATATGATCCTCAATTCGCTGTCGCCTTCATTCGCTCAATTCAAACTTAATTATAATATGAATCAAATGAATTTCTCAATGAGCGAATTAATGAGTTCTTTACTCGCAGCGGAAGGGGTGATCAAGCCTGGGGTCAACGTTTTGAATGTTGAGAAAAGTGCTTCTTCTTCTAGATCTACACCGATAGGAAAGAAAGGGAAGAAGAAGGCTGGCACTGGTGGTTCAAGTGTTGGACCGGTCCCTAAGATTGCAAAATCTAATGGAAAAGGTAAGGGCAAAGGGAAGGTGGGTGGCCAAGGCAAAGGAAAGTGTTTCCAATGCGGCGACAAGGGCCACTGGAAGAGGAACTGTCCAGAATTCTTAGCTACAAGAGTTCAAGGTATGATTGAATCACATGTGATTGAAGTAAGTTTTATAACAGATACTTCAAACACTTGGTGCATTGATTCTGGTGCGACTAACCATATCTGTAATTCATTGCAGGGGTTCAGATCAACCAGGAGGTGTAGTGATGGAGAAATCGTACTTACTCTAGGTTCTAGCGCAACTGTTTCTGCGGTTGCTATAGGAGTCATAGCTTCAGAATTTTTAGACAATAAAGTTTTGATTTTATTAGATGTACTTTACGTCCCTTCAATGAGACGTAATTTAATTTCAGTTTCTAATTTATCGAATAATGGTTATTCCTTTCATTTTGGAACTAAAGTTGTGATTAAAAGAAATAGTTCTTTTATATGTTCTGGTGTTAAATCAAATGGTTTGTATGTGATTACTCCCAATATTTTTAAAGACTCTTGCATGGAACTTAATAACTCAGTGGTAACTATACCATCTAAAAGAAAGGGACCTTCCACTAATCCAACAAGGCTTTGGCATATGAGGCTTGGCCATATCAATCTAAATAGGATTAGCAGACTAGTCGAAGAAGGGGTCTTGGGCGATTTGGTTCTCGAACCAATGGAATTCTGCGAGTCTTATTTAGAGGGTAAGATGACCAAAAGGCACTTTCCTGTAAAGGGCAATAGAACCAATGCATTATTGGAATTAGTTCATACTGATGTGTGTGGACCAATAAATATTAGAGCAAGGGGTGGTTATGAGTATTTCATAACATTTACTGATGACCACTCTAGGTATGGATATGTGTACCTAATGCTGCATAAGTTTGAAGCCTTTGAAAAGTTCAAAGAGTTTAGGGCTGAAGTGGAGAAGCAATTGGGCACACATATCTAGGCCATTCGATCTGATTGAGGTGGCGAGTACCTTTCTAATGAGTTTATTGATCACCATGTACATAATGGGATTCTTCACAGTTGACTGCACCTAGTACGCCTCAGCAGAACGGTGTAGCAAAGAGAAAGAACCAGACTCTTTTAGACATGACTAGGTCAATGATGAGTTATTCGGAGTTGCCATTATTTCGTTGGGGTTATGCTTTGGAAGTCACTGCATACATACTAAATCTAGTACCAAGAAAAGCTGTTCCCAAGACACCACGAGAGATGTGGATTAGGCGCAAGCCTTCTTTGCAACATCTCCGGATATGGGGGTGTCCGGCACATGTGCTGAAAGGAAAGATGAGCAAGTTGGATTCTAGATCGGAAGTATGTTATTTTGTAGGGTTTCCAAAGGGTACTTATGGATGGTATTTTTATGATCCAAGAGAACAGAAAGTGTTTGTTAGTACAAATGCTATTTTCTTGGAAAATGATTATATCATGAACCATAAAACTAAGGGAAGGATAGATCTGAGAGAGATAGAAGGAGAGCCTTCAGTCCAACCCGCAGTTAATATCGATGTAAATCAAGAAAACAACACTTTTTCACATATTTCTATACCAGTGCCTCGTCGTAGTGGGAGAATTATCAGTCAGCCTGATAGATACATGTTCTTAGGAGAAGTTTTTGAAGCTGTCTCCATAGAATCTGAATTTGATCCTACCACATATGAAGAGGCAATGGATGATGTTGATTCAGTTCATTGGGTTAAAGCTATGAAGGCTGAATTGGAATCTATGGATTCTAATCAGGTCTGGGATCTTGTAGAACTTCCAGGCAATATTAAACCCATTGGTTGCAAGTGGGTCTACAAGAGGAAAAAAAGGATCTGATGGAAAGGTTGAGACCTTTAAGGCTAGGCTTGTAGCGATAGGTTATACTCAGAGGGAGAGCATTGACTATGAGGAAACCTTCTCGCCGGTAGCCATGCTCAAGTCCATCAAAATAATTTTATCCATTGCTGCATGCCTAGATTATGAGATCTGGCAAATGGACGTCAAGACTGCATTCTTGAATGGCAATCTTGAGGAGGACATCTATATTCAGCAACCAGAAGGGTTCATAGCTGGTCGGAAAGGTAACTTGGTATGCAAGTTGCAAAAGTCCATTTATGGACTTAAGCAGGCATCCAGGAGTTGGAACATCTGATTTGACCGAGCCGTCAAGTCGTTTGGTTTCATATAGAATCTGGATGAACATTGTGTATACAAGAGGAGTGAGGGAAAGTGGTGGCTTTTCTTATGCTTTACGTTGACGACATTCTACTAATTGGGAATGATGTAGTGGCATTGTCAATGGTCAAGGTTTGGCTAGCTAGTACATTCGATATGAAGGATCTAGGAGAGGCGAGCTATATTCTTGGGATAAAGCTCTTTCAGGATCGCAAGCGAAAGATAATGGGATTATCTCAAGTTGGTTTATATCGATAAGGTGATGACTAAGTTTTCAATGGATGATTCGAAGAAAGGTTTGCTACCTTTCAGGCATAGTTTAGCGTTCTCTAAGGAATAGTGTCCTAAGACACAGGAGGAGAGGAATCACATGTCAGGAATTCCCTATGCCACGGTGGTGGGAAGTCTCATGTATGCCATGTTATGCACTAGACCAGATATCTGTTTTGCCGTTGGCATGGTTAGCAGGTATTAGTCAAATCCAGGTCCAGAGCACTGGACAGTCGTTAAGCACATTCTTAAGTACTTGAGAAGGACTAAAGATTACATGCTTATGTACGGTGGTAGTGAGTTAATTCCAGTAGGATACACTGACTCAGACTTTATGTCAGATAAAGATTCGAGGAAGTTGACGTCCGGTCATCTCTTTACCTTTTAGAAATGGTGCTGTTAGTTGGAGGAGCATTAAGCAGAAATGCATTGCAGACTCAACTACAGAAGCTGAGTATGTGGCTGTTTGTGAAGCCGCAAAGGAAGCTGTTTGGCTCAAGAAGTTCCTTATGGAACTCGAGGTGGTACCAGCGTCGCTGTTGCCTATTACGCTTTATTGTGATAATAGTGGGGCAGTGGCTCAGTCCAAGGAGCCAAGGAATCACGGAAAGGGAAAGCACGTAGAGCGGAAATATCATCTTATCCGAGATATTGTTCAACGTGGAGATGTGATTGTCACCAAGATTGTCACCGCTGACAATCTTGCTGATCCGTTTACAAAGGCCTTGCCACAGAAGGTCTTTGATCGTCATCTAGATAGTCTAGGTCTCAGATGTAATCCTGTATGGTTGTGAGTGCAAGTGGGAGTTTGTTGGGTTTGTGCCCTCAAACCATTACTTTATGTATGAGACATTGACATTTTAATATATGGATATCAGCTTTACATTTCATTATGTATGTTTCTTTCATGAGATGATTTTCAATCCGTAAATATCATAGTAGGTAATTCGTGTGTGTATGAGATACAAACAAGTGAGATATGAATTACCATCCTTTGATACTTAAAGCTTGTCACAGTGGATGATGAGACTGGACATCTAATCAGGTATACACTGTAGCATAATTAACTACCATTAGATGGAGTGATTAATCTCAATCATTAGAGTGTCACTCTTAATTAATATGCTAGTGCTCATAGTGCAATGACAGACCTGAGCTTTCCTATTGACACTTAATGCTGTCAAACAGTCAATAGGAACTCATAACTTGTATAAGGTATGTGTTCTCAATCTTGCGACGATTATGAACATAGACTGTGGATATGGCTGCTTTGACTTACCAATCAGTGAGGTCTATAGAAGATCAACACCTGGGTATCTTGGGTATGTCATGTTCATAGGGTTGTGAACATATATTGTCAAGACAAAATCTACCCTCTCTTTCAGAGTAAGCATTCCCTTGAGAATGTCACCAAGTTGATTACTGAGTACTGCAGTCTTGTTGATAAGAGTTATTAACATGTTTGGTAATCATGAGAGGTGAATGGGACTCAAGGAATACAAGAAGTAATCATGATTCAGGTTGATAGTAACAGTTATCCGACTACCTAAATATGATTACGAATGCTGAAGGTAGAGGGACATTAGGACAACATACAAGTCTAGTTATCGCTTCGAATATTTTTTTTTGCATTGGAGTTCAGTTATCGTTTTATAGTGGAATAAACATTAATTGACCAGTTAGTTAGTTTGCTGATCAAAGAGTTTGGTCACGGTAATTAACAAACTGGTCTGAGCCAACAATAAAGTGCCTAGGAGGTCCCACTCTTAGCTCCGCTAGGACGCTTGGTAGGGCATATGAAGATCATATCAAGGCAGATTCGATCGATCGAAGGAGTCTCGATCGATTGAAGTCTAGGTAGGTTCGATCGCTCGAGGGTTGTTTGATCGATTGAATGTTCGATCGATCGAATACACTTCAATTGCTCGAAGGTTTGGTCGGTTCTGCGAATATATAAATAGGGCAGCTGCGTACTGAATGTTTTTTAATCGTCATTTTGAATGTCAGAAGCTGCAGAAACTATTTAGGTTTCCCTAAACCTTTCCTATCCTCCCGGTTAGGGTTCCCACCAACCCTTCCGGCAGTCATCCGCAGGAGTCATAAGAGTGAAGATAGCCTAGTGGAAGTTGTTGTACCATCAAGGAGAAAGAAGTTTTCAGAATTGGGTTCAAGACCTGAGGTATATTTCTTCTCCCTCTTGTTAGTACGCATCTATGGAATTGACGGGTAGTAGATCCTGGGCTACCAATAAGTTTTATAACTTGACTTTTCCGCTGTGCGTTTAAACTTTTATTTTAAACCGGTTTTTTCCATCAGTGGCCGAATTGGGCTTGTTTATGAATTTGTGATTGAATTGGGCATGATGTGTCAATTATCGTGTGTTGATGGAAGCCAGTATCGTCTATTCCATGTTTTTGTGGTTATGTGCCGAAGTTAGTACTGCCAGTGCTGTGGTTGTGAGTTGACAGAAACTATTACTATTAGTTGTGAGTTGTTGGCACAGTGGATTCGTGCGTGTTTCATCGCATTGTTGTGTTTACATTGTCAGAGAGAACGTTGGGTTGGGTAAGAACGTGCGTAATGTATCGATAACTTCTAAGTGATAATGTAAATGGTGTATATGTTCATATTGTGTTTGGTTTGTAGTATTTCACTCAGTTTCAACTGACGGGCGTATGGCCCTGGACATCCGTGTCCAGCTACTCTAGGTGTTGGATATGCTATTCTGCTAGGCGAGTACCATGGAGACGAGATCATAGACGAGGAAAGCTGGGGCTTTGCTAGTTGAAAAGGCGATCATGTTGCTGAAGCCGTTCTGTTCCACTAGGGAACTTTGATAATCTTTTATTATGTTATTGTTGTTGTTATTGGCTGTTTGGCCTCTAGACTTCTGTTTCTTTTGGTTTTGGATGACTGTATTATTTAGGTATGTATAATGGAGATTGTAAGACTCGAATGTTGCTTCCGCTAAACTTAGAACATTTCCACTACTATTATCACTCTGATATTTTATATTGCATTGGTATTTGGACAATCATGCAATCTGTAACTTGTTATGAGCCGACAGGTTCGATAAGGAAGCTTACTTCCCTTAATTATCGCAATGCTGAGCATGACAAAACTGTTACGGACTTTGAATTGAGTCTAATCAGTGACGATAGTCTTAGAATTTATCCTAAGGATAAGATGTCATGCCCTACCTTTGCAATAATTAAGGAAAGCAAGCTTCCTTATTGGACCCGTAGGATCACCACAGGTTGAAGATCACATGATTGTCGGAACCACAGATAAATAACATAACTTAACATTAATAGCAATGGAAATGTCTAAGTTCAGCGGAAGCAATATTAAAATCTTACAAGTCTCCATTATAAATACTAATTATTACAATAATCCAAATGCAAAAGTCACAAAACTTTAAAGGCCAAATGGCCAATAACTACAACAACATAAAAGATAGATAATGAAAATTTCCAACGGGAACAAAACGGCTTCAGCAATATGAATGCCTCCTCAATTGGCAAAGCCTCAACCTTCCTCTTGAACGTGCTCATCTTCATAATATTCGCCCTGCGGTTCAACTTCGACAACACCTAAAATTACAGGAGTTGGACACGGATGTCCAAGGCCACACGCCGTCCGCAGAAGGCTGAGTGAAATACTACAAACCAAACACAATTTATACATATATACCATTTAAGTTATCACTGACAAGTTATCAAGATATTACACAAGTTTATGCCCAAATCTAATGTTCTCTCCAATTATGCGACTATGGCAATGCAAAACACAAAATTCACAATCCACTGTGCCATAACTCACAATTGACAGTACTTGCTTTTGTCAACTCATGACACAACGCTAGTGAAAGGTACAAAAATATCCATTCAAAGTCAAACTGCCACCTCAGCAGGATAATGCCAAGTCATTTGGAATAGGCACTCGTTACTCAACCATCCTGGGTTGTCCGACCAAGACCGCCGGTCTGGGACCACAGCTTGGGCTTACAATACAGACTCGACCCACAGTGGGCGCAATCCAGGCCTGAAACCGTGACTTGCTCCATAAGATTCCAAGTAGTTTCCTATCTCTGCTAGAAGGCTAATGGAAGGTGCATGTTGTTTCCTAATCCACTTAGGAAAGTCCCATGATTGGTATCAATCAATTGTAATTAGATTGGATTTCCTAATCTGTTTAGTTACCTTGTGCAGGTGGTCTCTTACATCTATAAAAGGGACCACTCACCCCCATGAAGGGGGTCACATTCTTATTTCACTAAATAGTAATATATACATCACTCATACGCATACACCCGACCAGTGTTCTGGTAGTGCCACCCTCTTTGTTGGTCCACCAAAGGCCACTTATGATTTGTTAGTGAACGCTCTCCGACGCACCCGTGGACGTAGGTCACCTAGTTAACGGGGCTGAACCATATACAAAAATTCTTTATCTTCATCTTCTTGTTCCTACTCTCATACCAATTTTTGGCATCATCAGTTTGGCGCCGTCTGTGGGAAATTGACAGATTTATCTATAAACAAATCTCTTGACAGGTTGCCATGGCTCCTCATAAAAATAAGAAAACTGCTCAGCCATTGGGTCAGGCAGACCCACCGGCCGGCCAGTCAATAGCCTCCATGAAACCTGAGGAAGTCACTATAGCTTTGGAGCAACTTCTGGAGGGCCAGTACCAGACCCAGCGACGAATTGAGGCTCTACTGGCCCGACAGAACAAGCTCCCACAGATCGGGGTATAGTCCAAGAACGATGAGCGTGGTCAGGTACCCCAGCGTACCAGACAGTGTGCCTATACCGCGCTGACTTCTCCCCAGGGGATTGAGCGGCTCAGGAACGACGAGCGTGGCCGAGATCCTATACGAACCAGGAAACGTGCCCGGGCCAATAAAAATTGCATGGGGGACGCCTGGGACATCATCAACAACAGACGCATTGTCAGAGAGGAAGGGCAAGAGTGACAGGCCTAGGAATCAGTCCAGGACCGCTCTGTCAGGAGCTGAAGCTATCTCAGGCACATTATTAACCGTAGCCAGAGCCAAGCCCTATCCCTGAAGATAGCGCACTTTGAAGAGGAAGCCTCCTCATCCGACCCGACCTACTACCCCGAGAATGCACGCAACGCTGAGCGTACTGAGATTCAAGGGTGACCGAGAGGACGTCAAGGCTCAAATTGAAGACCTGCAGAAATAAATTGGGAAATTGAGCCGCAAGCCAGACCATGACCACACTAATACAGAAACCGAGTCACCCTTTATTGTACGGATCATTGGATTTCCCATTCCATGGAAATTCAAACCACCGTATCTTGATTCTTATAACGGTAGGGAGCCTGGTGGATTACGTATAGACTTATAAGGCCCAGATGGCACTGGTCATCACCGTCGACGGACTACTATGCCTGGCCTTTCCCAGCACCCTCAAGGGGCCAGCCATATAGTGGTTCCACGCTCTTAAACCCCAAATAGTTGACAATTTCAAGGCACTCAACAAGCTCTTCATCAGCTAGTTTGTGGGGATGCTCGATCGATCACAACCCGACACCCAATTACTGGGCATCAAGCAGTGCAAGGGAGAATCCCTAAAAGATTATGTCGATCGTTTTAATTAGCAAAGGCTTTAGATTTGCCACCTGAACAAAACGGTTGCTATCACGGCATTCTGCTCGGGAGTTCAGCACAACAAAGTTGCTACGTCGTTCCACCATGACCGACCGGCAACCCTGGTTGAGCTCTCCAAGAGGGTTGGGAAGTACAATGACAAAGAAGAATTCCTGAAGTCTAAGCGCGCAAGCTTCGCGGGAGACGAGTACCCAAAATCCAAACGCAAGCGTGAGAGTTTTGAGAAGGGCTTGGGAAAGAAGCCAACGCAAGACCAGCAGCGAGGCGATCAAGATCAAGCCCCGATTACCTTCATACCTCTTTCCTGGCCTATTCATGAAGTCATGGCCACCACTGAGGCTCAAAGGCTGCTCAAACTACCGACAAAGCTAAAGAGCCCGCTCGAGAAGAGAAATTGGGATAAGTTCTGCTGGTATCATAAAGACCATGGTCATGACACGAATGACTACTTTAAGCTAAAGATCACCATTGAGAAGCTCATTGAACAGGTCATCTTGTTGAGTTCTTCACCACAGATAGATGACCCCAGCCAGACGCCCGAGCTCTCGAGAAGCCACAAACCCTCAGTCAAATAAAGGTTGTCTTCGGAGGAATGTCAGGTGGAGGGGACTCACAGTCGGCCAGAAAGAGGCATGCTCAGGCATCCTGAGCAGATATCCTACATCTCCAATCAGCCGACTCCCCACCGACCGATGTGCTGACATTCTCATCTGACGATGTACAAGACCTGCACTGCCCCTATGACGACTCGTTAGTAATAACGCTCTCTATTGACAATTATATGGTAAAAGAGGGTATTAGTGGACACGCATAGCTCCTCGGACATTCTGTTCGCCTCAACCTTCAATTAGTTCAGGATATCAAGGGATAGGCTCCGACCGGTGGCCACCCCCTTGGTCGAGTTCAATGGCTCAACCACACAACTGCTCGGGATTATCAAGATGCTGGTCTTGATGGGAGTCTACCTGTAGCAATGCAAACTTTATGGTGGCAGAATCCCCATCTGCGTACAATGTCATCCTAGAGAGGCCGACGCACAACCAAGCCAGGGTGGTTGTGTCGACATACAATCTGATTGTCAAGTTCCCGACCCCTAAGGGCCCGGGAAGCCTGAGAAGAGACCAAGCAACCACTCAGAGCTGTTATGTTAGCTTCTTGCATAAAGAAGTAGTTACAAAAACTTTAAACATTCATGAGATGGACTCAAGGGACACGAGGGATGGAGTAGGCCCAGTAAAAGAGCTAGAGCATATGGTACTAGACCCCCAACTCCCCGACCAGTCTGTCAGCATTGGCACTCTCTTAGAGCAGGGTCTAGAGGGAAGTTGATCTAGTTCCTACGAAAGAGCCAGGACGTCTTCGCATGGTGCCATAAAAACATGCTTGGGATTGACCCCTGGGTCATGTCCCACTGTCTCAACATTGACCCAAACTCCCGATCGATCAAGTAGAAGAGAAAAGGCATGGCCCCTAAAAGACAAGTAGCAGTGCATGAAGAAATTGAAAAGCTCCTGAGGGCGAAGTCCATCCAAGAGGTCCATTATCCCAATTGGTTGGAAAATATGGAACTAGTCGAGAAAAGCAATAGGAAGTGGAGAATGTGTGTGGATTTCACCGACCTGAACAAGGCCTGCCCCAAGGATTGCTATCCACTCCCTAGGATAGATCTCCTTATGGACTCCATAGCTGGTCACTCACTTCTGTCATTCATGGACGCCTACTCGGGGTACAATCAGATCAGCATATGTCCCGAGGATAAAGAGAAGACTACCTTCATCACCGACCAGGGAAAGTATTGCTACAAGGTGATGCCTTTCGGGCTCAAAAACACCAGGGCAACTTATTAGTGCCTGGTTAATTGTATGTTTAGAGATTTGATATATAATTCGATGGAGGCATACGTCGACGACCTTTTAGTCAAGAGCCGAGATGAGTCCAACCACCTTGAGAACCTGGTAGGGGCCTTCAGTAACTTAAGAAAGTACCGAATGAGGTTGAAGCCGGCCAAGTGCACATTTAGAGTTTCATCCGGAATGTTTCTGGGTTATTTGGTAAGTCAGCGAGGAATCGAGGCAGACCCCGAAAAAATTCAGGCTATTATTAACATGCGATCACCTAGGTCAACCAAAGAAGTTCAGAGTCTGGCCGGATGGGTAGCTACATTGAACAGGTTTGTTTCCCAAGCTATCGACCGATGTATGCCATTTTTCAAAACCCTCCGCAAAGCCTTTCAGTGGTCAGAAAAGTGCGAGGAAGCATTTTAAGAACTCAAGAAGTACTTGACGTCGCCCCCTCTATTCTCAACATCCATACCAAAGGAGGAGTTGTTCTTATACTTGGCGGTGTCATCCTCGGGATATACTTCCTAGTTTATTACACCAGTCGAGCGCTTTAAGGCACCAAAAGTTGGTACTCCTACATTGAGAAGTTGGCCTTTGCACTCATCACTTCTGCTCGAAGACTCTGCCCATACTTTTAGGCCCACATCATTGTGGTCCTTACAGATCAGCCTCTCTGCTGGATCTTAAGTAGGCCTGAGACATCCGGGAGGCTCATCAAGTGGGCATTGGAGTTAGAAGAATTTGAAGTAGTCTACAGACCTCAGACAGTAATCAAGGGAGAGGTAGTGGTATATTTTCTTATAGAGTTCACATATCCAGAAGACACATCTAAAGAGCTTGACCTGCCAGTTCTATCACCCAGTCTACAGCCTGATACCCCGACTTGGGTACTTTATATGGACCGGTCTTCTAATAAACAAGGCAGGGACAGGGATCATCCTGACCACACCTGGCAAGATCCAATTAGAGTATGCACTAAGGTTTGGGTTCTGAGCCTCTAACAATGAGGTTGAGTACGAGGCCCTGTTGGTTGGATTGTAGTTGGCTACTTCGATGGGTACACTACAAGTCCAAAGGTACATCGACTCCCAGCTCATGGTCAATCAAGTTAATTAGGAGTACGAAGCTCGGGATGACAACATGGTAGCCTACCTAGCCCTCATCCGTATTGTCTCAAAGAAGCTTAAGGGGTTCTCCATCACATAGATCCCGAGGGAAGAAAACACAAGGGCCAATCGGTCAGCCTTCCATGCTTCATCCTCTGAGTCAGACCTACGTGGGATAAGGATAGAATACTTACTCAAGCCCAGCATGGCCAACTCGGAAGGCATGGAGGTCAAACTGGTCGCTTTAGGGTTTAGTTGGATGGATCCAAGTGTGATGTTCCTCAGAACTAGAGGCTTACTAAACAGAAAAGATGAAGTCCAACGTGTGAGATACTGGGTGGCCAAATACATCTCATCGATGGCATGCTCTATAAAAGAGGGTTCTCTATCCCCTATCTCTGAAATCTATGAAGGAGTATGTGGAAGACACGTAGGACGTCAGCTGATTTCTCGCAAAGCTTTGTTATAAGGTTACTACTAGCTGACGATGGCCCGGGACTCTCAGGAGTACGTCAAAAAGTATGACAAGTGTCAAAGGCATGCCAACGTGATCAACTGCCTAGTGCAGTTCCAAACTCCAATCCTCAGCCCCTGGCTGTTTATTCACTGGTGCATTCATATCGTCAGTCCCCTCCCAATGGCGAAAGGCCAAGTCAAATTTGCCATCATCACCGTGGACTATTTCACTAAGTGGGTAGAAGCCGAGCCCTTGGTAATGATCACTAAGAAAAAAGATGGAAAGTTTTGTTGAGAAAAACATTCTTAGCAGGTTCGGCATCCCCTGGGTCCTGGTCAGCAACAACGGCAGGCAGTTCAATACCCTGGTATTCAGGCAATTTTGGTCGGGCTACTGAATGTCAAACCACTACTCTTCTCCTGAGCACCCTCAAGCCAATGGCCAAGCCGAGGTGACAACCAGACGATTCTACAGTCAATCAAAACCAGACTTGAAAATGCCAAAGGGCTTTGGGCAGAAGAACTATCGACCCTTCTGTGGGCCTATTGTACTCCCTGAGCAGCCACATGAGAGACCCCATTCTCCCTCACGTATGGCTTCGAGGCGGTGGTCCCCTCGGAGCTCAGATTATCAACATACTGGTGGAAAATTTTAGCGAGCAGGACAACGAGGAAGCCCTCAGAGGATAGCTCGACTTAGTAGAAGAGAAAAGGGACCGGGCATATTTGAAAGTAGAAGCCTATAAATAGTGGGTCTCTCGGTATTTCAACAGCAAAGTCAGGCACCACAGTTTTCAGATAGGAGACCTTGTTCTTAAGGAAGTAAACCAGTCTACCAAAGTCCTGAGCCACAGAAAATTAGGTTCAAACTAGGAAGGACCATATAGGGTTACCCGAGTCAACTGGTCGGGCACGTATTGGTTACAGACCTTGGATGGGCATGATCTATCTCACCATTGGAACATATAGCATCTCCACACGTATTTTCAGTGATGCTTGGATAAGAGCGGGTTAGCATTAGTTAGGAAATTTGTAGCTCTCCTCGAGCAATTATTATGATTTTCAAAAGGAATAAAGATTTTTTTATTTTTGCTGCAAATAATGACCCCTACTAGTGTTCTATGCAAAAAAGACCTT
This sequence comes from Hydrangea macrophylla, assembly GCA_033977485.1. Classification (NCBI taxonomy): domain Eukaryota; kingdom Viridiplantae; phylum Streptophyta; class Magnoliopsida; order Cornales; family Hydrangeaceae; genus Hydrangea; species Hydrangea macrophylla. The sequence goes on from CM066994.1 coordinate 80,641,106, forward strand.
GGGACCGCACCTGAGGCACAAAAGACCTCAGACTCAAACCCGAGGCACAAAAGACCTCAGACTCAAACCCGAGGCGCATACGACCTCGGGGTCACATCTAAGGTACCGGCTTCGCTTAGGTCCATAACCAATGATGGGGGCGAATGCCCCTAGGTGGCTAATGATAGCAAGCTTAAAAGACCCTACAACAACCAACGTTTTAGGTCAGTTCCCTATGGTCAATCCCCCTACCAACGCTCGCCTTACCAAAAGCTTGGGGAAAAGGGGGATGCTGGGCTAAAACAGGAAATCACACCGAGCACTAATAGGGCTGGGAATTCCAAAACATTCCTAAGTACCTACAGTGCCTAGAGAAGCTGTCCGGGTAGTAATAGAAACAAAATCCTACATTATACCAGACGGGACCTTCAAACCTAAGTTTGTAAGTACAGGTCCCTAGAAGACCAAGTGCTCTCCACCGGTCATAGTCTTAAAGCTTTTGCTAAGGCAGGGTTTTGACAAGACTTACAATCGGTCGGGCACATGCAATTATAAATGCAGGCATAAGTGCAAAATTATAGAACAATTGGTGCAAAAGACGGCCTCAGAGGGCCTTTTCATTATTTAAAATTAAATATGTACAATGCCTAGGGTCAATTATAGTAGCGTCCCAAAACAAAACCCAAATAAAAGTCAATTACAATGCCTAGGGGCAATTAAGAGTCGTCTACCACAACCACCTCATCCCCGGTAGCAGTTCCCTCTCCCGGCGCATCTTTTGTGGTAGCCCCCTCTGTGACCTACTCCCCCTTCCAGTAGTTGGACTCCACCCAGTTATAATCCAAGAGGTCCCAATTTAGGTGGTCAGTAGCTGCCCACTCGAATAGGTCAGCATACCCCGTAAGGAAGCCAACCTCAAACTCCTCCTCTGCGTCCTTTGCCCCCGCCTCATGGGCAGCAATGACTTCAGAAAGAGCCAGCTTTTTGGCTTCAACACCTTCTCTCCCAACCTCTGTAGTCGTTGCCTTAGCTTTTGTAGCCTTTCCAGTAGCCCGCTCGGTGACTAGCTTATCCCGGGCTTCCTCCAACTCCCGAGTTAGCACCTTCGTCTTTTCTTCTTCCACGACGAGGGAAAAGTCCAAAGATTCCCTTGCCGCCTTCTCTGCGAACAGGGTGGCCTTAGCAGCGGATAGGTTTTTGACCACCCCCGCTAGGTAAGCCTTAGCCCCTACCACCAAACAGCCAACCTATAGGAAGGAAACAAAAGTCGTTAGTACCTTGGGGAGAAAAGCAAGGAACAGTGCATACTAAGTCACTTACCATGTAGTTGACGCTGTATAGCTAACCGATCAGGGCCTTGGGACCCAACGCGGAGCACTTATCCACCTGGCTTTGCAGCAGCCCGGGTTCGACCCTCACGCGGACTTTGTCCGTTATCTCTGCCACTGACATCCCGTCTTGTTTGTTGTGTGTTCTGGGGGGCATTGGCACTTTTACGCAAGGGGTCGATGTCCTGACCGGTATAGTGGCAGGAAGAAGCTTGGGTGGTGCGGCGATTGACACTCCAGGAGCTAAAGTCCTGACCGCTTCCTTCTCCTCTCGGGACCCCCAGTAGATCCTCTTCAATTGCTGGCTGCTGGCCCTTAATGGGGTCCTGCCTCTTTCTCCTCTGGCTAACCTGGGCGGCCAGCGCAGCCTCTTTCTTTTTTCAGGTGGTTGTGTCCCTGGGAACCATCTCTACGAGACCAAGGAAAGGCACAAGTGAATTGTATTAGAACTCAATCACACAAAGGTAATATAAAATTGGCAAGAATATGTACCTGCAATAATCGAAGGAAGTGCGGGCGCCATAAAGTGCTTGCTGGGCTTGTAAGAAGTTTTCTCATCTCCCGACCGGGTCAGCAGTTTGTTGATGTCAGTGGGGTCCTCGGCCAATGACCTAATCTTGGCCTGGCAGTCGTCGGGACTGCTGGGCAAGTTGGCTAAACCTTCTACAAAAGCAAAGGATAATTAGTTCAGCAGCAAGGATGATATAAAGCAAGAAGGACAAGACAGGAGCTTACTCCTCATCTCCCCTGCCTAGGAAGTCCTCAACTGTATCCCCGGGGCATCTTTGCATAGCCCGAGGGTGGACACTTAGAAGAATTTCTTCTTCCACCCCCTATTGTTGCTCGGGCGGTTGACTATTATTTTCCTCCATTACTTGGCCCCCAGCGAGAAGAAGCCAACCTCCCCATGTATCAAAAATGGTCGGTGGGACCAGAAAAATTCCTATATGGTGAGTTCGTACCCAAAAACCTGGGGCCATAGGGAGATGGCCCCCATCAAAAACCTCCACCCGTTTGGGGCGAGTTACCCGGGGGCAATCTCGAGGTATATGAACACGTCCCGGGCAAGAGGGTGAAGAGTAAGGCGAAGCCCCGCCATAAGAGTGTCCTCGTAAAGAGTGAAGAAACCCGATTGGTAAAAGTGGGCCCCACCATCGTGTACCCAAGGAGCAATGGTCGGGAATGCTGTACCTATCCCTAATCAGTCCTAGGTCCTGGGTACGCAAGCTGCTAGTGATTGACTCACAAGAGAAGATTACATTTGGGCTATTCGGTACAGACGCCTCATCGCCTGACCCCCTAGATACTGAACCTACGGGGAGGTCCTAGACTACCTGTAGACACCCCATTTTGTCGGCTATCAGATTTAGGAGACCCATAGCTTAGTGGTTCACAATGATCGTAAAAGACTCAAAAGGACTCTTGGAAGTCAGCTCTATCTCTCAGAATGCTCAGATTGACCAAAATGCCCCTGAAAGCCCGAAGACTCCCAGATTTGGTCCCGAAGTTCTGAAAACATGCTATGTCATAAGAAAAATGATAAAATGAGTTTTTAAGTAAAACCGAATGAAATCGTCAGCTCCCAGAGACCCCCGGAAGTCCCAGAAGTTCCCCGAAAGTCCCCGTTGACCGGTTTGACCAAGGTTTGACCAAGTTTGACCAAAATCGTCCAAATTCACCGAGATCATTCTAGATCACGTGAAAAGTATTAAAATGAGTTTTAAAAGAAGATCACACGAAAACTTCAGCTCTTGGGAACTCTCGGAGATTTCTAGAACTTCCCGGGAATCCCAGGTTTGACCAGTTTGACCAAGATTTGACTTTGGAATCGGGGCACCGAAACAATTTTCAAATATTTTTCATGGATACTAGAGGTCAATAGCTTTCCAACGGTATATCGCACATAATTCCTGGATTTAAAACGAATTTATTTTGAAATTCCGAAGGCGAAAAAGGCGATCAAATCGGCTTTTATCGCGAATACCGCAAAACTTTTCAAAGTGACCTATCTCCAAACTATTTTTTATGTAAAATAGACTCCATTACCTTTCCAACGATATATCATAACTTCAATTTGAAGTTTGTACGCGTTTTCTGTGAATTTCAGACGAAATAGGGCCTTTTCGAGAATACCGGAACCTCTGGGGGCCTAAACATAAATTTCTGGGCGTCTGAGGAGCATTGCCGCCGCGACACTGGTCCACTGCCGCCGCGGCATAGGCCCAGTGCCGCCGCAACACTCAACCCTCGCAGAGTCTATTTTTGTAATTTTTTTGGGGGTCCAATTTGATTAATTGAAAGCCAAAACGACATAGTTTTGTGTTCACATTTGTTTGGGACCAATGGGAGTATTTCTAAAACCCCAAAACCACCCCAAATTGGCCTATTTAAACCCCTCATTGCTCTTCATTTTGGGGGGGCCAAGTGCAAAAGCTTAGAAAGTTGTAGAGAAGAAGAGAGATAGAGATAGGTTTAGAAGAGAGAAAAGGAGCTTCCTCCTACTATTTTGCTATAGAAAGTGAGTTATAATCTTGTTTTCTTCCATTACCTCTCTTATACTTCACATTCCAAACACCCCCAATCACCATCCTCGAGCATTCTTGAGTTAGGAAGCTACTTCCATGTCCAAATGTCAAAATCTATGAGTGAAACACCAAGCTACAAGTCCAAAATCACATTGATTATCATCTATTGATTGTTATTTACTTGCTTGTTCATATTATGTTCATCTCTTCTTAATCTCATTTCTTTTTTTATTTTCTTTATTTACTTACTAGTTCATCATCATCTAAGTGATGACATGAAGTTTGAGGTGAGTGAATCCTTATGGATAGTAGCTCTTAACCTCAAAAACATGTTTAATAGATGATGATCATAACTTCAATACCTCCAAGGTATCCCTGAAGTTATGTTCAAATAAAGAATAAATCTCTCCAACAATTTTGGAGGTTCTTGATGATGAGTTTGATGTTGACATTTTAAGTGGCTATAATCTTTGTTGAGTATTGAAAATATGCTTTCAAAACATCTACTTCAAAACCCCTCTTAAAACCCCTCATTTTAATCTCAAGAAAGAAAACTCTAGTTTTTCCCAAAACTTTCAAAACAGTGAGTCAAAACAGTGAGTAATCTGAGTTCAAAGATTTTTCTAGAACTCAATACTCAACATATTGATGCAAGGCCACTTGGAAAGTCTTCCTAACCCATTGGAGAACACCCATGATTTTTGATTTGACTTGAAAATACTTGAAAATGGTTCATTTGGACCCAAACATTCCTTCCAGACATTCTGCCTCTGCTGTCACAGCAGCTAGGTCCACTTCCAACCTCTTTTGCAGAAAACCTTTCCACAAGGGGTGGTCCTAACTTATTTTTCCCTTAACCTTCAATGTCTTAGGAAACGCTCTGTATAAAATGGGCCTCTAGATCATTCATTTTCATTTTCTAAGAGTTTCTAACATTTCAGCCGACAATACGGACTCTGTTTCTGAGTGACCTCTGTTGTTTATATGATGTCTCTCAATCTGTGATAGTTATTAAGGGTTGGCTTTTTGGGTTGTATTCTAGACACAATAAGGAACATCTCCATAAAAAATCATACAATGAAAGCATTCTTAACCCCTCTTTTCCATTTTTACAAGATCATGTTACTATTCTGTCCACTATTCACAGCAATCACATTTTAACTTTCATTCTTTGATTTGATGCTTATATGCCTTCCAAATTAGTTCATATCTTAGGAAGTAGTTTATGCTACATTTGTACATATCCCATGATGATTTCATTCATTCATTCATACACATTATAGACTTCTAAGTCATTCTAGGAATCCATGAACCCAAAGCACACCACAACCTTGGCACATTCTAGATACATACATTGCATCCATCCAAGATTTGGGGCCTTCATGGCTCCTAATCTAAGAAGATTATAAGGAATGAACTTGATCACACGTTCATGCTTCCCCTCGATCTAATCATCCTTTCTCATCCGTCCCGGGGATTGAGAGATCTTCTTTTCTCAAAGATTAACATGCACCATACTAGCTTGCTAAGCATATTTTGATTTCTTTGTTTATTTGTTTCAATGACAATTCATGTCCCCCTTTAGATTAGGAAGTCTTGATTATTTGATACATGATTAGACGATTTTTCCTAGGTTTATTTGTGTGATCTTTCACTTTGCATTGTGTGATAATTGGCTTAGATCTTATGAATGATATCTTATCTTTAGATCTTCCATTTTCAAATTTTCTTATGTGATGTAATATACTATCATAGTATTATTTGTCGAACCAAACATAGTATAAGATGATTATTTGGACGCTAATTGAGGCCCGTCGAGAGACGGGGCGAGTTGAGGGTGTTTTAGTCGTGACAAAGGCTCTTTCCTCTCTCGTACCAAAACCCCGAGCCAAGTTCTTTGGTTATGAAGGGCCGGTGCCCTTTATCCGTTTGGGTGAGTCAAATTAGGTTTCTTGGTTCCTTAAAGACCAAGTGGCGACTCTGTATCTGTTTTCAACAGACCTTTTCTCTTTCCTTGATCCAAATCAAACAAGCTTCAAAAAAGCAAACAAAGCGGTGGAATCCCGGTATCCACAATCTGGCGATTCTGCTGGGGATTTTTTTATTTTAAAACAAAATAATACAGAAGTTTGACTCATAAGAAGCATCCTTAAAATCTTCTTTTTACTGTGTCTGGTTCACCGCATTGCACTTATGCATTTCTCCCTTCCGACTGTGTCTGAAACGCGGCGCTAACATTGTTCAGGTCTTGCTGTGCCAGGGCACAAGTCACCGTTGACACTGTACCTTCCAAGGTATATAAAAAAAGAGTAAACACTTCCGTACTGTCTCTCTGACGGTATATTGGAACTCTCTTCAACGGACCCTCTTTGACTAAACCCAGCCTTTGCATATAGATTCCTGTAGAACCTTTCATAGGACTGTTCATTTATCTTTTCAGATAGGACAATGTGATATAACTGTTGTATGCCCTGACGGGATTACCTGCACGGTGTAGACGCTTATGTGGCATAGAACAGAACCTCTTTCTTATGATTCCCAAGGCAATCACTCACATGTGATCACATTGAGTTGACTAGCCTAGGCACCATGATAAGGATGTCTGCTCTATGCTCACAAAGATATACACAACAAACCTTGTTTGTTGGTCCTGAGACATAGGAGTATGAAAACTTGCTAGACAGTATGATCACCATCATCACCTATTCTCGTCGTATATCCCTATTCCTTCCAAAAACTCTACCCAACTCATCAGGATACCCCTGTTTCTCCTAGAAATTCTATCTGAATCACCCAGATTTCCTAGAAATCCCTATTTCTCTCCAGATTACCCAGAAATCTCAATTTCTTCCAGAAACTCCGATATACTTATGTCTCCCAAGATATTCTTGCTTCCCCCAGAATACCCAGAAACCTCAATTTTTCTTAGAAACTTCGATATACTTGTGTCTCCCAGAAACTCTGTCCGACTTACCCAGTTATACCTATTCTCCCACAAGCTCAGTCCAAATCTCTCAGATTACCCAGAAATCTCAATTTCTCCCAGAAACTCCGATATACTTGTTTCTCCCAGAAACTCTCTCCAACTTACCCAAATTTTCATGTTTTCCCATAAGTTCTGCCCAAATCTCCCAGATTCTCCAAAAATCCCAGCACCTCTGCCCAAATCACCCAGAAATGCCCAGATATACTTGTTTCTCCTAGAAACTCTATCCATATTCCTCAGAAATACCCAAAATACCAGTTTCTCCTAGAAGCTCAGTCCAAATCAACCAGAAATCCCTATTTCTCCTAGAAACTCAAATGACTTCTAGAAATTTCTCCGAATCTTCCAAATCCCTGTTTCTCCCAGAAACTCTGTCCAAAATCCCCGAAGTATCCCGGAAATCCCTGTTATCCCTTGGTGATCATACTAGAAAGTAAAGTTGGCACACTCTATATGGTTAGGACCTTATTTGCTTAACTGCTATCTATTAGAAATAGGAGCATCATATAGATTAGGACTTACATCCGCATGCTTATCTCATTTGCATACACCGTTCCCATTAATCTGCGCGCACTGTCTCGACCATTCTTGCACAAGTCAGTCCACGTTTGTTAAACATCACTGTCTTTGTCTGTCTAAAGCCATCACTGTCAAAATCTGATCTAGTCCTCTCAAAATCTGTTAGGTCAGTATAGATTCCCGAGTCAGCAGCTAGGATCCTCGTCTTAGGTCAGAAGTTCGAACAATCGTTTGGTCAAGATCTGCCCACCAAGTTACTTCAGCATGAATCAAGAAGAATTGGAAAATAAGGTCACTGTGTTGGGAACAACCATAAGCCAGCAATCTGATCGCCTGGCCCAAGTTTTGAGTTTCATGGAAGAATTGAAGCAACAGCGGCCGCAACCTCCGCCCGGGTTTCCACCACCGGGGTTTGAACCACCCCCACTTGAGAATAATGGGGAGGAAGACTGGTTTCAAGGGTCCCACCGTTTGCGTATGAGAAGAAGCTTCAAGAGAAAATGGATAAGGTTGACAAGTTGGAAAGCGTACTGAGGAAAAGCAAGGGGGTCGATGATTACATGTTAGACCTTGAAGGCCTCTTTAAGCCCATCAAGCTGAAACTGCCAGAGAATTTCAAGATGCCTGCCATCGACCGTTTTGATGGAACAGGGAATCCAAAAAGTCACATCAAGTTGTGCATGAGCATCTTCCAATCGATGGGCTGCACTCATGAGCACATTGCGATACTGTTCCCGCAAACCCTTAAGAATGCCGCACTATCCTGGTTCCTAACCCTTGAAGCCACCAAGACCCGAGTCTGGGAAGATGCTGCTAGAACTTTTATTGATCACTACTCTTACAACCAAGAGTTTGATATCACCATCCGGGATCTAGAGATTACCAGGCAGAACTTCAATGAGTCCTTCACTGCGTTCTTGAGCAGATGAAGGAATAAAGTGGCTCAAATGATCCACAGACCTGTTGAGAAAGAGCAAGTACATATGCTGGTCAAGAACATGCAACCAGTATATCATGACAAGCTATTCTACCAATCCATCTCCACATTCGAAGAGTTATTTGAAATAGGCACCAGAATAGAGGATGCCATCAGAGAAGGAAAGTTCAAAAAGGATGAACCCCAACACCAGTCCAAGAGACCTAACTACTCCCTGGACTCCCTGGATATCAATGCACTTAGCAACCAATCAATGACCTGCGCCCTTCGTCCATACCAGTCCATTCTGCCAAATCGCCCAAAAGGCCCTCGTGAATTCTCCAAACTTGATGTTCCTCTTTCCACAGCCTTGGACCACCTACTCAAAAAGGGCCACCTGCAGCTCCTCTCTCATAAGCCACTACCAGATCCTAGACCCTCCCACTACAACATGAGCCTACGATGTGCTTATCACCAAAATCTAGGCCATACCACCGATCAGTGCATCCGCCTCCGCCATGACATTCAGAACCTTATAGAAGATGTCCCCTATCCTAATCCCATCCACTATCTTGGCTTGGACCAACCGATTGAATGATCCCTTCCTTCGATGCTAATGAATGTTGAAGCTACGCAGTAAAGTGATGGTGTTTGGAACATCTGCTAAAAAATAGAATAAGAATAATAAATGGGTCGCAAAGACACTCCATTTGAGACCGGGTCGAGTCAAGTTGAGTCTGTTCTATGTTCCGAGTCCATTTCAATTCTAGTCTAGTGATCGAGTATGTCTGTCATCGAGTTGTTAATAAGTCTGTAAACCTTCTCTATTGATGGAATGAAATCTCATTTTGCTTGATCTGATGTGCCTAGTCATAAATGCATGAATCACTAAACTGAAGTGTCACTTTTCAAATTACCATGGATATTACTCTGCTAATAATTTCTCTACAACAAAGCAAAAAAAAAGAATCCTCAAAGGTTAAAGTCGATTTCACGCCGACACTGATGAAGAGCTGGGAATTGAATAGTCTTATTTTAAGAATTTAAAGATGCTCTTGCCTCAATCTTGAAAAGACATACTTGAAACTGACTTGGGGCTTGTCCAACACCCTTTTTCCACCATTTCGAAGCCTTAAGCCCAATCCAATTGGGAGCCGCGCAATCTGTCCGATTAAAAGCAATGTAAACATAGCCATTGATGGTAGCCAAACATTTTAGTGAGTTTCATCTCCACTTTAAAAAAAAAACAAAAAAAAAAGAAAGAAAAAAAAGAAAATCAAAAGCTCGCTAGGTTGAAAACCCGAAAGGGCACCTAGGCAAAAGTTAGAGCTGGAAAAGGTGTTGATTTCCAAAATCTGACCCCTAGCCAGTCAAAATGTTGGAGAAACTTTTGATGAAACAAATGAGAGAATCATACGCTTCAAGATACATCTTAAGAACGTGCCAAGATCACATTTCAAAAGGCACGGAATGACCACAAATAAATTTCTAGAGCTGACATGCACATTCTGGAATTCTGAGATTGCGATTGAAAGATCGCACAAGAATCGACTACATTAAAAAGCAAAATTGTTTGGCTAGGCGAAAGTGAAAAGGATCAATCCTCAAAACAAAACAAAAAGAAAAAGAAAAAGAATAGAAAGGGAGATTGAAACTGAATCCTTTTATTCAAAGCTACCACAAGTGGCTCAAGTTTGAACTTCTTTGACGATTGGTTTGAAAAACCCTCATACCTCAAACCCCTTATTTCAAGCCTTGCCCTGAACTACGCTCGACCTGATTCCCACTTGGGGATACGTAGGCAACCACATCGGTTCGGTCGTCCCACTCACAAAAAAATAATCGATTTCTTTCAAACCTTGGCCTGAATTACGCTCGACCTGATTCCCACTTGGGGATACGTAGGCAACCACATCGGTTCGGTCGCCCCACTAAAAAATAACCGATTTCTTTCAAGCCTTGCCCTGAACTACGCTCGACCTGATTCCCACTTGGGGATACGTAGGCAACCACATCAGTTCGGTCGCCCCACTCACAAAAAAATAACCGGTTTCTTTCAAACCTTGGCCTGAATTACGCTCGACCTGATTCCCACTTGGGGATACGTAGGCAACCACATCAGTTCGGTCGCCCCACTAAAAAATAACTGATTTCTTTCAAGCTTTGGCCCGAACTACGTTAGACCTGATCCCCGCTCGGGGGTACGTAGGCAGACTTTCAAAAAGAAAAGAAGGATGGCTCGCTAGGTCAAAAATTCGAAAGGACGCCTAGGCAAAAATTAGAGTTAAATCCAAGGTGAGCAATAACAAAAGAGAGAAAAGAGCTTGCTAGGTCACCTCACTGGTGCCTAGGCAAAAATTATGAGCATTTGAGAGATTAAAGTCACGGTCTATGCCTCAAGCCAGAAAATCACCTTCTACACTAGGGGCAAACTTCGGTTACCCGCCTCGTTTGCCTGACTTTTACTATCTACCCTTCATACAAGGGGAAAACTTCGGTCACCTATCTCGTTTGCCCAAAACCTCCAATAAACCATCATCCAAACTAGGGGCAAACTTCGGTCACCCACCTCGTTTGCTTATGAATCCCAATTTGTACACCTCAAACTAGGGGCAAACTCCATTTTCCTAACACAATCCCTTCACACCGAGGGCGAGTTTTCAAGTTGTTTTGAAAATTTTGAAATAGAGCATCTTTTACTCTAAAAGCTAAGGCACTAATTCAAAGAACTTCCTGGGAAAAGTAGAAAATTTACTAGATCACTAGGGAGGAATTTTCAAAAATCAGATTTATCAGCAAAGTGCTACCATGTTAAGATGAGGGGTGAACACCAAAAGAGAAATGGTACATCATTTATGACAAAAGCACATCAAGTTTTAACAAGACGAGCTTGTTTCATTTTGGTGTCAAATGTGTCGTCCTCGTGCGTCAATGTCTGTCAAGTTTTTTGAGTCTGTTGTAGTCTCAAATGTGTAAGTCAACAGTGACTAATAAAATTTTCAAAACAAGTTATACAGAGTATGCCAATACAAGCAGGAGTGCCAAACACCATTACTGCACCGGTTAAGGCGTCAACATGAGAAGTGTCCAAACTTAGGGCAAATGCCAATTTCATCCCTTTCCAAACCATCGAAAGTTGACCATCATCTCCTTGCAACATAAGTCCATGAGTGGCTGTTGATTTTCCTTCATCTCCAAGCAACATAAGTCCATGAGTGGCTGTTGATTGATCTTGGATTGGGCACCGCAAAGATTTGATCAATCGCGAGAGATTCAGAGATGGATCCCGGTTCTGGGTCAGCAAGATTTGATCAACTATGAGAAATTCGAATTTGAATCCTGGTTCCCGGTCAAGAGAAGTAGTTGAAAAGAGAACCCAGAAAGAGTCGCTTCATCCCCATCAGATTCAGTTTAATCCCAAGTAAACATATCGATTTGTACATCGTCAGTTCAATCATGACAGTCACAGTGGTTCACTGTCGACTCGTCATCTCGATTAGTACATCGTCAGTTCAATTATGACAGTCACAGTAGTTCACTGTCGACTCATCATCTCGATTAGTACATCGTCAGTTCAATCATGACAGTCATAGTAGTTCACTGTCGACTCGTCTTCTCGATTCGTACATCGTCAGTTCAATCCATGATAGTCACAGTAGTTCACTGTCGACTCGTCATATCAATTTGTACATCGTCAGTTCAATCATGACAGTCACAGTAGTTCACTGTTGTCTCGTCTTCTCGATTCGTACATCTATAGTTCAATCATGACAGTCACAGTAGTTCACTGTCGACTTGTCATCTCTATTCGTACATCGTTAGTTCAATCCATGATAGTCATAGTAGTTCACTGTCGACTTGTCATCCCGATTAGTACATCGTCAGTTCTTCTAATCAAGGTTAGTCCAACCATTGATTCAATCCACGACAGTCACAGTAGTTCACTATCGACTCGTCATCTCGATTCATACATCGTCAGTTCTTCTAATCAAGGTTAGCCCAACCATTGATTTAATCCATGATCATCTCGATTTGTACATCATCAGTTCAATCCTGACAGTCACAGTAGTTCACTGTCGACTCTCCATCTTGATTCGTACATCGTCAGTTCAATCCATGACTGTCATAGTAGTTCACTATCAACTCGTCATCTTGATTCATACATCGTCAATCCTTCTGATCACGGTCACAGTAGTTCACTGTCGACTCGTCATCATCAGTCCAATCCATGACAGTCATAGTAGTTCACTGTTGACTCGTCACCTTAATTAGTGCATGGTCAGTTCTTCTGATCACGATTAGTCCAACCGTTGGTCCAACCCATGACAGTCACATAGTTCACTGACTACTCATCATCTCGTTTCGTGCATCGTCAGTTCATTAATCATCATTAGTTTAACATCACTCCCATTCAAAATGTGTTGTGTTCATCGTTCTCATTCAAAATCTTGGGCTTCTATGTCCATTAATGGTGCTTCCGTGTTCGTCGCTTGACATCTCTGGTTTTCATCACTTGAATTCTTAGGGTTTCTGTGTCCAGGATTTCCATGTCCATCGGTTATCTGTCAAACTTCATCTTTAATTAACGTCCTATGGGACCCCACATTCAATTACATTCGCTTGCGAAGCACACTTTCCAAAATTTAGAAGTTTGCTCCAAGACCCAGGGTCTTCACACCTTGGTATCCCTATCTGGGTCAATAACTGCATCACAGTCAAAAACACTAGCACAGCAATAGCCCATTCGGAGTGGCACGTGCCCCACAGCACCAGCTCATACTAGGATCATTACACTAGACATGCTAGGACTCATGACAAAATTCATATCACATCCATGCATAGCATATCACTCTTATAGCATAGCATCCGCATGTCTTGTTGTGCATGTGTGATTTATTCCTATGTGCCCTGAACTACGTCCTAGTCTGATTCCCCTTGGGATACGTAGGCAGCTCACGCAGAGCACGACCAGCACTAGCCTCAGCATCATTGCATCTTTTGCAACGCTTTTTATCCGAAATCTATAGCCTCCAAAAAAGTCCTGTCTCTTCAAAACTTTGGCACTCGCTTACGACATGCGTTGCCTCGCAAGTTCCTGCCAAAGAGGGGCAAACTGTAGACACCCCATTTTGTCGGCTATCAGATTTAGGAGACCCATAACTTGGTGGTTCACAATGATCGTAAAAGACTCAAAAGGACTCTTGGAAGTCAGCTCTATCTCTCAGAATGTTCAGATTGACCAAAATACCCCTGAAAGCCCGAAGACTCCCAGATTTGGTCCCGAAGTTCTGAAAACATGCTATGTCATAAGAAAAATGATAAAATGAGTTTTTAAGTAAAACCGAATGAAATCGCCAGCTCCCAGAGACCCCCGAAAGTTCCCCGAAATTCCCCGTTGACCGGTTTGACCAAGGTTTGACTAGGTTTGACCAAGGTTTGACCAAGTTTGACCGAAATCGTCCAAATTCACTGAGATCATTCTAGATCACGTGGAAAGTATTAAAATGAGTTTTAAAAGAAGATCGCACGAAAACGTCAGCTCCTTGGAACTCCCGGAGATTTCCAGAACTTCCCGGGAATCCCAGGTTTGACCAGTTTGACCAAGATTTGACTTTGGAATCGGGGCATCGAAACAATTTTCAAATATTTTTCATGGACACTAGAGGTCAATATCTTTCCAACGGTATATCGCACATAATTCCTGGATTTAAAACGAATTTATTTTGAATTTCCGAAGGCGAAAAAGGCAATCAAATCGGCTTTTATCGCGAATACCGCAAAACGTTTCAAAGTGACCTATCTTTGAACTATTTTTTATGTAAAATAGACTCCATTACCTTTTCAATGGTATATCACAACCTCAATTTGGAGTTCATATGCGTTTTCTGTGAATTTCGGACGAAATAGGGCCTTTTCGCGAATATCGGAACCTCTGGGGGCCTAAACGTAAATTTTTGGGCATCTGAGGAGCAGTGTCGCCGCGGCACTGGCCCACTGCCGCCGCGGCACAGGCCCAGTGCCACCGCGGCACTCAACCCTCGCAGAGTCTATTTTTGTAATTTTTTTGTGGGTCCAATTTGATTAATTGAAAGCCAAAACGACATAGTTTTGTGTTCACAGTTGTTTGGGACCAATGGGAGTATTTCTAAAACCCCAAAACCACCCCAAATTGGCCTATATAAACCCCTCATTGCTCTTCATTTTGGGGGGGCCAAGTGCAAAAGCTTAGAAAGTTGTAGAGAAGAAGAGAGATAGAGATAGGTTTAGAAGAGAGAAAAGGAGCTTCCTCCTACTATTTTGCTATAGAAAGTGAGTTATAATCTTGTTTTCTTCCATTACCTCTCTTATACTTCACATTCCAAACACCCCCAATCACCATCCTCGAGCATTCTTGAGTTAGGAAGCTACTTCCATGTCCAAATGTCAAAATCTATGAGTGAAACACCAAGCTACAAGTCCAAAATCACATTGATTATCATCTATTGATTGTTATTTACTTGCTTGTTCATATTATGTTCATCTCTTCTTAATCTCATTTCTTTTTTTATTTTCTTTATTTACTTACTAGTTCATCATCATCTAAGTGATGACATGAAGTTTGAGGTGAGTGAATCCTTATGGATAGTTGCTCTTAACCTCAAAAACATGTTTAATAGATGATGATCATAACTTCAATACCTCCAATGTATCCTTGAGTGTTTGCACCAAGTGGGCTCCCCAACGGTCAAAAGCTAAACCCACCTACTCCCTTACATGTAGCTGACAAGCACATGGGCATCCCCCCAAAAGCTGGCAGCTTGTCTGATCCCTCAACTACTGCTGCTGCGCGCGTGGATGGTGCTTCTGCTAGTGTGCACATGGTTTCAAACCACTTTTCCACAAAACCCGGAGGTGAGTTGGCACCTCCTTTACATGACCAGATGCATGTGGAATCAGCAAATTACCTCCCACATGCTAAGCTTGGTAAATCAGTTGATGTTACTGATGTGGGGCCCATAAGTGGCTCAGCTACTTATTCAAATCCGGCTCAACAAGCGGCTGGCTCTGGATCTCTACAGCCCAAGTCTTGGGCTTCTCTAGTTGCCTCAAAGGCATCCAATGATTTTTGCTTAACTTATATCAAGCCACGTGAAGGCCCAGATAGAAAATTTGTTAGCATGCCTAAGGAGGTTCGAATTGATGGTAGCTTTGCTTGGAAAAATACCCTTGTAGGATATTTTATTGGAAAAAAACTTCCTTTCTCCTTTGTAAAAAATGGTACTGCTAGACTTTGGGGCAAACTTGGACTACAGGATATGGTAGCCACTGATTCGGGATTCTATTTTTTTAAATTTGACTCAGAAGAAGAGAGCCTCTCCATACTTGAAGGAGGACCTTGGCACCTAGCAGGCCAGCCTATCATTCTTCAGAATTGGCATGTTGGACTCACCCTGTCCAGAGAAGCAATTACTACAATTCCGGTCTGGGTCCACATTTATAATATACCTCTCGAGTATTGGAATCCCACAGGGTTAAGCCATATTGCTAGTGCCATTGGCAAACCTCTGCATGTTGCTAGAGTCACTGCAAACTGTAGGAGGATTTCCTTTGCCCGGATTTGTATTGAACTTAATGTAAAACATGAACTCCTCCATGAAGTTGTTATTGAATTTGAAGATCCAATCAGTGGTGAGATGGAGCAGATCACACTCCCTGTGGAATATCAGTGGACTCCTGTTCGGTGTGCAAAATGCTCTAAATTTGGCCATGACTGCTCAAAATTACGTAAAGTTCAAGCTAAATCCGAGGCAGTTGCTTCTAGCAATCAGGAGGAAAGTGAGGGGGATTGGAAAATAAAAAATAGGGGTAAGTTTGTGAAGACTGATGCTCCTACTAGCCCAGCTGGGGTTTCCTCTCATGATCAGATCTCTGGATCATCCTATCAAGAATCTGATCTATACCAACAATCCAAGGCAATCCCAATTATACAATCCAAAAAATTTGATGTTCTAGAACCCTAGTTGGAAGACCTAACGACTCCAACTGATGATGAGCCTGCAATTTGCTCTCTACAACTTGAATCAAGCCCAGCGTGTGCTAATGCTCCACTACCCAATACCTCAAATCTTGCTGAGGTTACTGAAGCTTCTGAGGTTAATACAGAAGATGGCGTGGCTGCAACTAACCATTCTTGTTCTCAAATTAGGCTTGAATTTCCACCTGATGCTAAGGAGGATGACAATCCAAGTACAAACAGAAAAAATGAGGGGATCCTTTCTTCTGCTCCAATTACTACAACCTCTACTCCTGTTACAACTCATGGTAACAGTCAACAATCCCCTTCCTCCACTGATGAAGAAGACAATGCACACATTTCTCAAGAACAAGTAGACCAACAGCATGTGGATGGAAAAGGCAGCTCAACACCAATTAATCCCTTATCTAGTCATCAAGGGTCAGGTAAGACACAGAAAAAGAAGAACAAGCAATCTGGTTCTTCAGGTAAGAGGAGGTAATCTAATCATTTGTTTTAATGATTATTAGTAGTTGGAACATAAGGGGCCTCAACCTCAACTCTAGACAATCTGAGGTTGAAAAATTCATATATCTAAATAATATTGATGTTCTTGGCATTATTGAAACCAAGGTTAGACAATCTAATGAGGAAAAAATAAAAAAGAAAGTTTTTAAGGACTGGGATTTCATCACTAATAGCACAGTGGATTCTGTGGGGAGAATATGGGTAGGATGGAACCCAGGAAAAATCAATCTTACTGTTCTTAGATGTTCTCCTCAACTTATTCAGGTTTACATTGAAAATGATGACCACAGTCTTCAGTTTGAAGCAACTTTTATTTATGGCTTTTATACAGGTAAGGATAGATTGGAGTTATGGTCTGAACTAAAAACTATTTTCAATATGGACCCTAAAGTTAACCAAGTTTTACTAGGAGATTTTAATGTGGTCTTAAACACCATGGAAGCTTCTGATCCTAACTTTGGTTTAAACTCTGATATTATTGATTTTAATAATATTGTGCAACACTTATGCCTGACTGATTTGAGATACTTGGGAGAGTTTTTCACTTGGAGTAATAGGAGGTATGGTAGACCGGATTATACTCAACGGAAATTGGACAGAGCTCTTGTCAATTCAGCTTGGTTGGATAATTTTACTGACTCATATGTTCATTTCCAAGAGCCAGGTATCTCAGACCACTCCTCGTTGATTTTCTATTTGGATAAGATTAATAGGAGGAAGGGTAGACGCTTCAAATTTTTTAATTTCTGGACGAAGCTTGATTCTTATACTGATACTGTTGCTACAGCTTGGAATACTATAGTCAGTGGGACAGCTCAATATCAAATATGTCTTAAGCTTAGGATGGTTAAACATGGTCTGAAACTTCTTAGTAAAAATTTTGTGGGCAAAGAAAAAATGTTGATTGACAGAGCTAGAGAAGCCTTAACTTTAGTTCAATCAGACCTCCTTAAAAATCCTCATGACTCCTCCCTTATATCTTCACAAAAAAACCGTCTGACAGAATTCTTGAAATGTGTTTGGATTAAGGAGGAAACTCTTAAGCAAAAGTCTAGACTCCAATGGCTTGAGGTGGGTGATAAAAATTCTAGATTTTTCTTCCAACATATTAAAAGTAGACGGAACAGAAAAAGGATTTTTAAACTTCAAAAACCTGATGGCTCCTTTACTTGTAATACTGAGGAAGCTAAAATTGAAGCAGTTAGACACTTTACAGATCTACTGGGTACTACTACTAATAATCATTACCCTGGTATTGATGCTTTGAGAAGAATCATCTATAAAAGAATTCCTGAGACTTATCTGGAGGACCTGGATAGGATCCCTACTATTGATGAGATAAAAGAAAGTTTTTTTAGTATGCATAGTAATAAGGCTCCTGGCCCTGATGGCTTCAATGCACATTTCTTTAAACATTCTTGGTCTATTGTTGGGGCTTCGGTTACAAATGCTATTCTTGAATTCTTCCATACTGGTGATATGCTTAGAGAATCCAACGCTACTATTATAGCTTTGATTCCAAAAGTCCCTAATCCCTCTAAGATGGGGGACTTTAGACCAATCTCGTGTTGTAATACTGTTTATAAATGTATCTCTAAAATTATTGCCAACAGACTCAAAGTCATCCTTCCTTCCATCATTGATCAAGCTCAGTCCGCCTTTGTTAAAGGTCGGAAAATCAGTGATAATGTGTTACTAGCACAAGATCTGTTAAGAGATTATCACAAAATGGGTGGCAAACCTAGAGTTGCAACCAAGGTTGACCTCATGAAAGCTTATGATAGTGTTAATTGGGAATTCTTGTTTGATTTACTTGACATATTTGGATTTCCTCCAAAATTGACCAAATGGATTAGAGCTTGTATTACTTCCCCTCGATACTCCATTAATTTTAATGGTGAATCGGTAGGTTATTTTGATGGGAAAAAGGGCCTTAGACAAGGTGACCCTTTGTCCCCCTATCTGTTTGTTCTTGTCATGGAGGCCTTGAGTCAATTATTTCAATATAATATTCAGAATGGTTCGTTCACCTATCATTGGAAATGTGACAAAATAAGAATATCTCATCTTTGTTTTGCGGATGATCTAATTATCTTGCTTAATGGAGATGTTGCCTCGGCTAGGATTATTAGAACAACCTTAAATCAGTTTTATGCATTCTCTGGTCTTGAAGTCAACAACTCAGAAAGCTGTATTTTTTTCTCTGGACTTGATGACCATCTAATTGATGCTATTCTTTCTGAACTCCAGTTTACCAAAGGTGCTCTGCCCATGCGGTACCTTGGAGTTCCACTCATAACCACCAAACTAAAAAAAATTCACTGTGATGACCTGGTTAATAATATTTGTTCTAGGATTAATTCCTGGAAATCTAAGTTTTTATCCTTTGCAGGCAGGGCTCAACTAATTCAATCTGTTTTGGCAGGGATCCAACAATTTTGGTCCGGAATGTTCATTTTGCCTAAAAGTGTCCTAAAACAGGTGGATCAAACGTTAATGAGGTTTCTTTGTCTGGCACATTTAAGAAGGGGCATGGAGCCAAAGTGTGCAAACCCAAGAAGGAGGGTGGTTTGGGTTTTAAAAGTGTATTTCTTACAAATACTATCCTTAATCTAAAGCATATTGGTAACCTTCTTGACCCTCATAATATTTCCTTGTGGGCTAAGTGGGTGCGGTGCACATGTATATGATCAAAACCAAAAGTTTTTGGGAAATAAATGTTCCTGGGCAATGTTCTTGGTATTGGAGGAAATTGTTGAAAATTAGGGATATTGCTAGACCTCTACTTATACATAGAATAGGTAATGGTCTCCATACTTCCCTCTGGTTTGACAATTGGCTCCCTTCTAGGCCTTTGTTTGAAAAATATACTAATAGAATTGCTTATGATGCTGCTATTGATTCTAAAGCTAAAGTAGCAGCCTTAATAAAAAATAATGATTGGAATTGGCCCGCTTCAAACACTATCGGCTTAAACGAAGTTCGCGTTCTCTTGTCTAATATGTATAAACCTACTGGTACGTCGGACCGTATCTCTTGGATAGTATCCCCTACAGGTAAATTTCATTTTGCAAAAATTTGGGATCATCTTAGAGAGGCATCCCCTGTGGTCCCTTGGCACAAACTTGTTTGGTTCTCAGGATGTACTCCTAGACAAAAATTCATTCTATGGATTGCTGTCCAGAACAAACTTGCTACCCATGACAGGATTTATACTTATACCCCTAGTCCTTTGGATTGTGTTTTATGCCATAGCCAAATGGAATCCCATAGCCACTTATATTTTGATTGTACTTATTCCTCTTTTATTTGGCAGGACTTGATGCAAAGATGTGGATTGAGATGGAATCGAACAGATTGGGACACTACATTGCAGTGGATGGCACAACATTGGAAGGGACAAAGGATTCAACATGCTATCCCTAAAATATGCCTTGGATTTGCGGTTTATGGTCTATGGAGGGAAAGAAATTACAGGACATTTCAAGGAGTTTCCACACCAAAAGAACAATTGTTACAAAATATAGTCTCACAAATCAACAACCAGATTAGATCTTAGTGGAAACATCATTCCCAACTTGGCTTATATGTACACTCATGGACCTAAGGGTCTCTTTGTTTATACCTTGGTTAGGTTGGACTTGTCTCCTCAATAGATTTGTCCTAAGTTTGTTTTAGATATTGTATTTGGCTCTTGCCTTTTTTGTGTGGCTTTCTTTGCCACAGTCCTCATGCTCTGATCTTATTGTTATATCCTGGGGTATGCCCTTTGTACATTTGTACATCCTTTTTTGGAATATATTTACCATTTTCCGAAAAAAAAAAAAAAAAGAAAAAGGTATCCTTGAAGTTATGTTCAAATAAAGAATAAATCTCTCCAACAATCTTGGAGGTTCTTGATGATGAGTTTGATGTTGACATTTTAAGTGGCTATAATCTTTGTTGAGTGTTGAAAATATGCTTTCAAAACATCTACTTCAAAACCCCTCTTAAAACCCCTCATTTTAATCTCAAGAAAGAAAACTCTAGTTTTTCCCAAAACTTTCAAAACAGTGAGTCGAAACAGTGAGTAATCTGAGTTCAAAGATTTTTCTAGAACTCAATACTCAACATATTGATGCAAGGACACTTGGAAAGTCTTCCTAACCCATTGGAGAACACCCATGATTTTTGGTTTGACTTGAAAATACTTGAAAATGGTTCATTTGGACCCAAACATTCCTTCCAGACATTCTGCCTCTGCTGTCACAGCAGCTAGGTCCACTTCCAACCTCTTTTTCAGAAATCTTTTCCAAAAGGGGTGGTCCTAACTTATTTTTCCCTTAAACTTCAATGTCTTAGGAAACGTGCTGTATAAAATGGGCCTCTAGATCATTCGTTTTCATTTTCTAAGAGTTTCTAACATTTCAGTCGACAGTACGGACTCTGTTTCTGAGTGACCTCTGTTGTTTATATGATTTATCTCAATCTGTGATAGTTATTTAGGGTTAGATTTTTGGGTTGTATTCTAGACACAATAAGGAACATCTCCATAAAAAATCATGCAATGAAAGCATTCCTAACCCCTCTTTTCGATTTTTACAAGATCATGTTACTGTTCTGTCCACTATTCACAGCAAGCACATTTTAACTTTCATTCTTTGATTTGATGCTTATATGCCTTCCAAATTAGTTCATATCTTAGGAAGTAGTTTATGCTACATTTGTACATATCCCATGATGATTTCATTCATTCATTCATACACATTATAGACTTCTAAGTCATTCTAGGAATCCATGAACACAAAGCACACCACAACCTTGGCACATGCTAGATACATACATTGCATCCATGCAAGATTTGGGGCCTTCATGGCTCCTAATCTAAGAAGATTATAAGGAATGAACTTGATCACACGTTCATGCTTCCCCTCGATCTAATCATCCTTTCTCATCCGTCCCGGGGATTGAGAGATCTTCTTTTCTCAAAGATTAACATGCACCATGCTAGCTTGCTAAGCATATTTTGATTTCTTTATTTATTTGTTTCAATGACAATTCATGTCCCCCTTTAGATTAGGAAGTCTTGATTATTTGATACATGATTAGATGATTTTTCCTAGGTTTATTTGTGTGATCTTTCACTTTGCATTGTTTGATATTTGGCTTAGATCTTATGAATGATATCTTATCTTTAGATCTTCCATTTTCAAATTTTCTTATGTGATGTAATATACTATCATAGTATTATTTATCGAACCAAACATAGTATAAGATGATTATTTGGATGCTAATTGAGGCCCATCGAGAGACGGGGCGAGTTGAGGGTGTTTTAGTCGTGACAAAGGTTCCTTCCTCGCTCGTACCAAAACCCCGAGCCAAGTTCTTTGGTTATGAAGGGCCGGTGCCCTTTATCCGTTTGGGTGAGTCAAATTAGGTTTCTTGGTTCCTTAAAGACCAAGTGGCGACTCTGTATCTGTTTTCAATAGACCTTTTCTCTTTCCTTGATCCAAATCAAACAAGCTTTAAAAAAGCAAACAAAGCGGTGGAATCCCGATATCCACACTACCTCGTATCTGGGGTCCCCGACCTAGATTGCTCGTCTTCCGATCGGGAAGACGAGTTGATGCCAGAATGACACAACTTTAGAGCTCCTATGGTAGAATGGGGTAGTAGCTGGCGACCCAAGTAAGGGTCTGTAAACCCAAACTTAAGGTACAAGGGGGCAAGTCTAAAAGCATATGGGGCAAGGTGTACAAGGCCTCTAGGGCAATATAACACTCGGTCAACACGACCAAGGGACAACCCAACCGGTTCAGCTACTCTACCAAGGAGGACGAGCTACCTGACCTAAAGAGGAAGATGAACCTAAGGAAGAAAAAATCCCACTCCCGTGTGAGACCTAGTGGGTTCATGCTCTCTAGCTTCACTCAGGAAATAAAAAGGAAAGAAGAGAAGGAAGAGTACAGTGAATTGAAACTGGGAGGTCAAGACTTACAGGAAGGAGACGCAGGAAAGAGCTCGAAGATCTTGACCGAACGCTGCTCTCTTAAAACTACGCGGTAATCTCTATCTCTAGATAACAGGAATGGAAGAAATGAGCAAGTGTCCCTTATATAGAAAGTGTGGACGATCCAGATCAGATCAGATCCGAAAGGAAGGAAATCTTATCACCTAAATTGTCCGATAACTGTCACCTCCGGCACGTGAAGCGACGCTGACACGACTAAATAGTTGTGCGCTCTTGTGCACCACCCAAGTGTAGGTGATCGTGCAAGTAATACTGGATAAGTCCAGGTCGATCCTGCAAAGCGGGGGTATTTGTAAAATACAACCGCGCTAAAAGGAAGAATTGCATTGGTTTTAATTACAACTTCCCGTTTTATCTGCAATTTGCATTACAAGGCTAGTTTTCATACAATGTGATTAATCTATGATAAAGTGTATTGTGTTAGCTATTGTTTGTGCAGATCACTGCTGTGTGGACTAGAGAGAACGTCAGGACAACTGGAATGCTGTAGTGCAGACAAAAAAATTCAAAGCTGAAGTCTGAAGTTCGAGCGATCGACGACAGTTCGATCGATCGAAGGTTCGATCGCTTAAAGAAAGTTGAAGCGCTTAAGTTCTAAATGTTCAATCGATCGAGAAATGTTCGATCGATCGAATATGGTATTTTCAGAAACTTTCGCGTACGCAGCAGTTGCAGAATTTTAACCCTAGCCTTTAGTTTTTCTATATATATATATGTGTATTGTATACGTTCCAGGGGACGCCCACCTTTGTTTTTCATCAGTTTTTAGAGAGAGAGATAGAGAGTTTACATTGTTTTGTAGGTTTTTATTCAAGATTTTACGTTGTGATCTCGGATTCTTATAGTTTAATACAAGTTTTTCGTTCTAGGTTACTTATTTATTGTTTTATTTACATTTTGCACTTAGTTTATCATAGTTTAATCTTCAATCTCGTAGTATTGCATGCTAGATAAGTTAAAATCACTAGTTTTCATAGTTTTCATGAAAAACTCACATCCAAACAAAGCCTTAATGTTTTCATATGTTAAATACCAACCAGTGACACTCCAGACGATGTCTGAGTAGTCCTGAAGTTGGGAAAACACGATGAAACAGTGATCTTTAGCCTCTGCCATGCAGCAGAATAAATCCTGTGTTCGATCGATCGGAGGTTGTTCGATCGATCGAACCAGAGATAGTCAAGCGATTGAAGGACATTTCGATCGATTCAGGGATGAAGGCTTTCGATCGATCGAGCGATCGTCGATCGATCGAACTCTCTAATTCTTGAGGATGTTCCCTACAGTATTCTAGGACCTTTTGTTTTTGAGAGTTGTTATCATACTATCCCCAAATGCTCAGTTTGTCAAAACAGTTTTCAAAATCAAGGCCCTAAGGCATTTTCTTTCAATACATTTTGCAAACCACTTTCAATGCTAACACCATTGTAGGTGTGAGTCTTAACTATTGAATTAAACCGCTTTCATGTGTTTCAAGTTAACTGTGATGATATAGTCCCGGTCATGAAAGGGCTATGGATTCTTTATTTTTAGAGAAATACGGAAAACTGTGGGTAATATACTCCTTAGTGCTTCAAAGTAACTGCATGGTAGATGGTTAGATTACTGTGGATCCGTGTAATCCCAACACTTTCTTCTTAAAGTTAAATCCTATTTTAGAATATTGCTTTAATTAGCTAATTAGTTCTTTAGTTTAATCTGAATTACTTTTGTTATTAGTCTTAGTTTGTGGAACTTTGTGTTCTGCACCATTTTTAAATTTTTTTCCTTTCTTTTGAGTTTAGTCTAAGTTAATAGATCAACACCTTCCCTGTGGGATCGACCTGGTCTTACCAGTTACTACTTGCACGTCTACCTACACTTGGGTATTGCACAAGAGCACATAAGAAAATTCTCGTGTCAGATCCCACAGTAAAGGAATAGGAGGAATGTCTACTAAGTTATAACCTAAAGCAAAAGAAAAGAAAATAAGAATATAGAAGTGGAGGTTCTATGAATCCTAATTAATTAAATTAAACTAAATAATAAACTAAAATATAAAGAAACATAATAAATTAAAACAGATAAATTAAAGGTGTTGGAAACACGTGAATCCACATTGATCCTAACCATCTATCATGCATATTCATTAACGCTCTATGGAGTACATCCCTTTTCAGTATTCCGTATTTTTCTAAAGATAAAGAATCAATAGCCTTTCATGACCGGGACTACATCATCACAGTTGATTTAAAATACTTAGAAGACGGTTTAAAATAATGGTAATTACTTGCACTCTAAATGGTGTTAGCATTCAAAGTGGTTTTCAAAAGTCATTAAAGAAAATAGCCTTAAGGCTTTAAGTTCTAAAAGCTGTTGTGATAAACTGAGCTTATAGGGACAATTTGATGACAGATTTCTAAAAAAAAAAGTCATGGAATACTTAAAAGAATCATCTCAGGATTTAACATGTTTGATAGATTGAAGCACTCTCGATCGATCGGACTGCCTCATCCTTCAATCGATCGAAATGCCTTCGATCGCTTGACTATGGCTCTGGTTCTGGTTCGATCGATCGAAATACCTTCGATCGATCGAGCCCAAGGTTTCTAAAGGTTGCATGGTAGAGGTTGGGAATCAATGTTTCATCACATATTCCCAATGTCTAAACTACGGAAACATAATAAAACTAGTGCAGAAACAATAAAACATATCAATCATAACAACTAGATTAACAAACAATCAAATAAAGAAAAGGAACAGAAAAACCTGGAATAAATCTGAATATAACTTGTAATAAACTTGAAACAAACTTGAATCTTGAATCTACAATGGAAAAGGAGGAAGAAAACATCAAACTAAACTAATCTACTCCTAAACTAACCCTAAAACTACCCTAAACTGCTGTTTTTTGCGTTTTGGAGTGTCCTCCCTTCGTCTGGCGTCAAAACGACTTATATATAGGGTTCCCGCAGAGTTTACGCAACTTTTGGGTGAAAATAAAGTTCGATCGATCGAAGGTTCGATCGATTGAACTCTCCTCAATCGCTTGAACTTCTCTGATTTTGACAACTCTGCGCACCGATGGGAGAATGGCCATAACTCTTTGCTCGGACCTCGGATTGACCTCTCGTTTGTGGCTACGCGACCGTAACTCAAAGATCTACATTTTGTATCTCTGGGAAAATATTCCAAATCTGAAGTCTTCATTGTCAAAAATGGCGTTTTCTCAGCTGCTTCCGTTGTTCTATCCACCAGAATCACTTTTCTTTAGCTCCACTTCATTGATTTACATCCTAATACCTATAAAACAATGCAAAAACATATATTTAAGCATTAACACAATAAAAAGAACATTGTTATTAGAATGCACCTAAATCTGGGGACTTTGGGGTAAAAGTATGCAAATAAGACCATATAATACACTATAAATATGCACTTTTCACCTCGAATCACACCCCCCAACTAGCTCGTTGCTAGTCCCTAGTAATGAAGCGAACTACAGCAATGTTTATTTAAACTCTAAGAATTGAAAACAAAAGAAAGTAAAAGAAAGTAAAAATTCTAACTCACTTTCGCAGAAATCGCGATTGCATTTAGCATATGCAACAAGCCTTTAAACCCCTAGGTTCCCCCTAGTGGACGAGTATTGTCTCGTGAGGGTTTGCAGTGAATCTACCCACAAAATTCATGTTTATGGTAATGGTTCTCATTTAAATGTTTTCAAGAAATTTTTTCTCTCATTTAACAATATAGTTAAGCTCAACAATCTCATGAAACTCTCTAGTATGTCATAGCCATGCAACACACACATTACAGTTAATCTACTATCAAAGTTATTAGAATGTTCCATACCTATCAATCTTCAAGTATGTGTGTGAATGGACAACCAAAATACAAAACTTTAATTTCAAAGCTTGCATAACCTAAGATACTATCAAGACGTTCATTTTGACTCGACTCTCACCGGAATTACACTCTCAAGATGAAATCACTCTGAATTGGGTGTAATAATTATCACTCATGATATGGAAGCTATAAAGAGTAAATGTAAATGGAATCTAATGCTTCTCATATCTAAATAGAAAAACGGGAATTTTAGTGCATAAAGTCTCATGAAAGGATACTTTTCACTAAAAGAGCGAGATACCGTGGAGAACTCTCTCATTACCTTAACTTCAAATCCAATTTACCTAAAATCATTAGGACTTTGAAAAAGAGGTGTTAAGTGAAAGAAGAAAGAGGCTCGTAATATTCAATTGGGTTAAAGGATGTGATTGGAATGTCTACTACAACTTTTTAAACTCCCTCACATCTCTAATCTCTCTCTTTTCTTCTTCTCTTCTTTTTTTTTTCTTTTCTTTTTTTCACACTCTTCTTTTTATTATTATTTTTTTTTCTTTTGTAACAACCATTGGCACTTTTTTTTTTTACTTTTCATGCTTTTTTTTTCCCTTTTTTTCATCATTTTTTTCCTTTGCCAACTTTCCCTTATTCACACAACCAAACTTCTTGTCAAGATAACACATCCCAATCACTCTTAGATAAAGAAAAGAAACTCAAATATGGAGTTAGGTATGAACTTTAGGATTGTGAAGACAAGGCGATTATGGTAAGGCTCAAGATGTGAAATAAAGGAATATTATGGAGGTAGGCCAAGGCTATATTTCGCATATAAGGTCAAAAGATGGCCTAAATCATCTTCTAAGTTAATAGGATTATTCATTTTAGTAAATTCAAGAGATCTAAAGTTGGTAAATCCTGAATGTTCTCTTCTAGTG
This sequence comes from Hydrangea macrophylla, assembly GCA_033977485.1. Classification (NCBI taxonomy): domain Eukaryota; kingdom Viridiplantae; phylum Streptophyta; class Magnoliopsida; order Cornales; family Hydrangeaceae; genus Hydrangea; species Hydrangea macrophylla. The sequence goes on from CM066994.1 coordinate 80,668,650, forward strand.
ATCAGTCAAAATGAAGAAGAAAATTGAGACTTTCAACGAATGAATACGCTTTTCAAAAAGTAAGAGTAATTTTATAAGACCCTCAAAAACAAAAGAATGGCACAAAAGCTCACTTGGGTTATTAGTCTCCACTACAGTCTCTCAAGACACCTAAGCTATGCTTACTAATCCATTTTAGCTAAGTACAAGGTTGTCACAACGTGCTCAAAGTTGTTTGAAGATTAAAAAGCATAAAATATACTATAACTAAGATAGTAAACAAACTATCATTGTGTATCACATACTAATGACATACAGAAAATAACACTAATGCATCATAACTAACTACATTAACTAAGAGAGAAATACAAGAACCATTTTATTATCTTAAAAAAAAATAAAAAAATATAAAATTTTTGACAGTTTTTAATTTACTGAGTCATGTTGCTAAGCAGGTATATTGACATTAAATCATAAAAAGAAAGAAACGAGGCATGCAATGACTCACTCCCCCCCAACTAAAACTAAACATTGTCCCCAATGTTCTAAACTAAGCACATGGATATGTAAAGTAAAGCGAGAGAAGGAAGGATGTTACCTCGAGGCATTAATATCCAATTTTTATTTTTATTTTCTTTTATTTCTTTGTTAAGTTACCTGCAAAATCATTAGTAGCAACAAGGAAAAATAGAGAATATAATAGAACTACTCAGTAAATAAATTCGGTTAATCAAGATTTTTATCATAAAGTAATAACCGAATTTTTTTAGGATCCTCCCAATGAAATAATTTAACAGTGAGAAGAATGTTGGGGTCCTCATAAAAATGCAACTCCCCCCAACTAATGTCAGGCTCAAGGTCAGAGGAGATGATGCAAAACCTATGGCCTCCAAATTTATTGGAGACAATTATAAGAGATATACCACACTTTTTAGGAATTATGTTCAAATAATGATCTTTGGTGTTGGTATTTTCTATAACAGCCTCTATTTTTTTATTATCAAAAACAGGCGGGGGCCATGGTTCGATAAAAGGGGCAGGGTCTAGGTGATGTTCTAATAAAGTTTCATTACCCTCCTCTTGTCCTAGAACAGAATCTATAGATATATGATCATAGGAATTGGATTTCTGTTCTATGTACATTGATTTGGACCGGACTCGGATGAAGCTATCAATTTGGGCCTCAATGTCAGTATTACTCAAGAAGGTCAAGCAGTCTAGCAGATTACTAGCTTCTTGTTGAAGTTTAAGATCATCTAATGTGGGCCTAATATTTTCCAAATCCTCTCTCACAATATTTTGAAATGTAAAATTTGACGAATTACATGTGCTAGAATCCTTATCATCCTCTTCTACAACACATTCTTTTTGTTCAATAGTGGGGTACACATAACTTTTAAGCTCGGGATGAAAGTTTTGATTAATAGAGAGGATAGGTGATGGGCAACTTAGTGACACCACCTCTTCGGCCGAAAGAGGTGAGGGTTCATGAATATCAAATGAATCTAAATCGAATTTAGAAATTTCAATAATGTCCTCCCTAGGGTCACTATCAAAGTTAGGGAGAGAGTCAACATGGGACTCCTCATTTCCTAGTTGCGTGCAATCACATAAACTGTCATTATCTTTTAAATCCTCATTCTCATCCTTGTAACTCTTCTCACTATATATATCATCTATTGAGGTGCTTTGGATAAAGAGATTGTGCAATTTTATCAAGGTAGTGAAGGAATTGATGTCTGGGGGTGTATATTGAAGAGAAAATGGTTCTACAACTTCATGCTCAACGGTTTGGTTTTGGAGTTCGTGTTGGGTTATGACTTTCTCGAATGAGTTGTTAACCTCATTCGATATAAACCTGTCATTGTCCTCTAATTCCATTCCATTGTTATTGTCTTGAAATTTAGGTTGTAGTGTTGAAGGATTGGTACAGTCTTCTAAAGGTTGGCTAGCATATGCTTGTTGATATCTAGTTTCTAATTTATCTAGTGCACTATCTAGCCTTTTCATTTCACTAAGCAGCAATGTTAACATACCATTATCCTCAACTTGGTTATTCTCCTCATTATTACTATATGAAGTTTCGTCCCATTGTTGTTGATAATAGTCTCTTTCCCATTGAGTGTGTGGACAAGACCCGTCAAAGGGAAAGTCTTGGTACGTTTGGTAATCGTAGGAACTACTACTATATCCTAAATTATCATTTTGGTTATATCCCCATTGCGGTTGAGAGAACTCCTCATATGGAGGTTCTTGATATGTTTGATAATATGGGGGACTACAAATATTGTTTTCCCATTGCGGTGGTTGGTAGCACTCGGGTTGATAATGCGCGTCATAAGTGGGTGCTTGCCAACTTGGGGAATAACTATTTTGATTTTCAAATGTGTACCTATTGGTGGCATTTGTATTGTATGGAGGGCAATATGGATAAGACATGTTTATCCAAAAAAAATTTTAAACAATAAAATTTTTATTTATTTATTTATTTTTTGTACTTGTGAGAGAAAAAGTCCAAAAGTTTTTTTTTTTTTTTTTTATAAATTTTGTTGCAAAGTAAAAAAAATAACTTGGAAATAACTTAGTAAAATCCTAACCTAGTTGCCTTCCCCGGCAACGGCGCCAAAAACATGACACGACTAAATAGTTGTGCGCTCTTGTGTAACACCCAAGTGTAGGTGATCGTGCAAGTAATACTGGATATGTCCAGGTCGATCCAACATGGAAGGAATATGAGGAATGTCTACTAAGTTATAACCTAAAGCAAAAGAAAAGAAAATAAGAATATAGAAGTGGAGGTTCTATGAATCCTAATTAATTAAATTAAACTAAATAATAAACTAAAATATAAAGAAACATAATAAATTAAAACAGATAAATTAAAGGTGTTGGAAACACGTGAATCCACATTGATCCTAACCATCTATCATGCATATTCATTAACGCTCTATGGAGTACATCCCTTTTCAGTATTCCGTATTTTTCTAAAGATAAAGAATCAATAGCCTTTCATGACCGGGACTACATCATCACAGTTGATTTAAAATACTTAGAAGACGGTTTAAAATAATGGTAATTACTTGCACTCTAAATGGTGTTAGCATTCAAAGTGGTTTTCAAAAGTCATTGAAGAAAATAGCCTTAAGGCTTTAAGTTCTAAAAGCTGTTGTGATAAACTGAGCTTATAGGGACAATTTGATGACAGATTTCTAAAAAAAAAAGTCATGGAATACTTAAAAGAATCATCTCAGGATTTAACATGTTTGATAGATTGAAGCACTCTCGATCGATCGGACTGCCTCATCCTTCAATCGATCGAAATGCCTTCGATCGCTTGACTATGGCTCTGGTTCTGGTTCGATCGATCGAAATACCTTCAATCGATCGAGCCCAAGGTTTCTAAAGGTTGCATGGTAGAGGTTGGGAATCAATGTTTCATCACATATTCCCAATGTCTAAACTACGGAAACATAATAAAACTAGTGCAGAAACAGTAAAACATATCAATCATAACAACTAGATTAACAAACAATCAAATAAAGAAAAGGAACAGAAAAACCTGGAATAAATCTGAATATAACTTGTAATAAACTTGAAACAAACTTGAATCTTGAATCTACAATGGAAAAGGAGGAAGAAAACATCAAACTAAACTAATCTACTCCTAAACTAACCCTAAAACTACCCTAAACTGCTGTTTTTTGCGTTCTGGAGCGTCCTCCCTTCGTCTGGCGTCAAAACGACTTATATATAGGGTTCCCGCAGAGTTTACGCAACTTTTGGGTGAATATAAAGTTCGATCGATCGAAGGTTCGATCGATTGAACTCTCCTCAATCGCTTGAACTTCTCTGATTTTGACAACTCTGCGCACCGATGGGAGAATGGCCATAACTCTTTACTCGGACCTTGGATTGACCTCTCGTTTGTGGCTACGCGACCGTAACTCAAAGATCTACATTTTGTATCTCTGGGAAAATATTCCAAATCTGAAGTCTTCATTGTCAAAAATGGCGTTTTCTCAGCTGCTTCCGTTGTTCTATCCACCAGAATCACTTTTCTTTAGCTCCACTTCATTGATTTACATCCTAATACCTATAAAACAATGCAAAAACATATATTTAAGCATTAACACAATAAAAAGAATATTGCTATTAGAATGCACCTAAATCTAGCGACTTTGGGGTAAAAGTATGCAAATAAGACCATATAATACACTATAAATATGCACTTTTCACCTCAAATCAGACGCCTCAAAAGGTGTGCGCATTAAATGCATGATATGACAGTCCGGTTACAATGAAACTGTTCGATTACACTCACACCCACCTGGTTGGATCCGGACTGGACCAATCACTCCTTGACACGTGGCAATTACCGACCTCGAGTTCCCAATTTTACCGTTCGGTCTAACCCCTGACCGATCAGAGTAGCGGGTCTAGTCCCGGGAAACACCCTGGGCAAGATCCTGAGCAATTTACCCAATTTGCGCAGATTTTTAATCCTTATCTGATAGAGCATCATTTCAGCCTTGAAAATGGGGGGCAGCTGATAGGTACAAAAATATTTGATAAAAGTCAAACTACCACCTCAGCAAGGAAATACCAAGTCATCCAGAATAGGCACTCATTACTCAACCATCCTAGTTGTCCAACCAAGACTGCCCCATCTGGGACCACAACTCGGGCTTACGATACAGACTCGACCCACAGTGGGCGCAATCCGGGCCTGATACAGTGAGTTGCTCCATAAGATTCCAAGCAGTTTCCTATCTCCGCTAGAAGGCTAATAGAAGGTGCAAGTTATTTCCTAATCCACTTAGGAAACTCCCATGATTGGTATCATTCAATTGTAATTAGGTTGGATTTCCTAATCTGTTTAGTTACCTTGTATGGGTGGTCTCTTACATTTATAAAAGGGACCACTCACCCCCATTAAAGGGGGTCGCATTCTTATTTCACTGAATAGCAATATATACATCACTCATACGCATACACCCGACTTGTTTTCTGGTAGTGCCACCCTCTTTATTGGTTCACCAAAGGCTGCCAGTGATTTGTTAGTGAACGCGCTCCGATGCACCCGTGGACGTATGTCACCTAGTTAACGGGGCAAAACCACATACAAACTTTCTTTGTCTTCATCTTCTTGTTCCTACTCTCATACCAATTTTTGGCATCATCAACTGGTAGTACTAGCTTTAGTCCACGATCACAACGACAACAACACTAAATTGATGGTACTGGCTTTCGTCAGACATAACACACGACACTTCCTAGTCATGCCCAATTGGGCCTCAAATTCTTAGATGGGCCCAATTCGGCCAACACAATATATAACAAGCCCAATTCGGCCAATACATAATGTACCAAGCCTAATTTAGCCAATATATAATATACCAAACCCAATTCGGCCAATACATAAAATACCAAGCCCAATTCGGCCCTAACACGACAAAAAGCCTAATTCAACCCTAATTCCACTACACAGAACATGACATGATATAGACTTCTGAGTTCACATAACACAATTGATGCAAGAACTATAAGGTCATATAACCATTGTAAATGCACACAGAACAGCCGATGTCGTCATTCAAATAAGACATATACCTCACACATTCGTTAACACACTTATCTCTTGAGTTTGTTATTCTCGTATTTATAATTGTTATACCATTAATGATTCAACACTCTGCATTTCTATTACTCGTCACCAAACTGATCATCATAATAATATAGCAGCAATATAGAATCATTCATATAAGAAAAAAAATCAACTAACTCTAGAAGGATGACTCGAGCGATGCAGTACCCCAAATTTACTCTTTACTTATGAAAATTCTCAATTGAAAACCAAAATAATTGACTCTTTAAGAGTTTGCTGAACTCGAGCGCTTGCGCTTATTCGAGCGCTCACCCTTACATTTTCAGAAATCCTTCTTCCATTTTTTTTTTTTACAAAAGTAGTAATTTTAAGGTATAATTAGAACCAGCATATAGTACAACTTCCAGAGTTCATAGATCACACATACACACATATGTATATTATTAACAAGGTCCATGTACAACTACAACAGCTCAGAGTTCTACAACTATATCATAAACTATCATAAAATTAACAAGCAACAAGCTGATTTCCAAAATACTATGGAAATCGAGCGGTCAGGGCTCGAACGCTCGGGTTCTAAAGTTTCCAGTGGTTTAATTACTTTGCAATATAACTGCAATTTTGATACATAAACTTTGAAAAACTTGAATATAACATGCATGCAACATATTTTACAAATTATACATGTATATACATACATTATGTATTAGTTGTAGTATGCACTATGAGATAAAAGTCAATCAATGATGATAATGTTGAGAAAGATGATGAAGATGATGAATATGAGTGTTGATCTTCCAAAATTCCTCCTCTCCTTCTTTGGTTCTTCAAATCTTCAGCTCCAACATCTCAATGTAGTTGAAATGTGTGTATATTTGTGTGCAGGAGAGTGGTTAGATCATGGATTGATGAACATGCAAAGCATAGATGAGTGTATGTGTATATGTTTGTATACAAATCTTCAAGAACTCTCCCTCACAAGCTCTCTCTCTCTCTAGAAACTCTATTTTGTATATGCATAAATGCTAAGAAGGCCCTGGAATATATAGGATTTCAAAGCCTAAGGGCAAATTGATCTTTTTACAAATGTTAAGGCTCGAGCGCTCGCGGTGAGCTCAAGCGCTCGCACCTTAAGCGCTTGGGAAGTACTTGAGCTCTCGAGTTAAGAAAATGAAGAAAGTTTGGGTTTGAAGCAAAGGATTATGTTATGTAATGCATGAACACACATGGCATATCAGGCATTCTCAAAATATCATTTACATATATAGAAAATATCAATAGTGTATATTCAAAAATTACATTATAGATTATTGAAATTACGGGTGCTACATCTCTCTACCACCTATTAAAGGATTTTATCCCCAAAATCTGAGTTAATTCGTGCTAAACAACTCTGGATACTTGACGCACATCTCAGATTATAACTCCTATAAAGCTTCCTCTACGTTGTGATGATTCCATAAAAATTTCACCAAAGGAATCACTTTGTTGCTCAGCTTCTTGATCTCTTTGTCTAAAATCTGCACCGGTCTCTCTTGATACAATACATTGTTATTCACTTCTATGTCTTTGAAATCGGTCACATGTAGCATAGCGCCTTGGTGATACTCTTTCAGCATACTGACATGAAAGACATTATGGCCTCCTGACATCTTTGGCGGCAATGCTAGTCTGTAGGTGACTTTGCCTACGCACTTTAAGATCTCAAGGAGTCCAATGTAACCAATTGAAAACTTCTATATTTTCTGTCCAAACCTCACCACACCTCGAATTGAAGATACTTTGAGCAAGACATGCTCTCCCACATTGAATGCCTTGTCTCTGAGGTGCAAGTCCGCATAGCTCTTGTGTCTGTCTTGTGCTGCCTTTATCTAATAATTATAATCTTGTCACTGGTTTCCCGAACCATATTTGGGCCTTAAAGCTTGCCATTTCCAATTTGTGCCCAACACAATGCTGAACTCCAAACTCTGCCATTGTCTCAAGAGCTTGCCACTCTCTAATCATAAGTAAAGTGACAGTACTGTGAGCTTCGAGCTTAAAGCATCTGTGATTAAGTTTGCTTGCAAAGTAAAGTCATAATTTCAATTACTCCATCCACCATCTCTACCTCATGTTAAGTTCCTTCTGCGAGTATATATATTTCAAGCTCTTATGATCATAAAATAGATCGAACTACTTTCCAAATAGATAGTGTCTCCATATCTTGAGTGCAAACACAAAGGCTACCAACTCTAAATCATGTATCAGGTAGTTCTTCTTATGCGGCTTCAGTTGCATAGATCTATAAGCAATGACTCTCTCATCTTGCATGAGTACACACCCTAAACCTTGACACGAAGCATTACTGTAGATAATAAATCTCTCTCCACTTCTCGGAATAGCTAGTACTAACGTAAAAGTCAATTTCTCTTTCAGCTCCTGAAAAGTGCTTTCGGACTTATCTTGCCACTTGAACTTGGTATCCTTCCTCATCAGACTAGTGAGTAGGGTTACAATCTTGGAAAATCCTTCTACAAAGTCACGATAAAACTGATGGATTTAAGTTTTGAAAAACTTAAATAATATGCATAGTGGAAAAATAAGTTCAAAACTTTTATTGGCATGCTAGATCTATTTCTTATTGATCTATAAATGCGTAGAGACGAGAGTATACCTTTAGGTCTTGAACCCAATTTAGATTATGTCTTCTCCCTTTAGTGTGCAACAACTTCATCCAGAAAATCTTCACCCTCATATCTCCTTGAACACTTCTCGAAGAGGCTAGGGTTTGTGGGAACCCTAATAGAGAGGTGAGGAGATAGGGGCATTTGTGAATGTCCTTATTTCAGTTTAGTTTTTTGTTTTATATGCTTGTTTGTGATTGGTGTTTTAAATACTGTTACTACATGCATGCAAAAAAGAGTTTTCTAAAATAAAAATCAAAAACCGTTTCAACATATTAGTAAACATTGGATGTTTATGGGCAATGTGAAGAAATTTTTCTAAATCAAAATCCTTAACTATTAAATCTAGTGGGAGAGGGACTTATTACATAACTCCCACGATCTTCCATTAACGGTTCACTATAAGATGAGTGGAGTATTCTGTGTCACTCAGTCATGGGTGATCATTTCATATGGAGGATACAATACTCATTGGTTACTAGAATGATAGTTTATCATGCTACAGTGTGTACCTGATGATAGTTAATCGTGCTACAGTTAATCCAATGATAGTTAATCATGCTACAGTGTATACCTGATGAGATATCCCATCTCATCATCCACTATGATAAATTCTAAATATTAAAGAATAGTAATTCCTATCTCACATATATGCATCTCATACATACATGAATTACCTACTATGATACTTAAGGATTACAAACAATCATCTCATGAAACATACATAATGAAATGTAAACTAATATCCATATATAAAATGTTAATGTCTCATGCATACAGTAATGGTTTGAGGGCACAATCCCAATAAACTCTTACTTGAACTCATAGCCCATTAGAACTAATTCTGACACCTAAACTATCTAGATGACGATAAAAGACTTTATGTGGCAAGGTCATTGTCAACGGATCTGGAAGATTGTCACCGGTAGCAATCTTGGTGACAGTCACATCCCCACGCTGGACTATATCTCAAATGAGATGATACTTCCTTTCTATGTGCTTTCCCTTTTTGTGGTTCCTTGAACTGAGCCACTACCCTACTATTATCGCAGTATAGTGTAATAGGTGACAATCACGCTAGTACCATATCACACCCATATTTTTTGACAACCAAATACCCAGTCAGGAAAAAAAAACCTGAACAAGTATTCAACCGCCCATAACCCGACAGTGAAAACACCAATCCATTTCAAAAAGTAAATTTACTGAAAATGATAAAGAATTCTCTTTGAAAACATTAAAAGATTTAAATGAGAAAATCCGTTTAATTCAACATAAACATTCTCAAAAGTTTCATTTAAAGTTTACAATAGCTAAACAAAATTCAAACTTACATATAACAATTGAATATACTGTCCTTATATAATTACAAATTAGGAAACCACTTTTATCATCAAAAAGAAAGTCCAGAGCCTTCTAAACGTCCCCAAGATCAAAGCATTCCCATAAGTACAATACAACTATACAATATCTCAAATCATAACTCAAAATGCTAGAAAATAAAATACTGAACTCTCTAAATAAATAAAACCAAGTAAAGATAAACAGGAACAAGAATTCCACATGCCCCCTGCTGCCGGATGTTATAAAAACCGTACTAGCCCTGCAAATCTCGATCGGCTATGCTCCAACAAGAACGCACCTACGAGAAAAACTGAACGGGTCAGTCACATGACTGGTATGAGTAAATACAACAAACTCAGCCTTTGGAATCAAACGCGATCCCATAGACTACAACACAATCAAACATCATCGCGACAAGACAAGTAGTTCCGCTCACACTTTCGGACAAAAAGGGTAGTTTCCCTTAATGTGATGGTAGGTAATTTCTTGCTCGATATAAAAAATAGCACATACTTTACTCACACTTACCATTTGACGTATGGTAGGCCAAACCTGTACAAATTTTAGTGGCCCACCATCCTACAAACACAAAAGTTAATAACAACAAATACAACAAAAATGTGTGGAACAACATTGTACTAAACTATGGCGAAATTGGTCAACTCAATCACAAGCTACAAGTCCAAAGCTAGTTTAAAAATAACAACAATCGAGGAAGTAAATTTATTAGAACATTGAACTCTTCGCAAATTTATTTACAACGACACCCTTACTTTTTATGAACAATTTTTTAATTTCCTAGGTTTACCACATTGGCCACTCTCCATGATACGGCCCACACATATATCCCATGTGTACCCGAACATAATACCAACATCCTCTCTGGTGCCAATTTGGTTGGGCTATCAACCAAGTCAGGTATACACAATGGAAGGCCGGTCAATATGCCTAGACATCTAACAAATTAGTCACGCATAAGGCTTAGGCCATCTTGATCACACAGCTACTGGCAAAAGGGTACACTCAGTAAGTTGACCTACCAAAAATAACACAACAGGATGCAGTGAACACTAAATAAATATTATTAACAACAATGATAGGGGCACTAACAAATCTCACTAACACTCACACCCATACTCTATCTCTTTTCTAGTGGCACTGTGGGGTTCACTACGGGCCCCACAGTGCCACTAGGAGAGAGATAGAGTGTGGGTATGAGTGTTAGTGAAATTTGTTAGCGCCCCACATATTACTCTATTATTAAACTATTTATGTCATTTATGCAAATATTCAATTCACTTTGATGCACAATCCACAATTTAACAAACATTTCTATTACGACACACAGCCCAAAATACCACACAAGTTCTAACGAAAAATAATTGACATGATTTATTCATGTTAAATGGGTTCACAAGGTTATTCCAAACCACCCCAAAATAATCAACCATTTATCATTTTTTTAAACACGAGGTTCCAAGATTTGTAACAACTAATACCATACCCAAAATTTCTCAATAGTTCTTTTCAAAGAAAACACAACAAAATTCAAACAGTTCATAATAACTATTACAAATTTGAATTTACATTTCCTGCTACTGTAAAAGTGCATTTTCTGCCCAAATGGTGCAGAATTGGGAAAATCTCCATTACACAAAGGTTGTCTGGAGTCGCAGATAGAATATGAAAAATCCCTATTGGGAATATCGTATATTTTGTTATCATTCGGGTATAGTTTTCTTTTGAACCAGGAGTATTATTTCTCTATTTTCAAGAAAATTCAACTTCACCAATTAGCTCATCAATCAAGCATTCAGCTTTCTATTCGGTAATAACAACCAATCATGGTTATACCCATCTAATAACACATGATTTTCTCATATCCTTCACATGAACAATTAAGGTTAAAATCCTATACCTGAATGATTACGAAATATACGATAATTATGAACCCTAACACATATAATCACAATCACGATTCACATTCGCACATAAATAAACACACATTTACTCACCGATCAAAATGATCTCGACAAACCAAATGAATGGCTACATTCCTCTCTATTCCTCTCTTCTTCTTCTCCTTTCTTCCTTCTTTTTTTTCATCTTCTTCTTCTCTCTCTCACACTCTCTCTCTCACTATATATATATATATCTATCTATCTTCTCTCACGTTTGTTCTCTCTTTTGTGTGGATGGCTAGGGTTAATGATATATGGATCTCATACTCTCCTAACTAGGTTTATAAAGCCACTAACTCTTGACTACACAAGAATCCTGCTTTTCTATTTATGGGCTCACAAAAGAGACTCATATGAGCCCATAATGTAACCTAAACCACTAAAATGGCTAATCCAAATGGTACTCATGCCCCGGTTACTTAATTTTTATACCAAATACACTATTTGACACATTCGCGGGCCTATAAACACTATTCAACAAAAAAATACACATAAACTCTTCAATTTTGTTAACAACTATAAATTAATGAATGTAACACTCAAACTAAATGGGCTAACTAACAATTTAATTTATGTGTCCTCCAACCGTAAAGTTTTTATACACGTGTCTTAACTAGGCACACTCATATAATATTGCTAACTGAAAGTGATGATTAAAATTTATTTACATGCTTAGAAAATTTCGGGTTGTCACATTCTACCCTCCTTAAAGAAATTTCATCCTAAAATTTGGGTATATACATACCTACATAATTACATAAGTTATGTTTTATAAAATAAATTTAATTTTTTTAAAATAGTGGGTGTTACATTATACACCTTTCAAAAGAAATCTCGTCCTGAGATTCAGAGGAAGATAAACACAAAAAGAAATACACACCGATATATGTAAGCACACAATTTCATCCAAGCACATAGACACTATCAAAAATAGGTTCAACATACAAGAGTGCTATTTATGTGAATGCCACTATATGCACATGGTTACCTCTTACCGTGTCCTGTGTTACTCCTCCTCGAAATACCCATACTTACCACGTCAACCAAATCTGAGAAGAGAATACTGACACTGAAAATAAAGATGTTCCCGTCTGATTATAAGCCTTGTAGGTAATCATTACTTGTCTAAGATGCATAATATAATAGTCATAGATATAAGAATGTTGTCGATGTGATAGATGATCTAGAAGATCAAAATAATATAATTCCAGAACGTCAATAATAATAATATCTTCATAGAAATAAATTAGAGTTAATTGTAGCAACGTAATCCCTGTTGATGATAATCAACATTAAAATATGAAGAAGTCTAGAAAGTCCAAAATAATGAATTCCATATCATAATAATTGATGATAACAAGAGAAATAGAAATTTTTGTCAAAACTATAATAGGCCTTCTGAGAATAAAGATATTACTGCAAAATATATCCAAAGGCTAGACAAAAACTCCACTACTTCATCCAATCCTCCAACTCCACTCTACTACTCCATCATTGCAATAATACGTATGTATGAACTAATATGCAACTAAAATGACATAACACAATAATCACGTGATGACATATATATACAGTTAAGCGGATAAACTACTAGCTGAAAATAGTTAAATAATATAACACATATGTGACAATTAACTACTAAGGCTAAACACATAAGTAAACATAACCTGAGACCCAAATTAATTTGCCATCCTATAGCTTTGACCAACTTCTCACCACATTCTGAGGACCACGTCGTCACTCTCGTTTCTACGCTAACCAAAAGCTCTGATACCAAACTGTCACACCCCAATTTTGGGACAACCAAAAAAACACAAATCCATTTCAAAAAGTGAATTTACTAAAAATGATAATGATTTCTCTTTGAAAATATTAAAAGATTTGCATGAGAAAATCCATTTAATTCAACATGCACATTCTCAAAAATTTCAATTAAAGTTTACAATAGCTAAAAAAATTCAAACATACATATAGCAATTGAATATACTATCCTTGTACAAATTACAAATTAGGAAACCTCTTTTACTATTGAAAGGAAAATCTAGAGCCTTCTAAACATCCCCAAGATCAAAGTACAATATAAGTACAATACAACTATACAATATCTCAAATTATAGCTCACAATGCCAAAAAATAAAATGCTGAACTTTCTAAATAAGTAAAAGCAAGCAAAGATAAACAGCAATGAGAATTCCACATGCCCCCTACTACCGGATGTCACAAACACCCTACTATCCCTGCAAATCTTGATCGGCTACGCTCCAAAAAGAATGAACTCGTGAGAAAAAATCAATGGGTCAGTCACATGACTGGTATGAGTAAACACTACAAACTCAGCCTTTGGGATCAAACGTGGTCCCATAGACTACAACACAATCAAACATCATCACAGCAAGACAAGTAGTTCCGCTCACACTTTAGGACAAAAAGGGTAGTTTCCCTTAATGTGACAGCATATAGTTTCTTGCTTGATAACCAAAATAACACATACTTTACTCATACTTACCATTCGACGTATGGTAGGCCAAACCTACACAAATGTTAGCGGCCCACCATCCTACAAACACAAAAGTTAATAACAACAAACACCACAAAAATGAGCGGAACAACATTATACTAATACATAGCAAGATTGGCCATCTCAATCACAAGCTATAAGTCAAAGCTAGTTTAAAATAACAACAATCGAGGAAGTAAATTTTTTAGAATATTGAACTCTTTGGGAATTTATTTACAACCGCACTTTTAATTTTTATGAACAATTTATTAATTTTCTAAGTTCACAATAGTGGCCACTCTCCATGATACAGCCCACATCCTTCACATGAACGATTAATTTTAAAATCTTATACCTGACTGATTACAAAACATACGATAAGCATGAACCCTAACACATATAATCAGAATTACGAATCAAAATCGTACTTAAATAAAAATAAATACACGTTTCACCGATTCAAATGATCTCGATAAACGAAACAAACGGCGGCATTCCTCTCTCTTCCTCTCTTCTTCTTCTCCTTCTTTCTTCCTTCTTCTCTATCTCTCTCTTTCTCTCTTTCTCTCACGTCTGTTCTCTCTTTTGTGTCGGTGGCTAGGGTTAATGATGTATGGATCTCATACTCTCGTAACTAGAGCTAAACACATTTCTTAACTAGGCACATTCATATGATATTGCTAACTAAAAATAATAATTAAAATGTTCTTTACACACTTAAAATTTTTTGTTGGAATTGTGCCCTCAAACCAGTTCTGTATGTATGAGACGTTGACATTTTATATATGGATATCAGTTTACATTTCATTATTTATGTTCCATGAGATGATTTTTTTTAATCCTTAAATGTTGTAGTAAGTGATTCGTGTATGTATGAGATACATATGTGTGGGAGATGCGAATTACTATTCTTTGATACTTAGAACTTGTCACAGTTGATGATGAGACTGGATATCTCATCAAGTATACACTGTAGCATGATTAACTGCCATTGGATGGAGTGATGAATCTCAATTACTAAAGTATGACTCTTTGTTAATGTGCTAGTGCTTATGGTGTATTGACGGACCATGAGCTTTCCTATCGACACTTAAAACTGTCATCAATCAATAGGAACTCATAACTTGTACAAGGTACGTGTTTTTAATTTTTGAGATGATTATGGACACAAACTGTGGGTATGACTACTTTGTCTTATCAATTAGTGAGGTCTTTAAGATCAACACTTGGGTATCTTGGGTATGTCATGTTCATAGGGTTATACAAATATTGTCGAGATAGAATCTACCCTCTAATAAAAAGTAAGCATTCCCTTGAGAATGTCACCAAGTTAGTTACTGAGAACTGCAGTCTTGCTGATATGTAGTTATCGATATATTTAGAAATCATGAGAGGTGAATGAAACTCAAGGTATGGAAGATATAATCATCATTCAGGTTGATAGTAACAGTTTATTTGACTACCTGAATATGATTACGAATGCTAACGGTAGAGGGATATTAGTACAACTGTAAAGTCTAGTTATCAGTTCAGATATGTTCTTTTGTGTTGGAGTGCAGTTATCATTTTATAGTGGAGCAAACGTTAACTGATTAGTTAGTTAATTTACTGATCAAAGAGTTTGATCATAGGAATTAATAACTAATCTAATCCAACAATAAAGAACCTAAGAGGTCCCACTCTTAGCTCCAAAGGATGCAAAGAAGATAAAGAGGAAAAGAGGGCAATCGATTGGTGTCCCACCAATTGCTTGGAATGGCAATATATTGGATAGGCAATCGATTGCCTTTGATAATCGATTGGAGCTTAGGTCAGTGGAAATACTTATAAATAGGAGGCCTACGTCCAGAATATTTTTACTTGTCATTTTTGAAGCCCTAAGTCTCCAAAATCAGTTTTATAGTATTTCTTAAGCCTTTTGCCTCTCTTGTTAAACTCCCACTAATTCTAGTCTTAACGAGCGCATTCAACGAAGACATAGGAATGAAGATCATTTAGTGCAAGCTACTTGATTTTCTAAGAACAAGAATCAATCGAAGTTTCATCGGATTCCAGTTTGGGTTCAAGACCTTTAGGTTTTATGATTATCAAAGTTTTTTGAAACTTAATTTTCTGCTGTGTAAATCTGATTTTCATAATCCAAATCCTATAATTGGTATTAGAGCCTCGCTCAAACAAATCTAGTAACATGTTTCTAGAAGTCTAGATGTGATTGCATATATAGTTTTAGTTGTTTTTCATACTCCCTCCGTCCCATTTTATGTGTCCATCTTTCCTTTTTGGGATGTCCCAAAATTGTTGTCCACTTTCCTAAATTAGTATGTAAATTTACTTAGTTTCCTAAACTACCCTTCCTTACAATCAACGCCAAACAAAAAAAAGAAAGTGCAATGATTATGGGCAATTATGGAAAGTAGGTGTAGATTCTTTTTGTCCCCTTAAATAGTTGGATTTCTCAAGATGGACACATAAAATGGGATGGAGGGAGTAAAACAATTATTGTAAAAATGTGTTTTTATGATCGTTTTGATTATAAAAATAGATTTGCATGATTCTGGATTAAAAAGGTGCCAATCGATTGCCTTCTATTTGCAATCGATTAGTGTCCAGGCAATCGATTAGGACTTTATCCAATGAATTGTCATAGATTTGGAAATGGCAATCGATTGCCATTCTTGTCAATCGATTGGCATTGATCTGGGGATGCAATCGATTGGTGTATAGATCCAATCGATTGCCGCTGTTTTTATCCGAAAAATATTCTCTGAAATTTTTATAAGTCCTATAAAGTTTTCCAAACAGTTTTTAATAATCATAAAGTTTTTCTTTACTATATTAGTCCAATCGATTGGGTTTTAGAACCAATCGATTGGTATATGCAATTGATTGGGTCAAACAGAGAACATGTTTACTGTTTATAAGACTAAAATGTTCATGAATCCGGCTTATGATATATGCATGTCATCTAGGACTTCCAGTTAATATACTATTATTTATATATGCATGGTTGTTTGTATAACTAATTTTGCAGCTAAGATTAGTCCGCTATCTCCCATGGCACCAAGATCAATTTTAATTTTTTGTATTAAATATTTGTGATTGGTGTCTTAATTTATGGTTTGGTTTTAAGGCATGTGTAAAGGGCGTTGCGACTTCATTCCTACGAAAAGGAGAGTTGCACCAGTTTCCCTAGTCTTTTATTTATTTATTTTTGCTTTCCTAGGCCAGTTGTAAACCTCGAAAGAGGTATAGGACTAATGTAATCTATAGGATAGTCCATAAAGATGGAGCAAGAAGCCATTGTCCATGAAGATGGAGCCAAAGGCAATCAAACCAAGAGATGGATCTATGAAGATAGAGCCATGGAGATAGAGGCATCATATATGTCTTTATTTCATTTTAGTTTTTGTTTTATATGGTTGTTGTGATTGGCATTTCTTAAGTTGTTATTGTATACGTACAAAATAAGTTTTCTAAAATAAAATTCAAAACTGTCTTTGACACATTAGTAAACATTGGATGTTAATGGGTAATGTGGAAAGACAAAATTTTCCAAAAAGCAAAATCCTTAATTATTAAATCTAGTGGGCGAGGGTCTTACTTGTAACACCCACGATCTACCTTAACGGTTCACTATTAGATGAGTGGAGTATTCTGTGGCACCCAACCATAGGTGATCATTCCATACAAAGGATACAATACTCATTGGTTACTAGATATGAACTTCTTATCGATAAGATCAATCAAACGTGTTAGAGGGTGACCACCACACGGGGGAACTACTTGAGGCGGTTGTGATTGGATCCTAGTTAATTGTGCATACTAGCTAGGCTATGGATAAGGGATCCCACACGAGGCATTATTCAGAAACTTAGAGATCAAAATGGTTCGAGAGTCATGACCTATTTTGCAGGAGTTGCAAAGTTGACAAGTCATGATAATCAAGAGATAGAAAATTGACCACCACACAGAGGCTTTATTCTTTCGTCTTAATTTATCCAATGATGGATATGAAGTTGGTATGAATAGGTGATATGGATATACTTAAGTGATTGTTATTTCAGTTATGTTATGAAATGAATCTAAAGGAAAAATCCAAATCCACCACCATAACCCTTTTTGTTTTGTTAAATCCACTGCTTACAGAGAAACTAACCCTTATGTCTTATGGAAAGTGGTACCCATGTCCAATCAGAGGTGTATGCCTTGAGGAATGGGTTTGGGTTGATGCCCTTTTTGTTTTCTTCACCGAATAGTGGTGTTTCATCCCGTCTTAATATGAGACGTTGGATCTTTTGTGCAATTTAGCTAAATAGTGGCTTATCATTATTTTCTCATACGTCATAGCTATTCAATATTGGGTCACACTTGATACTCGATACACCCGATTGGAGTGTCAAACCCAAAGAAGTGGCTAGGTGTAGTACCTATAATTTTCCTCTATAGTAAAAAATGAGTTTTTTTAATCTCTATATTTGGCTTATTATTGTATTATTTTGTATTTGAGTGACTATACTTAAATAGTTATAAAACTAATTAGACTGTAAGCACTGTACCGACTCGACTATAATAAGACTTAACATAGTCCCGTACCTGAACCTGGACATTAGAAATAATATTGGTTGCATGTAAATTGAGACTGATACACATATCGAGGACTTGTCCATACAAACTGAGAAAGAGGCACGTAAACCAAGGTGGACCCTACATGGACGGCCCCATGGCAACCCATGCAACCTTCCCTCCACATGTCACCGCCCTTTGTGACACTTGTCCACTACAAGGACATGTGTCCTAGCTTGCACACATGTGAGGTGACATATGCCCACCACTAACGTCCTATTTAAGCTTCTATGCACATGTATTGTGCTCTCTTTGACATATTACAATCTACACATATATTTGTAGAGAGATTTAGGAGATGAGTTCCATAGAGAGATAGAAGAATTATAAGGGAAACCCAAGCATCCATTCATCCATCCTTGAACACACCTTTACACATACAGCCATATGATTACATACACTACCATGAGAACCTAGAATTTGTAAGAGGAAGTTTAGAAGACTAAAAAGAATCCCAGAAGTGAAGAAGTTAGAAGAAGAAGGAGCTTTCACCATTGAAGTTTGAATTCAAGATTCCTTAAGCTCAAATCTTACATTCATGCTCAGTTCTTAGCATTGGTGAGTTTTCTAACTCAGTTTAGAACCTATATAGCATGTAGTAATGTTTAGTTATGTTTTAAGGTTGTTATTTTGAGGTTTCCATGACATGTAAGTAGATTTTTGAAGTAAAACCTATAGTATAACAGTGTTGTGAAAAGTTGCAAAAAGGCATGAGAAATCGGTTTGTGGGAGAAATCGATTTATGGGAGTAACCGATTTCTGGGAGTAGATTTCTATTATGTTGATTTCTATGCTTTGTTTAGTTATACCTCGACTTTATTAGCATGAAAGCTTGTTATATGTTTATTAGAAACTATATGTTAATATCCCAGACTTATTAATGAACTTATGCATGTGTTTTATGTGTTAAACTTACATTATGTGCTTTGAACTTATGGAACATGCTTTGACAGTTGTACATAGACTCAAGAATTAATCTACATGGATTATTAAAATTGCTGTGAAGATGTTGTACTGTCTGTAGGACTATGTATGTTTAGCACCCCTAGCTTAATGTGTCGTACATTGCATGTAAAGAAAGATTCTTGAAAAGGCCTCCAGAAATTGATTAGTGGGTTGAAATCTATTTTTAGGACCTTACCCAAAAATTGATTAGTAGGAGTAACTGTTTTGTAGGTGCGGTTTTCAAAAAAGTTTGTTTAAGTTATGTTTTTCATCATGAACTGAATGTTAACGCTTATTCGGATTTTGATAGAATATTATGATGTAAAACAGAATGATGGTCATATAAACGAGACTTGCTAGTTGTAATCGAAAGTTATATAATGAACCAAACTCCATAATGAGTAATGCGTGCGAGGTCGGGGTTATGTGAGAATCAGTTTTACTACGCCTCTTCTTCAAAGTGCGCTGTCCGTAGGGATAGGGCTTAGCTACGCTCCGGTTAATCGTATGCCTAAGATCGCTCTAGCTTTGGCAGGACGGTCCTGGGAAGACTCCTGGGTCTGTCACTCTTGACCGTCCCCTCTGGCGGTGCGTCTCTTATTGATGATATCTCTGGCATCACCCATAGGGTTTAGATTGGCTCGGGCACGTTGCCTGGTCTGTATAGAATCCCGACCATGCTCATTGTTCCTGAGCCGCTCAACTTCTTGGGAGACGTTGGTGTGGTATGGGCACGCCGTTCGGTAAGCCAGGATACCAGACCATGCTTATCACTCCTGAGCTGTACCCCGGTCTATAGGGGCTTATTCTATCAGACCAATAGGGCCTCGATCTACCGCTGGGTCTGGCACTGGCCTTTCAGAAGTTGCTTCAAAGCTGCTGTGACTTGCTCAGGAGTCATGAAGACCATTGACTGATTGGCCAATGGATCCGCCTGATCCGACGGTTGAGTAGTCTTCTTATTTTTGCGAGGAGCCATGACGATCAATCAAGAGATTTGTTTTTCTGAGAAAATCTGTCGAAGATTCCCACAGACAGAGCCAAATTGATGATGCCAAAACTTGGGTAAGAACAAGAAGAGCAGTTCAAGGAGAGAGAGAGGCAAAATAAGTTTGCATGTGGTTCGGCCCTATTAATGACGGAGCCTATATCCACGCGGTGTGTCAGAGCACTTTTACTAATAGATCACTGACGGCGTCTTGGTGAACCAACAAGGAAGATGGAACTACCAGAGAACCGCCCGGTATATGCGTATGAATGATATACATGGGTATTCTGTGAAACAAGAATGAGATCCCCTTTAATGGGAGTGAGTGGTCTCTTTTTTTGACGCAAGAGACCTACTAGTACAAGGTAAGTGAAACTAATTAGGAAGCCTAATCTAGTTACAACTAATTTACATAAATCGTGGGAGTATCCTAAGTGGATTAGGAAATAACTTGCACTTTCTATTAATCCTCTAACTGAGATAGGCAACTGTCTGGAACCTTGTAGAGCAAGTCATGTCACGCACTAGGGCTATGCATGTTGCGTAATAAACCCGTACCGTATACCCAGGTTGTAAGTCCAGACCGGGCTGTCTTGGCAGGATGACCCCGAACGGTAATGTATCGAGCGCGCTGAGAAGCAGAGGTATTTGTAAAATACAACCGTGGTAAAATAAGAAAACATACTGATTTAGTTTATAACTCCCTATTATATCTGCAATTTGTGTTACAATGTCAGCTGTTATACAATATAACAAATCTATGATGAGTTGGGTTATTTTAGCTATTATTTTGTGCAGATCGCTGTGTTGCCATATGCAGGAATGAATAACAGGAAAGGATAAAGTTTAAATTACAAGCAATACAATTTAAAGCTGAAATATGAAGTTTGAGCGATTAAAGAACACTCAAGCGATCAAGCTTTTGATCGATCGAAGGATTTTCAAGCGATCAAAGATTTCACCTTTCAAGAGATCGAACAAAGTTCGATCGATCGAACATGCCTTTTATCAAAATTTTACGCGCACGCAACAGAGACGTATTTTTGTAACCTTAGCCTAGTTTTTTTTTTCTATATATATAAGTTATAAACACGTCCTGAGGGGGAAACCCTTTTGTTTTACAATTTTTATAGAGAGAGAGAGAGATTTTGTTTGGTTTCATAGGTCTTCAAGGTTTGATATTATTCTTATTGGATTTTTCAGCAAGTTAATCTAACTGCTACATTCAGGTTCCTTTATATTGGCTTTTTTACATTCTGTTAGTGATTTTTCATAGTATAAGTAGTGATAATTGTAGGTTTGCATGTTAGTTTTGATAAAATCCATAGTTTTCATAGCTTTTATGTTAAAAACACAACCAAACAGACCATTAATGATTTTCTATGTTAAAAACCAATCTGTAGCACTCCAGACCATGTCTGAGTAGTTCCAGAGTTGGGAGATCATGATGAAACAGTGATCTCTAGCCTCTGCCATGCACGAGAATAAAACCTATGTTCGATCGATCAAAGTTAGTTCGATCGATCAAACTAGAGATATAGTCAAGCGTTCGAAGACATTTCGATCGCTCGAGAGATGATGATTTTTGATCGATCGAGAGTGCGTCCTTCAATCGAACAATCAGATTCTTGAGATGATCCTTTGCAGTATTCCCAGACTTTCTATTTTCGAGATTTGTTATCAAACTGTCCCCATATGCTCAGTTTGTCAAACCAGTTTCTTACCTTTAAACCTTAAGGCATTTTTCTTCAATAACTTTCGCAAACCACTTTGAATGCTTACACCATTCATAGTACAAGTCTTGAATATTGTTTTAAACGGCCTTCACATATTTTGAATCAACTGTGATGATATAGTCCCGGTCATGAAAGGACTAATGGACTATTGATTATTTATCTTTAGAAAAATACAAAATTCTGTAAATGGATGTGCTCCATAGAGCATTAATGACACTGCATGGTAGTTGGTTAGGTCACTGTGGATACGTGTGATCCCATTGCTTCCCTTTTATAAAGTTAAAAACCATTTTAAATATCGCTTTAGTTAATTAGCTAATTACTAGTTTAATTGCTTTACTTTAGTAGTTGTTAATTTTGGAACTTTGTGTTCTACACGCTATTTAAACATTGAATTTTTATTTTCCTTTTTGAGTTTAGTCTAAGTAAGTAACTTAAACCTTCTCTGTGGAATCGACCTGGTCTTATCTAGTACTACTTGCACGTCTAACTACACTTGGGTATTGCACAAGAAGCGCACAAATTATTTCCGTGTCAAGTTTTTGGCGCCGTTGCCGAGGAAGGAGACCAATTAATACTTAGATTACCTCACTCTTTCTTCATCTATTTCTGTTTTCTTTTTCTTTTAGTTCTTTAGATATAAAATCTTCTTAGATCTATCATTTCATGTCGAATAACTCCATCGAGGGTATTTTCAGAAATCCACTCTACTCAGTTGATTCTTCTAGTTCTATCAATCCTGTAGCCACACCTATAGATTCAATGGGTGACAATCAAAGAGAAAATGGTGAGAATATGGTTGTGACAATTAGTTTCATCCCTTGCGCGATCTCATGCAACCTGAATATGCACCTACACCTTCTCGTATTCTCATTCCACCACATACAGGCGAATTCCAATTTCGCAATAGAATGATTCAACTCCTTCCAACCTTTCATGGAATGGAGAGCGACATATCTACGTGTTAAGGATTTCGAGGATGTTTGTAAAACATTCTCCCAAAACTGTCCAGTAGATGTGACACGCTTAATGCTATTTTCCTTCACCCTGAAGGATAAAGCAAAAGCGTGGTTACTCACTGATTCGAGGTGAAAAGTACATATTTATAGCGTATTACATGGTCCTTTATGCATACTTTTATTCCCAAAGTCCCTACATTTAGGTGCATTCTAATAAAAATGATATTTTTATTGTGTTAATACTAAACCATGTGTTTTTGCATTGTTTTATAGGTATTAGGATGTAATTCGATGAAGTGAAGCTAAAGAAAAGTGATTCTGGTGAAGAGAACAACAGAAGCAGCTGAGCAAATGCCAATTTTGACAATGAAGACTTCAAATTTGGAAGATTTCCCTAGAAATACAAAATGTAGATCTTTGAGTTACGGTTCCGTGGCCGCAAACGGGAGCTCAATCCGAGGTTCGAGTGAAACGTTATGGCCATTCTCCCATTGGTGCGCAGAGCTGTCAAAATCAGAGAGTTCAATCGATCAAACTAAGCTCGATCGATCAAATTTTATTTTCATCCAAAAGTTGCGTAAACTCTACAGGAACCCTATAAATAAGTCGTTTTGACATCAGACGAAGAGAGGAAGCTCCAGAACGCAGAAAACAACAATTTAGGGTAGTTTTAGGGTTAGATTAGGAGTAGATTAGGCTAGATTCATCTTTTTCTTCCTCTTTTTCTTCCTCTTTTTCATTAATAAATTGAAGATTATTGAAGATTCAAGTGGATTTCATGTTTATTTCAAGTTTAATTCAGATTATATCCAGGTTTTTCTTTCAATCCTTGTTATTTGATTGTTATTAGTTTATATGCTATGATTACTTTAGGTTACTATTTCTGAACTAGTTTTATTATGTTTCCGTAGTTTAGACGTTGGTAATATGTGATAAAACATTGATTTCCAACCTCTATCATGCAATCTTTAGAAACCTTGGGCTCGATCGATCGAAGGTATTTCGATCAATCGAACCAGAGCCATAGTCAAGCGATCGAAGACATTTCGATCGATTGAAGGATGATGCTGTCCGATCGATCGAGAGCGCTTTTATCGGTCGAACTTGCTAATTCCCGAGATGATTCTTTTAAGTATTCCATGACTTTTTGTTTTAGAAATCTGTCATCAAATTGTCCCTATAAGCTCAGTTTGTCACAACAGTTTTTAGAACTTGAAGCCTTAAGGCTATTTTCTTCAATGGCTTTTGAAAACCACTTTGAATGCTAACACCATTTAGAGTGCAAGTAATAATCATTGTTTTTAACTGTCTTCTAAGTATTTTAAATCACTTGTGATGATATTGTCCCGGTCATGAAATGGCTATTGATTCTTTATCTTTAGAAAAATACGGAATGCTGAAGGGGAATGAACTCCATAGAACGTTAATGAATGTGCATGGTAGATGTTAGGATCAATGTGGATTCATGTATTTCCAATACCTTTAATTTATCTGTTTAATTAATTATGTTTCTTTATACTTTAGTTTATTATTTAGTTTAATATAATTAATTAAGATTCGTTAGAACCTCCACCCGTATATTCATCTTTTTCCTTTTCTTTAGGTTATAACATAGTAGACATTCTCCCTATTCCTTTCCTGTGGAATCGACCTGGACTTCAGTACTATATTACTTGCATGATCACCTACACTTGGGTGTTTCACAAGAGCACACAACTTTTTAGTCGTGTCAAGTTTTTGGCGCCGTTGCCGAGGAAGGCAAATATGTTAGGATTTTACTAAGTTATTTTCAATTTTTTCTTACTTTTCAAAAAAAAAAATAAAAAAAATTAAAAAAAAAATTTTAAGAAAAAAATAATAATAATAAAAACTTTGGACTTTTTCTCTCACAAGTACAAAAAAAAAAGTAAATAAATAAAAATTTTATTGTTTAAAAATTTTGGATAAACATGTCTTATCCATATTACCCTCCATATAACACAAACACAAATAACATGAATAGGTACACACTTGAAAATCAAAATAGTTATCCCCCAAGTTGGCAAGCATCCACCTATGACGCGCACTATCAACCCGAGTGCTACCAACAACCATAATGGGAAAACAATAGTGGTAGTCCCCCATATTATCAAACATATCAAGAACCTCCACATAGAGAGTTCTATCAATCGCAATGGGGATATAACCAAAATGATAATGTAGAATATAGTAGTAGCTCCCACAATTACCAAACGCACCAAGACTTTTCCTTTGCCGAGTCTTGTCCACAAACACAATGAGATGGGAATTACTATCAACAACAATGGGGCGAAACTTTATATAGTAATAATGAAGAGAATATCCAAGTTGAGGATAATGGTATGTTAAAATTGCTGCTTAGTGAAATGAAAAGGCTAGATAGTGCACTTGATAAATTAGAAACTAGATATCAACAAGCATATGCTAGCCAACCTTTAGAAGACTATTCCAGTCCTTCAACACTACAACCTAAATTTCAAGACACTAATAATGGAATGTAATTGGAGGATAATGGCGGGTGTATTATAATGTCTAAACTCCAAAACAAAACCAATGAGCATGAAGTTGTAGAACCATCTTCTCCTAAATATGCAACCCCAGACATCAACTCCTTCACTGCCTTGATAAAGTTGCACAATCTCTTTGTCCAGGGAACCTCAATAGATGACATAGATAGTGAGGACAGTTACACAGATGAGAATGAGGTTTTTTTTACAGATAATGAGAGTTTAGGTGACTGCACTCAATTAGGAAAGGATGAGTCCCCTATTGACTCTACCCCTACCTTTGATAGTGACCCTAGGGAGGACATAATTGAAAAATCTAAATCGTGTTTAGATTCATGTGATATTCATGAACCCTCACCTCTTTCGGCCGAAGAGGTGGTGTCAACAGGTTGCCCATCACCTATCCTCTCTATCAATCAAATCTCTCATCCCGAGCTCGAAAATCATGTGTACCCCAATATTGAACAAAATGAATGTGTTGTGGAAGAGGATGGTAAGGATTCTAGGACACATTCTTCATAGAATTTTAACCTTCAAAATTCTTTGAGAGAAGACTTGGAAAATATTGGGCCCACATTAGATTATCTTAAACTTCAACAAGAAGCTAGTAATCTGCAAGACTGCTTAACCTTCTTGAGTAATAATGACATTGAGGCTCAAATAGATACTTTTATTCAAGTCCAGTCCAAAACCATGTGCATAGAACAGAAATTAAATTCCTATGATCATATATCTATAGATTCTGTTCTAGGACAAGAGGAGGGTAGTAAAGCTTCATTGGAACATCACTTAGACCCTGCCCCTTTTATTGAATCGTGGCCACCTCCTAGTATTTAAATAGAGGCCGTTATAGGAACTACAAATGCCAAAGATCATTTCTTGCATATAATTCCTAAAAAGCGTGATACACCTCCTATAATTGTCCCCAATAAATTTGGAAGCCATAGGTTTTGCATCATCTCCTCTGACCTTGAGCCTGACATTAGTTGGGGCGAGTTGCAATTTTATGAGGATCCTTACATTCTTTTCACTGTTAAATTATTTCACTGGGAAGATCCTCAAAAATTTCGGTTGTTACTTTATGATAAATATCTTGATTAACCGAATTTATTTACTGAGTAGTTCTACTATATTCTCTATTTTTCCTTGTTGCTATTAATGATTTTGCAGGTAACTTATAAAAAATTGGATATTAATGCCTCGAGGTAACATCCTTCCTTCTCTCGCTTTACTTTATATGTCCATGTGCTTAGTTTAGAACATTGAGGACAATGTTTAGTTTTAGTTGGGGGGGAGTGAGTCATTACATGCCTCGTTTATTTCTTTTTATGCTTTCGTGTCAATACATCTGCTTAGCAACATGCAACTCAAACTCAGAAAATTAAAATTGCCAAAAATTTTAAAATTTTTAATTTTATTTTTAAAGATAATAAGATGGTTCTTGCATTTCTCTCTTAGTTAATGAAGTTAGTTATGATGCATTCGTGTTATTTTCTATACGTTATTAGTATGTGATACATTATGGTAGTTTGTTTACTATCTTAGTTATAGTATATTTTATGCCATTTAATCTTCAAATAACTTTGAGCACGTTGTGACAACCTTGTACTTAGCTAAAATGGATTAGTAAGCATAGCTTAGGTGTCTTGAAGGACTGTAGTGGAGACTAATAACCCAAGTGAGCTTTTGTGCCATTCTTTTATTTTTTGAAGGTTTTATAAAATTACTCTTACCTTTTGAAAAGCGTATTAATTCGTTAAAAATCTCATTTTTTCTTCATTTTGACTGATCACTAGAAGAGAACGTTCAGGATTTACCAAATTTAGAGCTCTTAAATTTACTAAAATGAATAATCCTATGAACTTAGAAGATGATTTAGGCCATCTTTTGACCATACACGCATAATACAGCCTTGGCCTACCTCTGTGCTATTCCTTTACTTCACCTCTTAAGCCTTATCATAATTGCATTGTCATTACAATTCCTTAAATCTAAGCCTAACTCCAAAATACAAGTTTGAGCTTCTTTTCTCTACCTAGGAATGATTAGGATGTGTTATCTTGACAAGAAGTTTGGTAGTGTGAATAAGGGTAAGTTGGCAAAGAAAAAAAAAAGCATGAAAAAAAAATAAAAGAAAGAAAATGCCAATAGTTGTTACAAAAGGAAAAAATAATAAAAAGAAGAGTATGGGAAAGAAAAAAATATTAAAAAAAGAGAGAGAAAGATTGGAGATGTGGAGAATTTTGAAAAGTTATAGTAGATATTCCAATCACATCCTTTGACCCAATTGAAAATCACGAACCTCTTTATTCTTAATCGAACACCTCTTTTTCAAAGTCCTGATGATTTTAAGTAAATTGGATTTGAAGTTAAGGTAATGAGAGAGTTCTCCACGGTATCTCGCTCTTCTAGTGAAAAGTATCATTTCATGAGACTTTGTGCACTAAATGTCCATTTTTCTATTTAAATATGAGAAGCATTAGATTCCATTTACATTTACTCTTTATAGCTTCCATATCATGAGTGATAATTATTACACCGAATTCAAAGTGATTTCATTTTGAGAGTGTAATCTCGGTGAGAGTTGAGTCAAAATGAATGTCTTGATAGTGTCTTAGGTTATGCGAGCTTTGAAATTGAAGTTTTGTATTTTGGTTGTCCATTCACACACACACTTGAAGATTGATAGGTATGAAACATTCTAATGACTTTGATAGTAGATTAACTGTAATGTGTGTGTTGCATTGCTTTGGCTTACTAGAGAGTTTCATGAGATTGCTGAGCTTAACCACACTGCTAAATAAGAGAAAATTTCTTGAAAAAATTTAAATGAGTACCATTACCATAAACTTGAATTTTGTGGGTAGGTTCACTGCAAACCCTCACGAGACAACACTCATCCACTAGGGGGAACCTAGGGGTTTAAAGGCTTGTTGCATATGCTAAATGCAATCACGATTCCTGCGAAAGTGAGTTAGGATTTTTATTTTCTTTTGCTTTCAATTTTTAGAGTTTAAATAAATATTGATGTAGTTCGCTTCATTGCTAGGGACTAGCAACGAGCTAGTTGGGGGGTGTGATTCGAGATGAAAAGTGCATATTTATAGCGTATTACATGGTCCTTTATGCATACTTTTATCCCCAAAGTCCCTACATTTAGGTGCATTCTAATAACAATGTTCTTTATTATGTTAATGCTAAACCATATGTTTTTGCATTGTTTTATAGGTATTAGGATGTAATTCGATGAAGTGAAGCTAAAGAAAAGTGATTCTGGTGAAGAGAACAATAGAAGCAGCTGAGAAAACGCCAATTTTGACAATGAAGAATTCAGATTTGGAAGATTTCCCTAGAAATACAAAATGTAGATCTTTGAGTTACGGTCACGTGGCCGCAAACGGGAGCTCAATCTGAGGTTCGAGTGAAAGGTTATGGCAATTCTCCCATCGGTGCGCAGAGTTGTCAAAATCAGAGAGTTCAATCGATTGAGGAGAGTTCAATCGATCGAACCTTCGATCGATCGAACTAAACTCGATCGATCGAACTTTATTTTCATCCAAAAGTTGTGTAAACTCTGCAGGAACCCTATAAATAAGTCATTTTGACATCAGACGAAGAGAGGAAGCTCCAGAATGCAGAAAACACCAGTTTAGGGTAGTTTTAGGGTTAGATTAGGAGTAGATTAGGCTAGATTCATCTTTTTCTTCCTCTTTTTCATTAATATATTGAAGATTCCAGTGGATTTCAAGTTTATTTCAAGTTTATTTCAGATTATATCCAGGTTTTTCTTTTCAATCCTTGTTATTTGATTATTATTAGTTTATATGCTATGATTACTTTAGGTTACTGTTTCTGAACTAGTTTTATTATGTTTCCGTAGTTTAGACGTTGGTAATATGTGATGAAAAATTGATTCCAAACCTCTGTCATGCAATCTTTAGAAACCTTGGGCTCGATCGATCGAAGGTATTTCGATCGATCGAACCAGAGCCATAGTCAAGCGATCGAAGACATTTCGATCGATTGAAGGATGATGCTGTCCGATCGAACGAGAGCGCTTCGATCGATCGAACTTGCTAATTCTTGAGATGATTCTTTTAAGTATTCCACGACTTTCTGTTTTAGAAATCTGTCATCAAATCATCCCTATAAGCTCAGTTTATCACAACAGTTTTTAGAACTTGAAGCCTTAAGGCTATTTTCTTCAATGACTTTTGAAAACCACTTTGAATGCTAACACCATTTAGAGTGCAAGTAATTACCATTGTTTTAAACTGTCTTCTAAGTATTTTAAATCACTTGTGATGATATAGTCCCGGTCATGAAAGGTCTCTTGATTCTTTATCTTTAGAAAAATACGGAATGCTGAAGAGGAATAAACTCCATAGAACGTTAATGAATGTGCATGGTTGATGTTAGGATCAATGTGGATTCATGTATTTCCAATACCTTTAATTTGTCTGTTTAATTAATTATGTTTCTTTATACTTTAGTTTATTATTTAGTTTAATTTAATTAATTAGGATTCGATAGAACCTCCACCCGTATATTCATCTTTTTCCTTTTCTTTAGGTTATAACATAGTAGACATTCTCCCTATTCCTTCCCTGTGGGATCGACCTGGACTTCCAGTACTATATTACTTGCACGATCACCTACACTTGGGTGTTGCACAAGAGTGCACAACTTTTTAGTCGTGTCAAGTTTTTTCCTCAAACTAAATTCTATCTTCACCTGGCATGCAATGAACACTGCATTCTTAAAGAAAATTTTTCCCACCTTGCATGACCATCGAACTTAAACATCAAATAAATTCCTATAAACAAAAGAGCAATGAAACCTTCACTCAAACTTGGGAGCATTTCAAATATTTGCTTCTCTCATGCCCACATCACGGGTATGAGAAGTGGCGAACCATCAGCTTCTTTTATAAAGGACTAAATGGTGAAACAAAAAAGTTGGTTGAAACCATGAGTGTAGGTGCATTTCTTAGCAAGAACACCAGAGAGGCAGAAGCCCACTTTGAGTGGTTGGCCAAACATGCTCATGAATGGTCTAACTCTGAAGACATCTCAAGTGCACAGCCAGTAGATGGAGAGGAGAAAAGCATATATCAATTAAAAACTGAAGATAATCTCATGATAAAATATGAAGAGCTAGCAAGAAAAGTAGAGGAGTTAGGAATGAAAGGAGAGAGTTCTAGGCAGATTTTACCTGAAAAATCATGCGACACATACAATATAATGGGACACACAACTCAATATTGTCCCAATGTGCCATGTTTTCAAGAACAGGCCCCCATGGAAATGAATGCCATGCAAGGATATAGAGGGGCGGGGAATTCCTATAACAATAATAACAACAATTTTCAAAATAATAATAACAGATGGAATCACCCCGGTTTTGATTGGAAAAATGATGCTGGGACCCAAAATCAATATCAACAATAGCCCTATAACAATAATCAATATCAAGGGCAATACAATAGGTAACCCCAACAGTTCAATCAAAACAGATCTAATAACTACAATCAAGCTCAACCCTCTAATAATCAACAGTCGAATGTGTACGTACCACCGCACAAAAAGGTGCAAGAAGAGGATCCACTCGCTAACGCAAACCTAATGCAAAAATTAATTCAAATGATGAGCAAGATGTCTGCAATGTTAGAGAGGATAGATGCTAGACAAAAGGGAACAGGAGGAACATTTCCTGCCCAACCACTTCCAAACCCTAAGGGATACAACAATGGTCCCAATAATCAAGAAAATGCTAAAGCGAATGGATCTTCAAGTGCAATTATTCAAAATGAACTGCCCCTAAAGCTCAAAGATCTCGATACTCCCACTGTCTCATGTCAAATTGGAAATCAAAGAATAAACAACGCACTCCTCGATCTAGGAGCGAGTGTAAACCTGCTACCATACTCAATCTATAAACAACTAGGGTTAGGTGAACTTAAACCTACTCAAGTTGCACTACAACTGGAAGATAGGTTAGTGAAATACTCTAGAGGAGTATTGGAGGACGTCCTTGTGCAAATAGACTCATTTGTCTTTCCGGTTGATTTTGTAATCTTAGACACTGAACCTGTGTCCAATCCATGTGCACAAATTTTGGTGATTTTTGGACATCCATTCCTCAACATAATCGATGCCACCATTAAAATAAGAAGTAGTATTATGACCATTGTATTCGGGAACATGAATTTAAATGTCAAAATTTTTTCAAATCCCCGACATGAAGAATAAGAGGACGAGGAAGTAAACTTTATCGAGACAGTCATCAAAGATGAGGCTGATTTTGTCAATTATAAAGATCCTTTGGAGGTAGTTGTGTCACAATTTGATGCTGTCTATCAACCTAAAAACTCTACTCCATTGGATGCTGACTTAAATCAAACTTGCCTCATAATGGAAACAAAAGAGGAGGATAGAGCTGAATGCATGTGGGTAACACCATATAAGCCGTTGCCTCCCAAAACAAAATTAGTTATGCCCTTGAATTTCCAGTTTCCCGACTTGGAATTAAAGGAGCTTCCTAAGGAGCTCAAATATGCTTACCTAGGGGCTGAAAAGACATACCCTGCTATAATATCATCCACTTTAAATTCTGAGCATGAGGGTAAACTAGTTTGAAAGCTGAAACAACATAAGGGAGCACTGGGATGGACTATCAGTGACCTCGAAGGCATAAGTCCTTCTATTTGTACCCATAAAATATATTTAGAGGAAGGCGCTAAACCGTCATGACAAATGCAAAGGTGTCTGAATCCCAACATGCAAGAAGTGGTTAAAAATGAAGTTTTGAAACTACTTAATGTTGGGATCATATATCCAATATCTGGTAGTCCTTTAGTTAGTCCAACCCAGGTTGTACCCAAGAAGGTGAGCATAACTGTCATTCTAAATAAAGATGGTGAATTAGTACCGACATGCGTCCCCATCGGATGGAAGATGTGTATCGATTACCAAAAATTGAACACTGTGACCCAGAAAGACCACTTTCCTTTCCCATTCATGGACCAAATGATAGAACGAGTGGTGGGTCATAAGTACTACAGCTTTTTAGATGGATACAGTGGTTATAATCAGATTGAAATTGCTCCTGAAGATCAAGAGAAAACAGCTTTCACGTTTCCTTTTGGAACATTCGCTTACTGTCGCATGCCCTTTGGCTTATGTAATGCACCCGCTACCTTTTAGCGGTGCATGCTAAGTATCTTCAGTGACATGGTCAAACAAATACTCAAAGTCTTCATGGACGATTTCTCTGTGTTAGGCCACAGCTTAATTGTCTTGAAAACCTTGAACATGTATTAGCACAATGCAAGGAAAAACGTCTGGTGCTAAACTAGGAGAAGTGCCACTTCATGGTGACCAAGGGAATAGTCCTCGACCATATAATCTCTGATGAAGGTATCCAAGTGGATAAGGCCAAAATTGACATTATCTTGAACCTACCTATCCCCCGTACAGTCAAAGATATCCGTTCTTTCTTGGGGCATGCAGGATTCTATCGTCGATTTATTCAAAATTTTAGTGCAATCTCTCGACCCCTATGTCAACTGCTCTTTAAAGAAACACCATTTGAGTGGTTGAAAAGCTACCAAAATCTTTTGATGCACTGAAAGAGCTCCTTACCTCCACACTAATAATATAGGCACCTGACTGGAGTTTACCTTTTGAGCTAATGTGCGATGCTAGTGACTACGCTATTGGCACAGTTCTAGGACAGGGGAAGGATAATAAGCCATACATTATCTACTATGCCAGTCAAACACTGAATGAAGCTCAAATTAATTATACAACTACCGAAAAGAGCTACTGGCTATAGTTTTTGCCTTGGACAAATTCAGGTCTTATCTGATAGGGTCACCAATTGTTTGTTTCACAGACCACTCGACCCTCAAATACCTATTATCCAAGAAAGATGCAAAACAAAGGCTTATTCGCTAGATACTCCTACTCCAAGAGTTTGATCTGACAATCAAAGATAAGAAGGGAGTAAAGAATGTGGTCGTGGATCATTTATCTCGATTAACCTTTATTGACAACACTGAACCGTAACCTGTAATTAATGGCCATATCTACTTTACCATGTTATGCAGATATCATTAACTACCTAGTCACGAGAAAAACCCCTGGTATTGGTCAAATCAGGATAAGAAAAGATTCTTCTCGTTCACGTGTCACTTTTTCTTTAATGACCCGTACCTTTTCAAATATTGCGTTGATCAGGTCATCAGACGATGTGTTCTGAATGAGGATATAACTGTAATCCTGACCTCTTGCCATTTTGAAGCCTGCGGTGGCCATTTTGCTTCACAAAAGATCGTACAGAAAGTTTTACACAGCGATTTTTACTTGCTCACTATGTTTAAAGATGCCCACTCTTCATGCAAATTGTGCCAACGCTATCAAAAGTTAGGTACAGTTTTAAAAAGGAACTCTATGCCTTTGACTCCTATTATCACAATTGAAATATTCGATTGTTGGGCATAGATTTTATGGGCCCATTCTCGAAATCGAACAATTGTAAATACATACTTCTAGCTATGGAGTATGTCTCAAAATGGGTAGAGGCAATACCAATAAGACGAAACGACCGCAGAACAGTAATGTCATTTCTAAAAGAAAATATTCTATCACGTTTCGAAACCCAAGAGCATTAATAAGTGACCAAGACAAACACTTCTGTAATAGGCCCTTGGAGTCACTCCTTAAGAATTATGGGGTCAATCACAAAATTGTCTTAGCCTAACACCCACAGACTAATGGGCAAGTAGAGTTGACAAACCGAGAAGTAAAACATATACTCAAAAAAATGGCTAGCTTAAACAGGTAATATTGGGCATTTAAGTTGACCGATGCTCTATGGGCATACCGTACCACTTATAAAACAACCTGGGAATGTCTCCGTATAGGTTAGTGTATGGAAAAGCATGTCATCTCCCTGTTGAGATCAAACATAAAGCATACTGGGAGACATGCTCGCTAAACTTCGACATTAAAGAGGGAGGTCAATTACGAAAACTCCAACTTGCAGAGCTTGAGAAAATTCGTAAAGATGCATATGACTCTCCAAGGTTTCATAAAGATAGGCTGAAGGCTCACCATGACCAGATGATCTTTCGTAAAACCTTTGAACCGTGATAGAAAGTCTTACTGAATGACTCTTGCCTTCACCTCTTCCTAAGAAAGCTCTGATCCTGATGGACTGGCTCGTTCATCATTAAATATGTCTTTTCACGTGGGGTCGTTGAGCTAATAAACCTAAAGAATGATGAAAGTTTCAAGGTCAACGGCCAAATGTTAAAGCCGGTCATGGAAAACTTCCAACGAGAAGTTGAGCACATCTAACTGGATGAGCCCAACTACTCATCTACCTAAGACACCAAAGAGAGTCCTCAAACTATTGTTGTAATCTTTTCATTTCTTGCATTCTTGTTTATTTTCGTCTGTTTCTATTTTATTTTATCTTTATGAGTGTGACTTCAATTTTTAATCCACTCTTCCACATCTCTCCCACCTGCAGGCTTATTACAATGAGAAATGATGATGATACACGCCCAGTGTATTTGATCAGCTCATGGGCTGATTTTGAATACCGAAACCCTCCCTGGACTACTGATGAGATTGCATTTTGCCTCTCACCCTATCAAGAGCCAGGGGTGGATGATGTAATTGACTTGTCCCAAGGGTACATTCCCTACCCACCAGCCCTTCTGGCCATCAACCCTTTTGAAAAAATGGACTTCCCTACTGACGTGGAAGGGGAAGATGAAGGGTACTTTGTTGGCGAGGTAGATGACGAACTCCTGCAATAGTGGGAGAATGACTCGATGTGGAAACTATGGGATGAGAATGATTTTAAAGATGTCGTGCCCGAACGCCATAACGTTGTCTTCACATATGTCAATGACTTCATCATTATCGAATTAGTTCCATACATCTATGTGCACATGAGCTATTTGTTGTTCAGGCTTCAGTGCCCCCTACCTGCTAGTACACATGGTTACATCATGCCAATAATGAGGTTAAATTCTAGTCACAACTCATTCTATTTTCATTATTTCTCTGTTTGTGCCTTTTAATTGATTTCTTTCTTTTATTTCCTTCTTTATTTATCTAATTTAATTTTTGTCCCTATTTTGTTGTCTTTGTGTTCTGGTCTAGGAATATCTCTATGAATTAGAATTTACCACCTGTGTTCCTTCCACACCTGCTATTTTATGGGCCTCCCGTGAGGTCCCCTGGCACTCCGCCACGAGAGGGGGAACAACTGCGGAGCTTCACTCCATTATCCATATCTCCATCACAATCACCTCTCACGAGCTCGATCAATTCCTTGGAGATTCTGGACATGCTCTATGATATCCTAGAAGCGTTCTGATTATTCTAGGAACATGAATTTGCAAGTTTGGACTCCAACATTGAAGATTTTGCGGAGTATAAAACAAATGTGGAAGATGGAAGTTTGAGGAATAGTGGTCCACTTCAATTGTTTTTATTCCTTTGGTTAATCTCTTAGCAATTGAAGTGTATTTCTAGACAAAGCAATGTTATTTTTAGTTTTAATTTTCGCTTTTCATTGTAATAAGGTCTAAGCAGCAATTTTGGGGGATAATTTTGCAAACAAATGCAATATAAAAGTTATATTTATGAAAATTGCAATTTATATTACTATGATGATCAATTCTGGGTTACATGTCCTGTGATTAAACTGCTTTTATACTATTCCTGTATGCCCAGAACAATTTTTGTTAGTTGGGGGTACACAACTATACTAATTCCAAGGATTCATAGAAATTTTGTGTTCGATCCATCGAACAATTCTCGATCGATCGAGATCTTTTATCCTCAAGCGCTTGAACATCTCTCAAGCGATCAAATATTCGATCGATCAAACTATCTTGATCGATCGAGTCTTGTTTTTAAACGAGGCATCCTGGGTACTCTTCTTCAGTTTCTCTCTCTCCATTACACTCTCAAATGCTCAAAAATAGAGAGAGAGAGAGAGAGAGAGGCAATTTTGTGTTTCCAACACTCACACACATCAATTGGAGAACCCTGGTCTTCCCCGAATCATCCTCATCATCACCTCATCTCCCTCTCCACTGCGGTTTGATCAAGGTAAGGTCCACATAACTCCCTTTGATCATTTTTGTTCAAACCGAGAGGGGGTGCTCCCCATTGGTCCTAAGACTAATTAATCAATGTTTTAATCATGTATTTTTATTTTTCTTTTCATTTCTTCTTTGTTTTTTGTCCCTGTGTTTTCTTCTGTACTCGATCGATTGAGCTGGGCTCAACCGCTCGAGCATGGCCTTGTTCAATCGATCGAAAAATGTTCAATCAATCGAACCCTTACAGTGACAAATTTTTTATTTTGTTCTATTTTTCATGTTTTAATTTGTCCTATCTTTTCATTATCTATTTCAGGTTAATTGCCATGAATCCCACGACCGGCTATCACAAGGAGAAGCCATTTGATCTGACTATTCTTGATCTGGTACCTGAACATGGGTTCTAGAATCCTCTTGACCAGTCATGGTTTACTCATTTTTTCTGCCACCGCAAGATCATGCTTGAGAGGCCCCTCGAGATGGTCTGGCTTTCAGCTCCGTGGTTCCTAGCCAGGATTCAGGATATGCCATAGTGGTTCCAAATGCTGACCCAAGCCAAAAGGGTGAATATCTCTTGGGTGCGAGAGGCATGTGCCACCATGATCAAAGATCCCACCGCGCCATTTATATATCACTCTTTTATCCGCGGGTGGGAGATCATCTTTAGTTTAGAGACATTAGCTACCACTTTAGGAGTCCTAGAGGAGCCAGAGTGTGATTGTCCACAGCGACTGGGATCTCCTGAGACCCCTTATGCCACTATTGTATGGGAGATTACTGGTGGAGTAGTGCAGTTCTAGAATGACGTGTCACTCATTGAGAATTGCCAACTGATCGATGACTACCATATGCTTCACCTTGTGTTGTGTAACTGTATCTTCTCGACTTCCTATCACGAGAAGCTGGTACCGTGGTACATCCAAGTGTTGTATTCTATGGGGACGGGGAAGATGGTCTACCTCCCACGCTTATACATTGATTTTATAGTGCAGCCTGCTATATTTTTGCAAACAAACATTTAAAAGTCACGTGGGCCATTTATAGCATCGTGGCCCAATCTGGATTGCTCCCACTTCCTACAAATGCATTTCAGACCTCTTCAAGCCATTTTGGTGATAGGGCTGTTTGCCGTTCTAACGCACAGAAGAGAAAAAGAAAAGAAAAGGGAAAAGAGAAAGTCAGAGCAAAGAAGAGGCGAGGAGGAGGGATGGACATCGAGGGAGTTGCTTATGGGATGCCTATCGAGGCTGAGGAACAGGATACTGAGGAGGAGGATGATCCTATCGCTGCTACGCAGTAGTTCAAGCTAAGACAGAGATCTCAGGCTCCGACCCAGGGAGAGTCGTCCTCTATGTCTCTCCAGACTCTCCATACATTGCTCTTGGGGAGAGGGAGGCGCGGATGTGACTTGAGGGCAAGATCGATCATCTGACCACACAGCTTGATACACTTTTGGTTCAGTTGGGGGTTGCCCAGTCTTTGCATACACCTTCACACACCCCCAACTGCACCACTACTTCAGAGCCTTCGACATCTGCTCCACCACCTCTGGTTGTGGTTGTCCCTT
This sequence comes from Hydrangea macrophylla, assembly GCA_033977485.1. NCBI lineage: Eukaryota > Viridiplantae > Streptophyta > Magnoliopsida > Cornales > Hydrangeaceae > Hydrangea > Hydrangea macrophylla. The sequence continues at coordinate 80,707,176 of CM066994.1, forward strand.
CATCGTCTACACTAGGTGCCCCGACCGCTAGTGACCCGGCGACTGCTCCAGCGGTTGCTGAGGGTGGAGGTGAAGATGCTCCTACTGTACCCATTGAGATTCCATCCGATGCTACTGATGATTAGTTTATGATAATACTTGAGTGGTGTGAGGGATTTATTGTATTTATTTTCTTTTATCTTCTCTCTTCCCTCTCTTAGTACTGTTTGGATATTTTGGGATATTTTTATCACTGTTCTGTATTGTTATTGTTTTATCTTCCCAGTGATTGGTTATATTGTTCTGTATGGATCATTTTTTTTTTTTCGGAAAACGGTAAATAAATTCCAAAAAAGGGGATGTACACATGTACAAGGGGCATTCCCCAGGATATACAACAAAGCACAAAGCATAAGGACATGTGGCAAATCAAACCACTAAAATAGCCTCAACGGCCAAACGAAAATGGGACAAGACAAAAACCCATAACAAGCAAAAAAAAAACAAGGCAAAAGCCAATGGGAAATAGACGGGAGCAAATCCAAACTAATCCCAGTTACTCAACAAGGCTTGAAGATGGTTGTGAGTTTTCCATTTGATCCTAATTTGAGCATTGATCTGCGAGACAAAAATCTTCAAAAGGTGCTCTTTTGGCGTAGAAGAATTCTGAAAGGTCCTTTTGTTTCTTTCTCTCCAAAGACCATAAATTGTAACCCCCAAACAAATTCTAGGTATCATATGCTGAGGTGTCCTCCCCTTCCAATGCTGGATCATCCAAGTGATGGTACTATCCCACGGGGTGCCATTCCAAAGTAGGTCACATCTCAGCATCAAGTCCTGCCAAATGAAATTGGAGTAATTATGTTTTGTAATTATATACTTTTTGATCCTAGTTGTTTGGAGATTGTGTGCTATTTTACAGGTTGCTGTGCTTGCTTGCTGTTATGGGTTTGTTTCTACCAGGTGATGCCTATCCATTCTTTTTTGAAAACCAACTTCTGGGGACATCATTGTTTTCAGTTGGGGGTAGGGTATAGATAGGCATTCACTTACATTTTTCACACTTAGCACCTTGAAATTTTGAAAAACCAATCACAATAAAATTTTTGCAAATTTTGAAAATTTTGAACTTAATCGATAGAATAACTTTGAACTTTCACTCCTGGTTAGTTGTTATTATGCAATGATATATTCATATTTGTCTCATCCTTTTATGAATTACGTTCACGATTTTTTTTTTAGTATTACTAGGTTGATTGCATGTGTTGACCTTTCATGTATCCAACATCCATTTGCACTTATGATAGCTATGTAAAAAATCTAAAAATGAGTTAATACGACTATTGTGCTAAAAGAATGAGTAGTGGACACTAATTACCCTTAGTAAGCTTTTGATCTAATCTTCATTTCTGAGGGAATTTTAGCATAAACTCGAATAATTTTTTCTTGATTATGCTTATCAAATTCATTGAAATAGTCTCAATTAATTCTTCATTTTTGTCTGCTTATTAGAGGAGAACATTCAAGATTTACTAACTAAACTCGATAAACACCGAAATGCTAAAGCTAAGAAATTAAGAAAATAATTCAAGCCAATGTTACCCATTCCTTAATCTATACATTTCCTTTACCAACATTCAAATTAAATGTTCCGTTTCTAACCCCACACCGATTCAATGTTGCCTATTATATTACAAAAATACAGACTCCTATTCTTATACCTTGACCCCTAATGGACCCCATTGCGCATCTAATATGAATAAACCGTCAAAGTATGTGATTAGAGGAGAGTAGCTGTGGGAGTTTTGAAAAAAAAAAAAAAGAAAAGAAAAGTATACAAAGAAACACTCGAATGTAAAAGGGAGTATATTTAAAAAAAAAACAAAAAGAGAAAAGAGAAGAATGTGCAAGAATGGAAGTTGGTTGGAGATGTGAAAAGAATAAAATAAGACGATAGACTTCATCACATACTAAGACGTGCATTCTCTCTCTCATCATCTTCGACTTCCATATAAAAACCATAAATACAAAGTCTTAATGATTCTTAAACAAATTAGTTTGAACATGAACGTGTGAGTTGAGTTATCCACGATATTTTGCTCCTCTAGTAAGTAGTATTCTATTCGTGAGACTATACACTCTAAACGTCTGTTTCCATAAAGTCAGGTATGAAAGCATTAGTATCCAAAATTCACTCTTAGCAAAGCTTTCATACCATGTGCGATCATTCTTAAGCAAGTTTCTGTGAGACATTCATTTATGAGTGTGAACCAATGTGAGAATTGAGTTGAAACTACAAGTTTGAGAGGTACGATAGTCTAAATAACTCTAAACAAGGTTTGATGCATAGTTGTTAACTTCACACACACATGGATGTATGGATGTGATACATATGTTATATCTATCTTGGTGGCATGAGGAGCATGTGAATTTCTTTCATGGTTGTTGAGATTAATATGTCTTTGTAGAGCTGAGTTAACACTGAATGGGAGGGGGTGTTAAAAGTTGTTCTTTATCTTTTGAACTTAAATTTGAGAATTTTGTGGGTATATTCACTATAAACCCTCATGAGACAACACTCGTCCACTAAAGGGAACCTAGGGGTTTAACGGCTTATTACATTTGCTAAATGCAACCGCGATTCCTGCGAAAGTGAGTTAGGAAAATCTCCTTCTATCTAGGTTAGTTTATTTTGTTTCCTTTTAGTCATTGTAGTATTAGTTTTTTTTGTTTTATTTCTATCGCTTTATCGCTAGGGACTAGCAATAAGCTAGTTGGGGGTTGTGACAAGCGGGGGTATTTGTAAAATACAACTGTGCTAAAATAAGAAAATATTATAATTTAGTTTATAACTCCTTATTATATCTGCAGTTTGTATTACAATGCCAGCTTTTATACAATGTGACAAATCTATGATGAGTTGGGTTATTTTAGCTGTTATTTTTTGCAGAGAGTTGTGTTATCGTGTGCAGGAATGAATAACAGGAAAGGATAAAGTTTAATTTACAAGCAATACAATTAAAGCTGAATTATGAAGTTCGAGTGATTGAAGAACACTCAAGTGATCGAGCTTTCGATCAATCAAAGGATTTTCAAGCGATCTAAGATTTCAACCTTTCAAGCGACGAACAAAGTTCGATCGATCGAACATGCCTTTTATCAGAATTTTATGCGCACACAGCAGATACGTATTTTTGTAACCCTAGCCTAGGTTTTTTCTATATATACAAGTTATAAACACGCCCTGAGGGGGCGACCCTCTTGTTTTACAGTTTTTATAGAGAGAGAGAGAGAGAGATTTTGTTTGATTTTGTAGGTTTTCAAGGTTTGATATTGTTCTTATTGGATTTTTCAGCAAGTTAATCTAAGTGCTACGTTCAGGTTCCTTTATATTGGCATTTACATTTTGGTAGTGATTTTTCGTAGTATAAGTAGTGATAGTTGTAGGTTTGCATGTTAGTTTTGATAAAATCCATAGTTTTTATAGCTTTTATGTTAAAAACACAACCAAATAGACCCTTAATGATTTTCTACGTTAAAAACCAATCTGTAGTACTCCAGACCATGTCTGAGTAGTTCTAGAGTTGGGAGATCATGATGAAACAGTGATCTCCAGCCTCTGCCATGCACCAGAATAAAACATGCGTTCGATCGATCGAAGTTAGTTCGATCGATCAAACAAGAGATATAGTCAAGCGATCGAAGAGATGATGATTTTTGATCGATCGAGAGCGTGTCAATCGATCAAAAACTCAGATTCTTGAGATGATCCTTTACAGTATTCCCAGACTTTCTTTTTTGATATTTGTGATCAAACTGTCCCCATATGCTCAGTTTGTCAAAACAGTTTCTTAACTTTAAGCCTCAAAGCATTTTACTTAAATAACTTTTGCAAACCACTTTCAATGCATACACCATTCATAGTACGAGTCTTGACTATTGTTTTAAACCGCCTTCACATATTTTGAATTAACTGTGATGATATAGTCCCAGTAATGAAAGGACTATTGATTCTTTATCTTTAGAAAAATATGGAATACTGTAAATAGATGTACTCCATAGAGCATTAATGACACTACATGATAGATGGTTAGGTCACTGTGGATTTGTGTGATCCCAATGCTTCCCTTTTATAAAGTTAAAAACCATTTTAAATATCACTTTACTTAATTAGTTTATTACTAGTTTAATTGCTTTACTTTAGTAGTTGTTAATTGTGGAACTTTGTGTTCTACACGCTATTTAAACATTGAATTTTTATTTTCCTTTTTGAGTTTAGTCTAAGTAAGTAACTTAAACCTTCTCTATGGGATCGACCTAGTCATATCCAATACTACTTGCAAGTTTACCTATACTTGGGTATTGCACAAGAAGCGAATAAATTATTCCCGTGTCACGCGCCTTCCAGATAACTCAGTATCTCCTGACTGAGGTGGCGTAGATTGACTTTAGCCTGATATTTTTGTACCTATCAAGTAATGATACATACACACACAATTCTACACTTTTTTCTACACCACACAATCCTGGCCATTGATTCCAGTGGACCCTATGTAGGTCCCACATAAGTCTCACACGGGAGCACATAGGGGTCCACTGGAATCAATGGTCAGAGGATTGTTTGGTGTAAAAAAGTGTGTAGAACTGTGTATATGTGTGTGTGTGTGTATCATTGTTGAAAGATAATTCTTCTCTAGTTACATATTCAGAACCTCAGGGGGCCTTTCGTGATTGTGGCAATTTTCCTAATAATAATCAAGGTCGTGATGGTTTCATTAATTACAATTCAAGTTTTAATAATAATCGAGGACGAGGGGGACCTCTTGGTCGTGGTCGTGGTCGTGGTCGTGGTTTTGGTAGAGGACATGGGAGAAGTAGTTTTCTTTATTGTACCCATTCTGGTGGTGACAATCACACAGTCAATCGTGTTAGTTAGATACATTTAGTTTTATTTTATTACTGTATAAGGGCATTAATGTAATTATTATTTTGCTCTTTTATTGAATAATATATATGGGGTGTGACTAATTGTCAACCCTAAGTTTGGCATAATCTTATTGTTAACATGGTCTATGTTACCCGGACTCGGGTAGTGTGTCGGGTGTGGATATGAATCCAGGAGTTGGGCTCGGTAGATCCCAATATTTTAGGATAAGGGGATTCGACCATAAAGGATCCAAAATTTAGGTACGGGTACGAGGACATGTCAAACAATAAATAGAACAAGACATTGTTAAAATTAGCTATATTCTTATGTTTATATGCCTAAAAGCATAGCATTACTCTTTTTTATTATTACTATTTCACATGATTTTGACGGAGTTTAAATATTTTTGGGAAAAGTAGCTCTACTTAGACGGCTATAATTGTCAACACTCGGATATGAGGCTATTAAATTTACTGACAACCTAAATATAATAAAAAGACCTTGAGTATAGGAAATAGTTGTCTCTTTAGATTATATTTTTGATCGCAGGCCATGTCCGACATGGTACGAAACAAGTCTGGCACATAACCCATGTTGTCTCTCCACTGCATCTTTTATTCACCATGGGTCATCTATTTTGATTAGAATTTCAGCTTTTTTTTAGTTTTTTTGGGTCGTTCATGGCCCTTTGATCAGCTAGGCTGTTCTTTTGCATCCTCTATGGTGATTGCTTTGTGAGTGCTACACTATTGTTGATCCATTACCTAGTCCCTCTAGCTGCTGTCATTGTTGCGGGTATTTTTTTTTAGAAAAATCCAACATGAATACACAAGTTGTACCGAGTGATGTTGTGCCTCCCACAGATAGCCCGAACGTGAAGCTTACTACCTCCTTATTCAATGGACAAAACTACTTAGCATGGTCCGAATCTGTAATTATGTCCTTGAAGGGCAGAGGCAAGATAGGGTATATCAATGGCAAGATTAAAGCACCACCAACTGAAGATGCTTTATATGACAAGTCGGAGATGGAGAACTCCACTGTCATGATGTGGCTTTGCCATTCTATGGTTCCTGAGATTGCTGAGGGTTGTTTGGACATGGTGACTGCCCAAGATATTTGGGAGACCATGGCCAACACTTACTCCTAAAAGGGAAATTCTGCTTAAATTTTTTAGCTCCACCATTTGATTAGACGTGCAGAACAAGGAGAATAGACTGTTCTTCAGTACTACACAACTTTTTCCACTAATTGAACGTTTGGACCATCTAGTGTATTATAAACCTATTTGCATTATAGATTCTATGGCTTACCATAAGGTTGTTGATGAAGAATGAATATTTAAATTCCTTGAAGGTCTCCACCCGGATTTAGACCCTGTTCGTAGCAATGTTTTGGGAATGGAGCCTTTACCTTCTCTTCAGGACGCCTTTGCCTATGTACAGAACAAGGAAAGCTATTATTCTACTATGCTTTTGCCTGTCTATACGGAGAGAACTTCTCTCATTTCAGCTCCTCACGAGGATGGACACCGTACTAGTGATATCTCTAGTGACTCTAGTTCATCAGACAAGTCTAAGCAGTTCTGTGATTATTGCCATACCAAGTTTCACACTAGAGAGAGATGTTATAAGCTTCATGGTTATCCACATGCAGTCATGGAGGTCGTGTTGGCTCATCTAGAGGTCATGGAGGGCGATTTAATGGTCGTCGTTCTAATGCTCATCACACTGTCGTTGTTGATCCTACAGCTCAAGTTCTAGATCCTCTAGCTTCTCCTGTTTTGTTCACTGCTTTTGAGTTGGCAGAGGCCTTTTGAGGTTTAATGGCTCGTCGTACTTTCGCAGTTACTTCTATAGGTGCTTCCTCTTCATTTTCCCAAACAGGTAACTTAGTCACTTCTGCCCAAGCATGCTTATCTTATTTGTCTTTTCCTTGGATTATTGACTTTGGATTGGACCATATGTCTATTTCTTCCGATTTGTTTTCTGTTTATACTCCCCATTTAGGTCAAGACAAAGTTTGCATTACTGATGGCACATTTTCTTCTGTTTCAACAAAGGGTGTCATTCATGCTACTCCATCGCTACCTCTGTCATCGGTCCTTCATATTCCCAGTTTTACAACTAATCCGTTATCTATTATTCGTATAACTCATGATTTGAACTGCAGTGTAACCTTTTTCCCCTTCTCACTGTGTTTTTTAGGACCTTACCACAAGGAGGACAATTTGTAGTGGTAGAGAAGAGAATGGCCTTTACCTTCTGGATAGAGGAAGCAAAGGAGCTCATCATACTACTAGTTCTGAGAATTAGTCAGATGACATTTGGTTATTACATAAGAGATTAGGACATCCTTCCTTCCATTTACTTAAGCATATGTTCCTTTCTTTAGTTAATAATCCTATTTCTGAGTTTTATTGTGAATTTTGTGAACTTGGGAAACATCATTGAACATCTTTTACTCTGAGTTTTAATAAAATTTTAGTTCCTTTTGCCTTAGTACATTTTGATGTATGGGGTCCTCCTTGTATTAATTTTGTAAAAGGTTATTGTTGGTTTATGAGTTTTATTGATGATTTTTCATGCACTACATGGCTTTATCTTATGAAGGAGAAGAGTAAAGTGTTTTCTATCTTTAAATCTTTCTAGCATATGGTTTTAACTCAATTTGGGATAGATACAAAAATTTTACGTTCTGATCAAGGAGATGAATATATTGATTCGGGTCTAGGTGAATTGTTTACATCCAAGGGTATTTTACATCAAACTTCTTGCACCGATACTCCACAACAAAATGGAGTAGAAGAATGCAAGAATCGTCATTTACTTAATTTTTCTCGCTCTTTGATGGTCACAACTGATGACCCTAAGCCATATTGGGGTGAAGCTGTCTTAACAACAACTTATCTGATTAATAGGCTTCCTACCCAAGTCCTCAATAAAAAAGCACCCACTGATCTTCTGATTTATCCTTCTTCTAGTTTTTCTAGTCCTCCTTGGGTCTTTCATTGTGTGTGTTTTGTCCATAATAACTCTCCTTCTAGAGGAAAGCTAGATCCTAGTGCCATTAAATGTATTTTTCTTGGGTAGTCTCCTACTCAGAAGGGGTACAAGTGTTAAAATCCTGATACTAGAAAGTGGTATGTTTCTATGGATGTCACTTTCCATGAATCTATAGCTTTTTCACATCTCCCAGAGCATCTCTTCTGGGGTAGAAGAAAAATGAAGAGGCTTTGGGACATATCTTTCCTAGCTTACCTGAAACTTCTTGTGTAGGAAGGAGTGAGGAGAAGGTTAATGAAGAACCCATATTGTTAGGGGTGGAAGAAGAGGATAAGGAACCAATAACTACTAGACAGAATGAGGTTAATGAAGGTGTAGTAGACCATCTTACTCCTAAGGGAAAAAAATTGTTAGTGTATTCCAAAGGCACGTGGAGTAAGAACTAGGGTAAGGAGGTAGTGGCCAGTACTCTTATTCCCATACTGCCATCTTCTTTAACTGGTGACATCTCTGATATTTCCTCAGGTAACATTGATAACTCATTTTCTCTAGAGCCTAATGATCTTGATGTTCCTACTACTGTTAGAAAGGGTATTAGATCTTGTACTCAACATCCTATATCTAACTTTGTGTCTTATTCCCACTTGTCTCCTATTTATCGTTCTTTTCTTTTGAATATTGCCTCTATTTCTATTCCTAATCATGTCTAGAATGCTCTCGGAGATCCCAAGTAAAAGCATGCCATAGATGAATAGATAAAAGCTCTTCATAAGAGTGGCACATTGGAGTTGACTATGTTACCTATGGGCAAGAGAACAGTGGGGTGCAAGTGGGTGTATGCAATGAAGTATAGAGCAGATAGTTCCATTAAAAGGTTTAAAGCTCGTTTTATTGCTAAGGGTTTCACTCAGACATATGGAGTGGATTATTAGGAGACCTTTGCTCCAATTGCAAAGATGAACTCTATTAGAGTTCTTTTATCTCTTGCAACCAACTGTGATTGGCCTCTTCATCAATTTGATGTGAAGAATGCATTCTTACATGGTAATTTGGAGGAAGAGTTGTAAATGGATATTTCACCTAGATATGCAAACATACAGACAGAAGGTAAAGTATATAGGCTCAAGAAGTTGTATCTATAAACCAAACCAAACCAAACCAAGCCTTGTGTCCCAATCAATTGGGGTCGGCTGTATGAATCCTTTTTCTCCATTCTGTACAATCAAGAGCTATATGCTCATTTAAATTATATATATTCATATCTTGTTGCACTACATATTCCCAAGTCAATCTAGGTCTGCCTCTCCCTCTAACTATTCCAGACACTACGATCTTATCACTCTTTCGCACAGGTGCATCTACAGGTCTTCATTGCACATGGCCAAACCATCTAAGTCTATTCTCCCTCAATTTATCCTCAATATGTGTCACTCCTACAGTCTCTCGGATGTACTCATTTCTATTTCTATCTTTCCTAGTCTTACCACACATCCATCTTAGCATCCTCATCTCTACTACACTCACTTTGCTAATGTGTTGTTTTTTAGTTGCCCAACTCTCTGTCCCATAGAGCATAGCTGGCCTAATAGCTGTCCTATAAAATTTTCCTTTCAATTTTGCTGGTATTCTCTGGTCACATAATACTCCAGAAGCACTCCTCCACTTAAGCCAGCCCACTTTAATTCTATGGGTCACGTCATCACCAATCTATCAGTCTTTACTGATCATTGAACCTAGATAGCAAAAGTGTTCCCTCTTTGGGATCTCCTGATCTTCGATCTTCACTGCTTCGTTGTCTCTACTTCCACTGTTTCTAAAAGTACATTCCATGTATTCTATTTTCGTCCTACTTATCTTTAGCCCCTTAGTCTCCAGTGCTTCTCTCCAAGCTTCTAGTTTAGTGTTGAGTCCCCTTTTAGTCTCATCAACCAAGACAATATCATCTGTGAACAACATACACCATGAGACCTCATCTTGAATGTGTCTAGTCTTTCTTTACATTAATAAAATTAGTTTTTTAAATTTTTGTGTTCGTCTTATGATTATTATATTATTTTGATGGCATCAACGTGTTTTAGGATTGCTAATTAGACCAAAGTCACCACACCATCTCGACGGTAATAGGACTTAACTTAGTTTCGTACCCGGACACGGACATAATAAATAATACCCGTTTGCATGTAAATTGAGACCGATATGTTTATTGAGGACTTATGCACGTAAATTAAGGAAGTGGCATACAACCCAAGGTTGGCCCCATATGGTCAGCCACATGGCAGCCCCATGTACCACCCCTTACACATGTCAACCACACTTTAGACACTTGTCACCCTACCCTTGACACTTATCCACATGTTGGATATGTGTCCTAGCCTGCAAGCATGCATTTGACAGCTAACCTCCATCTTTTACTATATAAGCATGCATACCCCATGCATTACACTTTCTTGGTCACTATAATCTGCATAAGAAGAGAGAGGTAGGAGATTAGAGATATATGGAGAGGTAAAAGAGAAGTTAGGAGTAAATCTAGAGTTCATCTTCCCTTTCCTTATGTACACTCCCATGCATACACCCATATACATACCCACTACCATGGGAACCTAGAATCTATGATAATAAGTCCCAGAAGTTTAAGAAAATTCCCAGAAGTATGAGAAGTCAAGAAAAAGGAGAAGAAGAAGGTTTCACCATCAAAGCTTGAGTTCAAGCTTCCTAAGCTCAAATCCAAAGCCCAAGCTTCATTCCAAGCATTGGTGAGTCTATTAACTCACTTTAGAACCTATATAGTATGTAATAATGTTTATTATATGTTTTAAGATGTTATTATAAGGTTTCCATGCCACGCAAGTTAATTTTGGAAGTTAAATCTGTTGTATAGCAGTGCTGTTAAGAAACTGCTAAAAGGCATAAGAAACCGGTTCCTGGGAAAAACTGATTTCTAGGAATGGGTTGAGGAACCAGTTTGTGGGTAAGAACTGGTTTCTAGGTAGCAGTTTGTTATTTGTTGATTGCTATACTTTGTTTAGTTGTACCTTGCCCTTACCTACATGAAACTTTGTTATATGTCTATTAGAATCTGCATTTGGGTAACTTATTCATATTATCAACTCATACATGTGGTTTACATGTTAAATTCATGTTATGATGCTTGAAATTATGATGCATGCTTTAATAAGTTGTACCTTGGATGCATGAATAGAACTATACAAGTTATAAGTATGGCTATGAGAGTATTGTACTGTCCATAGTAGTATTCATGTTTGATGCCTTGAGCTTAAAGGGATGTACGTTGCATAAAACAGAGGATTTTTGAAGAAGGTCTTCAGAAAGCAATTAGTGGGTAGAAATCAATTTCTGGAGCCTAACCCAGAAACTGATTAGTAGGAAGAACCGGTTTCTTGGAACTTTTTCCAAAAAAGTTTCTGTAAAGTATAATCGAGGCCATGGACTGAACGTTAACACTTATTCGGATTTCGTAAGGATATTATGACGTAAAACAGAATGACGGACTTAATAACTTAACTTAGAAAGTATAATCAAAAGTCATTAATGAACTAAACTCCGAAATGAGTGATGCGTGAACGTTCAGGGATACGTAAGGATCAGTTGTGATATATTAGAAGCAGCTTATGCTGAGGATAAGTGTCGGATAGGTAAACTAGGCCGCGGAGGTCGGGAGAGTGAGAAAAGGGTGTACTTATTGGGTTATGAAATGAGTATTCTTTTGATTCTTCATGACAAAATGTATATGATGTACTTTGATTTTTCGTGACGAAGTGACAGTTATGAAATTGAGCATCCTTTTGATTCTTCGTAATGAAAAGGATATGGTGAATACTTTGATTCTTTGTGACGAAGAGACGGTTGTGAAATTGAGTATCCTTTTGATTCTTCATGACAAAACGGATATGGTGAATACTTCGATTCTTCGTGACGAAGTGACAGTAAAAATAGAGAAAATAAATTTCCTTTTGTGTCCATAGGGAATGACGGGTGAAATTCACTAATTATCCACACCACATGATACTAGCCCAGCTAAAACAACAACAACAACAACAGAAAACAACAATAATATAAAAAACAACTCTATTCAATTACAACATCAGAGTGGTCCTCAAGATCACAACAGGGCTGTAGACAAACATATGCCCAAGTACCCATTCACTAAACAAGTTCAACAAAAAAATAGAAATATAAAACTATCTTCAGGTCTTCAGCCAGCATAAGGGTAGTCATCAACATAATAGCCTTCTCCGGCCTAACCATCGTTTGTAGGGCCACCCTCAGTATAATCCCCTTCTGGGTAGTAGCCATCTTTGTACGCATCATTACCAACATTATTAAGGACAGCATAGTCTGGATGGAGAATGTCCAGGCAATAACTATCGTTAGATTACTTAGAGCTGAGTAAATAGAAACTCACAGGGTATCAATGATATAATGTGTAAAAGTGTAAACAAGTTATTGAAGTGTTTAAGATATAGTATTAACAATAATATCTTTCTCTGTATTTCAACATCGTTTGCCGAACCCTTTTCGTCTTTTTAATAACAAACTCATCACACTACTGACTCTTGGAATAAACTTGATTGTAAGACTCCTAGATGCACCAATGCTTTATCTACTGTATCACCGCAAGTCATAGATACCTTCTATCGCGTAACATCGCAAATCGTAGAGGTCATCTATCGCGTACACCACAAGTCGTAGATAATACGTCAGTCCATCCCCCGCTTTTATGAACATATGCACAGCCCACCGCATGTCAGGGATTTAATGCTTTAAGTATCGACACATCAATTCTATTACCATGACCTCTCGTCAGATCTACCGCGTACTTATGATCAAGGATCAACGGTGAGAACGAGAAGAATCTTAAAGACATATTAAAAGAATTAAGTGTATTCTTATTGAGTGTAGCTATATACGTTCCATTTAAATTAGTCTTCTCACTCAGCTTTCATAAGTTGATGGCATTCATGTCACTGGACATTCCCATATCCAGCTTATCCAGGTGATGAGTACACAGGTTATGATGCTACGCAGGAAGGGAACGTGTAGGAAGAGTACACAAAAGATGACTATGGCAATGCTAGTTAGAGAGAAGACTAGTAGTTATCTTTTGTAAATGTTTGTTTTGTTTATAACTAGAAGACTTATCTTAACTTTTGTAATAGTTTTTGTAAGACCCAAGGGCCATAAGACTCTAATATATCTACAATGATGTAAAAGCTAACTAGTATTATGGCTTCTTATTGTAATATATCCTTATAAGCAGATGCTAGTTTTATCCTTTTGAGTTATGTTGTTTATTATTACTATTTGGTCTTAGACAATTCGGTGATGCAACTAGTCACGTGCCTCAGGGTCCAAGATGAAAATTTTAAAATTTTTCCCATTTTGGCTACGCCGGGGCATGACAGGGATTTTTGGTATCAAAGCCTTAGGTTAAGAAGTGTACACCGATTGTCCTACGCACTTTAAGTTATAAACCATCATATATTTCCCACCTATAAAGATACTATCCTTATGATAGTTTTGTATTGGAATAGGTTAGCATAGAACCTTTTTACATCCAGGATGGATTTGGAGGACATTGTATATACCCAGATCACATAGAGCCCGCAGATCCAATGTTGTATCACCAGAGGATTTGACAGAGTGCCCTGCAGCATATGGAGGATAGTATGTGGCACGACATACAGGTATTGGAGATTTAGGGCCCAATAATCTTATGGATGGAGGCACACTACCGTGAGAGCACACTTAGGCTCATTCATTAGGAGGCAATCAGTATGCCTCAGGATCACCATACCTTTAAAGTCATTACTTTTTAAGTGGAGTTGACACCACCACCATTCCCCGCAGGACCACCTCCTTTTATACCACCACCACCCCTGAAGGAGCCCATAGTTGATGCACCTATAGCCGCAGAGCCAATCATGGGGTCTAATAGTGAGGACGAGTTTGATGATGATGATGATGAGTCAGACGATAATGAGCTAGAGATAGTCATAGAGGAGGCTGATGATGGAGAGGATCCAGCAGAGGACGTTGATCCCGAAGAGGATGTTGATCCAGCTGTAGAAGTTGACCCAACTGAGGATGTAGGTAAGGAGCCACCCGAGGGAGACATAGCTGAGGAGGAGGAGCCAGTAGAGGTTGGTGATGATGAGCACTAGTAGGGGATGCCGACGAGGACGGAGTGATGGTTATTATAGCTGATGGAGGGCCAGAGGTTGAGGATGACCTGGAGAATGACCAGGACGATGAGATGATCGACTTGTTTGACCCATACTTGGATTGGGTTCTACCTGAGGAGATTCCAATTCAAGATGATGCTCCACCTTATGAGTCAGATATGGAAGACTTTTGGATAGGATTCCCAGGATCTAGAGTTCTGTTGGTAATAGGGCTGGTAGCCCATCTTTTGTGTATATAGTTGTACTCAGGCATATAACACGTCTTAGTAATAATGTGTATGCCTTTTCTATGTATGTGTTTTTGGTACAGTTTACCCTACTATATATATATTCAACGTGTGTGCTTTCTTATGTAAATGTTTTTGTAACTATGTTGTACTGTGTAAATATTTGAAGTTATCATTGAAGACTTGTTTCCTCTAGTTAATGATGTGATATGTGCTTATATTGGAATTGCTATCTATATATTCAGTCATTTTTATATCTTGTAACAATGAATAGGATTGGAGAGTAACCAATAGATATTCATGTAGGTACATAAGCACACAAGCACAATGATCGAAAGACCAAAAAGAAATCATAACAAAGGACCACCAGATCCCATTCCTGAAGGAATCAATCCTACTAGAATCTTTAGTGCATTTCTACAGTGTCTGAACCATATAGCCAACAACCACGGCAACAACAACAACAAACCCACTACACCACCACCCTAGACACGCGACATATTAATGGAAGGATTTAGAGCTTTATGCCCTGATAGGTTTGACGGCACCAGTGAATCCTGGCGACCAGAGCAATGGCTAAGGGATATGGATCATATCTTTAAATTAATCGAATGTTCCGAGACAAAGAAGCACCTTCTCGCTACTTTCCAACTCACTTATTTGACGACTGACTAGTGGGAGGTCGAGAGAGAAACCACCGGAGCAGAAGCTGCAAGAAGGATAGCATGGACCACCTTCTATGAGAAGTTTTTGGAAAAGCATTTCCTCGATTATGAAAAGGATCAGAGAGAGGAGGAGTTTATCAAATTGACTCAAGGAAATAGGACTGTGAGAGATTATACAACACAATTTGAATGCCTGTCCCGCTTCGCCCCTCATATGGTTGAGACCTCTTAGAAAAAGATCAAGAAGTTTCACCGAGGACTCAATCCACACCTTCGACATCTGACATTGGGACACCTGAATCAAACTTTTGAGGCTTTGGTCAGGTTGGCGACAAGATTAGAAAGAGATAGCTGCCAAGGCCTGAAGCAAATGGTACACCGACCACCTCCGCCGAGGAATGGACCACGAGGAAGACCTTCAACTCATTCCAAGGAAAAAAGCATCCATAGAACAGTGGCAAGAAACCAGGACCTACCCTTTCCTAGTATAAGAACGCAGCACTTCATGCACCATAAGTACTAACCATAACTATCGGGAACAACAATGACAGATGTTTCAATTTTGGAACCCCCGGACATATGGCACAAGACTGCACAGCCCCCAGGGTCAACAATCAAAATAATGTTATTTGTTGCAACTGTGGCAAAAAGAGGGCACATGAGCAGAGAATGCAAGGCACTGAGAGAAAATTATCATGGGCCTACTACCTAAGTAAAGCTGGTAATGCTTGACTCAATGCTATCATACTTGAGGTAGCTGGCTATGATGAAAAGGAACAACAAAACTTGGAAGGTACACTCTCATTATATGCTAGTCGAGTTAAAGTGCTTTTTCACACTAGTGCTACAAATTCATTTATTGCCTTTGAGATTGTACGACGATTGGGTTTAGTACCCCAAATGCTTGAGGTAGCTCTAAATGTAGTATCACCTTTGGGAGTGATTGTGAAGCTAGAAAAGGTGTGCAAGGACTGTACTTTGACATTAGAGGATAAGAATCTCCCCACAGACTTAATTGTTCTATCCATGAACGAATTCGATGTGATTCTAGGATTTGACAGGCCTACTAAGTACCATGCAAAGTTAGATTGTGTGAGTAAGTCAATCACATTTTTAGTACCTGGGAGTACACCCTTCAGTTTCCAATATAACCCTACTAATGATGCGTTTGTTACAAGTCGCTTAGCTCAGAATTGATGATCGCTTAATTTTAATAGTTTGAGACTATGAAGACGTCTTTCAGAACATCTTCAGATTACCAACTAAGCGCGAGATTGAATTTTGTATTGAGTTAGTACCCAGAATGACACCTTATCCAAGACCCCTTACCATATGGCCCCAATGGAAATTCTAGAGCTGAAGAAGCAAATACAAGAGTTGGAAGATCTTGGATTCATTAGACCAAGCACGTCACCTTGGGGAGCCCCAGTCCTGTTTGTTAGGAAGAAGGATTTTGATTCTATATCAACTATAGGGAATTGAATAAGGTCACTATCAAGAACAAGTACCCACTTCCCAGAATAGATGACTTATTCAATCAACTTCAAGGAGTGACAACCTTTTCAAAGATTGATTTACAATCTAGATACCATCAGCTAGTTGTTTGATAGGAAGATATATCAAAAATGGCTTTTAGAACAAGATATGGGCATTATGAGTTCTTAGTTATGCCTTTTGGATTAACTAATGCCCTAGCGGTATTCATGGATTTCATGAATCTAGTGTTCAGGCCCTTCTTGGATCAAATCATCATTGTGTTTATCGACGACATCCTTATTTATTCGAAGAGTGAAGAAGAACATGAGAAGCATATACAGATTGCACTTCAGACACTTAGAGACAATCGCCTCTATGCCAAGTTCAGTAAGTGTGAATTCTGGTTGAAAGAAGTTAAATTCTTGGGTCATGTAGCTTCACAGAATAGAATTTTAGTGGACTCAATAAAGAAGATTGCAGTCTTTAGTTGGAATAGACCAACCAATACATCAGAAGTATGAAGTTTTCTCAGATTGACTGGATATTACAGGAGGTTCATGAAAGGATTCTCAAGGATTGCGTCTCCATTAATAGGACTAACAAAGAAGGATTCAAAGTTTGAGTGGAAGGACAAGCACGAACGCACCTTTCAGGAACTAAAGGAGAGGTTGACCTCAGCGCCAGTGCTAGCTATACCCAAAAATGGTGAACAGTACACTATCTACAATGATGCATCATATCAAGGACTAGGATGTGTACTTATGCAGAATGGTCAGGTGATCGCTTATGGATCTAGACAATTAAAGCCACACGAGTTGAACTACCCTACACTCGATGTAGAATTGGCTGTAATTGTATTTGCACTTAAGATTTGGAGGCACTATCTCTACGGAGAAAAGTTTGACTTGTTTTCAGATCCCAAAAGCTTGAAATACTTGTTCTCTCAAAAGGAACTAAACATGAGGCAATGACGCTTGATGGAGCTACTTAAAGACTATAACTTTAATTTACAGTACCACCCCAGTAAGGTAAATGTAGTCGCAGATGCTCTGAGCAGGAAACCCTAAAGGTTAATCGCCTCACTTTTAATCAAGAAATGGAAAGCCTTAGAAGCTTTAACAGAATTTGACATTCAGGCTACAAGACTAGGTGATGGACGACCTTTTGGATGTCTTATGGTACAGCCAACCCTCATTAATTGAATACTTGAAGCTCAAAAGAAGGACAAAGGATTAAAGAAATGGTTCGAGAAGGCAAAAGCAAAGGATCCAGATAAATGGAACATTAGAACAGATGAAGGATTCAGATGTAAGGATAGGTTATGTGTACCCGGCATGGATTGTTTGAGGAAAGACATTTTAGATGAAACACACAAGTCAAGGATGACCATACACCCTGGCAGAACCAAGATGTACAAAGACTTAAAGAGGAACTTTTAGTGGGAAGGCATGAAGAGAGAAGTCGTAGAATACGTAGCCAAATGCCCTACTTGCTAGCAAGTGAAGGCGGAACACTAATGACCTCTGGGGTTACTACAACCTCTACCAGTCCCAGAATGGAAATGAGAGCATATCACCATGGATTTTGTTATAGGATTACCAAGATCTCAGTAGAACCATGATGCTATTTGGGTAGTTTTTGATCGACTGACCAAATCAGCCCATTTTATTGCCTACAATATAACCTATCCTGTCGAGATGATGAGTCAACTATACCTACAATGGGTTGTACGATTATATGCAGTACCAATATCAATTATATTAGACCAAGATTCAAGACTCACCGCTGGATTTTGGGAGAGTCGTTAGAAGGCGATGGGAATAACCTTAAAGTTAAGTTCCGCATTTCATCCATAGATTGACGGACAAACAGAAAGGATGAACCAAGTAATGGAGGACATACTCCGGGCATGTGTAATCGATTTCAAAAGTTTGTGGAAAACTACCTTACCATTGATTGAGTTCACTTACAACAATAGTTTTCATTCGAGCATAGGGATGGAACCATTTGAAGCACTGTACAGGAGATTGTGCTGATCACCTTTGTGTTGGGCTAAAGTTGGGGATGGTAAATTGTTGGGACTAGATTTAGTTCAAGAAACCAATAAATGAATCAATACAGTAAAGGAAGGATGAAAGTAGCGTAAATCAGATACAAGAGCTATGCGGACAAATGACGTTGAGATCTAGAATTTGAAGTTGGAGATCATGTGTATTTGAAAGTTTCCCCGGTTCGAGGCATTATAATGTTTGGACAGAAGAGGGGAAAGCTATCACCATGCTATATTGGACCCTTTGAAATTCTGGAATGCGTAGGAAAAGTTGCTTATAGGTTGGCATTACCACTAAAGATGTGAGGAGTTCATAATGTTTTCCATGTGAGCATGCTTAGGAAATGTCTTCACAACTCGGCACACGAGATTGATTTTAAATATATCGAAGTAAATAACAATGCTATATTCATCGGAGGACCTATAAGAATTATGGATCATGGAATCAAGAAGCTGAGACAAAGAGATACCACTGGTAAAGGTTCAGTAGAAGCATCATGATGAAGGAGAAGCTTCTTGGGAGCCGGAATTAGAGATACAAGAGAAATTTCCATTTCTATTTAGTACTAGTTAGTTTTGATTTCGAGGATGAAATCCTATAATAGGTGGTAGAAGATGTAATACCTGTAATTTCTTTACATTAATAAAATTAGTTTTCTAAATTTTTTGTGTTCGGTGTATGATTATCATATTATTTTGATGGTATCGACGTGTTGTAGGATTACTAATAAGCCCATAGTCACCACACCATCTCGACCATAATAGGACTTAACTTAGTCCTGTACCCAGACCCAGACATTAGAAATAATACTCATTTGCACGCAAATTGAGACCGATATATTTATTGAGAACTTATGCACGCAAACTGAGGAAGTGACACACAACCCAAGGTAGGCACCACATGGCTGGCCATATGGCAGCCCCATGCACTACCCTACACATGTCAACCATACTTTAGACACTTGTCACCCTACCCTTGACACTTGTCCACATGTTGGACATGTGTCCTAGTAGGTACGCATGCTTTTGACACCTAACCTCCATCTTTTACTATATAAGCATACATACCCCATGCATAACACTCTCTTGGTCACTATAATCTATATAAGAAGAGAGAGGTTGGAGATTAGAGATATATGGAGAGGTAGAAGACAAGTTAGGAATAAATCTAGAGTTCATCTTCCCTTTCCTTGTGTACACTCCCATTCATACACCCATATATATACCCACTACAATGGGAACCTAGAATCTGTGATAATAAGTCCTGGAAGTTCAAGAAAATTCCCAGAAGTAAGAGAACTCATAAAGAAGGAGAAGAAGAAGGTTCACCATCAAAGCTTGAGTTCAAGCTTCCTAAGCTCAAATCCAAAGCCCAAGCTTAATTCCAAGCATTGGTGAGTCTACTAACTCACTTTAGAACCTATATTATATGTAATAATGTTAGGTATATGTTTTAGGATGTTAATGTACGGTTTCCATGCCATGCAAGTTGATTTTAGAAGTTAAATCCATTGTATAGAAGTGCTGTTAAGAAACTACTAAAAGGCATGAGAAACCGATTCCTAGGAGAAACTAGTTTTTAGGAATGGGTTGAGGAACCGGTTTTTGGGTAAGAACTAGTTTCTGGGTAGCAGTTTGTTATTTTTTGATTGCTATGCTTTGTTTAGTTGTACCTTGCCCTTATCTACATGAAACCTTGTTATATGTCTATTAGAATCTGCATGTGGGTAACTTATTCATATTATCAACTCATGCATGTAGTTTATATGTCAAATTCATGTTATGATGTTTAAACTTATGATACATGCTTTAATAAGTTGTACCTTGGATGCATGAATAGAACTATACGAGTTATAAGTATGGCTATGAGAGTATTGTACTGTCCATAGTAGTATTCATGTTTGATACCTTGAGCTTAAAGGGTTGTATGTTGCATAAAATGGAGGATTTTTTGAAAAAGGTCTTTAGAAACCAATTATTGGGTAGAAAACTGTTTCTGGAGCCTAACCCAGAAACCGATTAGTAGGAAGAATCGATTTTTGCGAACTTTTTCTGAAAATGTTTCCTGAAGGTATAATCGAGGCCATGGACTGAACATTAACACTTATTTGGATTTTGTAAGGATATTATGACGTAAAACAAAATGACGGACATAATAACGTAACTTCAAAAGTATAATCGAAAGTCATTAATGAACCAAACTCTGAAATGAGCGACGCGCGCCCGATCAGGGATACGTAGGGATCAGTTATGCTATGTCAGAAGCAGCTTATGTTGAGGATAAGTGCCGGATAGGTAAACCAGGCCACAATGACCGGGATAGTGAGAAAAGGGTGTAGTTATTGGGTTGTGAAATTGAGTATCCTTTCGATTCTTCGAGATGAAATGGATATGGTGAATACTTTGATTCTTCATAACGAAGTGACAGTTGTGAAATTGAGCATCCTTTTGATTCTTCATGATGAAACGGATATGGTGAATACTTTAATTCTTTGTGACGAAGTGATGGTTGTGAAATTGAGTTTCCTTTTGATTCTTCGTGATGAAACGGATATGGTGAATACTTCGATTCTTTATGACAAAGTGACGATTGTGAAATTGAGTATCCTTTCGATTCTTTGTGATGAAATGGATATGGTGAATACTTCGAATCTTTGTGACGAAGTGATAGTTGTAAAATTGAGTATCCTTTCGATTCTTTGTGACAAAACAAATATGGTCAACACTTCGATTCTTCATGATGAAGTGATGGTTTGAAGAGTTAAGACTCCCTTCGGTTCTTCGTGACGAAATAGATGTTCTTGAACTCCTCCACACTTTGGTTCTTCGTGACGAGGTGGTGTAGATACCCCAATTTTGACCAACCATTGAATCCAGAGTTGGTTGAACTCTGAAGACCGATGACAATAATGATCGGTAAAATTTAAAGATTTTTCTAAAGAATTCAAGCCCTTCGAAGATTCTTCAAATTAAATTTTCAAAAATAAAGGGAAAAGAGGAGAATTGGGTGTTCAGAAAGACCCGAGTACATGTGAGAGAGACAGCCTGAAAATTAATTTCAAAATTAAAGTATATATGTATGTATATAAGAATTTTGAGAGAAAAAAAGAAGGAAAGAAAAGAAGAAAATACGTATATATATAATCTATTAAGTATATGCTAGTATCTTAGTATATTAGTATAATGTACTAAAGTATAGTGGTATATTGGTATAGGCTTACTAAAGTATCTTAGTATATTAGTATAGTATATAAAGTATATTAGCATATTAGCATAGTTTACTAAAGTATATTAGTATTTAGTAAATATATATAATGAAAATAAAAAAGAAAGGGGATTCAGTTAGCAGTGGCATGCGATAAAACCGTCAACGGCACTCAGAGAGTGTCGCGCCAGCATTCACCAAGTGCCGCTCGGCACTCAGTGAGTGCCGGAACGGCATTCCGTGATTGCCGTAGCCAACTCTTCGAGTGCCGCGTGATATAACAGTCTATTTTTCTCATATGTTCTAGAAGAAATCTATGCACATGGGTTTCCATCCAAATTTACCCAATTAACCCTATGAGAAAGGTCTATATAAGGAGGTTTTCACTTGCATTAGAGGGGCTCCTTCTTCCACTATCTTCCATTAATACATACATTGAAGTTTAGAGAGAGAATTGAGAGAAAACAAGAAATTCTTGAAGAAAACTTTGAAGAATTTGAAGAATTTTAAAAAGAGATTGAAGAATTTGGAAGATCTTCATCCAACAATCAAGAATTCCCTAAGGTTATAAGAGGTAAGCTCCCAATTTCCTAGAGAAATTAGGCTAATTCAATCACAAGTTCATAGTTCTAGGATCTTTACACATTTTCAAAACCTCTCTTCTTACCCCATTTCATCACACACCACATAGAACTTTTGATTGCATTTCATGATATTTCATTTGTTTTGATTCAAATTAGCCTTGGGTTTAGAACAAAAATTAGTTTATGAGGAGATTTTATTTGGGACTAAGTCAAATAAACTTTGATTTCATTTCATTCTTGTTAATTCTTCCTTTGGAAATCTATGGGATCTTTAATATCTCATGAGATTTATTTGGGGTTTGGTCTCTTAGTCTCCCATAATCTATGATTTAAAGTGGAATTAAGATTGGGTCGTGGTTATATTCATATGTTATTCATTGGGTTTAAGTCTTGGTCTATAGCTTGAGTCTTCTAAATTGAGTCTCATAGATTTGCTTCCATATTAGAGGCTCACATGGTTTTGATCATATATAATCCTCAAGGACCATGTATTTGGTAGAGGGAATTGATAGAGATATAGTGTATTTCATAATATTTGATTCAAATGAATCCAAGTGTCCTAGGTTCATTCATGAGGTTGAGTAAGACCTTAGGACCCATTTCTCTCATGAGATTTATGATGGGATTCCCTTAAGGATAAATCCATGGATCTTCATAATAAGTGAGTATCATTGTGTTGGTTGTAATCATACTTGATCTATATTCTCTATAGAATTATAGATCTAGTTTAGTTAAGATTATGAATATCAATTCAACAATGGTGTAGAGAATCCATTAACCAACTGTGATCAAAGATTTTTTTATTAAATCATGGTCCATCGGAATTGGATGAGACCAATTGGAGGATGTTCATAACTCATATATGCATCACTAGAACTTTTATTTTGATGAAATCTTATACTTAGGAGGGTTTGACCTTATGATTTGTGAGTAGGTTGCTCTCTGTCCAAAATTTCAGAACAGTAAGTTCATTTTAAAACTAGTAAATTAGAGCCTTAATCAAGTTTTTTTGACCTCAAATAAAATTTTCTAGGTATTTTAATGTGTTAGGAGGATACCCTAAAAAGATCAAAGTATTTCTAATTTGTTTAGTATTTTTACAAAATCATACAAAAACTCTAAACAGAGAGTTGCAGATTCCTGAGTGATGTCTGGTTATGACCCTATTCCCAGAGATTCTTCTGTTGGATCTTTGATTTTATTTTTGGGTTAGAAACTAGACTCACAGAGACATAACATACTAAAAAATCTTTAAGATCCAATCGTTGAAAGTATTTTATTTCTATTTTTGAAAGACTAGTCTGCTCTCAGTAATTTTTACAATTCTGTCACTGTTTTGATAAAACTTGAATAACGTGGATTCCTAATGTCCTAGGATTTAAACCATGTCTTAAATAATGTCAACTAAGCTGAGATCTAGAGGCTAAATGATCCAAATCAATGAATAAGTTCATATATCATTCTTGTTCATGTCTATGCATTCATTCATGTATGTTGATGCTTTTGATTAGAACTAGTTCTTGGATAAAGTTGGATTTAGTTGAACCTAATCGAACATAACCACGGGTTCCTTATGATCATGTTGGGATAATAGCATTCCTATATGGACATTACATTGGCTCCTAGTTGAGACTTGTATATCTATAGAGGTGTTGTGTTTCCAATTAGTTAAAAGGAACTCATAGTTATGTCAATTCTTTTTCTATTTGATATATTTAAGCAAGACGTTTTTATGAATGATTATTTGATATTATTTATCTTGTCTAAAGCATGTGGACTAACTCTTGTTTTGTAGCACTTTGGAGGTATGACTTCTCATCTCTTCTCTAGTTTATATCTTTTTTTTTATTATTGATTTTCGACTTCATGCGCGACACCTTAGAATTAGGTCTTGCCTTATGTGTATATATGTGTTAGAGACCTTTTCTTAGGACTTCTACTTTTTGTGTGCATTGCACATTTCCAATTTTGCGGCTGGATCCCCGGTAAGTTCTCTTGTTCTTATTGCATATCATTTTGCTTGCTAATTGAACTATGTGATTTTGTATGCCTTTTATCGTTAGCAATTTTGCACCCTTTTGACATGCTTGTGCTATGTATACTTATATATGTATTAGTTGAGGGCATGCTTAGATTAATAATTTGATTAAAAAAGATGTTGAGTAGAGGCCTATCGCGAGATTGGATGAGAGGGGGTGTTTTAGTCTGCCGGGCTCCTTCCCCTTTCATTCCATAATCCCCGGACCCAGTTTATCTTTGGTTTCGCAAAAGATCGGTTTTCTTTTAAAATGATTTCTTAATTTTCCTTTTAGAAATTAAGTGGTGACTCTTTATATTTGAATTTGAATTTAAAAATTGTTTTAAAATTAAAAGAAGTGGGCCCAAAATGCCGGTATCCACAGGTGGTTAGTGAGAGGTACTTTGGGTTAGTGAATGATGTCGGATAATAGTGATGGATAGTAGTGGCATCAAGAATGTCAAAACGAGTCAAGTTGGTTGTTCGTATTCTTTTTGAATAATTAGTCGGGCACGCTAGTGGTCATAGTTCGACGGCAAAAACGCGAAGATCCTAAAAGACATGTTAAAATTAGTAAGTGTATTCTTGTTAAGTGTGGCTATATACATTCCATTCGAATTAGTCTTCTCACTCGGCTTTCATAAGCTGACAGCGTTCATGTCACTGGACATTCCCATATTCACCTTATCTAGGTGATGAGTACACAAGTTATGAGGCTACACAGGAAGGGAACGTGGAGGAAAAGTAAACCAAAGATGACTATGGTTATGCTAGTTAGAGAGAAGACTAGTAGTTATCTTTTGTAAATTTTTTTTTTTTGTTTGTAACTAGAAGACTTATCTTAACTTTTGTAATAGTTTTTGTAAGGGCCATAAGACTCTAATGTAACTAAAATGATGTAAAAGTTAAATAGTATTGTGGCTTCTTATTATAATATATCCTTGTAAGCAGATGTTGGTTTTATCCTTTTGAGTTATGTTGTTTATTATTAGTATTTGGTCTTGGACAATTCGGTGATGCAACCAGTCACGTGCCTCAGGGTCCAAGATGAAAATTTAAAATTTTTCCCTATTTTGGCTACACTGGGGCGTGACAGTATCGCCTAAAGCAGTCACCAAGAGCCTAGTTTTAGAGGTTTACACAGGCTATTTGTAGATATGGGTTCAAACAAAGTCAAGCCGATCATATATTATTTATCAAACACTCCTTGCATGGTAAGACTACTGCACTATTTGTGTATGTGGATGACATTGTCCTTACAGGTGATGATGTGGAGGAAATGTAGTGATTAAAAGAGTACATGGCAAAAGAGTTTGAAATAAAAGATCTGGGAGAGCTAAAGTATTTTCTAGGAATTGAAGTGGCCAGGTCTAAGCATGGAATCTTCATCTCTCAGAGAAAGTATGTTCTGGATCTCTTGAGTGAAACTGGGATGTTTGAAAGTAGAGCATGTGACATACTTGTTGAACCAAATCAAAAATTGAGTGATGATAAAAGTGGTAAGATGGTAGATAGGAGGAGATATCAGCGACTGGTAGGAAAACTTATCAATCTATCCCATACTCGTCCTAATATTTCATTTGTTGTGGGGGTGGTTAGCCAGTTCATGCACGCACCTTATGAGAGACTTAGGTAAGGGTTTATTTTTGGGTAGGCATGACCATTTCAGAATAGAAGCATACACTGATGCGGAATGGACCGGTTATGTGACAGACAGAAGGTCTACTTCAGGGTACTGCACTTTCGTGGGAGGTAACCTCGTTACGTGGAGAAGCAAGAAACAAAGTGTTGTGGCTCGGTCTAGTGCAGAGTCCAAAATTTAGAGCAATGGCTCAAGGTGTGTGTGAACTCCTGTGGTTAAAATTGCTATTGAAAGACTTGAAGGTGGAAACTAGTGATTCAATGAAGTTGTACTATGATAGGAAGCAGCTATTAGCATTGCACACAATCCAGTCCAGCATGACAGAACAAAGCATATTGAAATTGACAGGCACTTCATTAAAGAGAATCTTGATAATGGAACAATTTGTACTCCTTTTGTGAAGAGCAGTAATCAACTTGCTAATGTTCTTACTAAAGGATTTGGAGTTAAACCGTTTCATGATATGCTTAGCAAGCTAGGATTGAGAGATATCTTATTACCAGCTTGAGGGGGAGTGTTAGATGAGTTTAGTTTTATTTTATTATGAGTAAAGATTGGGACACACCCAAAGACACAAATTTTGGGAAAAGACATAACTTTTGGGACACAACCCAAAAGATGTGTCTATATCTCTCCTGTGATGTCATTGGACCCCACAGTGACACAAGAAAGAGATAGACACATCTCTTAGGTTGTGTCCAAAAAGTTGTGTCTTTGGGAGTGTCCCAAGTATTACACTTTTATTATTGTATAAGGGCTTTAATGTAATTATTATTTCTCTTTTTTATTGAATAATATATATGGGGTGTAACTAATTGTTAACCCTAAGTTTGGCATAATCTTATTGTTAACAGATTGATGCTATAATCTTCATGGTAACCCCTAGGAGAATCCTTCTAATCCAGTTTTGTTCACCTCTGATAACCCTTCTGAGCCCCACCAGGAAGTTAGTGCTCCTACTCCATCAGCTCTTACATCTTCTAGTGAGTCTATCACTCTTTCTCGGTAGGAGTACAATGCCTTAGTCCAGCAACAATAGCAGATGTCCTTGTCTAACTCCGCTGGCTTTGCTAATTTGGGTAACATTGCATGTTTATCTTCTTCTGCTCCTTCCCCATGAGTTATCGACTCAGGAGCTTCTACCCATATGACTGGTAAGTCCCATATTTTTTCATAGTTGACTAGTTCACCTGCTAAGACATCAATTGTTCTAGTTGACGGTCAGTCTTGTTCAATAGTTGGAAGTGGTTCTGTCTCTCTGACCTCTTCTGTCTTTATCTTTTGTAAATTTTATTCCTCAATTTCCTTTTAACCTCTTGTCGGCCAGTCAACTTACTAAATCTCTTAATTATTCTGTAACATTTTATCCTTGTTGTTGTGTCTTTCAGGATCTCAACTCAAAGAAGATGATTAGAGGAGGTCGTGAGTGGCATGGTCTTTATTACCTTGAACAACATCCATCAACTAATAAACTAGTGGCTTTACAAGCATCTATCTCACCGCATTAATGGCATTGTCGTCTTGGTCATCCGTCATTGCAATCCTTAAAGCTGGTATTTCCCTCTTTTCAGTCTATGTCTAGTTTAGAGCGTGAGGCTTGTCAGTTGGGCAAGCACCATAGAGTATCTTTTCCTTTATGTCAAAAAAATAATCTTCGTTCCACTCCTTTTAAGTTGGTTCATTTGGACATTTGGGCTTCTTCTAAACATAAGAGCATGTTAGGTTTTACTTATTTTGTTTCTTTTGTAGATAATTGTTCAAGGATGTCATGGATACTTTTAATAAAATATTATTCTGAAATTTCTTCCATTTTTTAATTATTTCATAATGAGATTATGACTCAATTTGGTTGTCATTCATACTTTCAATCGGTTAATGGTTTGGAATATGTTAAAGGACCTCTTCAGTCATATTGTGATTCTCATAGGATTATACATCAATCTTCTTGTGGTTATACTCCTCGACAGAATGGATTTGTGAGCGTATGAATAGACACCTTCTGAAAGTAAGCAGAACTCTTATGTTTCAAATGGAAGTCCCAAAGCAATTTTGGGGGGATGCTGTTCTTACTGCATGTTATCGTATAAATCGTATGCCCAATTATGTTCTTAATAGTGGCATTCCTCATTCTATCTTATATCATGATAAGGCCTTATTTGCTTTGCCTCCACGTCTGTTTGGTTGTGTTGCATTTGTTCATGTTCTTACTCGAAGTCAGGATAAATTAGATCCTCGTGCAATCATGCTACAAAGTGTCTTTGTGGGATATTAACGTGTCACACCCCGGAGAAGACCAAAAATATGGAAAATTTAAAATTTCCTTTTTGGATCCTAGGAACACGAGACTGGTTAGAGTTTTACCTGATTGTCCTTAACAGAAGTATTAACAAGAACACAATAATATTGGCAATGTATCTAATTTAAATGCAGCATAGTAATATTAAGCATTGACTGAGTCTTACATTAAACAAATATATTACAGTCTCAACTCAAAGAAACATAAATAAATAAAAAGAGTCACATGATAATAAGTGTCACCAATATCCAATAACAACCAAAATATTTCACCATAAAATAAAAGATAAACAGTAGACTAAGAACTTCATCATTAACTGGCAAGCCCATATTAATCACCATAATGATCCTACTCCTCATCATAGTAGCCTTCATTTGTGTACCCATCGGTGGTATATCCCTTGTTGCCATATTTGTGGAAGGTCCAGTGGCATAAAACACCATCAGCTTGAATATAAGCTGAGTGAGCATACATTCTTGCAAAGCACCGTTAGCAACGGCTACGAAAACACTTAAGTTCATTATTCTTTAGTCAGCTTATAATCATCTTTAGAAGTTACAAGGAGTATAAGACTACTCAAACCACAATATGAAAAACAATTCGAAACATTCCATGACTTATAGCTGAATAGACTAAACAGTAACTATCTTAAAGCCCAACACGAACAACAACTACTCCTTCCCACAAATCTGGCATAAGCCGTTAGCCTTAGAATATTTATGAGTAAGCTATCGTAGAGCATAGCAATGTTCCTTAATGGCCAACTCAGTTAAATATTCAAGATCTATGACCTGTCAACTAATGAATATAAATGTGCCTTAATGGCTGTAAGAGCGTAGCAATGTGCCTTAATGGCCAACTCCATTGAGATATTCATTTACAGATACCGTCATCATCATTAACCATCATTCTTATCACCAATACCAAAGCTGCTATCAACAAGCAACTGGACTCCCAAGACTCAAAAGATATCCCGAAGACTCACAACAGATACTTACATCCAACTCAAGAAAGTTGACCGAGGTACAACGGTACGTTGTGCGTAATACAACAAACAAAGTGTTAGTTAATTTAAAATTTTTGATCTTATTACGCGTATGTTATTCCTACTATCAGAGTTATCGCATCCTGAAAGTCGTCATATCAAAGTTTAAGGACTAATTCTCAATCACACAGAAGGATGCAGATTTAGACATATCAATCAATTAGTAAGTGAATTAGTGTGCATGTGTAATAACACGAACATGCAAGTCTTGATTTTGGATCTCGACACATAAATTCATTCATACAAGAAACTAATATACTTGTTTAAGCCTAACAAAACAAAGATTATAGTAAAAAAGTAACACGAGCGCTCAAGAGGCTCGAGCGCTCCAATCCAGCGTGAGCACTCAGACTTAGCAGCTCTGCAAATTTTAGTTAACTTCACATGCAAGTGCTATAAACGTACAAGGATCATATAAATGTTCATAAAATCATGTAAAAACTATTTCTACAAGTCTCTAAGTGATAATCTATACTCACAAAGTATTAGGGTGTGTTTAGATGATGAAAATGTATGAATATGTGTTGAGAAAGCTTGTAAATTGAGAAGTAGAGCCTCAATCCTTCCATTCTAGTGCTTGATCATGCAAATGACAAACTTCTGGAACTCTTCTTCTAGTTTCTTCTTGAATCACCAAAGTACAAGTATGTAGAGAGGATGTGGGAGGAATGATGATCATGTAAGAAACATGCTTGCATGTGTGTGATAGAAGAAAGAGAGATGGAAGAATAATTTGATGATACTGTTCATTCACAATGAATATGTGTATAAGCTAAGAAAACAAGAAAATGAAAGAATAGAAAAAGGAAATAAAGAAAAGAAAAGGAAACAGACAATTAAAATTAATTACAATTAATCTAATCCTAATCAGTCCGTGATTGAGTTTGACCATAAAAAATAAGCATATTCCAACACTCCCCCTCAAGTTAGAGATAGAGCAAAGATATTAATGAGACCCAGCTTGATCAGAGACGACTTCAGGAGCGAGGAACCAATGGAAACGAACTTTCTCTCTAATGAAATGAACATCCACTTAAATATGCTTAGTACGCTCATGGAGAACCAAGTCAAAAGCAAGCATAAGGGCAGACTTGTTGTCATAGAATAATGTAGATGAGCCATTAACCAGATAACCCAACTCTTTCAAAATTGAATGCACCCGTAGAAGCTCACATGTTCCCTGTGCCTTGGCCCGATACTCTGCCTTAGCAGAAGAATCAGAAACTATAGCTTCTTTCTTGCTTTTCCATGAAAGAAGATGATTCCCATAGAAAGTACAGAATCCAGATGTAGACCGACAATCACTCTTAGACCCAGCACAATTAGCATCAGTGAAATAGGACACTCCAGACTGTGTTCCTGTAGAATAAAATAATCCAATACCGAGACAAGTCATGAGATACCAGAGTATATGATGAATAACATCAAGGTGAGATGACTGTGGATCATGCATAAATTGACTCACGACACTGACTACAAATGTAATGTCGGGTCGAGTGTTGGTCAAGTAAATAAGATGGCCAACAAGGTGCTGATATATTGAAGCATCAGGAAGAAGTTCTCGAGACTCATTAGACAACTTATGATTGGGATCCATAGGGTTGGAGACAGGATAATGTCCCATCATACCTGTATTCTACAGAAGATCTAGAGTGTACTTTTGTTGAGATAGTGATACACCTTGACGAGAGCGAGCAACTTTTATCCAGAAAAAGTATCGAAGAGGACCCAAGTCCTTAACATCAAAAAGCTGACTAAGAGCTTTCTTGATTTTGGTAATGCCTAGATCATCATCCCCTATAATAATGATATCATCAACATATACCAGAATAATAACTGATCGGCCATCAGGTCGATGATGAGTGAAACAAATATGATCATAGTGGCACCGAGTGAAGCCTAAAGATAAAATAACCTCACTAAAGCAGTCAAACCAAGCTTGGGAAGATTGCTTAAGTTTGTATAAAGATTTTTGAAGATGACATACCTTCCCTGAATTCTCCCCCTCAGCCTGAAAACCCAGTGGAGGATTCATATAAATTATTTCATCCAAATCCCCATTTAAGAAGGCATTATTAACATCTATTTTGATGCAGGGCCCAATTGTGAGATGAAACCAAAGAGATTATAAGTTGAACAGATGTCAATTTGGCTATAGGAGCAAAGGTAGCACTAAAATCCTTACCCAGGATTTAAGTAAAGCCCTGACCACTAGACGTGCCTTATATCGCTCAATAATACCATCAACCTGATACTTGAGAGTGAAGACCCACTTATACCCAACAGTTTTCTCACTCGAGGGGAGAGGCACAAGATCCCAAGTCTGACTGCATTGAAGAGCATCCATTTCCAAGGTCATGGCAGCCATCCACTATGGATCCTGGAGGGCTTTAGAGACAGACCGAGGGATGGATGTGGAGTCAACCTAACTAAGAAAAGAGTAATAGGAATCTGAGAGTTCCTGGTAAGAACATATTGATCAATGGGGTGATTAGTACTAGCAGAAAAACCATAACGATACATAGGACTATGAAGTCTAGATGGATATCTAGAGGAAATAGAAGGTAAAGGAATAAAAACATTACCAGATTCTAATGAAGATATTAGAAGTAGAGTCTGAGTAGGAGGTCGGCGAGAGTACACCTGAGTAGGAGCAGTAGTGATGACCAGAGGAAGGTTAGAAGAAGTCTTTAGAGGTTGTTCAAACAGAGGAACATGATGCGAATGAGAGTTCAAATCCTCAGAGAATTCGGTGGGAGGATGATCAGAAACAGACTAAGGACCTGCAAAAAGTATCTTCCAAAAATGTGACATCCAGAGAATGATACATATGACGAGTGGGAGGATCATAACACCTGTAACCTTTTGACATAGGTAAATAACCTAAGAAGATGTAGCGAACAGCCTTGTTATCTAATTTTGTCCGAGTTGAACTGCGATCCTGGATAAAGCATGTACAACCAAAGACTAGATGGAGGATAAGAAAGAGGTTTTGTCAAGCTGAAGAAGTTACAAAGGTGCCTTTCCTTATAAAACATGACTTGGAGTCTGGTTAAGTAGAAAGGTGGTAGTAAGAACGGCCAGATGCCAGAAATATTTAGGTACATTCATTTTGCACACAAGACACCTAACAACAGACATGATGGAGTGGTTTTTTTCATTCTACCACGCCATTCTGTTTTGGAGTGTAGGGACAAGTGAGTTGCTGGAGAATACCCTATTTTTTCATTACGGCCTCATGAAGGCGTAAACGAAACCATTTTCATTCAACATGATAATGCAAAACTGCATATTTACCCAAATGGTAGTGAATTTCTACAAGTTGCATTCATTGACGGATTTGATATCCACTTGGCATTTTAACCTCCAAATAGTCCAAATTTGAACATGTTAGATCTTGGATATTTTTCGAGCAATTCAATCACTGCAATATCAAGAAGCACCTAGCACAATAAATGAGCTAATCCGTGCTATGGAGAAATCTTTTGATGAGTTGAGAATGGAAAGTCTTGATTTTTTATTTCTAACATTACAGCAAAGCATGATTGAAGTGATGAAGGTCTATGGGAGCAATAATTATAAATTGCCACATATGGGAAAACAACGTTTAAATAGATGTGGAAATCTCCCTTCTCAACTTCAATGCAACCATGAACTTGTTGAAGATGTCCTTAGGCACTTAGATCAGTAAGTGGAAGAATGTTTCTTTTTTTTTTTGGCCGAATGCAGTGAAAGAATGTTTTGAAGTTCTCCTTTGCTTCCTTATTTTGAGTGGACCAAAGTGTCTTGGGCATATTTTGTTCTACAACCTGCCATTTTGTTTTTTTGTAATGGTCAACAATGAATATGTAAATATGAAATGATGACTTTTTGTTCTCTACTTGTATTTTACTGTAGATTGGACTAATTTTCCTTTTCATTTTCAATTCTTCTTTTTTCTTTTCTTTTTAATAGCATGAGGGTATAATTGGAAATGTAGAGCAAAATATGGTTTGACTTTTCAAATGTGTACACAATTTTGGGACATCTCAAAATGGAATATAGGACTCACAATATGGGACGGAGGGAAAACTTACTAAGACTCAAATCGGAGCAAGGATCACAATTTTACTGAACTACGTAGTGCTCTAGAGTGTAAAAAGACCAACGGTCAAACTCAGGCATCGGCATTAAAATTTACACATTTTCATATATTAGTTACTTGAAATCTTTATCAGGAGACACAATAACCACTCTGTATCCTTTTTGTAGAACTTGACTGACAAGTGTAGCGACAACATCATATGCTTCATGGCCTTCAATTTTATAACATGCATTGCTCCTCAATCTCAATAGTGAACTTACTAAAAGGAAAATTTTCTAAACTCACGACTTTAGCATATTTCATCTTTGTGCTTCTAAATAATTTGATGTTAACTAGAAAACAATAACAAAGATGCCTTGGGAAATTGGGCCTGCATTTTGACACTTATGGATAAATGTACAAGCAAATAAATAAATGTGTGCACATATGTACTGCCATAATTAGAAAGCTGGTAGATCCGTACTAGCCAAAAGGAGTGAAAACATTTCTCCATATAAGTCAACAGAGTATAAAGTTTATCCTTTGGAGTTTTTTTCTCACTAGAATACTACTACTTTGGGGAAAAAAATAACAAATATAAAAGTTACTTTGCTCTAAGAAAAATATCCCGGTCTAGATTTCTATGCCATACCAATTGCTGCCTTAAAAGTTAACTTACAGCTACTTTTTAGACAGACGCTCAGAAGGCTCTATTTCAAGAGATCCTATATATCACAATTATGATCATTATATAAAATCATCAAAATACTTAACATACATAAGCCGCAATCGATTCTATTCAAATGACTAAAAGCAATAATCATACATGAGTAACTTCAAAATTTAAGCAAAAGACAGTAGATTCTTGGTTTGTGATAAAGAACTGCATAATACATTTCTAGATTTACAAAGTTGAAACTCTTTTCTATACTGCATACCATAGAAAAGCATGCAGAACTTATTCACGCTCCATTTTCTTTAAAGTAATTGATGTGAAGGGAAACTTTACGAACATTGAATACTCGCCATTTGGGAATGTGCTAGAACATTGTTATATTCCTTTACCAATAAAAGAAATGCTTCTCATCTTATGAGTAATATTAGGCAGCTTTAGTAAATAACATGTGAGCTGGTGAGTACTTACATCTACCCTGACAACGAAAATAATAGTGAATGGGAAAAAAAAACCCCCACAAACACAGTATCTTAGATTTAAGGAACACTTCAAGGAACTTCATAACATATATAAAAAGCATTAGATGGATGTAACAGAGAAAGTCCACTCACTAGCACATTTAGCTTTCTGAAAACATCTACAATAAGTTTATATGACATTCCATTTGAACTGCTCGATAAGCCTTTGTTGGGTTTGTGCCCTCAAACCATTACTTTATGTATTAGACATTGACTTTTTAATATATGGATATCAGCTTTACATTTCATTATGTATGTTTCTTTCATGAGATGATTGTTTAATCCATAAGTATCATAGTAAGTATTTCGTGTGTGTATGAGATACATACAATGAGATACGAATTACTATTCTTTGATACCTAAAGCTTGTCACAGTGGATGATGAGACTGGATATCTCATCAGGTATACACTATAGCATCATTAACTACCATTGGATGGAGTGATAAATCTCAATCACTAGAGTGTGACTCTTTGTTAATATGCTAGTGCTTATAGTGCATTGACGGACCTGAGTTTCCTATTGGCGCTCAATGCTGTCAACAGTCAATAGGAACTCATAACTTGTATAAGGTATGTGTTCTCAATCTTGAGACGATTATGAACACAGACTGTGGATATGGCTGCTTTGACTTACCAATCAGTGAGGTCTATAAAAGATCAACACCTGGGTATCTTGGGTATGTCATATTCATAGGGTTGTGAACATATATTGTCAAGATAGAATCTACCCTCTGTTTTAGAGTAAGCATTCCCTTGAGAATGTCACCATGTCGATTACTGAGTACTGCAGTCTTGTTGATAAGAGTTATCAACATGTTTGGTAATCATGAGAGGTGAATGGGACTCAAGGAATACAAGAAGTAATCATGATTCAGGTTGATAGTAACAGTTATCCGACTACCTGAATATGATTACGAATGCTGACGGTAGAGGGACATTAGTACAACATACAAGTCTAGTTATCGCTTCGGATATGTTCTTTTGCGTTGGAGTTCAGTTATCGTTTTATAGTGGAGTAAACGTTAACTGACCAGTTGGTTAGTTTGCTGATCAAAGAGTTTGGTCATGGTAATTAATAAACTGGTCTGAGCCAACAATAAAGAGCCTAGGAGGTCCCACTCTTAGCTCCGCCAGGATGCTTGGAAAGATGCTTGAGGATGATGTCCAGACAGGTTCGATCGATCGAAGATATCTCGATCGATTGAAGTCTGCAGGTTCGATCGATCGAATATGGTTCGATCGATCGAATGTTCGATCGATCGAAGGCACTTCGATCGCTCGAAGTCTAGGTCGGTTCTGGGAATCTATAAATAGGGCAGCTGCGTTCTGGAAAAGGTTGTTCGTCGTTTTGAACGTCAGAAGCTGCAGAAACTGTTTTGGAGTCCCAAAACATTCTCTATCCTCTCCATTAGGGTTCCCACCAACCCTAGTCTTTCTGGCAAGCATCCGCAGGAGTCATAAGGGTGAAGATCATCTAGTGGAGGCTGCTGGAAGTTGAAGATCAGAATTGGGTTCAAGACATTAAGGTATAACTCGTGTCCCCTCTTGTGCGCATCTGTAGAATTGACGAGTAGTAGATCCGGGCATGCCAATAAAGTTTCATAACTTGATTTTTCCGCTGCGCGTTTAAACTTTCCATTTAAACCTGTTTTTCCAACAATTGGTATCAGAGCCACGCTTGTTTGGATCCATAGATGCGTTTTTTGGAACACTATTTTGATTTGCATGTTGATTTTAGAACTGCTTTCGAAACTGCATCGTCACAGATCTGTTTCTGCAGTGTTATCGCAGCAGTATACAAATCTGTGATTGCATTGGATGCAAGATGGGTTCGATCGATCGAAGTAGTCTCGATCGATTGAACGCTCTGTACTCGAGCGATCGAACAGGTTTCGATCGATCGAAACCTTCTGTTGTTCGAGCGATCGAACAGAGTTCGATCGATCGAGACAGACTCTTTGTCAGGATCTTTGTTTCACAGTTTTAAAAGTATTTTGAAATTAAAAGTTTAATTTTAACGTATTCTGCAAAATTTTTAATCATTCTGTGAAATAGAATGTTCAAGCGATTGAACAGTGTTCAATCGATCGAAGGTTCGAGCGATCGAACGGTCTTCGATCGATCGAACTATGACAGAGAAGTTAGATGCTGTTTTGAGTTCTAATTCAGTATGTAAAGAGTTTATATACTGTGTGAATCAATTAAGGGTTCCAATAGTTATGTTTTGTTATATATATGCGTGGATGTGTGTTCAACTAACCTTTTGCAGCAAAAGTTAGTCGCTATCTCCCATGTCGCCAAGAGCATTTAATTTTGTGTTTGAATGTTTTAGATTGGTGTGTTGTTTTAAGTTTGGTTTGGTTTTAAGGCATATGTAAAGGGCGCTGCGACTTCAATCCTACGAAAAGGAAAGTCGCACCGGTTTCCCTAGCCTTTTATTTTGTTGTTGCTATTTCTATTTCTAGATAAATTGTAAGCTTCAAAAGAGGCATAGGTTCAATGTAATAGAATTAGAATATCCATGAAGATGGAGCAAGGAGCCATTGTCCATGAAGATGGAGCTGGAGGCGATCAAACCAAAAGCAGGTTCTATGGAGATAGAGCCATGGGAGATAGAGGCATCGTTTGGATGTCTTTTATTTCATTTTAGTTTTTTGTTTTATGTGCTTTGTTTGTGATTGGCGTATAATACATTGTTGCATGCACGCAAAACAAGTTTTCTAAAATAAAATTCAAAAACCGTTTTCAACACATTAGTAAACATTAGATGTTTATGGGAAGTGTGTAGAAACAGATTTTCTCAAAAAGCAAAATCCTTTTTTACTAAATCTAGTGGGAGAGGGTCTTATCAAATAACACCCACGATCTTCCATTAACGGTTCATTGTAAGATGAGTAGTGTATTCTGTGTCACCTCGCCAGGGGTGATCATTCCATACGGAGGGTACACTGCTCATTGGTTACTAGATGTGAACTTCCTATGGATAGGATCAATCAGACGTGTTAGAGGGTGACCACCACACGGAGGCGCTACTTGAGACGGTTGTGATTGGATCCTAGTTAATGGTACACACTAGCTAAGCTATGGATAAGGGATCCCACACGGGGCATTATTCAGAAACTTAGAGATCAAATAGGTTCGGGAGTCATAACTTGTTTTGCAAGAGTTGCATAGCGGACAAGTCATGATTAATCGAAAGATTGAACATTGACCACCACACGGAGGCTTTATTCTTTCGTTTCAATATTCCGGCGACTTTGTTTTTAAAATAAGAGTTTTAAAAGGATTCTTTTATTTCAAACTGTCAAATTCTGATATCCATATTTATTTTGTTTGTTTGATTTTCAGTAATCATAATGTCTGGATCTGCATTTAGTCCACTTGCCACCATACTCACTCAAAACAAGTTAACTGGAAACAACTACACTGAATGGAAACGTAACCTTGACATCGTGTTAACTGCGGAGGATCACATATATGTCCTCACCACCCCATGCCCCGAAGAACCCGCTGCAAATGCTTCGGCTGCTGCTAGACGCGAGTTCGATAAATGGAAAAAGTCGAATGGGATGGCTCGTTGTTACATATTGGCTTCTATGGCTAATGTGTTACAACACCAATACCAGTCGAACAATTCCACCAGTGACATTATCGAATCCCTGAAAAAGATGTTTGGGGATCATGGCAGGCCTGCCAGACAGGTAGCTATGCAGAAGATAATGAGTGCTAAGATGTCGGAAGGGACTCCAGTCAAAGAACATGTTTTGAAAATGATTGGTTATTTAAACGAGCTGGAGACCCTAGGTGCCAACATCGATGCACAGACCCAAGTTGATATGATCCTCAAAACGCTGTCACCATCATTCGCTCAATTTAAACTGAATTATAATATGAATAAAATGGATTTTTCAATGAGCGAATTGATGAGCTCTTTATTGGCAGCGGAAGGGGTGATCAAACCTG
Source organism: Hydrangea macrophylla (assembly GCA_033977485.1). NCBI lineage: Eukaryota > Viridiplantae > Streptophyta > Magnoliopsida > Cornales > Hydrangeaceae > Hydrangea > Hydrangea macrophylla. The sequence goes on from CM066994.1 coordinate 80,745,721, forward strand.
GGGGCAGCGTTTTAAACGTTGAGAAAAGCGCTTTCTCTTCCCGATCTGTGCCGAAAGGAAAGAAAGGGAAGAAGAAGGCTAGCACTGGAGGTTCAAGTGTTGGACCGGTCCCTAAGATTGCAAAATCTAAGGGAAAAGGTAAGGGCAAAGGGAAGGTGGGTGGCCAAAGCAAAGGAAAGTGTTTCCAATGCGGTGAGAAGGGCCACTGGAAGAGGAACTGTCCAGAATTCTTAGCTACAAGAGTTCAAGGTATGATTGAATCACATGTGATTGAAGTAAGTTTTATAACGGATACTTCAAACACTTGGTGCATTGATTCTGGTGCGACTAACCATATCTGTAATTCATTGCAGGGGTTCAGATCAACCAGGAAGTGCAGTGATGGGGAAATCGTACTTACTCTAGGTTCTAGCGCAACCGTTTCTGCGGTTGCTATAGGAGTCGTAGTTTTAGAATTTCTAGACAATAAAATTTTGATTTTATCAGATGTACTTTACGTCCCTTCAATGAGACGTAATTTAATTTCAGTTTCTAATTTATCGAATAATGGTTATTCTTTTCATTTTGGAACTGAAGTTGTGATTAAAAGAAATAGTTCTTTTATATGTTCTGGTGTTAAATCAAATGGTTTGTATGTGATTACTCCCAATATTTCTAAAGATTCTGGTTTGGAACTTAATAACTCAGTGGTAACTTTACCATCTAAAAGAAAGGAACCTTCCACTAATCCAACAAGGCTTTGGCATATGAGGCTTGGCCATATCAATCTGAATAGGATTGGCAGACTAGTCAAAGAAGGGGTCTTAGGCGATTTGGTTCTCGAACCAATGGAAGTCTGCGAGTCTTGTTTGGAGGGTAAGATGACCAAAAGGCCCTTTCCTGCAAAGGGCAATAGAACCAATGCATTGTTGGAATTAGTTCATACTGATGTGTGTGGACCAATAAATATTAGAGCAAGGGGTGGTTATGAGTATTTCATAACATTTACCGATGACCACTCCAGGTATGGATATGTGTACCTAATGCAGCACAAGTCTGAAGCCTTTGAAAAGTTCAAAGAGTTTAGGGCTGAAGTGGAGAAGCAATTGGGCACACATATCAAGACCATTCGATCTGATCGAGGTGGCGAGTACCTCTCTAATGAGTTTATTGATCACCTCGTACAGAATGGGATTCTGTCACAGTTGACTGCACCTGGTACGCCTCAGCAGAACGGTGTAGCGGAGAGAAGGAATCGGACTCTTTTAGATATGACTAGGTCAATGATGAGTTATTCTGAGTTACCTTTATTTCTTTGGGGTTATGCTTTGGAAACCGCTGCTTACATACTAAATCTAGTACCAAGCAAATCTGTTCCCAGGACACCACGAGAGATGTGGATTGGGCGCAAGCCTTCTTTGCAACATCTCCGGATATGGGGGTGTCCGGCACATGTGCTGAAAGGAAAGATGAGCAAATTGGATTCTAGATCGGAAGTATGTTACTTTGTGGGTTATCCAAAGGGTACTTATGGATGGTATTTTTATGATCCAAGGGAACAGAAAGTGTTTGTTAGTACAAATGCTGTTTTCTTAGAGAATGATTATATCATGAACCATAAACCTAAGGGAAGGATAGATCTTAGAGAGATAGAAGGAGAGCCCTCAGTCCAACCCGCAGTTAATGACGATATAAATCAAGAAAACACCACTTCTTCACCCATTTCCGCACCGGTACCTCGTCGTAGTGGGAGGATTATCAGCCAGCCTGATAGATACATGTTCTTAGGAGAAGTTTTTGAAGCTGTCTCCATAGAATCTGAATCTGATCCTACCACTTACGAAGAGGCAATGGCTGATGTTGATTCAGCTCATTGGATTAAAGCTATGAAGGCTGAATTGGAATCTATGGATTCCAATCAGGTCTGGGATCTTGTAGAACTTCCAGCCAATATTAAACCCATTGGCTGCAAGTGGGTCTATAAGAGGAAAAGAGGATCTGATGGAAAGGTTGAGACCTTTAAGGCTAGGCTTGTAGCGAAAGGTTATACTCAGAGGGAGGGCATTGACTATGAGGAAACCTTCTCGCCGGTAGCCATGCTCAAGTCCATCAGAATACTCTTATCTATTGCTGCATGCCTAGATTTTGAAATCTGGCAGATGGACGTCAAGACTGCATTCTTGAATGGCAATCTTGAGGAGGACATCTATATGCAACAACCAGAAGGGTTCATAGCTGGTCGGAAAGGTAACTTGGTATGCAAGTTGCAAAAGTCCATTTATGGACTTAAGCAGGCATCCAGAAGTTGGAACATCCAATTTGACCAAGCGGTCAAATCGTTTGGTTTCATACAGAATCTGGATGAACCTTGTGTATAGAAGAAGAGTGAAGGAAAAGTGGTGGCTTTTCTTGTGCTTTATGTTGACGACATTCTACTTATTGGAAATGATGTAGCGGCATTGTCAACGGTCAAGGTTTGGCTAGCTAGTACTTTCGATATGAAGGATCTAGGAGAGGCGAGCTATATTCTTGGGATAAAGCTCTTTCGGGATCGCAAGCGAAAGATAATGGGATTATCTCAAGCTGGTTATATCGATAAGGTGCTAACTAGGTTTTCAATGGATAATTCGAAGAAAGGTTTGTTACCTTTCAGGCATGGTTTAGCGTTCTCCAAGGACCAGTGTCCAAAGACACAGGAGGAGAGGAATCGCATGACAGGAGTTCCCTATGCTTCTGCAGTGGGAAGTCTCATGTATGCGATGTTATGCACTAGACCAGATATCTGCTTTGCCGTTGGCATGGTTAGCAGATATCAGTCGAATCCAGGTCCAGAGCACTGGACAGCCGTTAAGCACATTCTTAAGTACTTGAGAAGGACTAAAGATTACATGCTTATGTACGGTGGTAGTGAGTTAATTCCAGTAGGATACACTGACTCAGAAGGTCTTTGATCGTCATCTAGATAGGCTAGGTCTTAGATGTAGTTCTGAATGGTTATGAGTCCAAGTGGGAGTTTGTTGGGTTTGTGCCCTCAAACCATTACTTTATGTATTAGACATTGACTTTTTAATATATGGATATCAGCTTTACATTTCATTATGTATGTTTCTTTCATGAGATGATTGTTTAATCCATAAGTATCATAGTAAGTATTTCGTGTGTGTATGAGATACATACAATGAGATACGAATTACTATTCTTTGATACCTAAAGCTTGTCACAGTGGATGATGAGACTGGATATCTCATCAGGTATACACTGTAGCATCATTAACTACCATTGGATGGAGTGATAAATCTCAATCACTAGAGTGTGACTCTTGGTTAATATGCTAGTGCTTATAGTGCATTGACGGACCTGAGTTTCCTATTGGCGCTCAATGCTGTCAACAGTCAATAGGAACTCATAACTTGTATAAGGTATGTGTTCTCAATCTTGAGACGATTATGAACACAGACTGTGGATATGGCTGCTTTGACTTACCAATCAGTGAGGTCTATAAAAGATCAACACCTGGGTATCTTGGGTATGTCATATTCATAGGGTTGTGAACATATATTGTCAAGATAGAATCTACCCTCTGTTTCAGAGTAAGCATTCCCTTGAGAATGTCACCATGTCGATTACTGAGTACTGCAGTCTTGTTGATAAGAGTTATCAACATGTTTGGTAATCATGAGAGGTGAATGGGACTCAAGGAATACAAGAAGTAATCATGATTCAGGTTGACAGTAACAGTTATCCGACTACCTGAATATGATTACGAATGCTGACGGTAGAGGGACATTAGTACAACATACAAGTCTAGTTATCGCTTCGGATATGTTCTTTTGCGTTGGAGTTCAGTTATCGTTTTATAGTGGAGTAAACGTTAACTGACCAGTTGGTTAGTTTGCGGATCAAAGAGTTTGGTCATGGTAATTAATAAACTGGTCTGAGCCAACAATAAAGAGCCTAGGAGGTCCCACTCTTAGCTCCGCCAGGATGCTTGGAAAGATGCTTGAGGATGATGTCCAGACAGGTTCGATCGATCGAAGATATCTCGATCGATTGAAGTCTGCAGGTTCGATCGATCGAATATGGTTCGATCGATCGAATGTTCGATCGATCGAAGGCACTTCGATCGCTCGAAGTCTAGGTCGGTTCTGGGAATCTATAAATAGGGTAGCTGCGTTCTGGAAAAGGTTGTTCGTCGTTTTGAACGTCAGAAGCTGCAGAAACTGTTTTGGAGTCCCAAAACCTTCTCTATCCTCTCCATTAGGGTTCCCACCAACCCTAGTCTTTCTGGCAAGCATCCGCAGGAGTCATAAGGGTAAAGATCATCTAGTGGAGGCTGCTGGAAGTTGAAGATCAGAATTGGGTTCAAGACATTAAGGTATAACTCGTGTCCCCTCTTGTGCGCATCTGTAGAATTGACGAGTAGTAGATCCGGGCATGCCAATAAAGTTTCATAACTTGATTTTTCCGCTGCGCGTTTAAACTTTCCATTTAAACCTGTTTTTCCAACAGCCTTGTCTCGAGAATTTTCTTCTATGCGCTTTATACGAAGGCAATAACTGTCTACGATACTCATTACGTCTCTCCCCACCAAAAACCTGTAATCCCACCCATTCAGTCAAACACATATGCAGTAAATCCATATTTTCAAAACTTTACATATCCATTATATCAAATACTCTATACTTTTGTTTCATTTTTTTGCAGTAATTTATTCAATTTATAGGAGGATTATATCAAGATTTGTTGATATCATCCTTGTCAATTTCATTCATCTTATTTATTCATTTATTTATTTTATCTTTTTAGGTAAGGAAAGGAATTTACCACACTATTAGACATCAAGAGGAGTTACATGAGAGAGAAACAAGAGAGCTTACAGCAATGAGAGGGTCTTCACGGCTAACTTGAGAGAGGACGAGGGAAATCTAATGAGAAAAGGAGTGTAAGCTAGGAGTGCCTCCTCTGTAACAAGTAGGGTTGACATCCAATAAGAAGACCCTTCTCTTTCTTGTTTTTTTCTTATTATTATTATCTGTATAGATGGTTCTGTGGTTTTTTTGGTTTTGGATGGTGGCAACAATAGCCCACCAACTCTTTGATTCTAGGTCCATGAAGAAAAAGCAATTAAAATGTTGTTCTTCCATGTTGTTCTTGTTGGGTTGGTTATTGGATTCTTAGGAAAAAACAGAAATAGAAACAAAAACAAAAACAGATGGTCTGGTGGTGGCACTGAAACCATCCAAAACATTAAAGTTAAACCATTTATGGTTTTTGGGGGGTTTTAAGCTATTTTTGCTTGCAACCTACACAACAGGTAGCAAGTCACACCCACCCCTAAAATTTTCTCCCGCTCAAAGCAACAAAGAGAATCTGAGAGGGGCGATTCTAGCTGACTTAGGTGATTAAGGGGCGGCGTCTTCTCCATTGTGGTGTCTTTTCCATTGTGGCTTCACATCTATCCTTCAAGAGCACAGTGCAGGGCAACTAAACGTCTTCTTCTCCGACGTATTCACGACTTCTTCTCCAGTATCATCTTCTCTAATAGTGAAATATGACCACATAGAACAGGTAAGTCAGTGTACACATTCTTGTGTGTGTATAAATGAACATGTTGAAAATCCTAAACCCTAGTATTATGAACAATCCCAAGAAATGAACACATTGAAAATTCTAGACCCTAGCATTATAAACAATCCCAAGAAACCTCTTAATCTACCTTCTTCATAACAATCTTCGTTCTTTGATGGTTATTTGTTGAATATCTAAAAAAACTTGGTTCCTTGATGACAACCAATCCTTGAACATTTCATAAGAAAGCTTTGAACTTTTGTAAGAAATCATTGAACTTTTAATAAGAAATCGTTGAACTTTTGTAATGAATCTTTGTACGTTTGTTGCTATAAAGAATACTTGAATTTTGGTAAGAAATTAAAAACCTAACCTTTTTATAAAGAATCTTTGAACTTTTGTTAGCAATCTTTGTACATTAGTAATGAATCTTTATACCTTTGTTTATGTAAGGAATACTTGAATTTTGGTAAGAAATGAAAGCCCTAAACTTTTTATAAGTAAACTTTGAGTTTTGTAAGAAAGCACTGAACTATTGTTAGCAATCTTTGTACATTTGTAATGAATCTTTGTACCTTTGTTTGCGTAAAGTTTTGAAATTTGGTAATAAAGCAATGAAAATCTCTGTAGTTTTGTATTTTTGCTAAGTAGCCTTTGTTCCTGACTTGTTATTCCTTCTATTCAATGCAGTATTTAGGTTGTAGATTGATAAGTTGTTGACAAATATTTGGATTCTGAACATGAGGTATGTTTTGAAACAGTCGTTGATCGACAAACCATTACACCATATTGGCATATTGCTAATGAACTTCATACATGTAGGAAGAGGAAGAGAGGTACTTGATCGGGAGAGAACAAATCCTAATTATACACCTTAATTCATATTTGTTAGTCATTTTTATCCTATTTTTGTATAATTTTACTTTGTTTTCCACTTTCTGTCAGGTTTTAGGAGAAAGCAATGATTTCTGATTAAATGGGGTGAAAAAATAGGAAGAAAGAAGCAGAAAAAGCCAGTTCGCATGAGCGGGCCGCTCACGCGATTATCCAGCACATCGCTCGCGCGGTCTACTCGCGTGATCCGTACAGAAAATATAAAACGCGTATTTTGGAGTGCTGAAGACTCCTATGTGGACGAAATTGTCCAATTACGTCCAAAATGTAATTTTTAGTAGTTTTAGTGAGATTAGGTTTAAACCCTCCTAATCTTTCTATAACTATATATCTCTCATTCTAAATCAAAAGGGGGAGACACATTCATTCATTGAAGACTTTTCAAGGCAAGAGGAAGGAGAAGAGCAAGCTTGAAGGTGTCTAATGGCTATCATCAACTCAATCTTCGTGCTTTCATCCACCATGTGCAACTAAACTCCTAATCTAGGGTTTCAATGAAACCCTAGCTATGTAAAGGTGGAATTCTATGCTTTCTTATTTTAGGATTTTATGTATTGGATAGTGATTGTATGTTGGTGGATTATTTATTTCTAATCAGTTTTTAATGGTAATAATCAAGAGTATTTTGGATCTATTCTTGTCTTAGATTTTTCCTTATGGTTATTGAACTCAATAGTCCTTGATTTCTGTGATTGATAAGAGTATTTACATGTAATAGTGCTTATGTGATTGTGATGTTTACATCTTTTATAATCTATGCTTAGGAAAGATGAGTTATGCTACACCCTAGTCATAGGTAGATAATTCACGTGAACCATAGATGGATTATGCTTAGGTTAAACTAACAATATCTTCTTGCTGATTCTATTGGGCTTGTAGCTATAATAGATCGTGACTATTAAAACATAGAACTTAGAATAGAAAGTCTAGACCCCCGATGCATAGTTAGTGGTGGATTTGTAATCCTAGATCTCATTCACTCATATTTAAAACAATCTTAAATTTTACATTAGTTATTTAGATTTAATTCTTGAATTTATTTCCATAATTTCATAGTTTAATTCATAGTTTACTTAGTAGTAAGAATCAAATCATCAATTAATCGAACTTTCGTTTTTCATATAACTAAATAAATTCGATTTTAGAAATTAAAGGACTAAAAATTAACAATCTCTGTGGGTTCGACCTTTACTTCCACACTACAAATCTTTATAAAGTAAAGCATCCTTTTATATCTTGATTTTGACAAGATCAATTTTTGGCGCCGTTGCCAGGGATTGAAATTTTTATGCCATTAACTTTTAGAATCATAATTTACTTACTTAGTAAATATTAGCTTCTATTTTATTTTCTTTGTTGCTAGTTTTATTTTTGAGTCGCTAAAATTATCCTTATTTTTGCAGATTTCAAATCATCAATTCTAGCAAGTTCGAGTGGAGCAGTTGTGCACGTCAACGGAGCTTAAGCGGACCTGAAAAAAAATTACAATCCATTAAAAACTACCAAGTAAATCAATTGTTTAAATTTTGCATCAAACCACTGTAAGTCAGGGCGCTGAGACGCAATGCTTGCATTAGGGTAGGTGCGGAGTGAGCACTGCATTAGCTAGGAAACCCGGGGCGCGGGGCTTGACGCTGTCATTGCATTATAGGCTAATTTCATGCATCATATTAGTCTTGTGTGCATGCATGCTTGATTATTGGCGTAGCTTATTTTTGTTTGAATTGAGTCAGTCTATAGTTTATGTTTGGTACTCGTTCAAGTAAACCCAAATTGAATCCGTTCAATCTCGAACTTAAACAAACCCTTAGAGTCCTTAGGTCTTCAACACAAGCTTCTAGAGCTCGGTTGATGCTAGACGACGAGTCCACACCGGAACCGTCATCTTGGTTTGAGTCAGAAATCCGAAGTACTCTTAACCGTTTAAAGAAAACTAGAACGATAAAAATTGAACCTATTCCAATGGCTGATTTTGGACATAACAGGAATAATGGAAATAATCGGAATGATGGGGATAATCTTAACATACCCCCACCACCACCTTTAAAGGATTACTTTACTCCTACTACCTACACACCACCGTCATGTATTGCATTACCGGAAGTGACTGCAGCTCACTTTGAAATCAAATCGTCAACTATTGCATTCCTTTCGTCATTTCACGGTCGTGTTAAAGAAGACCCTTATAATCATCTAGGCGAATTCCAGGGTATCTGTGCTACGTTAAAAATTCAGAACTTAACAAATGATGAGTTAAAAATGCGTCTTTTCCCATTTTCACTTAAAGACAAAGCAAAGTATTGGCTCCATTCCTTGGAGCCAAACTCAACAAGAACATGGGATGAATTGCAGACTGCTTTCCTACAGAAATTTTTTCCCATCACTAGAACAAATCAGATTACAAAATCTATAACTAATTCCGTAATTCAAGATGGCGAAACCCTTTATGATACCTGGGAACAATTTAAAGAACTCTTACGTTCTTGCCCTCATCATCAGATACACAAATGGCAACTTGTGCAAGTCTTCTACGAGGGACTAATCCCTGCCGTTTGTAACACCGTCGATGCTATTTGTGCGGGGACGTTCCTCCACAAGAGTGCCGATGAGGACTGCAAGATATTCAAAACATTAAGCAAAAACTAGATGCACCAGGCTGTATCTGTATGACCCGAGGGACACCTCCCGCCGTAACTAAAGAAAGAGGCTAAAGTTGAGTCTAACCATTCATTTAAAATTCAAGAACTAAAAAAAAAAATGGACCAACTCATGATGATGGTCCACATGTAAGGCCCACCCCCTCCTATTAAAGTATGCCAGTTATGCTCAAATTCGTCTCATTCGATGTTAGCATGTCCGTCCGCGTCACAGTTGATCGGGAGAAAACTAATCCTAATTATACGCTTTAACGTGCATTTGTTAGTACCTTTTTATCCTGTTTTTGTATATTTTTACTTCGTTTTCCAGTTTCTGACAGGTTTTGGAAGAAATCAACTAAACCAGGATAAACAGGGTGAAAAGTCAGAAAGAAAGAAGCTGAAAAACCAATGTCGCGCGCGCGGTCCGCGCCCGCGAAAATCAGAGAATCGCTCGCGCGATCCGCGCGCGCGAGGTACCAAAAGTCGCGCTCGCGCGACCCGCTCGCGCGATATGCCCAAAAACCAAAGTTGCGTATTTCAGTATACTGAAGACTCCTGTGCAAACGAGACTGCTAAACGACGTCCAGACTGTAAATTACATGCGTTTCAGTTCGTTTCGGGTTAGGAAGCCTTCCAAAGGTTGTACAAACTCTATATAAACTCCAAATTTACTCAATTATGGGGTTGGCAATTATTATATACACATTCATATACAACCATACTTCCAGCCATTGAAGGGAAGGAAGCAAGGAGAAGAAGAAGAAGACCAAGGATTCCCATGGCCTCCTCCATCAACCTCTTGCCGATTTCTACTCCTATGGCAGCTTAGATCATCGATCTAGGGTTTCAATGAAGCCCTAGACGAGTAATAGGGTTTTATTTATGCTTTTATTTTAGTTTTATTATGTATGGATGACAGTCACATGTTTAGAGGATTTTCATAAATAAATCGTACTACTATTGATTAAATCATTGCTTTCAGAATTTATTCTTGTCTTAGATCTATTTTGACTGTGATGTGCTCAACGATCTATTCTTGCTGTGCTTGTTTAGGTTGTTTACATGTGATGGTGCTTTATTGATTCGTGCTATCAAGTATCCGAATAGTCCATGCCTAGGTTAGACGGATTAGATCACAACCCTAGTTTAGTGTGAGATAATTCGTGCTATCCGCAGATGGATTATGTTGGTGCTTGAACCATGATTATCTTCTTGTCGGAGGAGTTGGGCTTGTAGCTACAATTCCCCATATTCATCCAATGTAATAAGCTAAAGTAATTCATAAATATTCCTATTATGAAGCTAGTGGTGGATTTGCAATCCTAGGTTCCCTTAAATATTATTTAAAACAACTTTTAATTGCTTTCATAGTTTAGATTTATTTTTATTGTTATTAGTTTAATTAAATTCAAATCAAAATCCGTTTTTCCTAATTAATTAGACTTAGGTTTTAAAATTAAGTTGCTGTAGTAATCAATCTCTGTGGGTTCGACCTTTACTTCCACACTGCAAATCTTTTGAAAAGTAAAGAATACTTTTATATCTTGATATTGACAACATCAATTTTTGGCGCCGTTGCCGGGGATTGCATTACTACTCTTAGTTTTATAATCGTAGTTTAGTTAATTCGTAAATATTAGATTAGTTTTTATTTTTCTTATTTTTCGTTTTAATTTTAGTTACTAACTTTTTCTTTTATTTTGTAGTCAACGTTTCCGAGTGGAGCAGCTAATTACATCAAAGGAGCTTACGCAAATAAAATATAAATAAAATAAAATAAATTGCTTCTTGTGGAATTCGCTTTAAACCGCTGTAAGTCAGGGCGCTGTGACGCACTATTTGCATTAGTTTAAGGTTAATTGCACTGCATTAGCTAGGAAACCCGGGGCGCTGGGCTTGACGCGGTCATTGCATTACAGGATAATTTGCATGCATCATAGTAGTTGAGTGCGGGTTATCTTAGTTGCGTGATTGCTTGCTATTTGTTTTTTTTTTTAGTTGAGTCAGTCTTTGTTTTTAATTTCTTTTCTTTTCTTTTAGTTTATGTTAGGTACACGTTCAAACAAACCAGAATTACAACCTTTAGACTCTGAACTTGAACGTACATTAAGACTTAACAAGTCTTCAAATTTAACTTCTGGAACTAGGTTTGTAATAGACGACGATTTGACACCAAAACCAACGTCGTTATTTGAATCTGAAATACGTAGTACTCTTCAAAAACTAAAGAAACCACGCTTTAATAACATAGAACCAATTAAAATGGCAGACATTGGAAATAATAACGACAACAACCAAAATAACAACGGAGCTAATATGAATAATCCTAATATACCACCACCACCTCCGCTTAAAGACTACTTTATTCCTACGACGTACACGCCACAAACTTGTATCGATTTACCGGAGGCGACGGCATCTCACTTTGAGATAAAGTCGTCTACCATCTCGCTGCTTCCATCTTTCCATGGCCGTCTAAATGAAGATCCATATAAACACTTAGGAGATTTTCAAGACATATGCTCAACTTTGAAAATTCAAAATTTTACTGATGATGAATTAAAAATGCGGCTCTTTCCATTCTCATTAAAGGACAAAGCTAAATATTGGCTCCAATCTTTGGAGCCAAACACAATTAGAACATGGGAAGACTTACACACCGCATTTTTACAAAAGTTTTTCCCGATTATGCGTACAAACCAGATAAGAAAATCAATAACAAACTTTGTGATGCAAGATGGGGAATCACTCTACGACACGTGGGAAAAATTTAAAGAATTATTACGCTCGTGTCCACATCATCAAGTTCCTAAGTGGCAACTTGTTCAGGTCTTCTACGAGGGACTTATTCCCTCGGTCCGTAATACCGTTGATGCCGTTTGTGCGGGAACTTTCCTACGCAAAAGCGCCGATGAGGCCTGGAAAATATTTGAAACATTAAGCGAGAACTCGATGCATCAGGCTGTGTCGGTACGTTCGGAAGGATATCTTCCTCCAACCAAACGAGATGTGAAGTTTGAGTCGAGTCATTCTATTGAATTTCAAGAATTATCTAAAAAACTTGACCGACGTATGACAATGAACCAAACGACAGCCCCACCCGCTCGTGAAATCTGTGCATTATGTTCCGATCCTTCACATTCGATACTTGCATGTCCATCGGCGAGTCAATTTCCGGAATTCGTGGAGCAACACATTAATTCTATTCAACAATACCCACGAAATAATTATAATGCAACTACTAATAATCCGGACGCGCCATGGAGAAACCATCCTAACTTCTCTTGGAAAAATAATAATAATAATCCTAATGAGGCGACTAACTTTCCAAATGCGTATCGACCTCAGTTTCAACCTAATCAATACCAACAACCGCCTCCTAATTCGAATCCTTCAAGGGGTAATGCTTTTGAGGAAAAGGTGTTGGCGTCCCTTAAGACTATTGAAACGTAAGTACAGGCACAAGCACAAATAGTGCACTCACACACACAATCCATTGCGAAGCTTGAATCCCAAATGGGACAACTAGCTACTGTAGTGAGTCGTAGAAACGAGGGGACGTTGCCTAGTCAAACAATTCAAAACCCTAAGGGACAATATGAGGTTAAGGGGTCGAATGAACAAGTAAAGGCCGTCTCAACTAGGTTGACTACACGAGAGGAAGAGGTAAAAGAAATCCCGAATGAGAATGTGAAAGATATGAATACTAACTCGAATAAGATGGGTGAGGACATGGATAAAAATAAAAAAGAAAACGAATCGGTCCCAACGAATTATATTCCGAGAATGCCATATCCACCTAATGTTGGGGAGCCGTCTAATCGTACAAATAAAAAGTCTAAGGTTGAGGATATACTCGAGGTGTTTAAACAAGTCAAAATAAATATTCCTTTCCTCGATGCTATACAACAAATTCCTGCTTATGCTAAATGTTTAAAAGACCTTTGTATTCAAAAACGCAAAATACGTAGTCATACTCCTAAGAAGGTCTTCCTCACGGAAAAAGTAAGCTCTATATTCCAACACGCTCCTCCAAAATATAAAGATCCAGGTACGCCTACGATTTCATGTGTCATAGGTGACACTATCATTCATCGGGCTCTCCTTGACTTAGGAGCGAGTGTTAACCTTTTACCTTATCACGTTTATAAACAATTAGGTTTAGGGGAACTTAAGCCTACGGCCGCTACTATTCAATTAGCGGATCGTTCTGTTAAAATACCTAGAGGAATCGTCGAAGACGTGCTAGTAAAAGTTGATCAATGTTTCTATCCCGTTGATTTTATGGTCCTTGACTGAACCGGTGCTAGATGCTAGGAAACACACTCCTGTCATTCTTGGTCGTCCATTCTTAGCCACGGCTAACGCACGTGTTAACTGTAGAACAGGGGTGATGAAAGTGTCGTTCGGGAATATAAAATTAAAATTAAATGTTTTTAATGCTGTTGATCAACCTCCCAAAAACGATGATTATCTAGGTGTGGAGGGTAGTGAGGTTACACGGAATATTGAGCCTAAGAATGTAATAAATATAAGTACGGGAAATAATGTAGAGGATGATGAGTGGATGAATCCTAATACTTCGGACCCTAATGTTGAATCTACTCGAAAAGTAAGAAATCGATTTGAAAATACTGATAAAACGTCGATTGAATTAATTCAAAGCGACGTAATTTCTGCTTACCATCGAGCTCTGCCTGACATTCTTAGGGGTACGAAGTCTGATTTACAACCGCCGTAAGTCTTGAGCTAGAACGGTCTAGCTGAAGACGTAAAAGTTAGCGCTTCTTGGGAGGCAACCCAAGCTTTATTTCATCCGTTTATCTTGTTTTTGGTCGTTTTTGGGTCTGTTTGTGTCTGTTGTGGACATTTTGGATAGGTTTGGGGGTTGGAATTCAGTTTTTTTTATAGTATATACAAAATTTTAACTAAATAGTGGAAAAAACCAAACTCGTGCGCGCGGCCCGCTCGCGCGAGACGTCGCTCGCGCGGCCCGCTGGCGCGAGATTGCCCCTTAGTGTTTTTTTCGTTGTTTGCTTTGTATGAGGCCTCAGGATCTCCTCGCGCCTGGAATCGCGGGCGCGAGGTACCTCGCTCGCGCGAGATCAAAAAAAATATATATATATATATATATATAATCGCTGGGAATTCGCGCGCGCGACGGTCGCTCGCGCGGACCGCGCGCGCGATTCCCCCATTTCTGCATATTTTCTTTTGTATCCTTCCCCCGCACTGGTTCTAATAGTTTTTACGTTTATGATATTTGTTTATTTGTTTCAGTTTAAGTTCAAGTTAGTTGTTGTTTTCCTTATTACATTCATACTTTTTCGTTTATTTCTTTTCCATTTATTCGTTTAGTTAGTTTTGATTAGTTTATCGATTTATATTTTGTATTTAGATTTCATTTACTTTTAATATTTTTGTTAGTTTCTTTTCGTCTATTTAGTATTAACAGGTAACATTGAACTTTATAACCATATTCCTTTGTGTTCACCTGTTCTATGCTTGTCAAGATCGAGGTACTATCGTTCCTTTCTTACGTACTCTCCTTTCTTTCATTTGATTGTTTCATTGGGGACAATGAAAGGTTTAGGTTTGGGGGTATGCACACACATGCACATTATTTTATGCAAAACTTTAAAAATTTTCAATAAGTGTGTTTAAATAAACGATATTACTGACGTTTTTGCAATTTTAATCCGATACTTCTTAGTATGTAATGTGATTTGTTATAGAATGATAAACAAGGAAATATGTGATTAATCATTTACTAAAGTCATGTTGAAATACTTTAAGTTATGTATTGTTTGAATCGTAGTTTTATATCATAAATTTGCACACAAACCTAGGCACTGCACGTAGTCATTGAAATACATGTTGGTTGTGAACTATAATATGATTCGGATTTCTAGATAACACAAGGTGGAGACTAAACCCAGTGAGCTTTTGAGCCTATCTTTTCTATTTAGAGGGTTATAAATACATTTTGTGTTTGTCGAATTTCATTGAAATAGCGCATTAACTTGTTGTTTAGTCTCATTATTCTTGTTTTGGTTGATAGTCAAGTTAAAATATTTGTTACCATGCTAAATAATCTTGCGTCGTAAACATTGAAGAACCATATAACCCTAGGAAATGATTTTAGGCCTTCTTTGTATTTTACCGACCGATAAAAGATAAAATTTCCTTAGTTCGCCCTTTTGAGCCATTAAAATGCCATTTCTTTCTTAAATTACCGTTATCCTTGTTTTTGCTCCGATTTGGCCAACTTGGAGTTCACCCCTGAAAGATTGATCAACTTTTAGTGGTGGTAAGGCGATGTGTGATTGAAAAGAAAAAGACAAGATGCTATTGGGGTGGTTGCCGTGTTATTTATTGAATATTTGTTTCAACAGCAACGAGAAGGAAAAAGGAAAAGGAAAAAAATAAAGAAGAGGAAGGTTGGAAAAAAAAAATGAAAGAAAAGAAGAAAAATGAATGAAAAGGAATGAAGAGAAAGAAAAGATGAAAGTTGGTAGAAGAGATGAATGAAAGAAATCGAACATGCCTTACAATGCCATTCGTAAACCTACCCAATTAATCCGTTCTATCATTTTTCATTGCCTGAGCCACAATACAACCTTTGAAAAGTCCTATTTGATCCTAGGAAACATGGTTCGGATATGAAAACGATGGGAGGGGGATGAAAACATGGTAATGATTAATTTTTCTTGATTGATTGGCATCCTATCCATGAGACTACTGTTCTTTCGTGTCATGCGTCTTTTTCGTGTCATATGTGAGCGTTTTTCGTTTTGCAAACATATTTCCTTTACTCACATATATTAGAAAAAAATTACACCTGTTTCTGAGTGTTTTATTTTAGAGTGTAATTCATTGTGAGATTCGTAGTCAAGACATAGTTAGATGGTTATCCGAGTTATATTCCAAGTTTATGACAAGCGCGTGTTCATTTGACTACCATATCACACACGTGCAATCTTATGAGGAACTCTATTGATTCGTACATTGCATGCACTTGATTGTTTTTCAGGACGTAGGTGAACGTTTGATTCCGTTTCTTCTTGTTCATTATTCTATTTCAAATCTTTATTTTATAATAAGGAGTATTGAATATTTTGTTTTTCGTTTTTAATAAAACTTTTTAAGTTTACAAGTTAATAAAGATGGTTGTGGGTAACTTGTTGACGAGAACCCTCACGAGACTTTACTCGTCCGACTAGGGACACCTAGGGGTTTAAAAGGCTTGTTGCATATGCTAAATGCAATCGTGATCCATACGAAAATGGAATAGATTTTTATTAGTAGTTTTTATTTTAGTTTTGCTCGAGGACTAGCAAAATGTAGGTTTGGGGGTGTGATCGGAAGAGAACTAATCCTAATTATACGCTTTAACGTGCATTTGTTAGTACCTTTTTATCCTGTTTTTGTATATTTTTACTTCGTTTTTCAGTTTCTGACAGGTTTTGGAAGAAATCAACTAAACCAGGATAAACAGGGTGAAAAGTCAGAAAGAAAGAAGCTGAAAAACCAATGTCGCGCGCGCGGTCCGCGCCCGCGAAAATCAGAGAATCGCTCGCAAGATCCGCGCGCGCGAGGTACCAAAAGTCGCGCTCGCGCGACCCGCTCGCGCGATATGCCCAAAAACCAAAGTTGCGTATTTCAGTATACTGAAGACTCCTGTGCAAACGAGACTGCTAAACGACGTCCAGACTGTAAATTACATGCGTTTCAGTTCGTTTCGGGTTAGGAAGCCTTCCAAAGGTTGTACAAACTCTATATAAACTCCAAATTTACTCAATTATGGGGTTGGCAATTATTATATACACATTCATATACAACCATACTTCCAGCCATTGAAGGGAAGGAAGCAAGGAGAAGAAGAAGAAGACCAAGGATTCCCATGGCCTCCTCCATCAACCTCTTGCCGATTTCTACTCCTATGGCAGCTTAGATCATCGATCTAGGGTTTCAATGAAGCCCTAGACGAGTAATAGGGTTTTATTTATGCTTTTATTTTAGTTTTATTATGTATGGATGACAGTCACATGTTTAGAGGATTTTCATAAATAAATCGTACTACTATTGATTAAATCATTGCTTTCAGAATTTATTCTTGTCTTAGATCTATTTTGACTGTGATGTGCTCAACGATCTATTCTTGCTGTGCTTGTTTAGGTTGTTTACATGTGATGGTGTTTTATTGATTCGTGCTATCAAGTATCCGAATAGTCCATGCCTAGGTTAGACGGATTAGATCACAACCCTAGTTTAGTGTGAGATAATTCGTGCTATCCGCAGATGGATTATGTTGGTGCTTGAACCATGATTATCTTCTTGTCGGAGGAGTTGGGCTTGTAGCTACAATTCCCCATATTCATCCAATGTAATAAGCTAAAGTAATTCATAAATATTCCTATTATGAAGCTAGTGGTGGATTTGCAATCCTAGGTTCCCTTAAATATTATTTAAAACAACTTTTAATTGCTTTCATAGTTTAGATTTATTTTTATTGTTATTAGTTTAATTAAATTCAAATCAAAATCCGTTTTTCCTAATTAATTAGACTTAGGTTTTAAAATTAAGTTGCTGTAGTAATCAATCTCTGTGGGTTCGACCTTTACTTCCACACTGCAAATCTTTTGAAAAGTAAAGAATACTTTTATATCTTGATATTGACAACATCAACAGTTTCTAGAATTTGTAGAATAACATATAAATGTTGTTCAACAGTTCCAAAGACCCAATTATAACCCTGCGGGTTATAAATCAGACTCGACATGGGGATCTCACTCGAACCTTTCATGGAAATCTAAAAGTGAAGGTCCGTATTCAAAACCAGCAATGACGAATTTCCCAAATGCATCCAGGCCTCAACAAAATCAATACCAACAACCTCCCTTCCGTGCTAATCCTCCCAGGGACAAAACTTTTGAAGAAAGTGTGTTGGCATCGTTGAAAAACCTGGAGGCCCAATCGCAATCACAGTCGCAACTTGTTCACTGGCACACGCAATCGATAGCTAAATTACAATCCCAAATGGGACAACTTGCTAATACCTTAAACCATCATAATGAGGGAAAGTTACCAAGTCAACCGGTCCAAAACCCTAAAGGACAATATGAGGTAAGTTCAACGAGTGACCAAGTAAATGCGGTATCCACTAGAGCGACTGAACGCTCGGAGGAGATTATACCTCCTCCTGAACCTCAAAAAGGTAAGGGTAAGGGAATAAGTAAGGAATTAGATGGAGATAACGGTAAAGTTACGAAGGGCCCTATTCCTTCGGTACCTAATACATCTAAAGTGACAAATCCATCAAATTATGTACCTAGAATGTCGTTCCCTCCAAGCGTGGATGTCCCATCTCACTTCTCGAAGAAGGGAACACACCCGGAGGATATTCTTGAGACGTTTAAAGAAGTAAAAATTAATATTCCATTACTCGATGCTATTAAGCAAATACCACCATATGCTAAATTCTTAAAAGACTTATGCACCCAAAAGAGAAAATCTAGAAACCATTTATCCAAGAAAGTCTTTCTAACAGAAAAGGTTAGTTCCATGTTTAATCACAACACTCTAAAATACAAAGACTCGGGTACTCTAACCATCGCTTGTCACATCGGTGATAAATATATATATTTACCGGGCTCTTCTTGATTTAGGAGCGAGTGTGAATCTACTACCTTATTCGGTATACAAACATTTGGGCTTAGGAGAACTAAAACCGACTGCGACCACCTAATAATTAGCCGATAGGTCAATTAAAGTGCCACGAAGGGTAGTAGAAGACGTGTTGGTAGAAGTTGATAGATGCTTCTATCCGGTCGATTTCATCGTGCTAGACACCGAACCAATCTTAGATGTTAGTAAACATGTCCCAGTCATTCTAGGATGCCCTTTTCTAGCCATGGCTAACTCTATTATTAACTGTAGGACTAGAGTAATGGATATAACTTTTGGTAACATGACCGTGCATCTTAACATCTTTAATGCATCTAATTAACCATATAGAGATGATGAAGAGGCAGACTGCTACGCCATAGACTTCATAAACGAATTAGTCGAAGAGGCAGCGCCTTTTATGTTGACTAAGAAAGCTTTGGAAGCATGTCTATCTCATTTCAATTTTAATGATTTCAACATTGATACTAATATTGAAGATGTGAATAATTTATTGGAATCAGTAAACACAACTAGTGCGCTTCCATGGACACCTAAAATAGAGGCTTTACCGCGTCTCTTGCACATGAACTGGCACTACCGTCCATTGAGTGTCCCCCGACACTCGAATTTAAATCATTGCCAGATTCTCTTAAATATGCATTCCTCGGACCTAACGCAACACTTCCAGTTATAATCGCATCAAACATAACTGTACTTCAAGAATTGCAACTGATACAGGTCCTGGATAATCATAAGAAAGCAATTGGGTGGACTATTGCCGATTTAAAAGGAATTGATCCGTCAGTGTGTATGCATCGCATAAATTTAAAGGAAAACACTAAACCGTCTAGAGAGATGCAACACCGGCTTAATCCCAACATGAAAGAGGTGGTTATGAAAGAAGTTATAAAACTGTTAGACGCAGGTATTATCTATCCGATCTCCAATAGTAATTGGGTCAGCCCAACTCAGGTTGTCCCAAAGAAATCGGGTATTACGGTCGTACCAAACAAAAAAGGAGTCCTTATTCCCACCCATCAAACCACTTGGTGGTGGGTATGCATTGATTATAGAAAACTCAATACAATGACTCGTAAGGACCATTTCTCTCTCCCATTCATTGATCAAATCCTAGAACGTCTGGCCGGTCAGAGTTACTATTGTTTCTTAGACGAATACTCGGGTTATAACCAAGTTCTCGTCTATCCCGATGACCAAGAAAAGACGACGTTCACATGTCCCTTTGGAACCTTTGCCTACGAGTATGCCGTTTGGTTTGTGTAATGCACCGGCCACCTTTCAACGGTGTATGATGGCAATTTTCTCGGACATGGTTGAGAAATTCCTAGAGGTAATTATAGACGATTTCTCAGTTTTTGGACCTACATTTGATGAATGCCTTCATAACCTTACGAAAGTCCTCACCCAATGCAAGGAAGCAAATTCGGTGTTCAGTTGGGAGAAGAGCCATTTCATGGTTCAAGAGGGAATAGTCTTGGGTCACGTTGTATCCAAGCGAGGTATAAAAGTTGATGAAGCAAAAATTGAGTTAATTGAAAAACTTCCGCCACCATCTTCAATTCATCAAATCCGTTCCATCCGAGGTCATGCCGGCTTCTATAAACGATTTATCAAAGACTTTAGTAAAATCTCACTACCCTTGTGCAATTTACTGACCAAGGATGTTCCATTTGTCTTCGATAATGAATGTCTAAAAGCATTCAAAATGTTGCAAACTTTACTGTCCACGGCTTCGGTAATCCAATCCCCTGATTGGTCACTACCATTTGAATTGTTGTGCGACGCTTTCGATTATGCCGTTGGAGCCGTTTTGGGATAGAAAGTTAATAAAATCCCTCACGTCGTTTATTATGCGAGTAAAACACTAAATGATGCGTAATTAAATTACACAATAACTGAGAAAGAATTATTAGCAGTCGTGTTTGCCCTTGATAAATTCCGTTCATATTTACTAGGGTCAAAGGTTATTGTGTATACAGATCATGCCACACTACGTCATTTATTGAATAAGAAAGAAACAAAACCCAGATTAATCCGATGGATTTTACTCCTTCAGGAGTTTAATTATGAAATACATGATAAAAAGGGTTCTAAATATGTTATAGCTGATCACCTGTCACAAATTCTTGTAGACTCCGACGATCTTACCCCTCTCAATGATTCATTTTCAGACGAATAATTATTCGCCTTATCTACCCCGAATCGTTCGTGGTTCAGTAATTTCGTTAATTTCTTACCTATGGGATATATCCCGTATACGTGGTCTCGCTTAGACAAAGATCGATTCTTTTCTCAAATTAAACACTACTACTGGGACGACCCGCTATTTTTTAAACATTGCTCTGATCAAATTATATGACTTTATGTTCCAAAGAGTGAGTTCAATTCTATTTTAAACTTCTGTCACTCTCTAGAATGCGGAGATTACTTTGGAGGCCGTCGTACGGCCGCTATAGTCCTCCAAAGAGGATTATATTGGCCAACCCTATTTAAAGATGCGCACGAATTCTGTCAGAACTGTGTACGATGCCAACAAACAGGTAACATGTCACGTCGTGATGCGATGCCCCTTACCCTAATCATTATTATAGAAATATTTGACGTGTGGGGCATTGACTTTATGGGTCCATTTCCGTCATCCATTGGGTTCGAATCCATTTTAGTCACGGTCGACTATGTCTCTAAGTGGGTGGAGGCAGTTGCGACCAAAATGAACGACCATAAAGTTGTGGTTCAATTTATAAAAGATAACATATTTTGTCGTTTTGGCACTCCACGAGCGATTAGAAGTGATGGGGGAAAACATTTCTGTAATCGTCACTTTGAGACACTCGTTTGAAAATATTCTGTCACCCATAAGGTTGGAACCGCGTACCATCCGCAAACTCAGGGCCAAGTTGAAGTTTCAAATAGAGAAGTAAAAAGTATACTAGAAAAAACAGTACGTCCAGACCGCAAAAATTGGTCACAACGACTGAGCGATGCGCTTTGGGCATATCGGACAGCTTATAAAACTCCTATTGGAATGTCTCCTTACCACCTAGTCTTTGGAAAAGCATGCCACCTACTGGTAGAACTTGAACATAGATCCTACTGGGCTGTCAAATCACTTAACCAAGATTTAAATGCGGTAGGATGTCATCGGTAACTTCAATTACAAGAATTAGAGGAACTAAGACGAGAGGCCTATGAGAATTCAAAAATCTATAAAGAACGTGCGAAAGCGTTTCACGATAAGATGATCGTAAGAAAGAATTTCGAGGTTGGACAGCACGTCTGGCGGTTTAATTCAAAATTAAGGTTGTTTCCAGGTAAGTTACGTTCCCGTTGGGACGGTCCATTTATAATAACACAAGTATTCCCGCATAGAGCAATTGAAATCCAAGATACCAATGATGGAACTCCTTTTAAAGTAAACGGTCAGCGTCTTAAGACTTACCGATCTAATGAAACAGAGGAAAGAAAGATAGAATCAATAGATTTGGTATACCCAATTTATTTTGACTGACCACGAGCATCAGTCGAGCTGGCGACGTAAAACTTAGCACTTATTGGGTGGCAACCCAAGCTTTTATAAGAATTTTCTTCAGTTTTGTTCATTTTTCGGAGCGTTGTCTGCCAATGTCTGAGATTTAATTGCCCAAACAAAGGAAAATTTAACATAAAAACACTTATACAAGAAAACAGAAGAAAAAATTGAGAAAATAGACTCTCGCTCGCGGGCGCACGGCCCGCTCGCGCGAATGGTCGCTCGTGCGGCCTGCTCGCGCGAGAATTCCCCTTAGACAAATTTATTTTGACAAAACTTTCACCAACTCTCTGGCCAAACTCGCACCTAGGATCGCGCGCGTGAACAGGTCGCTGGAGTGTTCCACTAGCGCGGGTATGTCACTTAGAGAAAATTTTTTGTCTCCAAAACAAAGCCTCAGCTTCTCCTCACAGAGGGATCCGCGCGTGCGAAGCTCGCTCGCGCGTGGTGCCCTTTCCTTTAAATACAGGGTTGAAGCCCTAAATTTTTTCTTCAGTTCTCTCTCCTCTCTTTGTTCTCTCTCTCATGATTCTCTCTCTCTCTTTATCTTCACCACCATAACCACCACCACAACCAATCGTCGCCGCTCCACCAGACCACCAAACCACCACGAGCCACCGCCGGACCACCACAAACGCCGCTACCGCTGCTAAGCACGCACAAAATTGCAGCCACAAAATTTCCCCTCTTGACCTAGATTCTTCTCCTACAAGTACATACACACATATACACATATATATACCTATCTGTCCATAGATACATCCATGTGTGTATATATACATACACTCATAAAATTATATATTTTCACATATATATACATATGCCAGTAGAGTTAGGTTTTGTAATTTTGGGGTTTTTTTTCTGAAATACACACATACACAGATTCTTATACACTCAACACCAGGTAATCGCTTGAGAAACCCCACCCCTTGTGTTGATATAGTCATATTACATGTTTGAGTATTAGATTTACTCTCCCTCAAACCCTAAGTTTCAATTTCGTGAGCTCTAATTTCTATAACTAAAAATACACACAAAAATTCAGGGAATTGTCTTTATACAAACCATAACTTCTAATCTGCACCCTAATCTTGACAATACAGATGCTGGTTAGGGTTTGAGGATTGAATGTTCGGGCTTTGCATCCACTGATGTATGTCCAGTCTTGGAGATTCCACATCCACCCTATATATACATACACGAATATTCATATTCTCAACTTATACACACACACACACTACTCAATGAACACATGTGTTCCAAATTCTAGATTTGCCGCAATGTGTGTGCCCTTTGTCGGGACAGTGGGTGGGAAGGGACCGGCTCTTCTCACAGTTGTTGGGTGTTCCCCCGTGAACCCCATTTTATTTTAACTATTGAATTATATTGATTGTGTCCCTTGCCGGGATTTTTCTTTGCAGGTGACCCCTTTCCTACCCCCACTTCTTCTTTTCTTTTTCTGGGCATATCCTTTTTTTTAAAGCCCACATTTTCAAATTATTTTTTAAAAAAAAAATCTTACACACCTTTTCTAATATGACCAAACGTCCTGCCAAATCCACATCATCCTCCCAACTGCCCCAAAAGAAAGTAAAGGGCAAAGAAAAACAAACACCACTGCTCCCTCCACCTGATGACCCAAACCCTAATGAGTTAGGGCCTAAATACACCAACCGCGGTCTCAACTATGAGGCCGCTATCGACGCTGAATACTTCGCGTTGGATAAAGATACCAAGTGGGGCCACAACAACCTAACCGCTACAAGTTGGCCCCACAACTCTATTTTTGAAACCCCGACCTCATTAGTTATCCGTGCCTCGTCTGCTTATTTTATCAAAATATGCGCTACCACAAACAATCCCTTAGCCAGCATGCCTTCCTGTCCACAACTATTGATGGCCATAACATCACCCTTAACCCTGACAATATTGCCGACATCCTCCACATCCCCTCCCATTCCTATCAAGTACCGAAATTAAACGTCCTCAATAAAGCCCACTCTTTTATCCATATTATCGGCGACATGTGTGGCGGCCGATCTGGTTCAGGGCAATCTATATGCTGATCCCATTTGCCCCGCCAGATGTGGTTTGTCGACCATGTCTTTAAACAAAACCTATACCCCCTTGGTCACATACAAGAATGGACCAAGGAGATCCACCAACCCCTCCACGCTGTCTACCGCAGAGACTAGTTTCACCCAGGTCTCATGATTATGGAGGGTATGCGTCTCGCTATCCAGGCCATTGACCATTCCATCGACTCCAAACTCCTACTATCTTACCCTCGCACCATCACGGCCATTCTCCAGGCCAAGGCCTTCTCTATCCCCCGCCGATGAGCTGATAGATGGACGTATCCCAGAGTTTGCTTTTGCTAATTGGAAGCTAAGCCTGGATGGTCTTGATTTAGAGGTAAGGATGGCCCGCGAGCAAGCCCAGACATGTTGGGAGCAGGCAGCACAGCGTCCCCCTCCCTCGGAGGATACCCCATATGCATGGACCTATGGGGACCTCTGTGCATTCCGTGGAGAGACCCTACGGCTCCAGTCCTATATGCGCTCCTATTTCTAACTGGCCCATCCGGACTAGTTGAACGACATTCTAGCTTAGGGTGAGGCTGCTTATCAGTCTACTTTCCCGAGACCGACGCAGCTGGTGGCTAGGGAGCAGGGTGAGGTGCCGGATGAGGAGGAGCAGACTGGTGGAGATGGAGATGATGGAGATGATGGAGGAGACAGGAGTGATGGAGATGGCGATGGTGCTGAGACCACAGGACAGGGCATTACAGGGTTAGAGATTGTGTTGGTGGAGGCTGGGGATGATTAGATTGATGTAGGAGGGGTGGCAGACTTTATTTTTCATTTTTCTTTTATTTGGATGGATGGGTAGTTTCAGACATTTATAGACATTGGTTTGTATATTCTTTATTTTGCGTTTGTACTTCTTTTCTTTTTCTAGTTATTTTTTAGGATGGTGATGTACCCGTCTTTAACCAGTTAGTTTATTTTCCGTCTTTCGTTTCATTTTTGTTATGTGGGTCTATAATTAATTATAGTTCTGCACTTATTGTTTTTCTTTTATGGTTTGTTTTATTCCTATTGCTTTTGGTTAGTCACAACATTAACATCGCTATTTATTAGTTATGCGTTCACTTTCATGCTTGGCTATATAATGTATTCATTTGGGGCCATTGTCATTGATTTAATGATGCTTCGCAATTCCAACTCCCATTGCACTATAAATCTCTTAGGTTCAGGTTTGGGGGTAGTTATGGTAGAATTTTCTATTTAATTCACAACTAAATGGCTTAGGTTTAATGTTGAATTCATTAATGCTACACACTCACGTGACTAGTGACGTTAATGTTATTTATTCTAATAACTCCGACTAATAAAGTTCAGTTGTGGCTTAATTTTTGGTTTCAGGTTTATCATTTTTCGATATCCGTATAGTTACCTCGACCCTCATATCTTATTTTCATCCTCATATTATGGACCATCCTATGTCACCGCCTACTTCACCTGATAGGTCTTCGAGTGAGTCGAGTCATTATTCCAACTCTAGTTCTTCCACTTCTGATACTTTATCGAGTCTTAGGGTAGCCAAGTCCTACGGTCCTGGCTGGAATCGTCGTCGTCCTCGCATTCCCTTTCATATCCGTTCTGATTCTTCGGACGAGGATGCCCTTTTTGGCGATGACCCTATTATCATTGATGGCCCTTATGGCACCCCACTGACATCTTCTGAGTCTTCTTCATCTGATTCGATCGATTCCTCGACTGATGATGACGATGAGTAAGTTCTCTCAGGTCTTGCTACCATTTCATTGTCTGACCCCATAACGACAAATATTCCTACACCTGAGGTTACCTATCCCTATAAGAACCTCCCCGATTATGTACCGGACGTTGTTCGCCAACGTCCGGGTCACCCTGATTGGTCACCTGAGAATATTGCCTCAATCTTTGTGCCTTATTCCGGTCCTGAGGATGATGCGATTGATTTGAGTCCGGGTGTTATCAAGGAGACTGAGGTAGATGTGATTTCGGAGATTCCTGCTGAGGATAATTTTGATGGGATAGGACCGCCTTTTGACCCTGCGGAGCATCCGCAGTGGGAGCTAGTGGATTGGTACTTCAGATCTGGCGTACTACCCCCTTCAGACGGGTTTCGTGGTGTAGACCTCCTGGTTATCTTTTATGAGAACTACATCCATGTCATTGTCATGTTCCTACCTGCATAGGGACATGCAGTGATTTAGTTTGGGGGAGTATATGGATAGTTTTTCGTTTATTTGTTATTCTTTTATTCGGTCTTTTATTTTGTTTCTTTTATTTTTAGTTTGTTCATTTTAGTATATATTTTGTTTTAGGAGTTCGTTATTTCTTTACTTTCGTTTATTCGTTGTAAAGACACAATAATAAGAAAACTGAAAGCCAATAAAAAATAATAACAATTGATTCTAGTAGTTCTTTTAAAAAAATAAACTATAATTGTCTTAATTGTCTTTTCTTAAGTTTCCTTAAGATTGTTCAATGTTGTGTTACTTCCTATCGTAATTCGATTTCATTGAAACTTTGAAATTAAGAGAGTATGTAATCCGATGTCTACCAAATCTATGAAGGTATGTCGTGAGAACTATATATCCTTAGAATCATTGTTTTATATCTTATACTTGCATTTCTTTTTGCATGGTACGTAGTCATATGGATACATATTGACATTGAACTATAATATAATTTGGATTTCTAAATAGTAATATTGTGGAGATTAAAACCCGGTGAGATTTCGGGCCTATCATTCTTTTTGAGGATTCTATTACATTATTCGAATCTCATTGACATAGCGCATTATTTTGTTGATTAGTCTCAATATTCTTTATTTTGATTGAAAGTCGAGTTAGTATTGTAATTACCATGTTTAACATATATAAAAAAAAAATTATATTTCCTTTGATATCATAACATTGAAGAATCATGTGACTCTAGAAAATGATATTAGGCCATCTGTTTTAATAAACCCCTTTGACCTTTGGCCTACCCAATACGAATATTTTATATCCCTTGTTAACTCTTTTTGAGCCATTTATTAAACCTTTCATTTGTTCACCTATTATCCTACCTACTCCGATATGGAGTTCGCCACTATTAAATGTTACCTAGCCCATGTCCAAGAGTAGTTGAGGAATAGTTTTACATAAAGAATTTGAGCTAATACGACTCGTGTAAAGAGGAGAATTGAGTAGAAAAGGATCTAAAAAAAACCATGGATATATAGAAAATAGAAGATGTTGAAAGAAGGATTGAAAAGAAAAAAAGATGGATCCCTTGAAAAAGAAATATGAAAAAATGATAAAGAGTCGTTGTAGTAAAGCCCTTGCATTATAAAGATTACAGCTATTTCTTTTTACTTAAGGAAGTTTTGAATTCCTTTACCTTTCTTTTCTTAACTATACTCCTTGACCAACATTACAACACTTGTAAAGTCCTAGTTGATTCTATGGAAACATGATTTGAATATGGAAATGATAGAAAAAGGGAATAAAAGCATGGTAGTAGTAATACTTGCTTGACAATCGATATCTATTCATGAGACTACATTCCTGTAGTGTTATACGTTGTTTCGCGTCATATGCGAGATTTATTTGCTTTGTATAGAATTATCCTCCTCGCATATACTCGAATAATTACACATGTTTCCTAGTGATTTCATTTTAGAGTGTAATTCATAACGTGAGCTTTGTAGTCGAAGCATCACTAGATAGTTATCCGATTTATATTCCAAGTTCATAGTTGCCGTATATCCACTTGACTACCATTTCACACACATGCGAGTCTTCGATATATTCTATTGATTCTGTTGATAAATGTTTTCGGATTATTTTCATAATGTAGGAAGTCGTACGATTGTTTTACTTTTGATAATTTAAAGTTTTATTTGAATTTGATTTTATCAAGGAAGGATGTTGACATTGAAATATTTAAATTTTGAATAAAATTTTATTTTACAAAATTAATAAAGATGGTTGTGGGTAACTTGTTGATGAGAACCCTCACGAGATTTCACTCGTCCGACTAGGGACACCTAGAGGTTTAAAAGGCTTGCTGCACAAGCTAAGTGCAATCGTTATCCATACAAAAATGGAGTAGGAATTTTTTAGTTTTAATAGTTTTATTTTTCTATTCTTTTTGCTCAACGACTACCAAAATGTAGGTCTGGGAGTGTGATCGGGAGAGAACAAATCCTAATTATACACCTTAATTCATATTTGTTAGTCATTTTTATCCTGTTTATGTATAATTTTACTTTGTTTTCCACTTTCTGTCAGGTTTTAGGAGAAAGTAATGATTTCCGGTTAAATGGGGTGAAAAAGTAGGAAGAAAGAAGCAGAAAAAGCCAGTTCGCGCCAGCAGGCCGCTCACGCGAGAATCCAGCACATCGTTTGCTCAACCTCCCATTTTACACGCTCGCGCGATCCGTACAAAAAATATGAAACGCGTATTTTGGAGTGCTGAAGACTCCTATGTGGATGAAATTGTCCAATTACGTCCAAAATGTAATTTTTTAGCAGTTTTAGTGAGATTAGGTTTAGAAAAACCCTCCTAATCTCTCTATAACTATATATATCTCATTCTAAATCAAAAGGGGGAGACACATTCATTCATTGAAGACTTTTGAAGGCAAGAGGAAGGAGAAGAGCAAGCTTGAAGGTCTCTAATGGCTATCATCAACTCAATCTTCGTGCTTTCATCCACCATGTGCAACTAAACTCCTAATCTAGGATTTTAATGAAACCCTAGCTATGTAAAGGGGGAATTCTATGCTTTCTTATTTTAGAATTTTAGGTATTGGATAGTGATTGTATGTTGGTGGATTATTTATTTCTAATCAGTTTTTAATGGTAATAATCAAGAGTATTTTGGATCTATTCTTGTCTTAGATTTTTCCTTATGCTTATTGAACTCAATAGACCTTGATTTCTATGATTGATAGGAGTATTTACATACAATAGTGCTTATGTTATTGTGATGTTTACATCTTTTATAATCTATACTTAGGAAAGATGAGTTATGCTACACCCTGGTCATAGGTAGATAATTCATGTGAAACATAGATGGATTATGCTTAGGTTAAATTAACGATATTTTCTTGCTGATTCTATTGGGCTCGTAGCTACAATAGATCGTGACTATTCAAACATAGAACTTAGAATAAAAACTCTAGACCCCCGATGCATAGTTAGTGGTGGATTTGTAATCCTAGATTTCATCCACTCATATTTAAAACAATCTTAAATTTTATATTAGTTATTTAGATTTAATTCTTGAATTTATTTCCATTATTTCATTGTTTAATTCATAGTTACTTAGTAGTAAGAATCAAATCATCAATTAATCGAACTTCCATTTTTTCATATAACTATATAAATTCGATTTTAGAAATTAAAGGATTAAAAATTAACAATCTCTGTGGATTCGACCTTTACTTCCACACTACAAATCTTTAGAAAGTAAAGCATACTTTTATATCTTGATTTTGACAAGATCAGTACTCCACAAAAAAAACCCAAAGGTCCAACCGATGAAGCTACATGAATCTGCCTATTTTTATTACTAGTAAGTCAAAGTTGTACAAATATAACACCCCTGTTGGACAATAATGTATTCATGAAAGCAAGCTTAGTATAAATTGTATTTTTCAGCGGTGATAAAAGTAAGGAGTTGAGGGAAAAAAAATAAAGATGTCTCCATTGATAATGAGGTGAGGCATGAAATTGGCAGCGCATGGTGTCAAATGACCACTGAAGAGAAGCTGCCCTATAAGAAGAGGGTAGCGGAGGCTAAGGAAAAAAAATAAGGAGCTGAACATTGAAGCCCCAAAAAGACAAAAGGTAACATAGGTTATTTAGAATGATTGTACAAATTTTGAATTAACAATTTGATTGACAAGAACCTCTCTTCTATCAAATAATAGGGTCAACACATTATTAATACCCACATGTCTTTGTCGACTATTGTGGAGACTGCGAACAATCTTAATTCAGAGTAAGTGCAAGCCGTCAAGGGAATGGGCTTGGGGGGTCTATTAGAACTGAAGTGCAACCAATTGGACCGCGACATTTGTGGCTATTGAAGAAGTTTGATCCTGACAAGAGGTGCTTGACCGTACATGGGAGGCAGTTGTTCATCACTAAAGCCAATGTTGAAAAGACCCTGGGACTAAGGTCAATAGGTTTTTACCCAGACATGGAAGGGTCCAACGAAGACATGCTTGAGTTATGTGAGACTTATGTGTTTGTAGATGGAGTCCTAACGCTAAGCAGGTTGAAAGAAGATCTAAAGTCCTCGGTAGATGGTGGGGAGGCATTTATTGTAAGATTTGCATTGCTAGCAGTAGGATGCATGTGTTGCCCTGGCACTAGGCGTGTCATTAAATCTAAATTCATTCATTTGGTGAATGATTTATCGTTGAAGAGAACCCTGAATTAGGAAAAGTTGTTGTTTGATCATCTTGTGGAGGGTGTGAGGCATTACAAGATGAAGAGTCCAAGTTAGGTTGGTGGATGCTTGTTTTTCCTCATGGTAAGTAGGTTGGAGTCATTGTTGGTAATTTAATTGTCTGTTGGATTATTATTGGTTTGATAATTAGGAATGGGACTAAATTTTTTTATTAATTGTAGATTTATTACTTTGATAACGCGATCCCATTAGGGTCCCCAGTGCCCTCTTCATTTAACAATATGTTCCCCATTGTTCGTAGATTGGGGAACAAAGAAGTCAAGTCTAGGATAAAATACATAAAGGGGAAAGGCTTGTTGATAAAGAAAAAGGTACATCATCAGAACATCATCCAGTAGACATAAGAAATGGTTATTTGCACTAGACAAATTAACCCAATTTGTTGAATGGCAGGTAGAGTTGGTGGAACTGGTAAAACATTTACCCGTTGAGCAAGAGAAGTCAGCAACCACTACAACGCAAGATAAGACAATGGTAAATTCGTACTACATTAATTGGATAGACAATTTGGTTGCCTTACAACATTTATTCAAGTAATCTTGATTTGTTTGTTTGGCAGGTGGTTGAATAGGACAGAAATGCCACCGTTGAAAATACAAGGAGGATCATAGTCATTGAGAATACGATGAGAGAGTTGCAAGTGGAGTTCAGTCAACTAGCATCTACAATGGTAAAGGGCCTTGCATTAGTTAGACAAGACTTCATAGACTTGATAACTGTGGGATTGAAGATAGCCTTATATGTGAAGAAAGTAGAAGAACACCCAGAGGAAAGCGATGACAAGCCATATGAACCCGATTATAGCAAAGATGAAAAAACGGATAATGAAAAGAGTGCTGATAAAAAAGAAGAGATGGGTGATGAAAAAGAAGATAATAAGACAGAGGATAAAGAAGAGAGGGGTGATGAAAAAGAACATAATGAGAAAGAGGATAAAGAAGAGAGGGGGATGAAAAAGAAGATACTGAGAAAGAGGATAAAGAAGGAGGGGGATGAAAAAGAAGATACTGAGAAAGAGGATAAAGAAGAGAGGGAGGATGAAAAAGAAGATAATGAGAAAGTGGAAAAAGAAGACATTAAGGAGGAAAGAGAAAAATATGAAGAGAAGCATATTTTAGGGGAAGAGAGGGAGAAAGTAGTAGAAGAAAAAGAAGAGATTCTCAATTTAGGGAAAGAGAGCGAGGTAGAAAGAGATGAAAAAGAAGTGAGGTTGGATGAAAAGAAGAAGGAGAAGGGAGGGTAGAAATATAAGAAAGAGAAGAAGATATTGTTTTGGAGATGACACTCCCGCATGTTGAGACCGATGTTTTCACCTCGGTAGTGGTTATTTCTGAGAACACAACACAGTTTGCTGCAAGTCTGGGAAAGAAAATTGACACGAGTATGCCTGTTAGAGTGATGAGCATCACGTCGGACATTACATCATCGCTGCCCGGATGCACAAGCGAAGTGAATAGTCCATCTACACCTACTCTTGATAAATTTGAAATGTGTTCACAATTTCTTCTGGTAAATCCCCGGTCGGAAGGTTTGCTGGGAAGCCGGTTAAAATGTATCATTCCCCATCAAATTCTGCCGTAGAGATTGATGATAAGGTGGATGATAAGATTGATGACGGGTTTTTGTCTTGCCAAAAAATGAAAACATGGCACACCGAAGAATGGAATCCCAGGCAGTTCTGCAAGTCTCCATACTTTAACACTAAGAAGGTAAATGCAAATAAATCTCAGTTCACCGTAGAGAAAATGCAGAAGCCTACGGTCTAACAAGCTCAAAAGGCAACCTTAAATACATCCCACTTCAAGCTAACAATCAAGGAGTTCACTTTGTTTGAGCAGAAAGTAGTTTGCTTCGTGTTTGATGCTAATCTCGATGAGAGGTACTTGTTGTACTAAAGACTAATGTGCATTGTTAATTAACTATGATCTTAATTTTTATACATCATGTAGCCAAGTAATTGTTCGAATTAGAACTGAACACTCTACTAGGAAGAACCTACAATCCTTGAAGAATTATCTTTGGCTGGAGGATATGGTAAAAATGCAATGGTCTTAATCTATTACGGTTAGTGCAATATGTTGGCAAGTGTATCATAGTAATTTGATTAGTCATGTAATAGGTCATCAATTGTGTTGCTGGAAAATTGACCTATACCAAAAAGAAGAGGACCGGTGAAGGAAAACAAGAGCGATGGTTTCTGCCCACCTTCATCTCGGTACTCTACTACTTTTAGTTTCCTTTTTCCACTTTTATTTTTCTTTTGTGATTACACTTTAGAGTCTATGTATATGCAATCTACAGCAAAATGCTGTGAGTGGTGTCTGTGATACGCAAGCGATGGCAAAGTTTTTTGGACCAACAAAATACACAAGTGATGTCGAATGTGTGAAGAAGGTATGCAAACATATGTGTTGTCCCTTATTGTTATTTCAGTGCACACATGTTTCTCAATTTTAATACATCATGTAATGCAAATTTTTATTCCATTAAACTACATGGGCACACACTGATTCATGTGTGAACTTAACATGTCAGCTAGGATGGTTTGCATAATGGACTCTCTTGTTTCTGCAATGACAAACATTGTACGAGAAGAAATGGTACAACAGACCGTAAGTAGTGAGCAATGAATTTATGTTACTGCCATTGTTAGTAATTTAATAAAACATCGTGTGTCTATATATGTAGGTGGTGTTTTTGCACAAAATTTGACAGCCCAGCATGGAGAAAAGTACACGAACCACATCTGTAAATTTGTAATCGAACGGCGCAGCTAGACACCGTAGCAACCAAACACGTAAGCATATATATTGATGTGATTCCAATGGTTTCCTTTATAGCCATTATTGACTAAATTGCATGTTTGGGTTGGTATGATTGTAGTGTGTACGTTATCAACTTTATGTTGGTCGTTGATTTATCTAAGGGCGTGGAATTCACGGTAAGAATAGATGCTAAAAATAGCCATTGTAAACTACTAAACATTAAAACGATGTCAGTTTTTCCATGACTTTGTTTCAGTTCAAATCTGAAGAATCAAGGACGAAGATCCTTCTTGAATTGGTGAATGACAAGTCCAACAAAATTATGAACGGCATATTGAAAGAAGTTGAAAGCTACCAATTAGAATGATCAATGTGGTCAATAGTATGATGTGGCTGGATAATTTAATATGTAGATTTTGGTTATATTCAATGCGATGCATAGGTGGCTAGATCAATGCCCTGTAGGGTAGGATTAAAATGTTGATTGTACAAAGAAAGTTTTTGGTTGTCTATTTGGACATGATGTCCATGTGTGTATATTTGGTAAGAAAACATTGATCTTTTGTAAGGAATGTTTGTAGAATTGTTCAATAGTATGGTGTGGCTGGATAATTTAATATGTAGTTTTTGGTTATATTCAATGCGATGCATAGGTGGCTGGATCAATGCCCTATAGGGTAGGATTAAAATGTTGATTGTACAAAGAAAGTTTTTGGTTGTCTATTTGGACATGATATCCATGTGTGTATATTTGACAAGAAAGCATTGATATGTTCTAAGGAATGTTTGTAGAATTGTATGCAATCATTGATATTCTGTAAAGAAGTATTGATTATTTGGTATGAAAGCATTGATCATTTATAAGGAATGTTTGTAAATGTCTTAAGAAAGCATTGATCATTTGTCAGAAATGTTTGTAAAATTTGGTAAGAAAGCATTGATCTTTTGTAAAGAAGCTTTGTAAATTTGGTAAGGAAGCATTGATCATTTGTAAAGAAGCATCGTAAATTTGGTAAGGAAGCATTGATCATTTGTAAAGAATTATTGTAAATTTGATAATATATGTCTGTACCTTTGGTAATGAAGCTACGAACTTTGGTAAGAAAGCATTGATATTTGGTAATGAAGCTTTGTAAATCTGGTAAAAAAGCATGTTGGGTTTGTGCCCTCAAACCATTACTTTCTGTATGAGACATTGACATTTTAATATATGGATATCAGCTTTACATTTTATTGTGTATGTTCTTTTCATAGATGATTGTTAATCCTTAAGTATTATAGTAAGTAATTCGTGTGTGTATGAGATGCACACAAGTGAGATACGAATTACTATTCTTTAATACTTAGAATGTGTCACAGTGGATGATGAGACTGGATACCTCATCAAGTCTACACTGTAGCATAATTAACTACCATTGGATGGAGTGATTAATCTCAATCACTAGAGTGTAGCTCTTAGTTAATATGCTAGTGCTTATAGTGCATTGACGGACCTGAGTTTCCTATTGACGCTTAAGACTGTCAAACAGTCAATAGGAACTCATAACTTGTATAAGGTACGTGTTCTTAATCTTGAGACGATTATGAACACAGACTGTGGATATGGCTGCTTTGACTTACCAATCAGTGAGGTCTATAAAAGATCAACACCTGGGTATCTTGGGTATGTCATATTCATAGGGTTGTGAACATATATTGTCAAGATAGAATCTACCCTCTGTTTCAGAGTAAGCATTCCCTTGAGAATGTCACCAAGTCGATTACTGAGTACTGCAGTCTTGTTGATAAGAGTTATCAACATGTTTGGTAATCATGAGAGGTGAATGGGACTCAAGGAATACAAGAAGTAATCATGATTCAGGTTGACAGTAACAGTTATCCGATTACCTGAATATGATTACGAATGCTGACGGTAGAGGGACATTAGTATACCATACAAGTCTAGTTATCGCTTCGGATATGTTCTTTTGCGTTGGAGTTCAGTTATCGTTTTATAGTGGAGTAAACTTTAACTGACCAGTTAGTTAGTTTGCTGATCAAAGAGTTTGGTCATGGTAATTAACAAACTGGTCTGAGCCAACAATAAAGAGCCTAGGAGGTCCCACTCTTAGCTCCGCCAGGATGCTTGGAAAGATGCTTGAGGATGATGTCCAGACAGGTTCGATCGATCGAAGATGTCTCGATCGATTGAAGTCTGAAGGTTCGATCGATCGAAGATGGTTCGATCGATCGAATGTTCGATCGATCGAAGGCACTTCGATCGCTCGAAGTCTAGGTCGGTTCTGGGAATCTATAAATAGGGCAGCTGCGTTCTGGAAAAGGTTGTTCGTCGTTTTTGAACCTCAGAAGCTGCAGAAACTGTTTTGGAGTCCCAAAACCTTCTCTACCCTCTCCATTAGGGTTCCCACCAACCCTAGTCTTTCTGGCAGGCATCCGCAGGAGTCATAAGGGTGAAGATCATCTAGTGGAGGCTGCTGGAAGTTGAAGATCAGAATTGGGTTCAAGACACTAAGGTATAACTCGTGTCCCCTCTTGTGCGCATATGTAGAATTGACGAGTAGTAGATCCGGGCATGCCAATAAAGTTTCATAACTTGATTTTTCCGCTGCGCGTTTAAACTTTCCATTTAAACCTGTTTTTCCAACAATTGGTATCAGAGCCACGCTCGTTTGGATCTATAGATGCGTTTTTTGGAACACTATTTTGATTTGCATGTTGATTTTAGAACTGCTTTCGAAACTGCATCATCACAGATCTGTTTCTGCAGTGTTATCACAGCAGTATACAAATCTGTGATTGCATTGGATGCAAGATGGGTTCGATCGATCGAAGTAGTCTCGATCGATCGAACGCTCTGTACTCGAGCGATCGAACAGGTTTCGATCGATCGAAACCTTCTGTTGTTCGAGCGATCGAATCGAGTTCGATCGATCGACACAGACTCTTTGTCAGGTTTTCTGTTTCACAGTTTTAAAAGTATTTTGAAATTAAAAGTTTAATTTTAACGTATTCTGCAAAATTTTTAATCATTCTGTGAAATAGAATGTTCAAGCGATTGAACAGTGTTCAATCGATCGAAGGTTCGAGCGATCGAACGGTCTTCGATCGATCGAACTATGACAGAGAAGTTAGATGCTGTTTTGAGTTCTAATTCAGTATGTAAAGAGTTTATATACTGTGTGAATCAATTAAGGGTTCCAATAGTTATATTTTGTTATATATATGCGTGGATGTGTGTTCAACTAACCTTTTGCAGCAAAAGATTAGTCGCTATCTCCCATGGCGCCAAGAGCATTTAATTTTGTGTTTGAATGTTTTTAGATTGGTGTGTTATTTTAAGTTTGGTTTGGTTTTAAGGCATATGTAAAGGGCGCTGCGACTTCAATCCTACGAAAAGGAAAGTCGCACCGGTTTCCCTAGCCTTTTATTTTGTTGTTGCTATTTCTATTTCTAGATAAATTGTAAGCTTCAAAAGAGGCATAGGTTCAATGTAATAGAATTAGAATATCCATGAAGATGGAGCAAGGAGCCGTTGTCCATGAAGATGGAGCTGGAGGCGATCAAACCAAAAGCAGGTTCTATGGAAATAGAGCCATGGGAGATAGAGGCATCGTTTGGATGTCTTTTATTTCATTTTAGTTTTTTGTTTTATGTGCTTTGTTTGTGATTGGCGTACAATACATTGTTGCATGCACGCAAAACAAGTTTTCTAAAATAAAATTCAAAAACCGTTTTCAACACATTAGTAAACATTAGATGTTTATGGGAAGTGTGTAGAAACAGATTTTCTCAAAAAGCAAAATCCTTTTTTACTAAATCTAGTGGGAGAGGGTCTTATTAATTACACCCACGATCTTCCATTAACGGTTCACTGTAAGATGAGTGATGCATTCTGTGTCACCTCGCCAGGGGTGATCATTCCATACGGAGGATGCATTACTCATTGGTTACTAGATGTGAACTTCTTTTGATAAGGATCAATCAGACGTGTTAGAGGGTGACCACCATACGGAGGCGCTACTTGAGACGGTTGTGATTGGATCCTAGTTAATGGTACACACTAGCTAAGCTATGGATAAGGGATCCCACACGGGGCATTATTCAGAAACTTAGAGATCAAATAGGTTCGGAAGTCATAACTTGTTTTGCAAGAGTTGCATAGCGGATAAGTTATGATAAATTGAAAGATCGAACATTGACCACCACACGGAGGCTTTATTCTTTCGTTTCGATATTCCGGCGACTTAGTTTTAAAATAAGAGTTTTAAAAGGATTCTTTTATTTCAAACTGTCAAATTCTGATATCCATATTTATTTTGTTTTGATTTTTTCAGTAAATCATAATGTCTGGATCTGCATTTAGTCCACTTGCCACCATACTCACTCAAAACAAGTTAACTGGAAACAACTACACTGAATGGAAACGTAATCTTGACATCGTGTTAACTGCGGAGGATCACATATATGTCCTCACCACCCCATGCCCCGAAGAACCCGCTGCAAATGCTTCGGCTGCTGCTAGACGCGAGTTCGATAAATGGAAAAAGTCGAATGGGATGGCTCGTTGTTACATATTGGCTTCTATGGCTAATGTGTTACAACACCAATACCAGTCGAACAGTTCCGCCAGTGACACTATCGAATCCCTGAAAAAGATGTTTGGGGAGCATGGCAGGCCTGCCAGACAGGTAGCTA
The DNA here is from genome assembly GCA_033977485.1 of Hydrangea macrophylla. Taxonomy (NCBI): domain Eukaryota; kingdom Viridiplantae; phylum Streptophyta; class Magnoliopsida; order Cornales; family Hydrangeaceae; genus Hydrangea; species Hydrangea macrophylla. The sequence goes on from CM066994.1 coordinate 80,784,002, forward strand.
TGCAGAAGATAATGAGTGCTAAGATGTCGGAAGGGACTCCAGTCAAAGAACATGTTTTGAAAATGATTGGTTATTTAAACGAGCTGGAGACCCTAGGTGCCAACATCGATGCACAGACCCAAGTTGATATGATCCTCAATACGCTGTCGCCATCATTCTCTCAATTTAAACTGAATTATAATATGAATAAAATGGATTTTTCAATGAGCGAATTGATGAGCTCTTTATTGGCAGCGGAAGGGGTGATCAAACCTGGGGGCAGCGTTTTAAACGTTGAGAAAAGCGCTTCCTCTTCCCGATCTATGCCGAAAGGAAAGAAAGGGAAGAAGAAGGCTAGCACTGGTGGTTCAAGTGTTGGACCAGTCCCTAAGATTGCAAAATCTAAGGGAAAAGGTAAGGGCAAAGGGAAGGTGGGTGGCCAAGGCAAAGGAAAGTGTTTCCAATGCGGTGAGAAGGGCCACTGGAAGAGGAACTGTCCAGAATTCTTAGCTACAAGAGTTCAAGGTATGATTGAATCACATGTGATTGAAGTAAGTTTTATAACGGATACTTCAAACACTTGGTGCATTGATTCTGGTGCGACTAACCATATCTGTAATTCATTGCAGGGGTTCAGATCAACCAGGAAGTGCAGTGATGGGGAAATCGTACTTACTCTAGGTTCTAGCGCAACCGTTTCTGCGGTTGCTATAGGAGTCGTAGTTTTAGAATTTCTAGACAATAAAGTTTTGATTTTATCAGATGTACTTTACGTCCCTTCAATGAGACGTAATTTAATTTCAGTTTCTAATTTATCGAATAATGGTTATTCTTTTAATTTTGGAACTGAAGTTGTGATTAAAAGAAATAGTTCTTTTATATGTTCTGGTGTTAAATCAAATGGTTTGTATGTGATTACTCCCAATATTTCTAAAGATTCTTGTATGGAACTTAATAACTCAGTGGTAACTGTACCATCTAAAAGAAAGAGACCTTCCACTAATCCAACAAAGCTTTGGCATATGAGGCTTGGTCATATCAATCTAAATAGGATTGGCAGACTAGTCAAAGAAGGGGTCTTAGGCGATTTGGTTCTCGAACCAATAGAAGTCTGCGAGTCTTGTTTAGAGGGTAAGATGACCAAAAGGCCCTTTCCTGCAAAGGGCAATAGAACCAATGCATTGTTGGAATTAGTTCATACTGATGTGTGTGGACCAATAAATATTAGAGCAAGGGGTGGTTATGAGTATTTCATAACATTTACTGATGACCACTCTAGGTATGGATATGTGTACCTAATGCAGCACAAGTCTGAAGCCTTTGAAAAGTTCAAAGAGTTTAGGGCTGAAGTGGAGAAGCAATTGGGCACACATATCAAGGCCATTCGATCTGATCGAGGTGGCGAGTACCTCTCTAATGAATTTATTGATCACCTCGTACAGAATGGGATTCTGTCACAGTTGACTGCACCTGGCACGCCTCAGCAAAATGGTGTAGCGGAGAGAAGGAATCGGACTCTTTTAGACATGACTAGGTCAATGATGAGTTATTCTGAGTTACCTTTATTTCTTTGGGGTTATGCTTTGGAAACCGCTGCTTACATACTAAATCTAGTACCAAGCAAATCTGTTCCCAGGACACCACGAGAGATGTGGATTGGGCGCAAGCCTTCTTTGCAACATCTCCGGATATGGGGATGTCCGGCACATGTGCTAAAAGGAAAGATGAGCAAGTTGGATTCTAGATCGGAAGTATGTTACTTCGTGGGGTATCCAAAGGGTACTTATGGATGGTATTTTTATGATCCAAGAGAACAGAAGGTGTTCGTCAGTACGAATGCTATTTTCTTGGAGGATGATTATATCATGAACCATAAACCTAAAGGAAGGATAGATCTTAGAGAGATAGAAGGAGAGCCCTCAGTCCAACCCGTAGTTAATAACGATGTAAATCAGGAAAACACCACTTCTTCACCTATTTCCGCACCAGTACCTCGTCGTAGTGGGAGGATTATCAGCCAGCCTGATAGATACATGTTCTTAGGAGAAGTTTTTGAAGCTGTCTCCATAGAATCTGAATCTGATCCTACCACATACGAAGAGGCAATGGCTGATGTTGATTCAGCTCATTGGGTTAAAGCTATGAAGGCTGAATTGGAATCTATGGATTCTAATCAGGTCTGGGATCTTGTAGAACTTCCAGCCAATATTAAACCCATTGGCTGTAAGTGGGTCTACAAGAGGAAAAGAGGATCTGATGGAAAGGTTGAGACCTTTAAGGCAAGGCTTGTTGCGAAAGGTTATACTCAGAGGGAGGGCATTGACTATGAGGAAACCTTCTCGCCGGTGGCCATGCTCAAGTCCATCAGAATACTCTTATCCGTTGCTGCATGCCTAGATTTTGAGATCTGGCAGATGGACGTCAAGACTGCATTCTTGAATGGCAATCTTGAGGAGGACATCTATATGCAACAACCAGAAGGGTTCATAGCTGGTCGGAAAGATAACTTGGTATGCAAGTTGCAAAAGTCCATTTATGGGCTTAAGCAGGCATCCAGAAGTTGGAACATACGATTTGACCAAGCGGTCAAATCGTTTGGTTTCATACAGAATCTGGATGAACCTTGTGTATACAAGAAGGGTGAAGGGAAAGTGGTGGCTTTTCTTGTGCTTTACGTTGACGACATTCTACTCATTGGAAATGATGTAGCGGCATTGTCAACGGTCAAGGTTTGGCTAGCTAGTACTTTCGATATGAAGGATCTAGGAGAGGCGAGCTATATTCTTGGGATAAAGCTCTTTCGGGATCGCAAGCGAAAGATAATGGGATTATCTCAAGCTGGTTATATCGATAAGGTGCTAACTAGGTTTTCAATGGATAATTCGAAGAAAGGTTTGTTACCTTTCAGGCATGGTTTAGCATTCTCCAAGGACCAGTGTCCAAAGACACAGGAGGAGAGGAATCGCATGACAGGAGTTCCCTATGCTTCTGCAGTGGGAAGTCTCATGTATGCGATGTTATGCACTAGACCAGATATCTGCTTTGCCGTTGGCATGGTTAGCAGATATCAGTCGAATCCGGGTCCAGAGCACTGGACAGCCGTTAAGCACATTCTTAAGTACTTGAGAAGAACTAAAGATTACATGCTTATGTACGGTGGTAGTGAGTTAATTCCAGTAGGATACACTGACTCGGACTTTATGTCAGATAAAGATTCGAGGAAGTCGACGTCCGGTCATCTCTTTACCTTGGGAGGTGGTGCTGTCAGTTGGAGGAGCATTAAGCAGAAATGCATTGCAGACTCAACTACAGAAGCTGAGTATGTGGCTGCTTGTGAAGCCGCAAAGGAAGCTGTTTGGCTCAAGAAGTTCCTTATGGAACTCGAGGTGGTACCAGCGTCGCTGTCGCCTATTACGCTTTATTGTGATAATAGTGGGGCAGTGGCTCAGTCCAAGGAGCCAAGGAACCACGGAAAGGGAAAACACGTAGAGCGGAAATATCATCTTATCCGAGATATTGTTCAACGTGGAGATGTGACTGTCACCAAGATTGCCACAGCTGACAATCTTGCTGATCCGTTTACAAAGGCCTTGCCACAGAAGGTCTTTGATCGTCATCTAGATAGTCTAGGTCTTAGATGTAGTTCTGAATGGTTATGAGTGCAAGTGGGAGTTTGTTGGGTTTGTGCCCTCAAACCATTACTTTCTGTATGAGACATTGACATTTTAATATATGGATATCAGCTTTACATTTTATTGTGTATGTTCTTTTCATGAGATGATTGTTAATCCTTAAGTATTATAGTAAGTAATTCGTGTGTGTATGAGATGCACACAAGTGAGATACGAATTACTATTCTTTAATACTTAGAATGTGTCACAGTGGATGATGAGACTGGATACCTCATCAAGTCTACACTGTAGCATAATTAACTACCATTGGATGGAGTGATTAATCTCAATCACTAGAGTGTAGCTCTTAGTTAATATGCTAGTGCTTATAGTGCATTGACGGACCTGAGTTTCCTATTGACGCTTAAGACTGTCAAACAGTCAATAGGAACTCATAACTTGTATAAGGTACGTGTTCTTAATCTTGAGACGATTATGAACACAGACTGTGGATATGGCTGCTTTGACTTACCAATCAGTGAGGTCTATAAAAGATCAACACCTGGGTATCTTGGGTATGTCATATTCATAGGGTTGTGAACATATATTGTCAAGATAGAATCTACCCTCTGTTTCAGAGTAAGCATTCCCTTGAGAATGTCACCAAGTCGATTACTGAGTACTGCAGTCTTGTTGATAAGAGTTATCAACATGTTTGGTAATCATGAGAGGTGAATGGGACTCAAGGAATACAAGAAGTAATCATGATTCAGGTTGACAGTAACAGTTATCCGATTACCTGAATATGATTACGAATGCTGACGGTAGAGGGACATTAGTACACCATACAAGTCTAGTTATCGCTTCGGATATGTTCTTTTGCGTTGGAGTTCAGTTATCGTTTTATAGTGGAGTAAACTTTAACTGACCAGTAAGTTAGTTTGCTGATCAAAGAGTTTGGTCATGGTAATTAACAAACTGGTCTGAGCCAACAATAAAGAGCCTAGGAGGTCCCACTCTTAGCTCCGCCAGGATGCTTGGAAAGATGCTTGAGGATGATGTCCAGACAGGTTCGATCGATCGAAGATGTCTCGATCGATTGAAGTCTGAAGGTTCGATCGATCGAAGATGGTTCGATCGATCGAATGTTCGATCGATCGAAGGCACTTCGATCGCTCGAAGTCTAGGTCGGTTCTGGGAATCTATAAATAGGGCAGCTGCGTTCTGGAAAAGGTTGTTCGTCGTTTTTGAACCTCAGAAGCTGCAGAAACTGTTTTGGAGTCCCAAAACCTTCTCTATCCTCTCCATTAGGGTTCCCACCAACCCTAGTCTTTCTGGCAGGCATCCGCAGGAGTCATAAGGGTGAAGATCATCTAGTGGAGGCTGCTGGAAGTTGAAGATCAGAATTGGGTTCAAGACACTAAGGTATAACTCGTGTCCCCTCTTGTGCGCATATGTAGAATTGACGAGTAGTAGATCCGGGCATGCCAATAAAGTTTCATAACTTGATTTTTCCGCTGCGCGTTTAAACTTTCCATTTAAACCTGTTTTTCCAACAAAGCATTGATCATTTATAAGGAATATTTGTAGAATTGTAAGCAATCATTGATCTTCTGTAAAGAAGTATTGATTATTTGGTAAGGAAGCATTGATTATTTGTAAAGAAGCATTCTAAATTTGGTAAGAAAGCATTGATCATTTGTAAAGAAGCATTGTAAATTTGATAATATATGTCTGTACATTTGGTAATGAAGCTATGAACTTAGGTAAGAAAGCATTGATATTTAGTAAGGAATGCTTGTAAATTTGGTAAGAAAGCATTGATTATTTGCAAGGAATGTTCGAAGAATTCGGTGAGAAGCATTGCAAGAAAGTATTGATCTTTTGTAAAGAAGCGTTGTACATTTGATAAGAAAGCATTGATCATTTGTAAAGAAGCATTGTAAATTTGATAATATATGTTTGTACCTTTGGTAATGAAGCTATGAACTTTGGTAAGAAAGCATTGATATTTGTTAAGGAATGTTTGTAAATTTGGTAAGAAAGCATTGATTATTTGTAAGGAATGTTTGTAGAATTTGGTAAGAAAGCATTGATTATTTGTAAGGAATGTTTGTACAATTTGTTAAGAAGTATTGATCATTTGTAAAGAAGCATTGTAAATATAGTAAGAAAGCATTGATCGTTTGTAAAGAAGCATTGTAAATTTGATAAGGAAGCATTGCTCATTTGTAAAGAAGCATTGTAAATTTGATAATATATTTCTATACCTTTGGTAATGAAGCTATGAACTTTGGTAAGAAAGTATTGATATTTGGTAATGAAGCTTTGTAAATTTGGTAAGAAAGCATTGATCATTTGTAAGGAATGTTTGTAGAATTGTAAACAATCATTGATCTTCCGTAAAGAAGTATTGATTATTTGGTAAAGAAGCATTGTAAATTTGGTAATACATATCTGTACCTTTGGTAATGAAGCTATGAACTTTGGTAAGAAAGCATTGATATTTGGTAGAGAATCATTGTAAATTTGGTAAGAAAGCATTGATCTTAAAAGAGTCATTGTAAAATACTAAACATTAAAATGATATTACATGGGCGAAGATCCTTTTTGAAATATAGAATGACAAGTACAACAGAATTAAGAATAGCATATGTAAATAAGTTGACAGCTACCAATTGTAACGATGTTGTCTCCACATGTAATTTGCAGTGCCCTGCTGTGTACAAAACAAGTTTTTTGGTTATAATCAATGTGGTTAGTAGTATGATGTGGCTAGATAATTTAATATGTGGATTAACTTACCTCGGTTACATTGTCGATTGTAGCACTAGTTTGGGACACGTATTCACCATCAGTTGTATTTAAGTCGAATTGCAAATGTGACGGTGCATGGAAATTGTCGAATGACAATACTGTTTGGCTATGCATTCATGTTTTGGTTTTTTGGCCTATTGAGGCATTTTGTGGTTTGTTTTATTTGCTTGTTTTGGGTTTTGTCTTGTCCCATTTTCGTTTGGCCGTTGAGGCTATTTTAGTGGTTTGATTTGCCACTTGTCCTTATGCGTTGTGCTTTGTTGTATATCCTGGGGTATGCCCCTTGTACATGTGTACATCCCCTTTTTTGGAATCTATTTACCGTTTTCCGAAAAAAAAAAGTATTTCTGCGCATAGAGATTGTTGTATTTGAGTCTTAAATGGTTGAACGGTCGACCTGTACCCCCTGGCTCTTGTACTTTAGATATCCGTGGTTGTCTCTATGGGCATGTTGTCCGTGTGTGTCCAAATGCCCTCTAGGATTTATATGGGTTAATGGGATTACAAATGGTGGTGGTGGTGGTGGTGGTGGTGGGGTGGGTGTGTGTGTGTGTGTGTGTGTGTGTGTTTGTTTTAGTTAATATAATGTACCTGTAAATGCCACATCTATTCGTTGTCCTCCTACTTGTGCCGGCTGTGGACACGCGGAATTCCGCTTTCCTTTCTGTTTGTTTTGAAATCGTTTTGAAAGGAAAAGGTTGATTTGATGAAAAGAAGGTCTATTGAAAATATATACAGAGTCGCCACTTGGTCTTTAAGGAACAAAGAAACCTAATTTTGATTCACCCAAACGGATAAAGGGCACCGGCCTTCCATAACCAAAGAACTTGGCTCGGGGTTTTGGTACGAGAGAGGAAGGAGCCTTTGTCACGACTAAAACACTCAATTCGTCCCGTCTTTCGACGGGCCTCAATTAGCATCCAAATAATCATTATACTATGTATGGTTCGACGATTAATACTACAATAGTATATTACATCACAAAAGAATTTTGAAATGGACGATAAAAAAAAAAAAGATATCATTCATAAGATCTAAGTCAAATATCTCACAATGCAAAGGTGAAAGATCACACAAACAAACCTAGGAAAAATCGTCTAATCACATATCAAGTAATCAAGTTTCCCTAATCTAAAGGGGACATGGATTGTTCTTGAAACAAATAAATAAAAAGAAATTAAAATATGCTTAGCAAGCTAGTATGATGCATTTTAATCTTTGAGAAAAGAAGACCTCTCAATCCCCGAGACGGACGAGAAAGGACGATTAGATTGCGGGTAAGCATGGACGTGTGATCAAGTTCATTCCTTATAATCTTCTTAGATTAGAGGTCACAAAAGCCCTAAATCTTGCATGGATGCAATGTATGATCCTAGAATGTGCAAAGGTTGTAGTGTGCTTGTGTACATGGACTTTCTAAAGTGACTTAGAAGTCTAAAATATGCATGAATACATGAATGAAATAATCATAGAATATGTACAAATGTAGTATGAATTACTTCCTAAGAGATGAACTAATTTGGAAGGCATATGAACATCAAATCAAAGGATGGAAGTAAAAGTATACTTGATGTGAATACTGGACAGAATAGTGACTTGATCTTGTGGAAAATGAAAAGTAGGGTTAGGAATGTTTTAAATACATGATTTTTTATGTAGATCGTCCTTAGTGTGTCTAGAACACAAATCAAAAAGTCAATCCTCAATAACTATTACAGATTGAGAGAAATCATATTAAAAATTGAGGTTATTCAGAAATAGAGTCCGTACTGTTGACTGAAATGTTGAAAAATATTAGAAAATAAAAACTAAACATCTAGAGGCCTATATTATACAGAAAGTTTCTTAAGACATTTAATTTTAAGGGAAAATAAGTTGGGACTACTCTTTTTGGAAAAGTTTTCTGGAAAACAAGTTGAAATTCAACCAAGCTACTGTGACAGTAAAGACAGAATGTTTGGAAAGAATGTTTGGACAAAATGGACCCCTTTCAAGTGCTTTCAAGTCAAGCCAAAGTTTATGGGTGTTCTATAATGAATTAGGAAGATTTTCCAAGTGGTTTTGCATCCATACCTTGAGTATTGAACTCAAAATAATTCTTTGAAATCAAACAACTCACTGTTTTGAAGATTTTTTTAAAGAAATAAGGTTTATTTCTTGGAATCCCAATATTTTGGTTTTTGAGGGGTTTTGAAATACGGGTTTTGAAAGTATATTTTTAGCACTTAAATGGAGATTATGACCACTTGAAATATCAACATTTGAACTCATACATGGGGAAGATCGTTGGAGACATTGTTTTATTTTGGAAATAACCTCAAGAATACATGGGGATGTATTGAGGTTGTAACCATCTTCTATTAAACATGTTTTTGAGGTCAAGAGCTACTATCCATAAGGATTCACTCACCTCAAATTTCAGTTCCTCATCTAGATGATGATGAACTAGTAATTAAACAAGAAAAAAGAAAAATAAATGAGATAAGAGGAGATGAACATCAAAGTAAACAAACAAGTATATAGCAATCAATAGATGATATTCAATGATGTATTGGGCTTGTAGCTTGGTGTTTCACTCATATGTGGTGACATTGGACATGGAAGTAGCTTCCTCTCTCTTAAATGCTCACTAAAATGGTGGTTGGTTGTATTGAATATGAAGTAAATGGAAGTAATGAAGTAAAAACAAAGTTTAGAACTCACTCTCTTGTTTGGAAATCAAAGAAAGAAGCTTCTTTTCTCTCTACTCTAACCTTATCTCTACAACTTTCTCTCTAAAACTTTTCAAAACTTGCATTTGACCCCCCAAAATGAGAAGTCAAGGGGTGGTTTATATAGGCCAATTTGGGGTGGTTTTGGGGTTTTAGAAGTACTCCCATTGGCCCCAAACAACTAAAAACATAGAGCTACGTCGTTTTGGTTTTTAATTAATCAAAATGGACCCCCCAAAAGAAATTGCAAAAATGGACCATTCTGGGGGAGAGTGCCACAGTAGCACTGGGCTAATGCTGTGGCAGAAGTGGGCCAGTGCCGTGGCGGCACTGCTCCTCATTCATCCAGGTAATTCTTTTTAGGCCCCCAGAGGTTCCGATATTCGCGAAAAGGCTCTATCTTGTCCGAAATTCACAAAAAATGTATACGAACTCCAAACTGAGCTTGTGATATACCGTTGGAAAGGTAATGGAGTCTATTTTCCATAATAAAAAATTGTTCAGAGATCGGACACTTTGAAAAGTTTTGCGGTATTCGTGATAAAAGCCGATTTGATCATCTTTTTTACCTTCAAAAATTCATAATAAATTCGTTTTAAATCCAGAGATTATGTGCGATATACCGTTAGAAAGCTATTAACCTCTAGTATCCACGAAAAATGTTTAAAAAATGATACAATGCTTCGATTTTAAAGTCAACTTTTCGTCAAACTGGTCAAACCAGGAACCTCCAGGAAGTTCTGGGAACCTTTGGGAGCTCCCAGGAGCAGACGTTTTCGTTCGATTTTCTTTTTAAACTCATTTTAATACTTTTCTCATGATCTAGAATGATCCCATAACTTTTTAACAAATTTGAATGATTTTGGTCAAACATTGGTCAAACCTGGTCAAACTTCAATCAAATCGGTCAACGGGGACTTTCCGGAAACTTTCGGGACATCCGGGGGTCTCTGGGAGCTGACGATTTCATCCAATTTTGTTTGAAAACTCATTTTATGACTTTTCTTACGACATAGCATGTTTCTAGAACTTTCGGTCCAAATCTGGGAGTGTTTGGTCTTTTAAGGGCATTTTGGTCATTTGTACCACTTTTGAGTATTTTGAGAGATAGAACTTCCATGAGTCATTTTTGAGTCTTTTTCGATCATTGTGAACAACCAAGCTATGGGTCTCCTAAATCTGATAGCCGACAAAATGGGGTGTCTACAGTTTGTCCCTCTTTGGCATGAACTTGCGAAGCAACGCATGTCGCAAGCGAGTGCCAAAGCTTTGAAGAGACAGGTCTTTTTGGTGGCTATAGATTTAGGATAAAATCTTTGCAAAAGATGCAAGGATGATGCTGAGGCTAGTGCTGGTCGTGTTATTCGTGAGTTGCCTACATATCCCAAGGGGAATCAAACCAGGACGTAGTTTGGGGCCCAAAGGAACAAATCACATATGCACAACAAGACAGGCAGAAGCTATGCTATGAGGATGATATGCAATGCGTGGATGTGATATGAACGATGTATTGAGTCCTATCATGCCTAGTGTTCCGATCTTTGTGTGAGCTAGTGATGTGTCACCGCGAGTGGACTTATGCCGTGTCGATGCTTATTTGTCCCTAATGTAGTGGTTGATCCTGACAACGATACCAAGGTGTTGAAGACTCTAGGTCTTGGGGCAAACTTCTTGAATTTTGGGAAGTGTGTTTTTCAATTAGTTGCTTAAGTTCGATTACGAGATCTTCGGGGGGATTTGTGCATTTACAAGTATTAGACACAGAGGAGTAAGTAGAATAGTCTTTCATTTTATTCATGACAGGTGGAGTGATTACATTAGACAGTGGTGGGCTTGCAGCAGCTGACTCTGGTATAGACTCGATAATTAGAAGTACAGACTCTGGGGGAACATGGAATTGGGAGACACAGACAGATGACTCTACAGCCTAGTTACTCAGACCCTCCTCAGTTGGCATGATCTGATCATCTTAGCTCTTAGCCCTCTTTCCTTCCTTTTCCATAGAAAATTCATCCCACATTTTCTCGATAGCTTTAGTGTCCAGGTATTTAAACCAATCTTCCTTTGGGGTTTTGACAGCTTCTTCTAGATAGAACAGATCTTGATAGGAGGGCCTTTTGCAGTCAGCGAAGATTTCAAGCCTAGGGTGCCTTTTTCCAGTGGTCTGATGGATCCAAGGTTCAGGGAACCCAAAATAGGCCGTCATCCCCTTCTTTGATGAACTGCCCGTTCAAGGTCTTACGGTAGGGTGGGAGACCCCTCACTCTCTTTTTTCATGGCTTTTGTAGCTCGATGTCCTCTTCGGTGGGCTTGTACCAGAATCCGAAAGTGCCTTTTGTCCTTTGATCTGAGGGAACTCACGAATCCCTTGTTGGTGTCAGCCCAATCCCATTCCAGGGAAGTAGTTCATCTTGTGGACGATGTTGACGACTGCAGAGTGGATTTTAGGGAAGCTGTCTCCATCACTAATCATGTAGACCTCTTCTATGAAGAATCCTCCGATTTCTCCTTCTTCTAGCTCAGGTATTTGGAATTCAAAGATGGGAGCGTAGCTTGGAAAGGCTTCATCACCCTAACTATTGCCAAGGATGATTTTTACCTCCTTCTTATGAATGTACTTGATCATTTGGTGCACAGTGGACGATACAACTTTATTGATAAATAGCCAAGGCCTCCCAATCAGCAAATTGAATGAGACAGGTATATCCATGACTTGAAAGATTTGAGTACAAACCAAAGACCCTACTCGAATCTGGAGAGAAACGGTCCCCATCACATTTCTCTTGGTATTATCATAAGCCTTCACGAATTGCACAGACGGAGTGATGTCCTGGATGTTGACTGCCAAGGTGATGGCGGTCCTTAGAGCACAAACATTTAGGGCAGAGCCTGTATCGACCAAATAGAATGGCACTTGATGTCCCTTGCATTCAACAGTGATGTACAAAGCTTTGTTATGTGCAGACCCTTCTAGAGGTAGGTCTTCATCAAAAAAGGTAATGATTGGGTCAGGGGTGAGTGCGCCCAAGAAAGCCACCATGTCTTTCGGTGCGACGTCGATGGGGACCTCAATTCCAGCCAAGGCATTTAACACAGCTTGCCTATGCTTGTAGGATGTCACCATGATGTCCCACATCGAGAGATGTGCTTGGATTTTCTTCAACTGCTTTATTAACTCATTGTCTTCTTCGATGATCTTATCCATTTTTCCTTTCCCCTTATCCTTGATCGGACTTTTCTCGATCGCTTTAGTGGTAGGCTGTGGAGGCTGATAATGACAGCCTAACCTAGTTAGATGACTAATCTCGGCAAGAGTAGGCCCTTCTAAAGTCCCATCTTCTTTGAACCAGTCACAATCTGTTCCTACAAATGGTTTCTCCAACTCATTCCAGATAGAAGCATCACTTTAATATTTGGGATCATACCATTTGAGGTCCACTGCTCCTAGATCGTGTTCTTCTAAGAAGAATAGATCTTGTTCATCAGCCAGCTGTTGCTGCCACTTATCATTCCCTCCTTCGATCAGAAAAATTCCCATAGAATCTGGGATGTCAATGTGGGCTAAGGGAAGTCCTATGGGGATTATGAGGGTAGAAGGATCGAAAGTAGTGGGGTCATATTCAATGAGGCTGATAATTTGGTGGTTCGGTAGGGGATTTTGGGTGACATGAGGCTACTTTGTAGGGGGCTCAATGATATTCTGGTCAATGAGATCTTGGATATCATGGCAAAGGCACATACAATCATCGGTGTGGTGGCCAGGGGCTTGGTGGTAGGTGCATCTTTTGGACATATCATAATTGGGTGGTAGCGGGGCGTTTCGAGGCGGAAGGAATTGGAGGTGGCCTTTTTTGAGGAGGCAGTCTAAGGCTGAGGAAAGGGGGATTTTCAATTTGGTGAAGTTGAGAGGAGGCTTCCTCGGGAAAGGGCGACTAGGGGAGTTTTCTTGGTTGGGAGGTTGGTACAGCCTAGGAGGGTAAGCCATAGGTTGACTGCTAAGGGCATTGACATCCGGAGGGTTGCGAGAGTAGTTGGGCCTTTTTGACTGACTCAGAGGCTCTTCTTTTTTTATCTTTCCCTCCCTTATAGCATCTTTGATTCGAGTTCTAACTTCAAACAATTCCTCAAAGGTGGAGGATGGACTGGTAAAACAACTTCTCATGGTAGAGCGGTTGTAGATTCTGGATTAGCATCCTTACCTATTCCTTTTCAATCGGTCGGTGGGTCATTTGGGCTACTTTATTCCTCCATCTGCTCAGAAATGCAATGAAGGATTCATTGTTGTTCTGCCGAGTTGTTTCTAAATCCCTGATAGTAACATCAAGTTCTTGGTTATAGGAATAGTGGTCCACTAACACCTGAAAAATATCTTCCCATGCTTGAGTTTTAGAAGCTTCTAAGGTAAGCAACCATGAAGGTGCAGACTTCGCGAGAGTTTGTGGGAACAGCATTGCAATGTGCTCATGAGTGCAGCCCATTGATTGAAAAATGTTCATACACAGCTTTACGTGGCTTTTTGGGTTCCCAGTTCCATCAAAACGGTCAATGGCAGGCATCTTGAAGTTTTTCTGGCAACTTCAGCTTACCAGGCTCGAAAAGTCCTTCCAAGTCTAGCATGTAATCATCAACCTCTTTACTCTTTCTCAATACGCTTTCCAACTTGTCAACTTTGTCCATTTTCTCTTGGAACTTTTTCTCATATGCCGGTGGTGGGGCCCCTTGAAACCAGTCTTCTTCTCCATTATTCTCGGGATGCGATACGAATCCAAACAGTGGTGGTGGGAACTCAGGGGGACACTACTGCCGCTGCTGTTTCAGTTCTTCCATAAACTTCAGGACCTGGGCCAGGCTGTCGGATTGCTGGCTTATGGTGGCTCCCAATTTGGTGACCTTGTTTTTTAGCTCTTCCTGATTCATGCTGAAATAATTCGACGGGCTGATTCTGACCAAACGATTATCTGAATTTCTGGTCCAGGACGAAGATTCCAGCTGTTGACTTTGAGAATCTATAGTGACCCTACAGATTCGAGACGATTTGTATCAGATTCTGACAGTGATGACTTTAGATAGACAATGATAGTGATGTTAACAGACATGGACTGACTCGTGTAAGATTGACCAAGATAGTGCGTGCAGACCGATAGGAATGGTGCATGCATGTGAGACAAGCACGCTGATGTAAGCCCTAATCTGTATGATGCTTCTATTTCTAACAGATAGCAGTTAAGAAAATAAGGTCCTAACCATATAGAGTGTGCTAACTTTACTTTCTAGTATGATCACCAAGGGATAACAGGGGTTTCCAGGGTTTTATGAAGACTTCTAGGAGAGACTGGGCATTTCTGGTTGGTTTGGACAGAGTTTCGGAGAGAAACTGGCATATCTTGGCATTTCTGTTTGGTTTGGACAGAGTTTATGAGAGAAATTGGCATATATGGGCATTTTTGGTTGGTTTGGATAGAGTTTTTGAGAGAAACTGGTTAATATAGTTATATCTGGGATATCTGGACAGAGTTTCTGGGAGAAACTGGTTTATATGGTTATATCTGGGATATCTGGACAGAGTTTCTGGGGGAAACTAGTTAATATGGTTATATATGGGATATCTGGATAGAGTGTCTAGGAGAAACTGGCTAATATGGTTATATCTGGGATATCTGGACAGAGTTTCTGGGAGAAACTAGTTAATATGGTTATATCTGGGATATCTGGACAGAGTTTCTGGAAGAAATTGGTTAACATGGTTATATCTGGAATATCTGGACAGAGTTTCTGGGAGAAACAGGTTTTTTGACAGGAGCATGTGATGATGGTGATCATACTGTCTAGCAAGTTTTCATACTCCTATGTCTTAGGACCGATAAACAAGGTTTGCAGTGTATATCTTTGTGAGCATGGAGCAGACATCCTTGTCATGGTGCCTAGGCAGGTCAACTCAATGTGATCACATGTGAGTGATTGCCTTGGGAATCATAAGAAAGAGGTTCTGCCTCATGCCACATAAACGTCTACACCATGCAGGTAATCCCGTCAAGGCATACAGCAGTTATATCACATTGTCCTATCTGAAAAGATAAATGAATAGTCCTATGA
Source organism: Hydrangea macrophylla (assembly GCA_033977485.1). Classification (NCBI taxonomy): domain Eukaryota; kingdom Viridiplantae; phylum Streptophyta; class Magnoliopsida; order Cornales; family Hydrangeaceae; genus Hydrangea; species Hydrangea macrophylla. Next base: position 80,799,213 of record CM066994.1, read on the forward strand.
AAGATTCTACAGGAATCTACATGCAAAGGCTGGGTTTTGTCAAAGAGGGTCCGTTGACGAGAGTTCCAATATACCGTCAGAGAGACAGTATGGAGGTTTTTACTCTTTATGATATACCTTGGAAGGTACAGTATCAACGGTGACTTATGCCCTGGCACAGCAAGACCTAAACAATCTCAGCACAGCGTTTCAGACACAGTCGGAGGGGGAAAATGCAAGAGTGCAATGCGGTGAACCAGACACAGTAAAAAGATGATTTTAATGATGCTTCTTATGAGTCAAACCTCTATATTATTTTGTTTTGAAAATAAATATCCCCAGCAGAGCCGCCAGATTGTGAACGCGCAAAATTCCGCTTTCCTTTCTGTTTGTTTTGAAATCGTTTTGAAAGGAAAAGGTTGATTTGATGAAAAGAAGGTCTGTTGAAAACAGATACAGAGTCGCCACTTGGACTTTAAGGAACCAAGAAACCTAATTTTAGCTCACCCAAGCGCATAAAGGGCACCGGCCTTTCATAACCAAAGAACTTGGCTCGGGGTTTGGGTACGAGAGAGGAAGGAGCCTTTGTCACGACTAAAACACCCTCAACTCGCCCCGTCTTTCAACGGGCCTCAATTAGCATCCGAATAATCATCTTATACTGTGTATGGTTCGATAATTAATACTACGGTAGTATATTACATCACACAAGAATTTTGAAATGGAAGATAAAAAAATATAAGATATTATTCATAAGATCTAAGTCAAATATCACACAATGCAAAGGTGAAAGATCACACAAACAAACCTAGGAAAAATCGTCTAATCACATATCAAGTAATCAAGTTTCCCTTATATAAAGGGGACATGGATTGTTCTTGAAACAAATAAATAAAAAGAAATTAAAATATGCTTAGCAAGCTAGTATGATGCATGTTAATCTTTGAGAAAAGAAGACCTCTCAATCCCAGGGACGGACGAGAAAGGACGATTAGATCGAGGGTAAGCATGGATGAGTGATCAAATTCATTCCTTATAATCTTCTTAGATTAGGGGTCACAAAAATCCCAAATCTTGCATGGATGCAATGTATGATCCTAGAATGTGCAAAGGTTGTAGTGTGTTTGTGTACATGGACTTTCTAAAGTGACTTAGAAGTCTAAAATATGCATGAATGCATTAAGGAAATCATCATAGAATATGTGCAAATGTAGTATGAATTACTTCCTAAGAGATGAACTAATTTGGAAGGCATATGAACATCAAATCGAAGGATGGAAGTAAAAGTATACTTGCTGTGAATAGTGGACAGAAGAGTGACTTGAACTTGTGGAAAATCAAAAGTAGGGTTAGGAATGTTTTCAATACATGACTTTTTATGGAGATCATCCTTAGTGTGTCTAGAACACAAATCAAAAAGCCAAACCTCAAAAACTATTACAGATTGAGAGAAATCATATTAACAATAGAGGTTATTTAGAAACAGAGTCTGTACTGTCGACTGAAATGTTGAAACATATTAGAAAATGAAAACTAAACATCTAGAGGCCTGTATTACACAGAAAGTTTCTTAAGACATTTAAGTTTAAGGGAAAAATAAGTTGGGACTACTCTTTTTGGAAACGTTTTCTGGAAAACAAGTTGAAAGTCAACTAAGCTGCAGTGACAGTAAAGACAGAATGTTTGGACAAAAATGGACCCCTTTCAAGTGCTTTCAAGTCAAGCAAAAAATCATGGGTGTTCTATAATGAATCAGGAAGATTTTCCAAGTGGTCTTGCATCCATCCCTTGAGTATTGAACTCAGAATAATTCTTTGAAGTCAAACAACTCACTGTTTTGATGATTTTTTTAGAGAAATAAGGTTTATTTCTTGGAATCCCAATATTGGAATTTTAGAGGGGTTTTGAAATTATATTTTCAGCACTTAAATGGAGATTATGACCACTTGAAATATCACCATTTGAACTCATATTAAGAACCTCTAAGATTGTTGGAGACATTGTTTTATTTTGGAAATAACCTCAAGAATACATGGGGATGTATTGAGGTTGTAACCATCATCTATCAAACATGTTTTTGAGGTCCAGAGCTACTATCCATAAGGATTCACTCACCTCAAACTTCATGTCCTCATCTAGATGATGATGAACTAGTAAGTAAACAAGAAAAAAGAAAAAGAAACGAGATAAGAGGATATGAACATCAAAGTAAACAAACAAGTATATAGCAATCAATAGATGATATTCAATGATGTATTGGACTTGTAGTTTGGTGTTTCACTCATATGTGGTGACATTGGACATGGAAGTAGCTTCTTCTCTCTTAAGTGCTCACTAAAATGGTGGTTGGGTGTATTGAATATGAAGTAAATGGAAGTAATGAAGTAAAAACAAAGTTTAGAACTCACTCTATTGTTTGGAAATCAAAGAAAGAAGCTTCTTTTCTCTCTACTCTAACCTTATCTCTACAACTTTCTCTCTAAAACTTTTCAAAACTTGCATTTGACCCCCCAAAATGAGAAGTCAAGGGGTGGTTTATGTAGGCCAATTTGGGGTGGTTTTGGGGTTTTAGAAGTACTCCCATTGGCCCCAAACAACTGAAAACATAGAGCTACGTCGTTTTGGTTTTTAATTAATCAAAATGGACCCCTAAAAGAAATTGCAAAAATAGACCATTCTGGGGGAGAGTGCCACGGTAGCACTGGGCTTATGCTGTGGCAGAAGTGGGCCAGTGCCGCAGTGTCATGCCCCGGTGCCATGCTACCTGAAAAGCTCTCTGCCTATCCTTCCAGGCATAGTACTCTAGATCTGCTGGCGCAATACTCCTCTCATACACATAGTGTCCTCCAAACTCGTCTGGAACGAACAGCGGCGGTGCCATGCTACCTGAAAAGGGACTACCTTAAGTCAGAACTAATCTTAATACTCATCTATAGAATCTCAAGGTTCTAGGACCAGATGGTGTGGGACAATCTGTGAGCGAAAAGGTATAAAACCTAGGCTCTGATACCAAAAATCATGTCACGCCCCGGAACGGCAAAAATAGAGAAAAATAAATTTACTTTTTGGGTCCAAAGGCAGCGACGGGTGAAGTCACATGATTGTCCACACCACGCAGTACTAAGCAATAAGAAGTAATAGTGTAACAACAATGAAGTCTAGGTTCTGATCACAACGTATCACAAAGTCAACAGAAGTTACTAACTATTACACATCAGAGTCTCGAATCAAATATAAGACAGCGGAAGTACAAATGTCAAGGCAACATATGCCTGACTACAAAAAGATTCTAAAACGGTAAAGACAATTAGCTACAATTCTAGTCTAGTCTTCAGTTGGCATAAGGGTAGTCCTCGGCGTAGTAGTCTTCTTCGGTCTGACCTCCGTCGGGGAAATCCTCCACAGGGACTCCGTCACCGGCATAGTAGTCCTCTCCTGCAGGCCCTTCACATATATAGTCATAACCAGGGTGCGCTGGAACGTAGAAATGTCCAGCGGCATAAACGCCGTCAGCTTAATGAAAGCCGAGTGAATTAAATACTAACAGGGTATCGACTATTGATATTATCACAAGTTATAAATAGTAACCAAATTAGAATTCAGTAAGGGTAACTCCTTTAATCAAACCAATGATCCGATTACTGACGTTTTACTCATTATAAGACCGATAACATGTCTAGATAGGGGAACAGACTCGACAGTAGTTCAACTCTATAACACACCATTGCTCATCCACCGCTTTTAAGAACATATGCACAGTTCACCGCATGTCATGGAACCATGTTAGTCCATCCCCCGCTTTTAAGAACATATGCACAGTCCACCGCATGTCAGGGATATAACGCTTTAAACAACAGTACATCATTCTATGCCACGACTTAGCGACGTCTACCAGTGATCACGGTCCACCGCATGTCATAGACACCTTCGTCTGTCTACCGCTTTTAAGAGCATATGATTAGATCATCTGGCTATCTTAGGGCAAATGGTCCGGTTCACCGCAAGTCATAGACACCTTCGTCTGTCTACCGCTTTTAAGAACATATGATCGACCAAAGCCCGCCCACGCAAGGTTCCCGAATCTTAGCAAACCTACTTAAGTTCAACTCTATCACCGATACATGACAATCCCAATGTGGCCTGACTACTCTGAATGAAATGAACGTTAACTCCAAAGGATTCACAACTATTCCATTATCTAATATTATAAACATTATCCGTTAGTCTTGTTGTTACTATGATACTACGCCGCATTAACTCGTTATCATGTCTGTATTACAATAATAAAGCATGCTGGGAAGTACTGAACAGTAAATAAACAACTAAACAGTTATTACATTAACTAAACAAGTAAAACAGTAAACTGTAACTGCCAATCGATTGGTATAGATGTCAATCGATTGGTATAAAAGTGGCATCAATCGATTGGAAGAAGGTTCAATCGATTGGATCACAATCCATGTCAATCGATTGGAACATGAAAGATGTCAATCGATTGGTAAGAGTACCAATCGATTGACACTTCGTCTTCTTCACAGAGAAGACTGCCCAGCAACATATAAACGGGAAATACATGGTTTCTTCTCCATTTCTTCATTCAAGCATGTTCTAACACCAATATAAAGCTACCAAGTGAGTTTAGAACTCACCTTAGACGTTAAGGGCGTGTTTGGGAATGTGTTTTGAAGCTTGGAGCTCCAATGGTGGTCTCCCTCTCTTTCCTCTGCTGTGTCTTCTTCTTTCTCCTTCTCTTCTTTCTTCTTTCTGATCTTCTCCTCTTCTTCCTTCTTGTCTCAGTCCATGGATGTGTGTGTGTGAGTGTATGAATACATGTATATATGTGTGTATATATATAAGTGTTTATATATACATAACACACACAAACACTCCCTCTCACTCTCACTGATTTTTCTAAAAAGAAAAACGCAGGAAAAGGGCTCATATATATAGGGAGAGAGTGTTCACGTGGCCTTTCCCCAGCCAGAGCAAAAGAATCTGTCCAGCTGCCTTCAATCGATTGGCATAAGTGTCAATCGATTGATACAATCAATCGATTGAGATAAAGTTCAATCGATTGGTATCCAAAGCAAGGCAATCGATTGGAAAACTTGTCAATCGATTGGTATCCAAATTATACCAAGGTAAGGCCAAGCTCAAACAAGTATTAAAAGAAGCATACAGGGTTTTATTCACATAATACATTACAAAAATACAGGGTATTACATCATCCACCACTCATTAAAGATTTCTTCCTCGAAATCCAAAATAAGCAGGGTTAAAACAAAAATGGAAACTTCTCTCGCATCTCTGACTCCAATTCCCATGAAGCTTCTCCTTCGTCGTGGTGCTTCCACTGAACCTTCACTAGCGGGATCTCCTTGTTTCTGAGCTTCTTCACTCCTTGGTCTAGAATACGCACTGGTCCTTCATTGTATGTCACGTTCTCGTTCACCTTAATATCTTCAAAACTGATCTCGTGCGTTGGGTTGTGGGCACATTTCCTCAACATGCTGATGTGGAAAACGTTGTGCACTCCTGACATCTTTGGCGGCAACGCAAGTCGATAAGCAACCTTCCCAACACGTTCTAGGATCTCGAACGGTCCAATGAATCGCGGCGATAACTTGCCTCTTTTCTGTCCGAATCTGACGATACCTCGAACTGGCGAGACTTTGAGTAGCACGTGATCTCCAACTGCAAACTCTAGATCCTTCCGTCGTTTGTCGGCATAGCTCTTGTGTCTGGATTGCGCTGTCTTCATCTTTTCTCGTACAATCTGGATCTTCTCGCTGGTTTCTCGAATCATCTCAGGCCCAAGTAGTTGAGTATCTCCGACTTCGGCCCAACATAGCGGCGATCGGCAAGGTCTTCCATACAAGGCTTCAAACGGCGCCATCCCTATGCTCGTGTGGTAGCTATTGTTGTAGGCAAACTCGATCAAAGGTAGATGCGTCTCCCATAAACTCTTGAAATCAATGACACAGGCTCGCAACATATCCTCCATCACTTGATTGACTCGTTCTGTCTGACCGACTATCTGTGGATGAAAGGCTGAACTCAAATTCAATGAAGTTCCCATTGCTGTCTGAAGGCTCTTCCAGAATTCTGCGGTAAAGCGTGAATCTCGATCTGAAACTATTGAGACAGGTACACCGTGCAGTCGCACTACTTGCTCTAGATACATCCGGCTCAATCTTTCAATACGGTACGTCATGCTATAGGCGATAAAATGTGCTGACTTGGTGAGTCGATCCACTATTACCCAAATAGCGTCGTGGTTTTGCTGAGACTTTGGCAATCCAACCACAAAATCCATGGTGATGTGCTCCCATTTCCATTGGGGAATCGGTAGCGGTTGTAGGAGTCCAGGTGGTTTTTGATGCTCCGCCTTCACTTGTTTGCAAATAAGACATTGCGATACATACTCGGCCACTTCTCGCTTCATTCCTTCCCACCAGAAGTTTCTCTTCAAGTCCTTATACATCTTGTTTCCTCCTGGGTGGATAGTCATCCTTGACTTGTGTGCTTCGTCCAGAATGTTCTTCCGGAGACCATCGTCATTTGGCACACAGAGTCTACCTTTGCATCTCAGTGCTCCGTCCTTACTAATACTCCATATCTCTGGTTCCTTTGCGGACATCTTGGCAAACCATAACTTGAAATCCTCGTTCGACTGTTGAGCTTCCAAGATGCGGCTGATGAGAGTTGGTTGTACAACAAGACATCCAAGGTGTTATCCTTCTCCTGATTCCACTGGTTGAAGGTCGAATTCGACTAATGTCTCCAATGCTTGCCATTCTCTAATCAAAATCGAAGCAACCAAAAGGCGTGGCCTCCAGCTCAGAGCGTCGGCTACAACATTTGCTTTACCCGGGTGGTATTGCAAAGAGAAGTAGTAGTCCTTGAGTAGTTCCATCCATCTCCGTTGTCGCATGTTCAACTCCTTCTGAGAGAACAGGTACCTTAAACTCTTATGATTTGAGAACAAGTCAAACTTTTCTCCATACAAATAGTGTCTCCAAATCTTCAGGGCGAACACGATTGCAGCTAGTTCCAAGTCGTGCGTCGGATAGTTCTTCTCATGCGGCTTCAATTGTCTTGATCCGTATGCGATGACATTCCCCTCTTGTATTAGTACACAACCAAGTCCTTGGTGTGATGCATCACTATAGATTATGAATTGTTCACCACTCTTAGGTATCGCAAGCACGGGTGCTGAGGTTAGTCTCTCCTTCAATTCCCGAAATGCATCCTCATGTTTATCGGTCCATTCGTACTTCGTCTCCTTCCTAGTCAGGCTTGTCAACGGTCCTGCGATTCTAGAGAATCCTTCCACAAATCTCCGGTAATACCCAGCCAATCCTAGAAAACTCCTAACTTCGGTCGCGTTGGTTGGCCTGTTCCAGCTCAAGACTGCATCGATCTTAGATGAGTCTACTGAAATCCCATCCTGTGATATCACATGTCCTAGGAATTTCACTTCCTGAAGCCAGAATTCATATTTGCTGAATTTCGAATACAGACTATTGTCTCTGAGAGTCTGTAGAGCAATTTGTAGATGCTTCTTATGTTCTTCTTCCGTCCTTGAATAAATTAGAATGTCGTCAATGAATACTATAATGAATTGATCCAGATAGGGTCTGAATACTCTATTCATTAGGTCCATGAATACTGCCGGGGCATTAGTCAATCCAAAAGAATCACTAGAAATTCGTAGTGTCCATATCTCGTCCTGAAGGCAGTTTTCGGTATGTCTTTCGGCCGAACTAGTAATTGATGGTATCCTGAACGCAAATCGATTTTCGAGAATATCCTTGATCCTTGTAGTTGATCGAACAGGTCGTCTATCCTAGGAAGTGGATACCTATTCTTGATCGTGACTTTATTCAGCTCCCTGTAGTCGATACAGAGTCGTAGCTCTCCGTCTTTCTTCTTCACAAATAAAACTGGTGCTTCCCAAGGCGATGTACTGGGGCGAACAAAACCTAAGTCTTCAAGTTCCTGAACTTGCTTCTTCAATTCCAACATTTCTGTTGGCGCCATCCGATACGGGGTCTTGGAAATCGGCAACGTTCCAGGTGCTAACTCAATGCAGAAGTCTATCTCTCTCTTCGGCGGAAGTCCTGAGATACTTCGGAACACATCTTCAAAGTCTTGAATAATGGGGATCTGGTTGATAGTAAGCTCCGTGCTTGAAGTCTTAATCGTGGCTAGACAGCTCGTGATAAACATGTCGCTCAACGGTTGGCACTGAAATCTGATCTGCGGGCAACCAGGCGTCGAAAAGACAATGGTCCGACTAACACAATCCAGGTTAGCACCATACTTAGTAAGCCAATCCATTCCTAGGATCACGTCGAACTCAGACATTGACAAGACTATCAAGTCTACCGGAAGATTTCCATCCTCCAGTGTCAAGGGACAATCCTTGCACACCTTACCTAACTTAACGGATACTCCCAAGGGCGAAACGGCATTAAGGGTCGGCTCAAGTGCTAGGGGTAGCAATCCTAAATCACGTACCATCTTAATAGCTATGAAAGAACGGGCGGCACCGGTATCAAACAAAGCTCTAACTTGACAGTGAAATAAAATGAGTGTACCTTCCAAGTTCTGCTGTTCCTCAGCATTATACCCTGCATTGTCAGGAATGATGGCATTCACCCTAACCTGTCCTTGCTGTCCTTGCTGTCCTTGGGCAGGCGCTCCATAGTAGCCTCCACGTGGTGCTCGACAATCCTTGCTTATGTAACCAGGCTTGTTACAGTTACGGCAGACGAGGTCATTACGGCGGTTGGTCTTGGGGGCTGTGCAATACTTTGCAATATGTCCGGGCACTCCACAGTTGAAACATCCATCAGTGTTCTATCGCTGGGCGACGGGCTGTGCCTGAGGTGGTCCTCGCTGTAGATTCTGTTGTCGAGGAAAATTAGCTTGGGGCTTCCTTGTCCCATCCCATGTGCGCTTGGTTCCCTGGTAGTTGTTGGTCTGAGGTTTCCATCCTTGATTGTTCCTTGATGATTGCGCGAAAAAGTTCCTTGGTTGGAAGGTCTTGGGTGGAGGTCGATTCGCTTGTGGTCCTTGCACAGGGTAAGCATCCTTTTCCAAACTTGAAGCAAGACGGACAATCCCTTCAAATGACTGGCCCAGATGGCCTATCATCATGTGCCGGAGGTGGGGGTTGAGTCCTTGGTGAAATCGCTTGACCTTATTGGCGGAGGTGTCTATCATATGCGGAGCGAAACGAGAAAGTCGCTCAAATTGTGTAGTATACTCCCTGACTGTCCAGTTTCCTTGGGTTAGACTCAGGAAATTCCTCTCTTGTTGGTCTCTTTCGTCCTCAGGGAAATACTTCTCGAGAAATCGAGTCTTGAATGCTTCCCAAGGCATTCTCCTTGCAGCGTCAATTCCAATCGTGGCTCTCTCAGCCTCCCACCAGTCCGCGGCGGAGTAAGTTAGTTGAAATGCGGCTAGACGTCTCTTGTCAAGCTCACTGCACTCCAGGGCTTCAAAGATTAGCTCCAACTCTCGTATCCATTGCTCTGCTTTCCAGGACTCTGCCATGCCGTCGAACTTTTCGGGTCGTAGGCCACGAAATCGTTCCAACAGTTTATCGCCTGTCTGCCTTGGAGTGACAAAGTGGTTGTTGCCATTGTCGTTGATGGCATGATTGTAGGTATCGCCGATGTGCTCCATCCGTTGCATGAAAGCTTCGAAGACTCCAGTTGGGTCCATACCCTCGGGAATGGGTGCTCCCAGTCGTGCTTGGTTCCTTGTGGGTCCCACCATAGTGATCCGTGTGAGGTGTACCTATGAAGGATCTAACGATTAGCGGACAACCTTCGCGGGGAAATGATCAGACTTAAATAACAGACAGCATAACATGAATCAAAATCACAACCATAACATAATAATGAGATGATAACAGAAATAACCAAGAGAAACGATCTGCCATATATATATACCCAAAAGATGTACAGTGGAGTACACAATAGATCATCTGTGTACCGCGTAGTACATGATCCTATACAAGATCTAAACAAAAGAAAGATATACACAAAACCACTACTGGTGGCTACCTATACAAAAAGGCTACGGTCAATAGCTGTCTATGTAAGCGACAAAAGTAAGCGGACAACATGTCCTAAAGTCAAACGTAAAAGTCTAAGTCCTAAAGGTACTGGACTCAAAAGTTGTCCACATCGGATCCATAGATGGAAGCCTCGTCCTCTGAGGCAACCTCAGACAAAACATCATCCTCATCCATATCATCGTCATCCATCATGTCCTCATCCTCTATCACAACATCCTCGATCATCTCGGGTCCATCATGCTCCACAACAGCTCCCAAATCTCCTACATCAGCGGTCATGTCAGCCTGGGCTGCATCAAATGCAGCTGCAAGTGCCTCAGCCTGTACCATAGCCTGTGCCAACTCTGGTGCTCCAATGTCAAATCCATGGGGATGTGCAGCCATCTCTGCGGCCCACTCAGCTGCCAGCTGTGCTATAACTCCTCCTGGTAAGACTAGTACTACTGCATCATCATCTGCGTTATCATCGACGGCTAACTCCTCCTCCTCTATCGGATAACCCTCTGCAACTACAATATCTACGCCAACTGGCACGTCCATACCGGCTGGGTCCACGGGGTCCTCTTCCTCTGGATCATACTCTGGCTCCTCGTCATCGGTGTCCTCGTCCTCCTCATCCTCCATCTCCTCATCTGCATCCTCTGGCTCATCATCGCCATCGCTCTCATCATCATCCTCCGGATCCTCATCTGCTGGGGGTGCATCAGCCATGTCCTCTTCTGGTGGGGGTGGAGGTGCTGCTCTAACCTCTGCAAGTAGAACCTGGTACGAAGAACGATCTCGTAACATCAGTAGAGAATCCTCCTCAATGCGTTTGAAGGTCTCCTTGCGGTAGATCATCTCCTGACGTATCACTTCTGGGTCCTGGGTCCCAAATCTCTGCTGCTCAATCCGCATGTCTCGCTCTGTCTCTGCAATAGCTCTCTGCCTATCCTTCCAGGCATAGTACTCTAGATCTGCTGGCGCAATACTCCTCTCATACACATAGTGTCCTCCAAACTCGTCTGGATCGAACAGCGGCGGTGCCATGCTACCTGAAAAGGGACTACCTTAAGTCAGAACTAATCTTAATACTCATCTATAGAATCTCAAGGTTCTAGGACCAGATGGTGTGGGACAATCTGTGAGCGAAAAGGTATAAAACCTAGGCTCTGATACCAAAAATCCTGTCACGCCCCGGAACGGCAAAAATAGAGAAAAACAAATTTCCTTTTTGGGTCCAAAGGCAGCGACGGGTGAAGTCACATGATTGTCCACACCACGCAGTACTAAGCAATAAGAAGTAATAGTGTAACAACAATGAAGTCTAGGTTCTGATCACAACGTATCACAAAGTCAACAGAAGTTACTAACTATTACACATCAGAGTCTCGAATCAAATATAAGACAGCGGAAGTACAAATGTCAAGGCAACATATGCCTGACTACAAAAAGATTCTAAAACGGTAAAGACAATTAGCTACAATTCTAGTCTAGTCTTCAGTTGGCATAAGGGTAGTCCTCGGCGTAGTAGTCTTCTTCGGTCTGACCTCCGTCGGGGAAATCCTCCACAGGGACTCCGTCACCGGCATAGTAGTCCTCTCCTGCAGGCCCTTCACCTGTATAGTCATAACCAGGGTGTGCTGGAACGTAGAAATGTCCAGTGGCATAAACGCCGTCAGCTTAATGAAAGTCGAGTGAATTAAATACTAACAGGGTATCGACTATTGATATTATCACAAGTTATAAATAGTAACCAAATTAGAATTCAGTAAGGGTAACTCCTTTAATCAAACCAATGACACGACTAAATAGTTGTGCGCTCTTGTGCAACACCCAAGTGTAGGTGATCGTGCAAGTAATATAGTACTGGAAGTCCAGGTCGATCCCACAGGGAAGGAATAGGAAGAATATCTACTAAGGTACAACCTAAAGCAAAAGAAAAGAAAATAAGAATATAGAAATGGAGGTTCTACGAATCCTAATTAATTAAAGTAAAGTAAATAATAAACTAAGCATATAGAAACATAACTGATGAAATAAATAAACTAAAGGTGTTGGAAACACGTGAATCCACATTGATCCTAACCATCTACCAAGCAAATTCATTAACATTCTATGGAGTACATCCCTTTTCAGTATTCCGTATTTTTCTAAAGATAAAGAATCAATAGCCCTTTCATGACCGGGACTACATCATCACAAGTGATTTAAAATACATGGAAGACGGTTTAAAACAATGGTAATTACTGGCACTCTAAATGGTGTTAGCATTCAAAGTGGTTTTCAAAAGTCATTGAAGAAAATAGCCTTAAGGCTTTAAGTTCTAAAAACTGTTGTGACAAACTGAGCTTATTGGGACAATTTGATGACAGATTTCTAAAACAGAAAGTCATGGAATACTTAAAAGAATCATCTCAAGATTCTGCAAGTTCGATCGATCGAAGCGCTCTCGATCGATCGGACAGCATCATCCTTCAATCGATCGAACTATCTTCGATCGCTTGACTATCTCTGGTTCGATCGATCGAACTGGCTTCGATCGATCGAGCCCAAGGTTTCTATATCATACATGGCAGAGGCTAAGAATCAATATTTCATCACATATCTCCAACGTCTAAACTACGGAAACATGATCAAACTAGTGCAGGAATAGTAAACTAATGTAATCATAACATATAAACTAATAAACAATGCAATAAAGATAAAGGAAAGAGAAAACCTGAATATAATCTGATTATAACTTGTAAATAACATGAAACCAACTTGAATCTTCAATATAACAATGGAAAAGATGAATAAGAACATTAATCTAACCTAATCTACTCCTAATCTAACCCTAAAACTACACAAAACTGCTGTTTTCTGCGTTCTGGAGCGTCCTCCCTTCGTCTGGCGTCAAAACGACGTATATATAGGGTTCCCACAGAGTTTACGCAACTTTTGGGTGAATAAAAGGTTCGATCGATCGAGCTTAGTTCGATCGATCGAAGGTTCGATCGATTGAACCCTTCTTCAATCGCTTGAACTCTCTGATTTTGACAGCTATGCACACCGATGGGAGAATGGCCATAACTTTTTACTCGGACCTCGGATTGACCTCCCGTTTGCGGCCACGCGACCGTAACTCAAAGATCTACATTTCTTGTCTCTGGGAAAATCTTCCAAATCTGAAGTCATCATTGTCAAAATTGCCATTTTCTCAGCTGCTTCTGTTGTTCTATCCACCAGAATCACTTTCTTTAGCTCCACTTCATTGATTTACATCCTAATACCTATAAAACCATGCAAAAACATATAGTTTAGCATTAACACAATAAAAAGAACATTGTTATTAGAATGAACCTAAATGTAGGGACTTTGGGGATAAAGTATGCATAAAATACTACGTAATACACTAGAAATATGCACTTTTCACCACGAATCACACCCCCCAACTAGCTCGTTGCTAGTCCCTAGCAATGAAGCGAACTACAACAGTGTTTATTTAACTCTAAAAATTGAAAATAAAATAAAATAAAGTAAAAATCCTAACTCACTTTCGCAGGAATCGCGATTGCATTTAGCATATGCAACAAGCCTTTAAACCCCTAGGTTCCCCCTAGTGGACGAGTGTTGTCTCGTGAGGGTTTGCAGTGAATTTACCCACAAAATTCATGTTTAAGGCAATGGTTCTAGTTTAAATGTTTTCAAGAAATCTTTCCTCTCATTTAGCAATGTAGTTAAACTCAACAATCTCATGAAACTCTCTAGTATGCTCTAGCAATGCAACACACATATTACAGTTAATCTACTATCAAAGTCATTAGAATATTCCATACCTATTAATCTTCAAGTGTGTGTGTGAATCGACAACCAAAATACAAAACTTCAATTTCAAAGCTTGCATAACCTAAGACACTATTAAGACGTTCATTTAGACTCAACTCTCACCGGGATTACACTCTCAAGATGAAATCACTCCGAATTGGGTGTAATAATTATCACTCATGATATGGAAGCTATAAAGAGTAAATGTAAATGGAATCTAATGCTTCTCATATCTAAATAGAAAAACGGACATTTTAGTGCATAAAGTCTCATGAAATGATACTTTTCACTAGAAGAGCGAGATACCGTGGATAACTCTCTCATTACCTTAACTTCAAATCCAATTTACTTAAAATCATCAGGACTTTGAAAAAGAGGTGTTAGATTAAGAAGAAAAAGGCTCGTGATATTCAATTGGGTCAAAGGATGTGATTGGAATGTCTACTATAACTTTTCAAACTTCCCACATCTCCAATCTCTCTTCTTCTTCTTCTTCTTTTATTTATTTTTTTTCACACTCTTCTTTTCATTCCTTTTTTTTTTCTTTTGTAACAACCATTGGCATTTTTTTTTTTCTTTTTTTTTTTTATGCCTTTCTTTTTCTTTTTCTTTCTTTTTTCCATTTTTTTTTTCTGCCAACTTTTCCTTATTCACACAACCAAACTTCTTGTCAATGCAACACATCCCGATCACACCTAAATAAAGAACTGATGCTTGAACTCCTAATTTGGAGTTAGGTATAGACTGTAGGATTGTGAGGACAAGGAAAATATGATAAGCTCAAGAGGTGAAGTAAAGGAATATCATGGAGGTAGGCCAAGGCTATATTATCTATATATGGTCAAAAGATGGCCTAAATCATCTTCTAAGTTAATAGGATTATTCATTTCAGGAAATTCAAGAGCTCTAAATTTGGTAAATCCTGAACGTTCTCTTCTAGTGATCAGTCAAAATGAAGAAAAAAAATGAGACTTTCAACGAATTAATACGCTTTTCAAAAAGTAAGAGTAATTTTATAAAACCCTCAAAAACAAAGAATGGCACAAAAGCTCACTTGGGTTATTAGTCTCCACTACAGTCTTTCAAGACACTTAAACTATGCTTACTAATCCATTTTAGCTAAGTACACGGTTGTCACAACGTGCTCAAAGTTGTTTGAAGATTAAAAAGCACAAAATATACTATAACTAAGATAGTAAAGAAACTACCATAGTATATCACATACTAATAACATACAGAAAGTAACACTAATGCATCATAACTAACTACATTAACTATGAGAGAAATACAAGAACCATTAAAAATTTCAAAATTTTTGCAATTTTGATTTACTGAGTCATGTTGCTAAGCAGGTGTATTGACACGAAACCATAAAAAGAAATAAACGAGACATGCAATGACTCACTCCCCCCAACTAAAACTAAACATTGTCCCCAATGTTCTAAACTATGCACATGGACATGTAAAGTAAAGCGAGAGAAGGAAGGATGTTACCTCGAGGCATTAATATCCAATTTTTTTTTTTTTTCAAGTTACCTGCAAAATCATTAGTAGCAACAAGAAAAATAGAGAATATAATACAACAACTCAGTTAACTAAATTCGGTTAATCAAGATTTTTATCATAGATTAACAACCGAAATTTTTGAGGATCTTCCCAATAAAATAATTTAACAGTGAGAAGAATGTTCGGATCCTCATAAAAATGCAACTCCCCCCAACTAATGTCAGGCTCAAGGTCAGAGGAGATGATGCAAAACCTATGGCTTCCAAATTTTTTTGGGACAGTTATAAAAGGAATACCACACTTTTTAGGAATTATATGCAAGAAACGATCTTTGGTGATGGTATTTCCTATAACAGCCTCTATTTTAATACTAAAAACAGGGGGAGGCCATGGTTCAATAAAAGAGGCAGGGTCGAAGTGATGTTCTAATGAAACTGCACCACCCTCCGCTTGTCCTAGAACAGAATCTATGGAGATATAATCATAGGAATTGAATTTCTGTTCTATGCACATGGTTTTGGACTGGATTTGGATAAAGCTATCTATTTGGGCCTCAATGTCATAATCACTCAAGAAGGTCAAGCAGTCTAGAAGATTGCTAGCTTCTTGTTGAATTTTAAGATCATCTAAAGTGGGCCCAATATTTTCCAAGTCTTCTCTCAAAGAATTTTGAAAGTTAAAATTTTGTGAAGAACATGTGCTAGTATCCTTACCATCCTCTTCCACAACACATTCTGTTTGTTCACGAATGGGGTACACATAACATTCAAGCTCAGGACGAGAGCTTTGATTGATAGCAAGGATAGGTGATGGGGAACTTGGTGACACCACCTCTTCGGTCGAAAGAGGTGAGGGTTCATGAATATCACAAGAATCTAAATCAGATTTAGATTTTTCAATTATGTCCTCTCTAGGGTCACTTTCAAAGGTAGGGGTAGAGTCAACAGGGGACTCTTCCTTTCCTAATTGCGTGCAATCACCTAAACTCTCGTCATCTTTTAAAACCTCATTCTCATCCTCGCAACTCTCCTCACTATATGTGTCATCTATTGAAGTACTCTGGACAAAGAGATTGTGCAACTTTATCAAGGCAGTGAAGGAGTTAATGTCTGGGGTTGTATGTTGAGGAGAAGATGGTTCTACAACTTCATGCTCAATGGTTTGGTTTTGGAGTTCTTGTTGGGTTATCACTTTCTTAAATGAGTTATTACCCTCACTCGGTATGAACCCATCATTGTCCTCTAATTCCATTCCATTGTTGGTGTCTTGAAATTCAGGTTGTAGCGTTGAAGGACTGGTATAGTCTTCTAAAGGTTGGCTATCAAATGCTTGTTGATATCTAGCTCCTAATTTATCAATTGCACTCTCTAGCCTTTTCATTTCACTAAGCAGCAATTCTAACATACCATTATCCTCAACTTGGTTATTCTCCTCATTATAACTATATGAAGTTTCACCCCATTGTTGTTGGTAATAGTCCCCTTCCCATTGTGTTTGTGTGCAAGACTCCCCAGAAGGAAAGTCTTGGTGCATTTGGTAATCATGGGAACTACTATATCCTACACTATCATTTTGATTATATCCCCATTGCGATTGATAGAACTCTCCAGGTGGAGGTTCTTGATACGTTTGATAACATGGGGGACTAACACTATGGTTTTCCCATTGTGGTGATTGGTAGCACTCAGGTTGATAATGTGCATCATATGTGGGTGCTTGCCAACTCGGGGTATAGTTATCATTACCTAATGTGTACCCATTCGTGGTATTTGTGTTGTATGGAGGGTAATATGGATAAAACATGTTTACCCAAAATATTTAAACAAAAGAAACTTTTTTTTTTCTTGTGAGAGAAAAAGTCCAATGGTTTTTTTTTTTTTTTTTTTTTTTTTTTTTTTTTTTTTAAGTAAAAGAAGAAAAATGGAAAAACTTAGTAAAATCCTAACCTAGTTGCCTTCCCCGGCAACGGCGCCAAAAACTTGACACGATAAAAATCTTGTGCGCTCTTGTGCAACACCCAAGTGTAGGTGATCGTGCAAGTAATATAGTACTGGAAGTCCAGGTCGATCCCACAGGGAAGGAATAGGAAGAATATCTACTAAGGTACAACCTAAAGCAAAAGAAAAGAAAATAAGAATATAGAAATGGAGGTTCTACGAATCCTAATTAATTAAAGTAAAGTAAATAATAAACTAAGCATATAGAAACATAACTGATGAAATAAATAAACTAAAGGTGTTGGAAACACGTGAATCCACATTGATCCTAACCATCTACCAAGCAAATTCATTAACATTCTATGGAGTACATCCCTTTTCAGTATTCCGTATTTTTCTAAAGATAAAGAATCAATAGCCCTTTCATGACCGGGACTACATCATCACAAGTGATTTAAAATACATGGAAGACGGTTTAAAACAATGGTAATTACTGGCACTCTAAATGGTGTTAGCATTCAAAGTGGTTTTCAAAAGTCATTGAAGAAAATAGCCTTAAGGCTTTAAGTTCTAAAAACTGTTGTGACAAACTGAGCTTATTGGGACAATTTGATGACAGATTTCTAAAACAGAAAGTCATGGAATACTTAAAAGAATCATCTCAAGATTCTGCAAGTTCGATCGATCGAAGCGCTCTCGATCGATCGGACAGCATCATCCTTCAATCGATCGAACTATCTTCGATCGCTTGACTATCTCTGGTTCGATCGATCGAACTGGCTTCGATCGATCGAGCCCAAGGTTTCTATATCATACATGGCAGAGGCTAAGAATCAATATTTCATCACATATCTCCAACGTCTAAACTACGGAAACATGATCAAACTAGTGCAGGAATAGTAAACTAATGTAATCATAACATATAAACTAATAAACAATGCAATAAAGATAAAGGAAAGAGAAAACCTGAATATAATCTGATTATAACTTGTAAATAACATGAAACCAACTTGAATCTTCAATATAACAATGGAAAAGATGAATAAGAACATTAATCTAACCTAATCTACTCCTAATCTAACCCTAAAACTACACAAAACTGCTGTTTTCTGCGTTCTGGAGCGTCCTCCCTTCGTCTGGCGTCAAAACGACGTATATATAGGGTTCCCACAGAGTTTACGCAACTTTTGGGTGAATAAAAGGTTCGATCGATCGAGCTTAGTTCGATCGATCGAAGGTTCGATCGATTGAACCCTTCTTCAATCGCTTGAACTCTCTGATTTTGACAGCTATGCACACCGATGGGAGAATGGCCATAACTTTTTACTCGGACCTCGGATTGACCTCCCGTTTGCGGCCACGCGACCGTAACTCAAAGATCTACATTTCTTGTCTCTGGGAAAATCTTCCAAATCTGAAGTCATCATTGTCAAAATTGCCATTTTCTCAGCTGCTTCTGTTGTTCTATCCACCAGAATCACTTTCTTTAGCTCCACTTCATTGATTTACATCCTAATACCTATAAAACCATGCAAAAACATATAGTTTAGCATTAACACAATAAAAAGAACATTGTTATTAGAATGAACCTAAATGTAGGGACTTTGGGGATAAAGTATGCATAAAATACTACGTAATACACTAGAAATATGCACTTTTCACCACGAATCAGCCCGCCCATGCAAGGTTCCCGAATCTTAGCAAACCTACTTAAGTTCAACTCTATCACCAATACATGACAATCCCAATGTGGCCTGACTACTCTGAATAAAATGAACGTTAACTCCAAAGGATTCACAACTATTCTGTTATCTAATATTATAAACATTATCCGTTAGTCTTGTTGTTACTACAATCCTATGCCGCATTAACTCATTATCATGTCTGTATTACAATAATAAGGCATGCTGGGAAGTACTGAATAGTAAATAAACAACTAAATAGTTATTACATTAACTAAACAAGTAAAACAGTAAACTGTAACTGCCAATCGATTGGTATAGATGTCAATCGATTGGTATAAAAGTGGCATCAATCGATTGGAAGAAGGTTCAATCGATTGGATCACAATCCATGTCAATCGATTGCATAAAATGTCAATCGATTGGAACATGAAAGATGTCAATCGATTGGTAAGAGTACCAATCGATTGACACTTCGTCTTCTTCACAGAGAAGACTGCCCAGCAACATATAAACGGGAAATACATGGTTTCTTCTCCATTTCTTCATTCAAGCATGTTCTAACACCAATATAAAGCTACCAAGTGAGTTTAGAACTCACCTTAGACGTTAAGGGCGTGTTTGGGAATGTGTTTTGAAGCTTGGAGCTCCAATGGTGGTCTCCCTCTCTTTCCTCTGCTGTGTCTTCTTCTTTCTCCTTCTCTTCTTTCTTCTTTCTGATCTTCTCCTCTTCTTCCTTCTTGTCTCAATCCATGGATGTGTGTGTGTGAGTGTATGAATACATGTATATATGTGTATATATATATAAGTGTTTATATATACATAACACACACACAAACACTCCCTCTCACTCTTACTGATTTTTCTAAAAAGAAAAATGCAGGAAAAGGGCTCATATATATAGGGAGAGAGTGTTCACGTGGCCTTTCCCCAGCCAGAGCAAAAGAATCTGCCCAGCTGCCTTCAATTGATTGGCATAAGTGTCAATCGATTGATACAATCAATCGATTGAGATAAAGTTCAATCGATTGGTATCCAAAGCAAGGCAATCGATTGGAAAACTTGTCAATCGATTGGTATCCAAATTATACCAAGGTAAGGCCAAGCTCAAACAAGTATTAAAAGAAGCATACAGGGTTTTATTCACATAATACTTTACAAAAATACAGGGTATTACATGCGGCGGCACTGCTCCTCATTCATCCAGGTAATTCTTTTTAGGCCCCTAGAGGTTCCGATATTCGCGAAAAGGCCCTATCTTGTCCGAAATTCACAAAAAATGTATACGAACTCCAAACTGAGCTTGTGATATACCATTGGAAAGGTAATGGAGTCTATTTTCCATAAAAAAATAGTTCAGAGATCGGACACTTTGAAAAGTTTTGCGGTATTCGTGATAAAAGCCGATTTGATCATCTTTTTTACCTTCAAAAATTCATAATAAATTCGTTTTAAATCCAGAGATTATGTGCGATATACCGTTAGAAAGCTATTGACCTCTAGTATCCACGAAAAATGTTTAAAAATGATACAGTGCTCTAATTTTAAAGTCAACTTTTGGTCAAACTGGTCAAACCAGGAACCTCCAAGAAGTTCTGGGAACCTTTGGGAGCTCCCAGGAGCAGACGTTTTCGTTCGATTTTCTTTTTAAACTCATTTTAATACTTTTCTCATGATCTAGAATGATCCCAGAACTTTTTAACAAATTTGAATGATTTTGGTCAAACATTGGTCAAACCTGGTCAAACTTCAGTCAAATCGATCAACGGGGACTTTCCGGAAACTTTCGGGACATCCGGGGGTCTCTGGGAGCTGGCGATTTCATCCGATTTTGTTTGAAAACTCATTTTATGACTTTTCGTATGACATAGCATGTTTCCAGAACTTTCAGTCCAAATCTGGGAGTGTTTGGGCTTTCAAGGGCATTTTGGTCATTTGTACCACTTTTTGAGCATTTTTAGAGATAGAACTAACTTCCATGAGTCTTTTTTTATCATTGTGAACCACCAGGATATGGGTCTCCTAAATTTGATAGCCAACAAAATGGGGTGTCTACAACGGCACCCTTGCTTCCCTTTATTTCACCCACTTTTAGATCACGGACACCAAATTGTGTTTTTCTTGATTCTCCCCCATCCCTATTGCTCCATAATTCCTGCATGCGATGATTTATCTATGTGAGGTCATCACAGGACTCGATCCATCCCGCGGTCTTATGGGATCCATAGTATGCACTTTAAGATAAGTTGACGTCAGCATGCCCATCCTCGCGAATTGTGTTTCAGCTTCTGTTCCTCTGCAGGATGTGGATTCCATCATTAAATTGTTTTTGGTCTTCAGCCATCGTTGTATGATGCAATCCACAGGGATTTCCATTACCTGCTAAACTTTTATAACCGCAATCATATGGCGGCACGGTATCCCCATTCCCTTAAACAACATACAAGAACATTATAATCTGTTGTCCAATTGATGGTACAAGACATTCCACTGTGTTGTTGAATGTGAGTACTTGGATAGATAAAAATTGGTATAACCGAACCCCAGGATCCTATCCGCGATGAAATACTCATACTCCTCTTGTATTTCTGCTCGAACCTTGGTGAAAATAGAACGAGTGTAAATAGAAGATGTGTGTCTCTCAGTGTTATGCAAATGTGTACAAATAACGAGCTCTGTTTGGTGTGATTCATGGTGCGCCTTAGCCTCATTAGGGAGGAGTTGAAGTGCCCTATCATAAGTTAGCACAAATTCATAAAGGTGCATTCTAACCTTCACAAATTCTTTAAGAAATGAATTTATACCTTCGAACCTTTGCGTGGTGGTCATATCAGCAAAAAAATTGACCTCTAAGATAAGCCTCTGATTTGAAGTTTTGTAAGGAAAGCTTTGAACTGTTGTAAGGAATGTTTGTAATGAAGCTTTGAACTTTAGTAAGGAAGCTGTGAACTTTTGTTAGGAAGCTTTGAACTTTCTTAAGAAAGCTTTGAACTTTTGTAAGGAAGCTTTGAACTTTCTTAAGAAAGCTTTGAACTTTTGTAAGGAAAGCTTTGAACTATTGTAAGGAATGTTTGTAATGAAGCATTGAACTTTTGTAAGGAAGCTTTGAACATTTGTAATGAAGGTTTGAACTTTCTTAAGAAAGCTTTGAACTTTTGTAAGGAAAGCTTTGAATTGTTGTAAAGAATGTTTGTAATGAAGCTTTGAACTTTTGTAAGAAAGCTGTGAACTTTTGTAAGGAAGCTTTGAATATGTGAAGAAAGATTTAAACTTTTGTAAGGAATGTTTGTAATGAAGCTTTGAACTTTTGTAAGGAAGCTTTGAACGTTTTTAATGAAGGTTTGAACTTTCTTAAGGAAGCTTTGAACTGTTATAAGGAAAGCTTTGAACTGTTGTAAGGAAATATTTGAAGTATTGTAAGGAATGTTTGTAATGAAGCTTTGAAATTTTGTAATGAAGCTTTGAACTAGATGAAAGAATGGTTCTTATTGTGGTATTAAACATTCGAGGGAAAATACTAGAGATAATTGTAATTCAAAACTAATTCATATCGTGATAATAAACATTCGAGTGTAAATACCTTGAACTAGATGAAAGAATGCTTCTTAGATGTGAAAGGTGTATTCTCCAACTATGATGTTTAAGTTGACATATATTCTCCAACAATAATGTTTAGCTTGACTTCTATAGTCCAACTACACCTTCAATGAGTATGAAAGAATGAAAATGGAGTGATGTAGCGTGAGAGAGAGAGAGAGAGAGAGAGAGAGAATAAAGAATTTGGAGGTAAGTGAGGGAATGTTCAAAATGAAGAGATTGTAAAATATAAAGCCAATCTAGTTTATATGTGTACTGTATTACCTACATTATGTACAAGCATGTGATGCTAAGCACATAAATGTTGTAGAAGGAACAACATTATCCTATATAGGTACAAATAGTTGTTACCGTTGGTACAAAATAATATTAGTGGAAGCCTTATTAAATGGGATTGGTTTGATGTGCATTAATGCATGCAATAATCTAAAACTCACTTTATTATAAATGGTACTACATTAAATGGGTAGGTGGTTGGAAATACACCCATGTAGTTTTTATTGATCTATCTAAAGGATATGCGTACAACCATGTATTACACAGGTATAAACAGGTATTACAGTTGTGTACAAACAAACCTTATATTGGTACAAAAGTTTGTTATTGTATGGTCAAACTATTCTTATCAAATGTACAATCCTTTACAACCAGTATTGGTGAATGCCTTATTAAAAGATATTATTAATGCGTGCAACAACCTTAAACACAATTTATTTCACATGATACAACATTAAATGGGTTGGTGGTTGGAAATATACCCATGTAATATTCATTGATCTGTCTAAAGGATATGCGTACAACCGTGTATTACACAGGTATAAACAGGTATTACAGTTGTGTACAAACAAATCTTATATTGGTACAAAAGTTTTGTTATTGTATGTTCAAACTATTCTTATCAAATGTACAAACCTTTGCTACCAGTATTGGTGAATGCCTTATTCAATGATATTATTAATGCGTGCAACAACCTTATGGCGAATTCTAGCTAAAAGAACCAAGTGTGTAGAATCAATGCAGGGTGTATACATTGTTTTACACTACTTACTTGTATCTATATACGATGAGTAGAAGGAGACGTGGAGGAACAGATTCGTCTTCGATATGGACAATTATGGGCTCTTATACAGATCGTAATGGTCAAACTTGGTATGGAGAAAGATGCTCGTTCTTGAACACCCCAATACCTGCCAATTTTCCCTTCTTATATATTGGCCACGTCTTCATTGGTGACGTTCATGCTCGCCTGCCAAACAATGTAGTTCTTATTGGAGATGATTTACAATGGAGAAGATTGTTTAACCTTAGGTGTGAGGTGGAAGTATATTCTCGTTAGCACGGGCTACGTGTACCAAAAGTCCGGTTTGCTGGCTTGTTGCAATATCCCCATTGGGACAATTATCGGGTCATAAATCAATTAAGGAGAGAGATACGACAGATGCAACGACAATTGATGCGTTTTCACGCAATTGAGGATGTGAAGAAATATTATGACCCCCGACTTCGCTATACAAGATATAGAAGAGGATCCACACTTTTCTGATATCTATTAACTATCGAAACTGTCGGATTATGACCCTCTCAACTATGATCATGATGGTGACTTTCAGTGTTATCTTCCTAGGTGTCAGATGAGAAATGGAAAGTTTGTATGTTGTCATCAATTCTATGGTAATTAGTTTCCTTTATGGTTTTGTAAGTTACCTCATGTAAGAAAGTTTTGAACTTCGGTGGGAAATGGTTGTACATTTCGCAATGAAGCTTTGTACTTTTATAAGAATGCTTTGTGCTTTTATAGGAAATCTTTGTCTTTGGTGTCAGAAATATTTGTACCTATTGTAGGTAGACTTTGTTCCTTCATAACATAAGTTTGTACCTATAATAAGAAGCATTGAACTTGGGTAATATATGTCTGTACCTTTGGTAATGAAGGTTTGTAATTCTATAGGAAATATTTGTACCTAGGATAACAAACCATTGTACCTATTGCAGTAAGACTTTGTGCCTTCATAACAAAGGTTTTCTTTCCATG
The DNA here is from genome assembly GCA_033977485.1 of Hydrangea macrophylla. NCBI lineage: Eukaryota > Viridiplantae > Streptophyta > Magnoliopsida > Cornales > Hydrangeaceae > Hydrangea > Hydrangea macrophylla. The sequence goes on from CM066994.1 coordinate 80,823,828, forward strand.
TAAGTAAGCTTACAACTTTAGTAACACGGCATGTTTGTACCACCATATATATAGACCATGGAATGACTGACGTCAGTTGACGCGACAAGTCACTAAATCTGACGCCCAACAGTTGACGCGACCAGTCACTGAGCATCTAACGCCCAACAGTTGGCTGGTCTACTCACTGCATCTGAAGCACAATAATTGACGCGACATTTTGCAATGAAGATTTGTATCTATTCTAGGAAGACTTTAGTTCATAACAAATTATTTATGTCCTTATAAGGATGCTTTGAACTTTTGTATTACATGTATGTACCTTTGGTAATGAAGGTTTGTAGTTATGTAGGGAATCATTGCTCTTAGGGTAACAAACTTTTGTATCTATTGTAGGAAGACTTTAATTCATAACAATTTTTTTCTTATAAGGAAGCTTTCAACTTTGGTAATACATGTCTAATATCAAAACACAAGGACACAATTCAACTAAACAAATACATAACAACATAAGGACGAAACACAATGAACCAAGTTTCAACTAAACAAACACGTAAACAACATAAAAATGAAACATAAGAGCACAGAACATTCATTTCTCATCCAATTCTATGACATTCTGAATATTGTTGAGACATATACTCAGGGTTGCAAAGTTTAAACGAGGTGGCCACCATATGACTACACTAGTTAAGACCAATGCGACTCCAGAATTGATCTTTCCTTGCCATTTTTCATCCTGAAAGACCTTGGGATCAATATTAGCATTGATCATTCCCGTATGATCCTTAATATCACATAAGTAAATGTCATCTTGAAATTGATTAGCAGGTATATGGGTCAAGCTGTTCAAAATACCCATGACCATATATGCTAGCCAAGGGCCATTCGCACAATTTATAGTTCGGATGGGACATAACTGTTTCGAAGCTAAGTACCCTTGGTTGACAATTTTTAACCAAGGTTTTTCTTGGAATGTATCATCCTCGGTTGGCTGTAGAAAAGACCTTAAGTAGGCACTGGGATATTGCCTTTTGATACTGGATGAAATACTACCTTCGAATGACTCTCCTCTTTGCCATATAGGAGGTCGGGGTGAATTTTCTAGGTATATAGCAGCTCGAGATAATCCTCGTGGGGATGAACCACTACGGGATGACTGACCTCTTTCCATCATTTTGGATGTTTGGAATAATATGTTAGATGGATATATAGTAGAGTAGTTGACAAGCGGGGGTATTTGTAAAATACAACCGCGCTAAAAGAAGAAAATACACTGAATTAGTTAACAATTCCCCTGTTTATCTGCAATTTGAGTTACAATGTTAGTTTTTACACAATATGATTAATCTATGATAAGTGTTATTGTTTGAGTGGTTATTTGTGCAGATTACTGTTACCGTGTGAAGAATTGAATAAGCAAGATAAAAGGAAGTGCTTGGGTTCAATGAAGACAACTCAAACATGAAAAGAGAGTTTCGAGCGATCGAGGCTTCGATCGATCGAATGAAGTTCAAGTGCTCTAAGATCCCAGAAGTTCAATCGATCGAGATATGTTCGATCG